>CAMRHE010000099.1:5052500-5652500 GCA_947044405.1 Leptodactylus fallax | reverse complement strand
CAGTGTCATTCTTTTCATAGCGGCCATGTAATGTAACTACAGCTTCGTCCTATACACGTCTATGTGACAAGGCTGGAATTACATCACATGGTCACTATAAACAGACAGCGTGTGATATAAAGAGGCGCCATAGCCCCTTCATACAGCTGATCAGTGGGGAATCACTTATCTCTTATTGATGTTTTATTCTGAGGATAGATCATCAATAAAAATGAGCTGGAAAACGCCTTAAGGCTAAGGCCCCATGTGGCGTACCGCAGCAAAAAAAAGCTGCGGGAAAAACCGTTGCGGTTTTGGAAATTGCAGCATGTCAATTATACCTATGGAAACACTGGCGGTTTCCATTTAGGTGTATTGAAAACAGAAAGTCCACAGGGGAAACCTCTGCAGACCTTCTGTGAAAAGCGCTGCGGGAAAAACCACAATGTTACCGCCATGGTTTTTCTTGCAGCCCTTTTTCTTGCTGCAGCCCGCTACGTGGGGCCTTAGTCTTAATAAGGTGCAAGTGCAACTTTAATTAAATTAATTGACCCTCATATTATGCCCAATTCACCCTGACATAAATACTGCACCTCTAATGACCCCTTATATCAATGACCACCCCCTTATGTTCATAATGCCTCCTAATATAAATTATGCCCCCTAATGGCTCCTTATATAAATAACCTCCCCCCCTTGTATTCATAATACCCCCTAATAACCCTTATATAAATGACTCCCCCATCGTTATAATGCCCCCTAATGAATCCTCCCTTTATAGTTAGATTTCCCCCCCTCCTAACCACCCTTTATTCTATTAATATACCCACAAAAAAAAAAAAATCATACTCACCTACCTACGATGCTGATGAACGGAGCCGCCGGCGCTTTCTCCCTGTAAACGCGCATGACGTCTGTGTCTGAGCGCGGGCGGCGCGATATTGTGACTTCATCGCGCCGCCTGTGCTTAGAAGAAGACATCGGTCTGTGGTCTCGGGGTCTTGTAAACCGCAGGCCTGAAGTGGCTTGCGGTTTACAAGACAGTTAATCACCAGGAAGCATTGTAACTAGATCGGTGTCTGCAGACACCGATCTAGTTAGAAATAAAGCATGTTTTAATGGCGGCCCCGGGGTGGGCCACAAAAATTCAGTGGGCCCGGGGCGGCCGCCCCCTCTGCCCCCCCCCGCTAGCTACGCCTCTGGTCCCATCCAAACATTTTTGCCGCATTTACAGTCATATGAAAAAGTTTGGGCACCCCTATTAATCTTAATCATTTTTAGTTCTAAATATTTGGGTGTTTGCAACAGCCATTTCAATTTGATATATCTAATAACTGATGGACACAGTAATATTTCAGGATTGAAATGAGGTTTATTGTACTAACAGAAAATGTGCAATATGCATTAAACCAAAATTTGACCAGTGCAAAAGTATGGGCACCTCAACAGAAAAGTGACATTAATATTTAGTAGATCCTCCTTTTGCAAAAATAACAGCCTCTAGTCACTTCCTGTAGCTTTTAATCAGTTCCTGGATCCTGGACGAAGGTATTTTTGACCATTCCTCTTTACAAAACAATTCCAGTTCAGTTAAGTTTGATGGTCGCCGAGCATGGACAGCCCGCTTCAAATTATCCCACAGATGTTCAATGATATTCAGGTCTGGGGACTGGGATGGCCATTCCAGAACATTGTAATTGTTCCTCTGCATGAATGCCTGAGTAGATTTGGAGCTGTGTTTTGGATCATTGTCTTGCTGAAATATCCATCCCCGGCGTAACTTCAAATTCGTCACTGATTCTTGTACATTATTCTCAAGAATCTGCTGATACTGAGTTGAATCCATGCGACCCTCAACTTTAACAAGATTCCCGGTGCCGGCATTGGCCACACAGCCCCAAAGCCTGATGGAAACTCCACCAAATTTTACAGTGGGTAGCAAGTGTTTTTCTTGGAATGCTGTGTTTTTTTGACGCCATGCATAACGCCTTTTTGTATGACCAAACAACTCAATCTTTGTTTCATCAGTCCACAGGACCTTCTTCCAAAATGAAGCTGGCTTGTCCAAATGTGCTTTTGCATACCTCAGGCGACTCTGTTTGTGGCGTGCTTTCAGAAACGGCTTCTTTCGCATCACTCTCCCATACAGCTTCTCCTTGTGCAAAGTGTGCTGTATTGTTGACCGATGCACAGTGACACCATCTGCAGCAAGATGATGCTTCAGCTCTTTGGAGGTGGTCTGTGGATTGTCCTTGACTGTTCTCACCATTCTTCTTCTCTGCCTTTCTGATATTTTTCTTGGCCTGCCACTTCTGGGCTTAACAAGAACTGTCCCTGTGGTCTTCCATTTCCTTACTATGTTCCTCACAGTGGAAACTGACAGGTTAAATCTCTGAGACAACTTTTTGTATCCTTCCCCTGAACAACTATGTTGAACAATCTTTGTTTTCAGATCATTTGAGAGTTGTTTTGCGGAGCCCATGATGCCACTCTTCAGAGGAGATTCAAATAGGAGAACAACTTGCAATTGGCCACCTTAAATACCTTTTCTCATGATTGGATACACCTGGCTATGAGGTTACAAAACCAATTTTGTGCTTCAGTAAGTCAGTAAAAAGTAGTTAGGAGTATTCAAATCAATAAAATGATAAGGGTACCCAAATTTTTGCACCGGTCAAATTTTGGTTTAATGCATATTGCACATTTTCTGTTAGTACAATAAACCTCATTTCAATCCTGAAATATTACTGTGTCCATCAGTTATTAGATATATCAAATTGAAATGGCTGTTGCAAACACCCAAATATTTAGAACTAAAAATGATTAAGATTAATAGGGGTGCCCAAACTTTTTCATATGACTGTATATTTCACTTTGCCTCGCTATCTGTGTGCCAGACCGCCATGAAGTCTTGTTCACAACATGTCTGTGTACACAAGCTTCCCATTATCCCCATCCCCTTTTAGTGCCCCCACACAGTAATGATGTATCATTTTGTGTCACAGTCTCCCCTCACACAATCATTTTTTGACTATGAGCTGTTTTTTGCCATGAAAGGGGTAATCCTGGAATTAAGATGCTGGCTTAAAAAATTGCCTGTGTTTCATTGTATATGAGGAGGGCAGATTATCTGGTTCAGCCTTAATGGATATTCTAGACACCAGTTCTGAAAAGGGGCTTCCCATCTGAATTCTGTTCATTGCATCATAGAAGTTCCTTTCAGCATCAAAGAAGATCCCATCTAAAAAATAAAAGGAAGAAAGAGCAGATAGATTCCAAAACTGAAAAGAAAAAGGAAAGAGCTTCCACTTCAATTCTGGTAATTCTAGTTTACAGTCTAAAAAGTGATGCTAGACTTATGATAGGCAGACTTGCAGTGTGTGACTTCAAGTGGACCATAGCAATGAGGCAGAGAAAGATAGATAGTACAACAGCCTTAGATCATTCTAGTAAAAAGGAAGAGACAGTCTAGTCTAGGGAGGGAAGATATGAGAATTTAGCTAGTTAGTAGGTTAGGCTAACTCAGGTCGATCAGCTACAAGACAGGGTTAGTGTTATTTTGCAGTCAAGATGAAGATGAGCTAGATTGCTCTATTCACTTTTTTTTGTAGTTATCTGTGACAAAGACAGTAAAGAGATTTTTTTAGATGGACCTCATAGCTACGACTGAGACCTATAAACTTCAGACCATGCCTAGAAACCCTTCGAAACATGCACATCACAGCTTAGGCAATTGTAATTTAGTTGAAGGGAAACAGAAAAGAGCACAATTCCAAGTGAGACTGTCAGAATCAGAGAAAAACTGACTGACCTACGGAGAAACATCTTAAAACCTCTGCTCCATCCCAGTAGTATCCAAAGTTGTGCTTCAAATTTGGTGAAGAGTGTTGTACCAACTGTTTACCTGATTTGCTAAAAATCACAGTAAACCCAGGAGTTCTTTGCACCATTTTCAATTGTTTCATGAGTCCTCAATCCTGCACTACCATCAAAGGCACCCCAACCACCATCTGCTGGAAGACTTACCACAGGGCAGTGCCCAGGGTAAACTACTACCACCAACATCTACACCGCGGGCCCTCCTCCTCCCCACTGCATCAGCCCCTGAGGAATACCAAAGTTTTAATGGAGCCAACTACAACTACAATGCCCAGCCATGACGACTACTACTCCCATCCTCATTACACTCCTCCACTGGTTTGCTGAAGACTAAGATTTTTTTTTTCTAGCCTGGGAAAACATCAACAACTCTCCCTGTATTTTGTCCATCATCCAGTGCGGGTAAAGGCTGGAATTTCTGTTTCCTCCCCCTTCCCAGTCAGAATGCTCTAGAATCAGAAGTCTCTCTCCTGAAACAGAAATGGCTCCTGATTACAGATTCCTTTCTCTATGAAGATTTCCAACTTTACTCCCAGACTTCTTAGTAAAAAAAAGCCAAATGGATCCTCAAGAGCCATCATAAATGTAAAGGCATTGAACTAGCTCCTAGAATCAATTCCACCATGAATTCTTTTACAGGTGAACCTTCTTTAACTATTGTGACACTTGACCTTCGGGACACCTACTATCACATCCATATAATGTGACACTTCCAATTTTAGGTGCTTCCCTTTGGACTTTCAACAGCCCCAAAGATCATGGCGGAGATCTTGGGGGTTCCTCTGTTTGAAAGGACTCTAGTATTCCATATTTGGACAAATTCCTCATTTCAACTCCAGTTAAAAATCAGATTCACCTCCATCAGCTTCAGATCTTCCTTCCCTTCTATCTCAAATTCGTCTTCACTTTGCACTTATGTGAACAGCCTCTAAGAACATGTAGTATCAAGATGGCTAGGTAGCTGTGGATGCCTGGAGTATTCCATGGGAAACAATCCAGCAATCCAGAATCCAAGATATACAACAGCCGCAGTACTACTGGAGAGAAACCAGCAGACTCAATATGCTTCCAAGTTGAATCCAAAGTTAATTAATCTAATATACAGTCCATTAAATAAAGTGTATAAGTAAAAACCCCTTCTTCAGATTGACAGGACATGTAGTGACTTCACTGAGGTGTTATATACACACCCGAGGATAGACTATAATGGGATCCGCCGGGTTTCTGCCCAAAAATGCAGCGCTTTTCTCTCCGCATTTTTTTAAAAGGGTTCAGAGACGGAAACCCCAAATGTGTACCAGGAGCAGGTTTGAACCCAGCCTTAATTGTAATGAATTGTCCTTTAGAAAAGGTCAATATAAAATACTTTCATATCTTTTAGATGCTGCTTTAGATGTTATAATCACTAGATGTTGAAATAGAATCACTGTCTTTTGAAGAATGGCTAAGAGAAAATGATTGCATAAACACACTGGAAAAACAAGATGGTCAATTTGCTGTAAAACAGAAACACTTGTGGAGCATTTGGAATAACTTTAGGGTTCAATTAGAATAAGCCTTATATTAGCATTCTAGACTTAGACATTATGGATGATCTGTAACAAACGTTCTTGTTTATTCATTCTTGTGATTACTCTTACAGAAGTGTTTGATGGATTTGATTTGCATTTCTTTACCTCCCTTATCCAACTTCTCCTCCCTCCTCCTCTGACCCGTCTATTTCTCTGTTCTCTGATAATCTTTTATTTTTTATTCTTTGATTGTGCTAGAATAAATAAATACATAGTTGGCAATTCATTTCATAATAGTGCGCTATAAATGTAGCAACATACAATTAGATAACTAGCTGTTTTATAGGGACTGAAAGGACAAGCGATGACAGTTTAAATGACCGTTAATTGCAGAGAGAAGCTGCAGGTATCTGAAGGAGGCATCGGGCACTCCTCCTGCATGTCTTGTGTAAGAAGAGGAACAGCTTATGTCTGACGTATGCCCATAGAGGGATATGCTAGCACTTTTAGAAGGAAGCTTCCAATGTCCACTGTGGACATCAGGAGTTTCCCCTGCATGTCCTATACACCCAGGAAGGTGGAGATAGGAGGGTTACCAGTGTCTGAAATAGACACTGAACATCCCTCCTGCTAAATCTGATGTCTCGGGGGTTGTGACGGGGTTTCAACAGCCACTGTCGTAGACATATGTAAATGCATATCAGTCAGTATTGAAGTAACCTGAAGGAAGGACACCAGATGCAAGGAGCAAGTATGTTCAACATAGTTGCCAATCTTGACAGAAACACCTCTAGGAGACTGCGTACTCAGGATTGCCGATTCCCTTTTGTTGAGACCACACACTTTTGGAGTGGGTCTTGCCCCCATTATGATATGGGCACACAATTTGCTGACCATGTTCCAGTATTGTGACGTAAGCGGCAGTTAACATGGCCACGTCACATACCAAATGACAGTGCATCTAGTGGATACAGGAACATTTGGGAGTTTTCTGGACATTTCAGGAGAGTTGGCAAGCATGACGTTCAGAGATGTGCACCTCAAGGAAATAACATCAGCCAAATTAAAAAAAAAAAAAAAAAGATAAGTGTCTACAAGCTGCTTGTTCTGGAGTTGTTTTGTGGCTTTACTACATCAAAAACAGCTCTCAAAATGCCTGAATTCTCCTTTTGATTTCAATGGGAGTCAGCTAGCTTATTTTCCATTGCTGTTTTTGTAACTAACTGAAAAAAGAGGCATCCTGCCTTATACTGAGCCTTACAAACACTTTGAATCCTATAAAAACCAATGGAACATCTCAAAAAACACACCAAAGAAAAAAAAACACTTGTATGAACCCACCTATAGGCTGTTGCATATTAAATGACAATTTTGAGGAGAACCAAGATAAAGTAGAAGTGAGACCCTGCACTCACCGGAGAACAGCTAAATACAAGGTCTTTTAGCAGACAAAACATAGCTGAGGTAACTCCCTGGGGGAATCCTTATACTGCACAGAGACTATACCTATGGAGGAATTATAGTAATAAGACCCCATCTAGTGGCAAGATTTAGAACTACTAATAATATAGTAGAGGGGGAACAAAAACATTATACTTCAGGAAGGCTAATTGTAACCAGGTGAGAGAGGAGCTTAGCAGCATAAACTGGGACAATGTCCTCGAAGTGACAGGAATGTAAACAAAATGGGACATTTTTAAAAGCCTTCTAAATAGAACCACTAAAAAACATATCCCTTATGGGAATAAGCGGGCTAGAAATCATAGAAAACCAATATGGCTAACTAAAATGGTAAGGAGTGCAATGAGGGATAAAAAGGAAGCATTTAAAGTACTAAAACAAGAAAGTAGTGACAAAGCATTAAAAAAAACTATAAAGAGAAAAATAATGTGTGCAAAAGACAAATAAAGGAGGCAAAGATCGAGGCTGAGAGAATAATTGCCAAGGAAAATAAAACTAATCCAAAATTATTCTTCAATTACATAAATAATAAGAGAATAAAAACTAACAATGTGGGCCCTCTCAAAAATAATCTGGGTGTAACTGTGGAGGAGGAGGAGGAAAAAGCACAACTATTAAAGAGGACCTTTCATGTCCTCAGGCACACGCAGTTTTACATACCGCTATAAAGCCGACAGCCCGCTGAATTCAGCGCACTGCCGTCTTTCCCGGTATGTGCCCCGGGGCTGGAGATGTCGGCGGTGTAAGTTTCACGGTTTACTGTCAGAAAGGCGCTCCTGCCAGTCCAGCTGCGCTGTGAGGAACGCCCCCTCTCTCTGTACTCGTCTATAGCCGAGTACTGTCAGAGAGGGTGTTCCTTACTGCCCAGCGATGACGCTGAGCTGTGAGGAATGCCCCCCCAGTACAAGTCTATGAACGAGAACTGTCAGGGAGGGCGTTCCTCACAGCGCAGCTAGACTGTCAGGAACGCCTTTCTCACAGTAAACCGTGAAACTTACACCGCCGATATCTCCAGCCCCGGGGCACATACCGGGAAAGCCGGCAGTGCACTGAATTCAGCGCGCTGTCGGCTTTCTAGAGGTATGTAAAACCGCATGTGCCTGAGGACATGAAAGGTCCTCTTTAAATGCCTTCTCTACGGTGTTTACACAAGAAAATCCAATGGGCAGCAACATTATTGGGGTAATGTTAATTCTTAATTAAATGTCACCTGTTTAACCCAGTGCGGTACCGCCTTCAAAACACTACAATAGAGAAATCCCCAGGTCCAGATGGCCAAACCAGTGCACACCAAATCCTGACAATATGGTATCCTTAGCAATAGTATATCCTGTGGTGCACACCAAATCAGTAAAAAGAGAAAAAAAGAAAAACCTGTTGAACATCCATCACTTTGGTGCAGAATAATATAATGTCCTTGACAATAGTATATCCTGACAATAAAGTAGAATAAAATTCAAAGAATGCTCTATAAAAATTTTTAAAATCTTTACAAATAACCTCTTTTTATCTCTAACCGCATGGATATGGACATTTTGGTCAATATTTCTAGTTAAATTTGCCAACATCTTCCCTGATTTGATTTAAATGTATTTCCAAATCTAGCTTCTTTTTGACCGGAATAAAAGGTCTGTATATTCTGATTATTCTGTATCTTCTTATTATTAAGTTCCTCTGCCTCATTTCTTCCCTATTCTTTACCAGTTGATCTGATTTATTTTTCTTTATTATCAAATACTTATTGACCCCACAATGTTTATAGAGACTGTATAAATAATGCATCATTACAGAGTTACGTGGGAAATCTTTATAGATAATGTTGATGCATTTCCCAATCACACTCTTAACTAACAAACTAATTAGTGAATGATCGGAAATAACTCTATCATGAATATCTGAATCACTAACAATATTAATCAGATTAGATGTAAATAACAAATTATCTATATAGGATAGTCACCCATGCGTGGCAGAGAAAAACATGTAATTTCTTTCCATCAGACGCCACGGGTCAACCAACCCTGTCAAATCCAAAAATTCACACACCAGGTTCTTATGTCTTATTTTACTACCACTGCATCTATCCTCTGAGCTGTCAACTACTTAAAGCGGACCTTTCATGTCCTCAGGCACATGCGGTTTTACATACCGCTAGAAAATCGACAGCGTGCTGAATTCAGCACACTGACGACTTTCCCTGTATGTGCCCCGGGGCTGGAGATATCGGCGGTGTAAGTTTCACGGTTTACTGTCACAAAGGCGTTCCTGACAGTCTAGTTGCGCTGTGAGGAACGCCCTCCCTGATAGTTCTCGTTCATAGACTTGTACTGGGGGGGGGGGGTGTTCCTCACAGCTGAGCATCATCGCTGGGCACTAAGGAACACCCCCTCTGACAGTACAGGGCTATAGACAAGTACAGAGAGAGGGGGCGTTCCTCACAGCCCAGCGTCATCGCCGGCAGTAAGGAATGCCCCTCTGACAGTAGAAGCGTTATAGACGAGTACAGAGAGAGGGGGCGCTCCTTACAGCCCAGCGATGACACTCAGCTGTGAGGAACGTTCCCCAGTACAAGTCTATGAATGAGAACTGTCAGGGAGGGCGTTCCTCAAAGCGCAGCTAGACTGTCAGGAACGCCTTTCTGACAGTAAACCGTGAAACTTACAACGCCGATATCTCCAGCCCCGGGGCACATACCGGGAAAGCTGGCAGTGCGCTGAATTTAGCACGCTGTCCGCTTTCTAGCGGTATGTAAAACCGCATGTGCCTGAGGACATGAAAGGTCCTCTTTAATTGAAGTTACCACCTATAATCTTATATGGTCAAGAATCTGTTTAGTTGTAATGTAAGTTATACATTTTTTGATTATTATAGGGAGCATACACATTATAGAGACCTGTTCTTGAGAAACTTCAAATCTAATACAAACATTTTTCCTTTGCCGTCTTTAGTAAGAGACATTAGCTGACATTTCAGTTTTTTATGAATGAGAGTTAGCATTCAAACTAAAACCCCCATACCCCTTTTCCCAACCCATTGCCTTTCCTTTAGACTTCTTTGAGCCGACCACATTTTCTACTAAATTACCTATACCCTATGTTTTCTCAGCCCCCCTCCCACTCCAACATTAGGGATCAAATGGTAAGAAGAGGAGAAGAGAAGAAAAAAAAAAAAAACCACCACAAAAGCAAAAACAAAAGCATCTTACAAAATATATATAATGTTACCCTAAACCTTACTAAAATATATAAACCAAGACTCTATACTGTTCTATTTTATCTTAACCAGTATTTATTTTTATGTGATAAGTACTTTCTTGTAGCCAATAAATTTGTGTATACATTTTTATATGTAAAAATATTTAATATTATATATTAATATTATAATATTTGAAGATAAGTGTTTGCGTATGTTCCATTAGTATTTTTGTTGGAACCAGAGCATTCCTTGGGTACACTGTTGGAGATTTTCGAGAAGTTTGGTTTATACTTAGGATATAGAATAAATAGATCAAAAAGTTAAATATTTTGTCTAACTAAGGTAGGGAAAAGGTGTTGTATGCATAAACGCGGAATTAAAATTACAGACTATAAATTTAGGTACTTGGGAATCATTGTTGCCCATTCTAGAGATGAAATATATAAATGTAATATTCTAGAACTGGTTGAAAAAAATTTAAGAAACAACTTGTTGGATTGAAAGATCTTCCCATTTCCCTGTTTGGTAGGATTCAGCTTATTAAAATGGTAAATCTTACTATTCCCACTGCAGACCCTTTGTAAGAGCATAACTTCTGCTCTTATTTAACCTGAGTTGGTGGTCCTTAAATGGGTTGTCCAGGCTAAAATTTTATTTTTTAATTAGGCTGGGGGAAGTAAAAAAACAAAACAAAAACCTAACAATCAGCGGCTTCACAGCCGGTGAGGAATTCCACTGCTAGAAGAGAGCCGAGCAGCAGGATCGGACCGCGCTGGGAGGACACCGGAGACAGGTGAGTGTTTGTTTTTTTTTTTTATCTTTTTCACCTTTCCCCGCCTAATTAAATAATACAATTTTAGCTTGGACAACCTCTTTAAGACCACTTTATTAGTGCTTAGTTGGAGTGACAACGGGAGTCTATCATTCGCAAAAACAGTTTTAAGCTAATGGAACATTGGAACTCCCACCTTTCCTTGTTTTCTTCTCCCAGCCGATTCCAAGATAATTCTTCATGAATGTAAATGAGCACCCAGGGGGTACCTTCTCTTCTGCGAGCACCCATCGCGTCATCACTTCTTACCACCCCTTCGGCCGTTGTGGTGACTCCCCTCTTGGCCTTCTTTCTTCTTACTTCCTGCTCTCAGCGAATTTTTGCAACTGTGCATGTGCAATCGGCCGCCATTTTCCGGTGGTCTGTCACAAGAGCGTGACAGAGCCAATTGCGCATGCGCAGTCGCGAAAATTCGCTGAGAGTGAGAAGTAAGAAGAAAGAAGACCAAGAGGGGAGTCACCACAATGGCCGAAGGGGCGGAAAGAAGTGATGACGCGATGGGTGCTCACCAAAGAGAAGGTACGCCCCGGGTGCTCATTTACTTACATGAAGAAACGAATTATCTTGGAATCGGCTGGGAGAAGAAAACAAAGAAAGGTAGGAGAAGAATGGCCTTTTAAAGGCCATTCCAATGTGCCATTAGCTTAAAACTGTTTTTGCGAATTATAGACTCCCTTTAAGTGTCCCCATGATAAATCATTTTACATGCTGTTCTCTATTTTTTTTTTTTACTATTGTTTTGTTGCTCACTGTCTCTCTTCTGTAAGTTTTTTTTTGTTTTGCTGATAGTTGCTGTGGCACCCTCTTCCCCACTGATTTAACATCCTCCACGCTCGCTGGGAAGGGGAGCGACATTATCCCAAATGGATTTCACACAAGACGGACGTCACACATCTGGACTCAGGATGAGTACCATACCTAATACATCACAAACACAATACAGCCTACCTATCCTACAGTTGGTGCTGTGGAATGTAGCGGGCCTACATACCCCCAAAAAAAGGCGCAAGATGGTGACCCATTTGAAACGCCAAAATGAGACCCACTGGAAAACGGATCATTATGTTCTGCTGCAGGCTCCATGTTTGGATCCCCCCATCATTGCCACATACTCCTCTAAGGCTTGTGGGGTGGCGGTGTATTTCAGGAAAGGCCTGGCATATTGCATAACATACCAATACGCTGATCTGTGTGGATGTTTTGTATACCTACAACTCATGACTGCACACCAAGTCTTTTGTTTGCTGAATATTTATGGCTAATACCCTCCTTTGGACTGCTCGGGCACCACCCATGCCACTTCACTTGGTTCTGTACAATTGTCTGACTTCATGCACCAACTGAACCTGTGTGGCTTCACAATGGCAGTAGTAGAGAATGTACACATTACTCTGTGTTGAATGACTCATTTTCAAGGCTTTATTTTATTTTTTCTTGGTTGCATCACAGCTGTTCAATGAGGTGGTAGGTGTACAGATCTAACCTATAACTATATCAGACCATGCCCTAATTTTGCTGACTTTGGCCTTTTCCACTTTTCCATCATTTATATGAGTTGAATGATTTCCGAAGATTATTTGAAAAAAGCCAACTTAATGATTTAGATTTAGAGCAACTAGATGACACAGCCCTGATGTGGCTCACCTCCAAGGTGGTGATGAGGAGCCATATAATTAGTTATGTGAATATGTTATATAAGAGTAAAATTCCCAATTTCTAGAGCTTCAGGCTAGCCTCCTGAGTGCACAGGTGATGCATGCCCAAATCAGACACCAGAGAAAAGTTCCAGGAGGCCCAGGCCCTGCTACCTTTCTCCAAGGTCAAGCCATATGGCAAGGAAAGGCCTCACAAAACAGGTTCTATCGTTGGGGGAATAGGGTAGGATCCTTACTAGCACCTTACAACCCCCCTTCTCCCCGCATGTGAGGAGATCCACACTCTAAATATGTACAAAAGTGAGGCTTTGTTATTGAAGGGTCCATCAAGACCATATGATCAGTGGAATTTCCTTTGAAATTATGCGTTTCTTCCATTCAGTACCTGGGAGTAGAGATTACTTGGTTGCCCACACAACTATATCGTCATAACATGTCAAATTACATTGCCTCACTAGAAATAAAGTTTAAATCCTGGAGAAATCACTCACTCTCATTTAAGGCCAGGGTTAATCTGTTAAAAATGGCAGAATTCCCGAGACTGCTTTAACTGATCCAATCCCTCCCAATATACAGTGCTGGCCAAAAGTATTGGCACCCCTGCAATTCTGTCAGATAATACTCAATTTCTTCCAGAAAATGCTTGCAATCACAAATGCTTTGGTAATAATATCTTCATTTAATTTGTCTTCAATGGAAAACCACAAAAAGAATTGTCGAAAAGCCAAATTGGATATAATTCCATATCAAACATAAAAAAGGGGGTGGACAAAAGTATTGGCACCCTTTGAAAATTCATGTGATGCTTCTCTAATTTGTGTAATTAACAGCACCTGTTACTTACCTGTGGCACATAACAGGTGGTGGCAATAACTAAATCACACTTGCAGCCAGTTGAAATGGATTAAAGTTGACTCAACCTCTGTCCTGTGTCCTTGTGTGTACCACATTGAGCATGGAGAAAAGAAAGAAGACCAAAGAACTGTCTGAGGACTTGAGAAGCAAAATTGTGAGGAAGCATGAACAATCTCAAGGCTACAAGTCCATCTCCAAAGACCTGAATGTTCCTGTGTCTACCGTGCGCAGTGTCATCAAGAAGTTTAAAGCCCATGGCACTGTGGCTAACCTCCCTAGATGTGGACGGAAAAGAAAAATTGACGAGAGATTTCAATGAAAGATTGTGCGGATGGTGGCTAAAGAACCTCGACTAACATCCAAACAAGTTCTAGCTGCCCTGCAGTCCGAGGGTACAACAGTGTCAACCCGTACTATCCATTGGCGTCTGAATGAATGTATTGCCAAATTAAACAGATTCTTTAGATTCCGTGTAATAGAATAAAGTTATAGAGTAAAAACACTATACTATCCCCAAATAGCTTAACATTTTATTAAGAAGAGTATAAGAAGATAGAAAAAGGTCTTACAACAAGGAAAAGTATAACAGATATTAGAATATATATATATATATATATATATATATATATATATACAAATCAACATTGGCAATAAAGCAAGATATAATCAAATATCAAAGTCAATCAAACTATGATATATATTCAACACTTACTATACAACAGGTATAGCGAGGTAATCAAACTTAGTCAAACTGTGACTTAATCAAAACTTGTACTAATGCAAGGTATAATCAAATACCATAGTCAATCAAACTATGATATATATTCAACACTTACAATACAGCAGGTATAGTACGGTAATCAAATCAAATACTTACAACACTGCCACGCTTCATAGAGGAGTTCTGATAAGGGTATCTGTAGGAAGCATCATTCAACCATGTGACAGGAATCATCAAGCAGAATCAGGCGTCACCAATGATCTGCTATCAAGAAATGTAACATAATGCTGAGGGATGTCTTCCATTCTTATACCCTTTGTGTGTGTCATAAAGTGGGCGTCTACAGAAGTGATACACCTCTGTAAGGCCTCACTTATCTCCAAGATCATATTCATGTAGAAGGGGCCAGTTTTCCACTTGAATATGTCTCGTGACATATATGCTTCAAACAGAGTGGCTCTTTTGATCTAATCTGTATAGACATATAGATATCACCTTAAATAGAGTTTATTGATGTAATCTGTATAGGTATGTAAATATCACTTCAAACAGAGTCGTTGATCTAATCAGTATGGATATGTAAATCTCAGTACAGGTACTGGGTTCAAATTAAGGTTACTTATGGCCTGGCTATCATAACATTTTGTCATAAGCAGCCATAAGCAGGGCTGCTATTTTGCAATACAATAAAAAGGGACTCTATGGTAGGATACCCAGGAAGACCCCACTTGACCCAGAGACATAAAAAAGCCAGGCTGGAGTTTGCCAAAACTTACCTGAGAAAGCCAAAAACTTTTTGGAAGAATGTTCTCTGGTCAGATGAGACAAAAGTAGAGCTTTTTGGGAAAAGGCATCAACATAGAGTTTACAGGAGAAAAAAAAAAAAGAGGCCTTCAAAGAAAAGAACACGGTCCCTACAGTCAAACATGGCGGAGGTTCCCTGATGTTTTGGGGTTGCTTTGCTGCCTCTGGCACTGGACTGCTTGACCGTGTGCATGGCATTATGAAGTCTGAAGACTACCAACAAATTTTGCAGCATAATGTACGGCCCAGTGTGAGAAAGCTGGGTCTCCCTCAGAGGTCATGGGTCTTCCAGCAGGACAATGACCCAAAACACACTTCAAAAAGCACTAGAAAATGGTTTGAGAGAAAGCACTGGAGACTTCTAAAGTGGCCAGCAATGAGTCCAGACCCATAGAACACCTGTGGAGAGATCTCAAAATGGCAGTTTGGAGAAGGCACCCTTCAAATCTCAGGGACCTGGAGAAATTGGCCAAAGAAGAATGGTCTAAAATTCCAGCAGAGCATTGTAAGAAACTCATTGATGGTTACCGGAAGCGGTTGTTCGCAGTTATTTTGTCTAAAGGTTGTGCTACCAAGTATTAGGCTGAGGGTGCCAATACTTTTGTCCGGCCCATTTTTGGAGTTTTGTGTAAAATGATCAATGATTTGACTTTTTTTTCATTCTCTTTTGTGCTATTTCATTGCAAGCAAAATAAATGAAGATATTATTACCAAAGCATTTGTGATTGCAATCATTTTCTGGAAGAAATTGAGTATTATCTGACAGAATTGCAGGGGTGCCAATACTTTTGGCCAGCACAGTACTTACAGTGGGGAAAAAAAGTATTTAGTCATCCACCAATTGTGCAAGTTCTCCCACTTAAAAAGATGAGAGAGGTCTGCAATTGACAACATAGGTAGACCTCAACTATGAGAGACAAAATGAGAAAACAAATCCAGAAAATCACATAGTCTACCTATGATGTCAATTACAGGCCTCTCTCATCTTTTTAAGTGGGATAACTTGCACAAATGGTGGCTGACTAAATACTTTTTTTCCCCACTGTAAGTCTGACAGATGAAAGACATTTCAACAAACTATATACAGAGTTTATTTGGGGTGGGAGGAGGCCAAGGATTCCTTTTCACGTTTTGCAATAACCTAAACTACATGGTGAACTGAACCTTCCTAACATCAGAGCATATAATTTAGCAGTATTTGCTAGGATAATCTCAGACTGGACGCAGACCACCTCCTACTACACTATTGTGATATCCTTGGTCCCCCACATTGCTCTCCCAAACATATTAGACATGCCCTATGAGGTTTTGCCAGCAGACACTAGAGCCAACCCACTCCTAATCAGGACCTGGACCAAGATTCATACCCTAAAACGCTTGGAGCCACGATACTCTCCAGCCCTTTCCCTGATTAAAAACCCTGCTGTAACGTCTCTGCCTGTTCGGGTCTCTTCGCCACCCTCCGCTCGCACGCTGCAGCGCAGGAGGTGTGTTCAGTTTGATTCCTTGGTTAAGATTCTTGTTGCTCAGTCTGAACACTGTCCTAGACTATGTAATTGAATTTCAGCCACACCCATCTCCTGCACCTTTGTTCCTCTCTGCTCCTCTAATAGTTAATCTCAGCCTTGCCTGTGTGATTGACAGCCTGTCTACCAATCCAGTCTGGGGCAGGTCCTGACTTTCTATAAACAGGTTGTCAGCCCTCATTTGGTCGCTGGCTATTGATTCTGTCTTGTGACTTGTCCCTGCTAGCTCCTTTTCTGCTATTTCCTGTATTCCTATTCCTGACCTCTGGTTTTGTCTTTGGCTATTCTCTTGGATTGTGATTTTATACTGCATTGCTAGACTGTTACCGACCCCTTTGCTAGCTGACCTCCCTTTCTTGTTGTTTGTCCTGTCTGCGTTCTGTGTTGTCACCTATATTAGGAAGGGACTATCGACCAGTTGCTGGCTGTCGCCTAGGACAGATCAGGCAAGTTAGACAGGGACAGTGGGGGGGGGGGGTTCAGCTTTAGGGCTCACTGTCTTGTTGTGCCCCTCCCCCCAGGGTTCTGCAGCAGCACTGGGGAATTGCTCAACTGGCAATTCCCTTACATCCGCATTCCAGGGAGGTGTTCAGTGTCTGGCATAGAGACGGCATCTCCTCACTGTCGACTCTATTGTACCCTACAGATGACACAATGATCTCGCTTTTTGACTTACAGACTAAATTCCCACATATCTTTTCCCCATTCTTCCTATACTTACAGACAAAGAATTATGTCTGTGAGGTGGTGTCCAAGTTCACATTAGCAGAATGGTTATCTCCGTTTAGGACCCTAACGCATCCAGAGGCAAATGTATACCATTGTTTGTGGTCTTGTTCACAGATACAGCGGTTTTGGTGCGGGGTCAAGACGTACCCCATTAACTGCTCTTGGGTTTCAGTTAAAGAAATGCACAAGATTGATAAACGCAATATGCGCATCCTGCACTTGGTGGCAGCGGCAAGTAGAGTGGCAACTTTTCAGGTGTGGAACAAACCGCGGTAATGCTCACTATGTTTATATTTGAAAAAAATGCTGTTCATAATGAAAATGGACTAGGTGGAAGAAGCACATCAGAAGGAGCTTTTTCTTTGTCAATTTTTCAAATTATGGTAGGGCTATATTTCACTATTGCCCCAGCATGACAAAACCAAGCTGCGGACATGTTTCCAATATCAACAAGGGCGGATACTGTTGGGGGATCCCCAGCTGGGATAACAAGGGTGTGACTGATGGCTAGTAGGGGAGGGGTGGGATTTATTGCATGGGGCTCAAGCTTTCAAGTAGCTATCTGCAGATCTGGTGGAGACCACAGTGGCACTGAGATGGGCCAGAGAAGCAATGAGCTTTTGTAGGTTTATTTTTGTTTTCTCGATCTCCATTGTTTTTCTGTTTATTCGTCTTCAGTTTGACCACCAGAGTTCAGAACCTACAGGTAATAAATGTCCTTGCCTATTTCTCCTCTGTATTTGACACTATGTTTTAGTCAACACTTGTTGTTTGATTTGTTTACAATATATTAGTATATGTTAACTCTTTGGAGAACGCCCTCAACATCAAATTGGGACTAGGACTATCACTCAATTTAATTTGTGTCTTGGACTTCAGTCTCTTGCTGGTTCTGACACAGTTGATATTGCCTTTATGAAACACTGGAATTTGTACATTTTTTTGTATTTAAATTGAAAAAGTTTAACCCCTTCAAGACAGGGGTTACCTTCGTGACCAGGCCTCATTTTTCAAAACTGACGTGTCAATTTATATGCCAATAACTTTAAGACGCTTTAACTTACACAAGTGATTTTGCGAATGTTTTTCCGTGACACATTGTACTTCATGTTAGTGGTAAACATTGATCAATATTTTTGTATTTATTTATAAAAAAAAATAGGAAATTTGATGGAAATTTGGAAAAAAAAAAATAAAAATAAAAAAATCACAATTTTCAAAATGTGAAATGCTCTGCTCAGATAGTCATACCACCCAAATACATTAATAAATATTATCTACCATATCTCTGCTTTATATTGGCATAATCTTTTAATCGTCCTTTCATTTATTATGGACGTTAGAAGGCTTATCAGTGTAACAGTGATTTTCCAGATTTACAAGAAAATTTCCCAAACTAATTTCTCAGGGACCACTTCAGTTCTGAAGGGGATTATAAAGGCCTATCTATTAGAAACCCCAATGAATCACCCCATTTTCAAAACTGCACCCCTCAAATAATTCAAAACAGCATTTGGGAAGTTTGTTAACTCTTTAAGCATTTCACGGAAATTAAAACAATATGGAGGTGAACTTTAGACATTTCATTTTTTTTTCAATAATACATTCATTTAGCCCTAAAATTAACACATTCACAAATGGTTAAAGGAGAAAATGCATCTCATAATTTGTTATGCAATTTCTCCTGAGCACAGAAATGCCCCACATGTCGGTGTAAACTGATGTTTCGGCACACGGCAGCGCACGGAAGGGAAGGAGCGACACTGGACGTTTGAAAAGCAGATTTTGCTGGAATAGTTTTCGGTGCCATGTCTCATTTGCAGAGCCCCTAGAGAACCAATACAAAGGAAATCCCCAAAAAGTGACCATTTTGGAAACTACACCCCTTTCAGAATTTATCAAGGGGTATAGTGAACATTTTGCCCAAACAACCTTTTCACAGATTTTATTAACAGTGGGATGTGTAAATTAAAAATTATTAAAATGTCACTTTATCCCCAAAGTTTTCATTTTCACAAGGGGTTAAAGGAGAAAAAGTACCCTACAGTTTGTTAAACAATTGCTCATGAATGCGGAAATACCCCATATGTGGTCATCATCTGCTGTATGGGTACATGATGGGGCTTGGAATGGAAAGAGCGCTATTTGGCTTTTGTAGGGCAGATTTTGCTGGAATAGTTTTCAGGTGCCTTGTCATATTTGCAGAGCCCCTAAAGTACCAATACAGT
The DNA here is from genome assembly GCA_947044405.1 of Leptodactylus fallax. Classification (NCBI taxonomy): domain Eukaryota; kingdom Metazoa; phylum Chordata; class Amphibia; order Anura; family Leptodactylidae; genus Leptodactylus; species Leptodactylus fallax. The sequence continues at coordinate 5,633,125 of CAMRHE010000099.1, read as the reverse complement.
GGAAACTCTCAAAAAGTGACCGCATTTTAGAAACTACACCCTCAAGGAATTTATCAAAAAGTATTATCATTTTGAGCCCAAGAGTGCTTCCCGAAAATTAACGTACAAAGTGAAAATTTAAATTTTTAAATAAATATTCCATTTCGGTGCTCAATACGTTGCGCCCAGTTTGTGTCATCAGAGACATACTAAAACTATTAAGTGGGCTATCCGAGGTAGAAAGAAGTTGTATATGTGGGTGTAAACTGCTGCTTGAGCACACAGCAGGGCTTAAGGTGGGTTCACACCTGCGCTTGGTGTCCGTCCGTCGCCAATCCAGTGAAAATCTCGGCGAACTGGATTGGCGTCGGATACAGACCGGTCAGCGGCGCATTGGTTAAAAACCCATTCATTTGAATGTGTTTTTAAAGCAGTGCGCGGGTGTGCGCTTACACCCTCTGCGCTGCCAATCCTTTTTTTTTTCGTCGGACACGAAGTCCTGCATGTCCGACTTTGTTTCCGACGAAAAAAAAAGGATTGGCAGTGCAGAGGGTGTAAGCGCACACCCGCAAGCACTGCTTTAAAAACCCATTCAAATGAATGGGTTTTTAACCAATGCGCCGCTGACCGATCTGTATCCGACGCCAATCCAGTTCGCCGAGATTTTCACTGGATTGGCGACGGACGGACAGCAAGCGCAGGTGTGAACGAAGCATAAGAAGGGAAGGAGCACTATGCTTATTAGCTTTTGGAATACAGATTTAGAGGGATTTTCTGGACGACATGTTGTTTTTGCAGAGACCTGTAGGTCTCAGTAAATTGGAAATCCCCAAGAAGTGACCCCCATTTTGTAGGGGCAATTTTAGAGTCTCTACAAATGTGGCATGGCGTCCAAAAAACCAACAATCTACACTGTGTTCCAAATTATTATGCAAAAAGTGTTTAGGAGTGATAAGGTAAGAATTTTTTTGTTTGTCAGTTAAACTCATTGATGGTGATGTGTGTCAGGGCTCTTTATATCACTGAAAGCAATTGCAGACACCTGTGCTAATTAGTTTGGCAGGTGTGTCCAATTAAAGGCAAGACTACTTAAGAAGGCTGTCCCACATTATTAAGCAGCCTACATTTTCAGCCAAAATGGGAAAGAAAAAGGATGTGTCGGCTGCTGAGAAGCAACAAATTGTGGAGTGTTTAGGTCAAGGCAAGACTACAATCAACATTGCCAAGACACTTCATCGTGATCATCGCACAATCAAGAAGTATGTAGCTGATTCACAGCACACACGTGTGCGTGCTGATAAGGGAAAATTGAGGACTCTTTCCAACAGGCAATTACGTCAGGTTAAAAGAGCAGCTTCAAAAAATGCCTTGTCATAGCAGCAGACAAGTTTTTGAAGCTGCTGGTGCCTCCAACGTCCCCCCGAACAACAAGATGCAGAGTCCTTCAGAGGTTTGCAGCTGTGTGTAAGCCATCCTGTCAACATCCTTTATCCACTGCACACAAGCAGAAACGGCTCCAGTGGGCCAAACAATACATGAAGACTGACTTCAAAACTGTTTTGTTCACCGATGAGTGCCGTGCAACGCTCGATGGTCCAGATGGATGGAGTGGAGGATGGCATGCTGATGGACACCCCATGCAAACACGGCTACGGCGCCAACAAGGAGGAGGTGGAGTAATGTTTTGGGCTGGAATCATGGGGAGAGAGATTGTCGGCCCCTTTAGGATCCCTGAAGGGGTAAAGATGAACTCCATAATGTATGTGGAGTTTCTCAAACAGCACTTCCTGCCATGGTTCAAGAAGAAGAACCATGCATTCTGCAGAAAGATCATTTTCATGCATGATAATGCACCGTCTCATGCTGCAAATTACACATCTGCATCTCTGGCTGCTATGGGCATAAAAGGGGAAAGACTTATGGTGTGGCCCCCATGCTCCCCTGACCTCAACCCCATTGAGAACCTCTGGAGCATCATCAAAAGGAGTGTCTATGATGGCGGGAGGCAGTTCACATCTAAGCAACAGCTCTGGGAGGGTATTCTGTCCTCATGCAAAACAATTGAAGCAGAAACCATCCAAAAACTGACAAATTCAATGGACGAGAGAGTTCAGAAGCTTCTTTCGAACAAGGGGTCCTATGTACAAATGTAATATCACCTCGAATAAAGTTTTGGCTTGAAAACTGTTTGATTTCAGTTTGTAATAACCTGCTAATGCTTATAATTTCAGAATGACCATTTTTTTGTTCTTAATAAAAATGAAAAGGTTGCAAATTCTGCTGTGCATAATAATTTAAAACATGCATTTTGAGTGTTTATTTATTTTTTTAAATATACTGTTATCATAGGCAGTTTGTTCAAAAACCTTTCAATTATACTCGAATAGTTGATGACTGGAAAATTACAATGACTGCAATTCATATAGGTAATTTTGGAAAATATGAGAAAATATTATTTGCATAATAATTTGGAACAAAGTGTAAATCAGTGGTCCAAACGCACATAGCGCTCCTTCACATCTGTGCCCTCCTGTGTGCCAAGCAGCAGTTTATGCCCACATGTATGACACTGTTGTACACAGGATAACATACTTAACCCTTTCCCAACATCTGTTTTATACAGCAGAGACCCGGCGCTAATGATCGCGGGCATTAACCCCTCTGGCGCCTCGGTCAAAGCTAACCAAGGAGCCATTTTAGTGGCGGCGCGCGGGCGCCACTATTCTGCTGGGGATCGCCGGCACCCGGAGCAAGCTCCGGGACCAGCATCCCATTACTATGACAGCTGGGAGCCTTGTGAAGGCTCCCAGGCCTGTCTTTCATTAGTTTTTATTGCAGGCCGCTCTATGCAGCCTGCAATAGAAGAGCCTTTCTTTTTGCAATACATTGCAATTCATTAGCATTGTAATACATTGCATTAGTGATCAGACTCCCCTGAGGTTCAAAACCCCTAGGGGACCTAAAAAATGCAAAAAATTTAAAAAAGTACAAAAAAATATCAAAAATATTAAAAGTTCCCTAGAACAGATATAAAAGTACTTAACTACTGTGAAACACATACATATTAGGTATCCCTATGTCCGAAAACGCCTACAAATCTATAAAAATATTTTTCCCGTAGCGGGAAAAAAAAAAAGCAAACCGCCGTTTTTTCACTGTTTGAATAAAAATTGATCAAAGCAATAGCGATTCACCAAAATGCTTTTGGAGTGTTCATCTCTGATACAAGCCACGCACAACATATTACGCACTGAAATGAAGTATTCCTGGAAAAATTGTCATTTTCACCTTTCACGTATTCATTTCTGGAAAATTAATTAATGCAACGCTTGGAGGTTAAAAATGCTCACTGTAGCCCTGGATAAATTCATTCAGGGGTGTAGTTTCCAAAATGGGGTCACGTGTCAGGGGATTCCACTTTACTGGCATTTCAGGGTTCTGCAAAAGTGTAATGGCATCCAAAAATCAAACTGTCTAAATCTGTGGTCCAAAAACCAAAATAGCGCTCCTTTGCTTCTGTGTCTGGCTGTGCCCAAACAGCAGTTTATACCCACATATGGCATTAAGTACATTATTCTGGGTACACCAGTGTCATACATGTGGGCATAAACTGCAGTTTGGGAACACAGCAGGGCGCAAAAGGGAAGGAGCATTATGTGGCTTTTGGAGTGCAGATTTAGATGTTTGGTATCTGGACGCCATGTCATGTTTGCAGTCTCTGAAGTACCAGTAAAGTGGAATCCCCTAGTGCAGGGGTAGGCAACCTTTTTTGTTTGGCGTGCCGATTTAAATTAAAAGAATCAAAGATGAGGTCTTCGGAGTGCCGCGCAATAATTTTAAGGTTGACGAAATCTACACTAAAGTCATATACCACAAACCGTAACATAGGGGTGCTGTCATACTGTGCTCCCAGCCACATGCGTTTACCGCTATTAGCCTGTATACACCTGTACTTTTCCTTTAGAAGCAATGTAAGCACATGTGTAACCTGCAATTAGTGGTAAATGTATATGACTGGGAGCAAAATGAGGTAACACCTGTAGGATGGTGACACACTATGTACCTGGATGCTGCTTCCCCGGCCACCAGTACTTTCACTTTTCTGTAAGTGAAACGCGGATTAGTTTCAGCCATTTTTAATTCCTGGCTGTGCAGTAATAGCAAAACCACAGCCAGTAATTAATGGGTGTCACACTTACCCCAAAGTGACAGCACTGGTGCCCGGAAACTGGATTTGGCTATAGCCGCACCTGTGTACACAGTGTGTCTCCACCCGAAAAGAAACGCCCTAAGGCTGAGGCCCCACATTTCGGAAAAGCAGCTTTTTTTGTTGCAGTTTTTGCTACTTTTTTTTTTTTATCCAGGAGTATACTAAGCAGGAGGTAGACATATAAGAACTTCCTTTATATTTCCCATTTCTTTTGTAGCCATTCTTGGCTTTGGCTCAAAAAAATGCAGCAAAATCTGCAACAAAAATACTGCGTTTCTGAAACATGGGGCCTCAGCCTTAGACCTTCTGCACACAAATGGCACGGATGTGGTTTTCACTGACCTATATATTAAAAATGAATAGACAGAGCCACAACTGCAGACAGATATAGGGTATGTATAGGACAGATATAGGACCTGCTCCATAATTTGCAGTTCTTCAATTTGGCCTGGACACACAGCTGCAAAAAGAACGGCTGTGTGTATGGGCCCATTGAAATGTATAGGTCCGTACTTTTATCCATAGTTGTGGATAAAAAGTATGGTCATGTGCATTACAGTTTAGCAACTCCATGTGCCTCATATTAATAGCAGTTAACCCCATCATGTTCCTCACATTAACCCCTGTGTGCTTTACATAAGGGTTACTGATATGTGAGACATATGGAGGTAATAAGTAAATATCTTCATTATTGAGGTCCTTTATTAGTACCTCCATATGTCTCACATATTAGTAGGGACACAGGGGTTAATGTGAGGGACATTATGGGGTTAATTGTTATTAATGTGAGGCACATGGAGTTACTAAAATTAAATTAATAACCACAAATGCCTTACATTAATAGAAATAGTAACCCCAGCATGTACCTGTTAGTTTTTTTTTTTTACTTTCACTTTGCCAGCAGGAGCTTCTCCTTCTCAGTGAGCCTTTGCAGGATGCAGATGGCAGGCAGGGTCCTTGTGATGTGATGAGCTCCGCCTCCTGGGCTTTCCTCACCCCTCATTGTTGAGCAGAGAGGGCAGCGCTATAGCACTGGTCTAGGACGCTCCCTCTTCTTTTAATAACTGAAGGTCCCGTGCTGGCTGTTGTGCCAGCAAAATATGCCATGTGTGCCACTCTTGGCACCAAGAATATCCCCTGAAGCCTGAGGGCGGCCGTTATGGGGGCCACTACCTTTGTAAAGGTGTGAGGAGCAGAGGAGATCCCAAAGGGTAGTGCTGTGAATTGAAAGTGCTTCCTGTGGCCGGAAACTACTACGGCAATCCTTAGAAACCTTCTGTGTGGAGGTAAATAGGAATATGCAAATAGGCGTCTTTTATATCCAAAGTCACAAAACACATCGCCTTGGAGGAGAAAGGTGGTGACAGACTTTATGGTTTCCATACGGAAGCGCTTCTTTTTGATGAAGGGGTTGAGGTACCTTAAGTCTATGATCATTCTCCACTTGTCTGCTGGTCTTGGCACCAGGAAGATGGGAGAATAGACACCGGATCCTTCTTCTAGAGAAGGGACTTCCACCAGGGCTCCCTTGTGAATGCACTCTCGAATGGAGGATTCCAATGTAGTCTGCTGCATTGTAGGGAGGCTGCGAGTTAACACAAACCGATCCTGAGGAGGATGGAGGAACTCGATTGCATATCTTCTTTGGATTACCTACCGGACCCATGGGTCTTGAATTTTTTCCTGCCAGCAGTTGAGAAAGTGGGAGAGACGACCTCCGACAGGAATCTCGGTCACAGGAAGACTGCTTCTGATGTTAAAAGCTAGGCTTCTCTTTTTTATCATCAGTCTTCGGGAATCTCCGTCTGGCGCCCCTAGAGGAATATCTAGAGCCTCTCTGGGACTGCCATCCATGACGAGGTGGATAGCCTCTACCACGGCCAGAGTCAGATCTACCTCTGAAGGCCTGGGGTAAAGTTTTACCCTTCCTGTCGGATCTCTTCTAGGGCACTGCCAAAGACTCTACCTGGCTCAAAGGGCAATGCACACAAATTATATTTTGAGGGGAAATCAGCTCTCAAGGGTTTTAACCATAGAGGTCTTCCTGCTGCTGTCTTCTTGGTAAGTGCCAGGGATTTGGCCGCCAGCCTTAATTGATGGTGGGAGGCTTCCGCTAAATATTCAGCTGCCAGGGAAACCGAGCCTAGAAACCCTAGCAGCTCGTCTCTGGAGACTCCAGAGTCGATGTCCCTTTCGAGGTGGACCAGGTCAGTTTATAATTTGGCTGACACTTCACAAGACGCAATCGCCACAGCGGTCTGGGCCGAGGCAGCTGAATAAGCCTTCTTGAAGGTATTGTCGATGCGCCTGTCCATGGCGTCATGCAAATTTGCTCCATCATCTGATGGTACCATAGTGCAGCGGGACAATTTGGCCACCGCCATATCCACCTTGGGAGGAGGACCCCATTGATCCCAATGAGCAACTGGGAATAAAGCGCTGAACCTCCTAGGAACCACAAGAGATTTTTCAGGACTCCACTCTGAGGACATTAATTTTTGTAATGTCTGGTCCACTTGGAAGACCCTAGGCCCTCTATAGGTGGACGTGGAGGCTTCCCCGTCAACATCACGATCCTTAGACCGGATGGACTTCAGCAGCCGGCTTAATTTTTCGAGTGGGAAGCATGGCCTGCTGGGATCTTCAGTGGAAACGTCAGATGAAAGTGTCTTGTCCACTATCTGATAATCTTCATCAGAGATCCATAAGGAAGATTGTGTCTCAACCTGCGGTCTCTTGGCAATCTGGGCAATGGAAGAATGGATCTCCTTCAGAGACTCCTCCATATAGTCCTTTACCCAAGTGATAACCTCTCTTATGGAAGGTTCTTCCGGTAGAGGTCCGCGACATTGGCGACAGCGGGTAAAATCATAGCCGTCAGGTAAAGGGGTATTGCAATCCAAACACGTTAGGTGTTCATGTTTAGAGGACTTTCCTCCTAAGCCCATCGCCGTTACCTGATGCAGAAGATGACATCTGAAACATCAAACAGCCACATGACACTGAAAAATGGAAGATTGCCAAGCATCGCATAAGAAGAAAAAACCAAGGGGTACCTTACTTTTTTTAATTCGGTCACTTGAAGAGAGAAAACCGTCAGGAAAAAAAAACCAGCCACCGCAGCGCAGCCAAGGAGCTAGAAACAACCCGCTTAACAAGTAAAGGACTGAAGACCTTCTAAAATGTAATCCAGCGGCGAGGGGAGGAAGCCAACAAAGAAACATTCATACAGCACCAAAAACGGGTCAAACGCCATAATGGAATATAGAGGAGCATAAGCCTAAGCCAGAGGCTCAAAATTCAAGCAGCAAAAATAAATTCTATATTTTGCCTTTAAATTTTCAATTTTCAAACTTACCGCACTTTTTCCGAGAAAGCCAGAAGTAGGCCGCGGTGGTGCGCAAAGGCTTCCTTCCCCCGGGAATACGGGACCGGAGAAAGGTTCTGGTCGAGGAGGTTCCTTACTTACTTCCGGGATCGCCCTGGCTGCAGTGCGATGAGCTGGATACACGCTGTGCTGCGGGGTGAAGGACCGGAGGTTTTTTCTTTTGGTAAGAAAACAACGGAATGGACCGAGGTACCCCCTAAAGGTAAGCCAGGAGTAGATAAAACCCCTAGCCATGGGAGGTCACAAGAGACCTCCGTCCACCTGTCCCACACAGGACAGAAAAAAACACAGCGGAGGGAGGTCTCTTGTGCCCTCTTATAGGGCCAGTAGGAGGCACCTTTTTGGTGCTAATTAAAGGTTCCACCTGTCCTAAACAACACACAGGGGCAGAGATACCCCATATTGTGCTGCTGTCGGACGTAAGGGGAATATAATTTTGACCTCTAATTACTGAAACTTGACCAGCGTGAATAAGTACATGAAAATATGTTTCCTTAACCTCTTAAGGACCCGGTCAAAAAATGCCTAAGGCTGAGGCCCCATGTTGCAGAAATGCAGCTTTTTTTATTGCAGATTTTGTTGCAGTTTTTTGAGCTGAAGTCAGAAGTGGATTGAGCAGAAGGGAGAAGTATAAGAGCTTCCTATATATTTCCCATTCTTTTTGAAGCCATTCTTGGCTTTGGCTCAAAAAAACGCAACAAAAAAAGCTACGTTTCTGCAACGTGGGGCCTCAGCCGTAAGCTAAAGCTCCATATTGCGGAAACGCAGCTTTTTTTTTTGTTGCAGATTTTGCTGTGGATTTTTTGAGCCAGAGCCAGAAGTTGTTTGAGCAAAAGGCAAAAGTACTTTTTTATATATTTTCCATTTCTTTTGTAGCCATTCTTGCCTTTGGCTCAACAAACCGCAGCAAAATCTGCAACACAAAAAGCTGCATTTCCGCAAGGTGGGGCCTCAGCCTTTAACCCCTTCCAGCTGGAGGAATTTTTCGAATTTTTTATTTTAGTTTTTCACTACCCGCCTTACAAACCCCATAACTTTTTTTCTTATTTTTCTATTCAGAGAGCCATATGAGGGCTTAATGTTTGTGGGACAAATTGTTCTTCATGATGCTACCATTTATTACTCTGTACAATGTACTGGGAAGCTGTAAAAAAAAGTGGATTTGAAGAAAAAGAGCATTTTTGTGACTTTTTTTACGGGTTTCATTTTTAAGGCGTTCACTCTGCAGTCAAAATGACATGTCACCTGTATGCTATGTTTTGGTACGATTCCGGGGATACCAAATTTATATAGTTTTATTTACATTTTAACCCCTTAACCCCAAAAATCTAAAACTTTGCAAAAAATTTTTTTTTTCTATTTTCTTTATTTTTTATATTTCCATTTACGGGGATGCATAGGATGTCTTTTTTAAGGGGCCAGGTGTACCTTTTAGTTATGCCATTTTGGGGAATGTCTATTGCTTTGATCACTTTTTATTAAAATTTTTATCAGAGGTGAAACAGTTAAAAAATGTTTGTAGACTGGGCTTTTTCGGACACAGGAATACCTAATGTGTATGTTTCACATTAATATTTTACTTTTATATGTATTCTAGGGAAAGGGACGTGATTTGAACTAAATTTTTTTTTTTTTCTTTAACTAATTTATTAGCCCCCCCTAGGGGGCTTGAACCTGCAATAATTTCATTGCAAGCCCCATAGACTGCAATACAACTGGCCTGGCCTGCAATACTTGCGATCAGTGTAGAATACAGGGAAGACCCGGCAGCTATGGCGGGGGCGATGCAGCAGAGTGGCCGCCATCTTTAAAGAGATGGCATCTGTCGTACTATTATGGCAGATGTTGGGAAGGGCTTAAGGACACGGCCTCATTTTTCAAAACTGACATGTGTGGCAATAACTTTGAGACCCTTTAACTTACTGAAGTGATTTTGAGTTTGTTTATTTTTTGTGACACATCGTAGTTCATGTTAGGCAGGGTTCACACTACCGTTGGATTCCATTATGAAGGTGTACGTTAACAAAAAAAAATGGACACCTATCATAACAGACATTAACGGACACTAACTGATGTTAATGTGTCCGTTTTTTTAACTGATCCAATTAATGGATCAGTTAAAAAAACGGACACATTAGCATCAGTTAGTGTCCGTTTTTTAACACTGTCCGTGTTTTGTTTTTTTTGTTTCTGCTTTCTGAGCATGCGCAGAAAAAAACGTACATAAAATAACGGACAGTAACTGATGGCTATTAATGGATTTTGGACCTTTTGAAAGGCGATTGTGCCTTTCTGTAAAAAGATATTGTGGATCATATGAATAAATATTATGTCTGGCTTCTCTTTCCTTCTTCTATGCAATACATCGTTCCATCATACCTTTTTGACTGTATGATGTCTGTCCTTACATACATTGGTGGGATTTGTTTACATGATATAGGTTATTTAACTATATCTTTTTTATGCGCGACATATTCCTTGCTATCCCGCTTATAATTTAACATCGGTTCATGTCATTACACCCTCGGCGAACGAGCCCTCCTCTTGGACGAGCCTCCAAAGGGGTGGGACCAGCTCGACACTGTGATTGGTTGGCAGTATTATGTCACACTCGGGGGCGTTACTGAGGGGTGTGGCATTTGGTATTTTAGACCCGCTGCTCTCAGTGAACGGTGTCGGCTTCATACTAGTACTGGTGTCCACCATCAGGACATCGGGAACTGCAGTTTTAACTGCATTATTAATATCTATTGGCTTACTATTTGAATTATTCTCCTGATGAACCCATAAAACTCTGGGGAAACGCGTAGAGATTGAATTCCTAATATTGGTGGCGTCGATATGTCTATATTTTATAGACGCTACCGGTGAGCACATTCTGCCCTAGGGTGATCAGCATATATCAGACAGTGACCCTAGGAAAGTTCTACCGTGGGTTATATAGTGATTAGCTATTGTTTGGGCATAAAACTAGCCTCACATAGCTATACAGGACACTGTATTCTATATTATCATGGTGAACATTTTGCTTGAGGTTGTGATCTTCTATTTTTATTAGATCACATTGATATTTGCGCCCATGGTGTACAGACTTCATATAACTATTACTGACACATTAATAGAAGTCTGCGTTACTAACACTGCGTGGCATTTTGCTTACTTATTGGCGTTAGGTTCAGTTATATCATTACCTTTCATCTTTGCCACCAATTGCGGGAACATTAACCTTTATTTATCTATTATGGTTTTTATATATATTGAGCAGATACTCTTTCATACAAAAAGTGAATTATAAAAGGGTTCAGAGGTTGGGCATTTTCGTCTATTTATCCCTATGAGGAATCACAGTCCTTCCAATCATTGGATTGGGGTGGGACCATGAACACTAATATGCATGGACTTAGGTCCCATTAACCCTATATTTAATGGACACGTTTCCTCTTATAAATCTTGGGGACATGGACGATAGCCCTATACTGTCCTTTTGATTGGATACATTATCTAGATGAACCTATAGTTTGGGTTCAATTTGGATTTGAATCATTTTTTTGTGGCTTATTCCGTTTTAAATATCATTATTAAAAGTTAAATTTTAAACAAATAAACTTTTTTTTTTTTTGGTGCTATTTGTTTTGCTTCTAGAGTATCAGTAATACGTTAAATTAGCCCTAAAATGTACACATTCACAAGGGGTTAAAGGAGAAAATGCATGAACAATTTCTCCCAAGCATGGAAATACCCCACGTGTGGATGTAAACTGCTGTTTGGACACACAGCAGTATGGTAAAAGGAAGGCGTTTTACTGGGCTTTTGAAAAGCAGATTTTCCTGGAATAGTTTTGAGATATCATATCTGATTTGAAGAGCCCCCCGAAAGTACCAATACAATAGAAACCCCAAAAAAGTGACTGTATTTTGGAAACAACACTCCTCAAGGAATTTATCATGGGGTATAGTGTGCATTTTGAACCCAGAGCTCTTTCACAGATTTTATTAATATTAGGATGTGAAAATGAAAAGAATACTGAAACGTCACTTTATCCTCAAATTTTTAATTTTCACAAGGGGTTAAAGAAAAGGCATCCCACACTTTTTCACAATTTCTCATGAACAGGAAATACCCCACATGTGGTTATAAACTGCTGTATGCGTACATAGTAGAGCTCAGAATGGAAAGAGTTCTATTTGGTGGGCAGATTTTGCTTTTTTATTTTTTTGGGGCCATATCGCATTTGCAGGGCCCCTAAGGTACTAGTACAACGGAAATCCGCAAAAAGTGACCCCACTTTAGAAACTGCACCCTTCAAGGAATTTCTCAAGGGTTATTATTATCATTTTGAACCCAAAACTTAATGTAAAAATTGTGCTCCTTCACTTCTGAACTCTGCTCAAACAGCAGTTTATGACCTGATATATGACACTGTTGTACTTAATTCCATACTGTTTAGGCACACAGCAGGGCACAGATGTGAAGGAGCCCTATGTGGCTTTTAGAATGCAGATTTGGTTTGGTATTTGGACGGCATTATAAGTTTGCAGAGCCCCTGAGGTGCCAATAAAGTGGAATTGCGGCCAAAGAAAATAAATGTATAATAATGTATGGGCAATTCAGCTGTTCGGTCCTGCATGCAAAGGCAAGAAAAACTGGGGATTGCATACATGTAAGGTCAGTTGTTGCCAATGGAGCGAAATAGGGAAGTATAGAATTGCAGCACTATTGCTATTGTCCGAGTTGAATGGGAAAGCAAGATATACATTGCTGAATAGTACACTACAGGATTGGATGCATGCCGACACAGAGATACCAGGATGATTTACATCCGCAGCAACTGGCCTTACATGCACGCAATAACCAGTTTTTCATACAGGGGATCACGATACTTCAAGTCAGAATTCTTTGTCTTCCGGAAGTTTGCAACATACTTTGGCTCTTGACACAGTACAGCCTTTGCAAGCAGGGCTGCACAGCTGTAATGAATACATTATTATACATTTATTTTCTATTGCAGCAATTGTAATTTTCCACTTTATATAGACACAAGCCCGTTTGTAAATCAGGTGATCGTGTACATGTACATAGTTTCAGAAACACAACAACGGTATACTGTGCTTTGTGAATTAGTTCATAATAAAGCACTATAGCACATGCATAGCTACTAAGTATTGCTCTTTGGTTTTACTTTAAGTAGACGTATTTTGATGTACTTATTCAGGCTCGTCAAGTCTCAATAAATAGTGGTCAATATTATATCACTTACACTCACTACACAAGTTAATATTCCACTTTCACAAAGGGACTCCTCACCCTATGGTGTTATTTATTCCTTTTGTTTTTATGTTATACTTGATAAGCCAATAATGGCATTTTAATAACACAATAAGGCTAAGGCCACACGTAGCGAGACGCAGCAAAAAAAAACAACAAAAAACGCTGCAGACAAACCGTGGAGGAAATGCATTAGGTTTCTTCCCATACTGTTTTTCACAGAAAGTCCCCAGTTTTTTCCTCTGGGGACTTTCTGCCCCTATTATACCTATATGCCATCGTTTCCGTAGGTACAATTGACATGCTGCGATTTTGGAAAACGCAGCTTTTCCGCTGCATTTTTTTTTCTGCAATGTGTGGATGGGATTAGCCAGAATCACATCCACGTTGCAGGTCCTGTGCCACAGCCAAAACACTGCATTTTCGGCAACATGGGGCCCCTGGCTTAAAGGTGTTTTATTTATTTTGCCACTACCTTTTAATCTCCCTTTTTTTCCACTTTGCCTTGAGTTTACATATTTCTCTTCAAGTGGTGCACGCTGCAGTGGTCATGTTAATACAAATGATTTGGGAATATTCAATTATATAGTGAATACAGTGAGAGTAGCTATGGTTTGCAATATGCAGTAATTATTCATTGTATACAGCTGCTCAAACCGATGCTTCACCATGTGCAACACTACCACTCAATGTGTGCTTCACCCATGAAATGAGTAAGGGGGAGTATAAACAATGCCTTGCCCTGATGACGTTGGGGGCGGGAAATGGTCCAATGTGGAGGAACAGGAGGAGGCGGATGAGTCCTGCCTGATGTTGAAACTGAGCTTAGACCAACAAGGTGATGTCAGTACTAGAAAGCACCTGGCCTTGCTGCGTTTATAAACTGTGGCCACTGATGCTCAATACATTGATTCAGTGGGTCATAAATGCTATGTATTGTCCCTTCCCATAATTGCTGTTGTGTGTCTTGACAGTGGTGTGCACCTTTCCTCACATGGTGATATTAAGCAGGGACAGCTTTCCGAGAGCAATAATGGCAGCTAGGTAATCACCATCGAGACTGTGTGCATTCCATCAGCTGACAAAACGCAACTAATTCCAGTAAATGGCACAGCAGAAACTGCACCGCCAGTAAGTTGGCCAGGTGGGAGTTCAAGTTGAAGACCAGCTGGATGACTGGGCACAGATTGCGTTCTACTGGATACACATTCCTTTATGGATGCTGGACTGACATTGGCATGGAGGCGAGGCAGACGGTGATGATAATGATAAGACGATGATCATGCCTACAAAGAAGTTCATGAGACGAAGGAATGGAATGGTCTTGTTCACTTGGTACCATCATTTTATTTTTCCAAATGAGCTAGAGAGATGAAGAAAAAAAGACTTAGTTACTACATGTGTGCCTTCACTCCCATGGCTAATTATCTGCTTGCTGATTTTGCACCTTGCCATTGATTTGTCATTTGGTAATGTACAAAAAAAAATAAAAATTCCCATAAGGGAACTGACAGCACGTAGCTAAAACCAACAGCAGTGGAAACATGTCTGCCAGTGCCGCCAGCAACACCCACACTCTTCCTGTTAATACTTGCATAAGATTTTCCTTCTTCCCCTCCTTTTGCCTGTTTTTTTTTCCATTTATTTTACTGCACACTCTTTAATTATAATAGTGACTGGAAAAAAATTCTGACACTGTGTATGCCTTTTTCTTAGTAAAACATAAAGAAGGAGAAACAAAGAAAAATCATACTCACCTCTGCCTGGCACTCTGGTATCCACAGCTGTTGTCCACCCATCATGCGCCATGCCTTTGGCGACGGACGTCCTGAGCTGCATGATTAGACTCCATATCCAAAGGAAAGGTAACAGGTACGTGTGCAAGTGGTGTACACCAGAGCATCAGTAACACGTGAGTCTGATTTATTTATTTTTTTTGTTTCACATTTTCCGCCCTCCTCCCTGGGTTCTGAAATTCATGGACAACCCCTATAATGCACAGGTACAAGAATCACAAGTGAAGTAAGGGGTAGTAAACAATTATAGCTACTTTCCACCATTCCCTGTCTACATCCCAAAAAATTTTTTCCCAGGTTAACTTTGTTCAAAGCAACCGATTTTGTGCAAAACATCTACTGTAGAATAATAAATTTAGATTTTTTTTTTCCTTAAAGAAACTTTATATAAAGCTGTAATAATTATAAAATTTAATATAAAACAGGAAATGCCAATTTTATAATAAAAACAAGTTAAATTATATCCTAATCAGGAACAACTTTAATTGTAGTGTCCGAATAAAAACACTAGAAAGTGTTGAATGTCATTGTTACAAAGGTGCACTGGTTATAAATGTTCTTCTTTGTATTGGGAAGGTTCTATAACATGTGAATTAGGCAGTGGAGACATACAAAAAGATTGATTTGCCCTCAACCTTGTAGGACTACAGCTATATTCATGATTAATGGAAACATAATCTTGTCGTGGGGACGTCATTGCCTGAGTATGTTGAATACTATAGTCCATGGAGTTAGAGCAACTTGGTGGTTGACAAGCATAGTGTGGCATCTGAAACAGGGAAATGCTAGACTCTTCTGTGAGTTTCTTCATCATTCCTTTGAACAAAATATCAGTTATAAGAACTTCTGATAAAAGTCTTTGTTTGTCATCCATTTTGCGCAGCTTTGCAGCAACTGTGACACCAAATGCATCAAACTCATCTTCTTTTTGGTTTAAAACAGCTGCGGCTTCAGAAAGCAGTTGTCGACTTAAATCTTCACTAACAGGCTTTCGTTTTTTCTGGCTTGGCATTAGAATGGGTGGTTGCTGCTGCTGCTTCTGTTGGTGGTGTTGTACTTCTATGACTTCTTGTGGTGGAGTACGAATGCAAACCTAAAGATTAGGAAAATAAAAATAGTTACTACAGATTGTCATGGAGTAAAAATAAAAACTTGCCATTACATGGGTTTTCCGGGCTGGGGGCAGTTTTTGATATTGATGACCTATCCTCCTAGTATCAGATTGGTGTGGATCTGACACAATCAGCTGTTCCACACAGTCCCCAGGCACTGGAACCTATTGCAGTGAGCGAAGCCAGTAGCAGAAGGCACTGCACAATGCATAGCAGCCATGTCGAAGTACTATAAAGCTCTGCTCCTATTCAAGCGTCAGACCCTCATTCATCTGATTCTGAGGATAGGTCAACAGTATCAAAAATGGCCCCCAGCCTGGAAAACCAGTTAAGTGTAGATCAAAGCATACCAAAAGCTTACTGGATTTATAACTAGGATCATTTTCACTATATATAGAATGCATATCATATTTTAAAGTCACATATCTACTTTTACATGACATATTTTGCTCAAACTCATGCTGTTATTATCCAAATGTAGATAATTTTGAGCAAGTCATAAAATTTTACATTGAGGGGATTTTTCTGTGAGACATTCTTTATTTTCAATGCTTTATATAATCAAACAAGCTGTAAGAATGATGGTTCTATTATTTTGGCTAATTAAGGTAATAAAAAACAAACAAAAAATAATAATACAATATCTAACAAAAGTTTACCCCATTTTGACCACCCAATAACTTTCTATCAGCAGTGAATACATGGGGAGTCAAAAAGAATGGCGCAAAATTATAGACAAGGGAACATAACACAAATATGGCCAAGAGAATATAACACAAATTTATTAACATCTATCCACGTTTTATCTATACACTACAAATGTTCGATGTGATTTCAATTGGTGACACGACAGATGTCTAGGCGGTACCAGCATATCTCCAGATATGGACACCATTATTTCAGGTTGTTCAGATCCTGTGCTTGGGGGAGGGGGAGGGGGGAGGGGGGAGGGGAGGGGGGGAGGGGGGAGGGGGGAATTGGGCAGATATACTGAGTCCTTGATGTAGCCACACAGAAAGAAGTTGTAGGGTGTTAGAACTAGCAATCATGGAGGCCAGAACACCATTGGTGAAGTGTCGTTTCCAAAGTGGACAATCCAACGTTCTGAGTGTCATTCAGGTATCAGCAAACATCCAAATGTAAATGTGTAGGTGCACCAACCTGCTGAAAGAGGTTGCCCAACATAGTCTATCTGTGGCATAAGCTATTCCTTTACTAGTCCGACACTTGACTCTAGACTAGCCACTGGAGTATCCCCCCCTGAATACCATTATCAATAGCTATCACAGCATCCAGAGGGTCTGAGGGCAAGATCACCCCTAAGGGGTTGCCATGGCAGCCAGGATGCCGAGTAACATTTTAGCTAAATAATGCACTCTTCAACAATGTTGGATTGTCTATTAGTGAGGTGCTTGTGGAAATGACAGTCCCCCCCCAATTTTTTTTTTTTTTTTTTACATAAATCCACAGCACTCTCAATCAATGCAAAAAAGTGTAAAGTTTATTCAACACATAGCCAATAGTTTATCACAAAAACAGTTAGTATAGCAGCATCACGAGTAGTTAGTGGTAGACAAACATGTCCTAATGGACGTTTTGGTCCTAAATTGACTTTTTTCAACAGGACATCTAAGATAGACAAACACAACCATATTGGTAAACCACAATTATATATAAAATCAGAAACATCAATATATACATAATCCATAATTATTTTTATACATATACACATCAAGCAGCAACATCAAATATCAAAAAGGTATAATGGTAATAGAAATATAGCACTATATACAGCTAAATATTTCCTTAGTCATCTATTAAATTACACCTAGATGTTAAATAAAATCCACCACATTTTTAACCCATTAGCTACATATAACTGGCAGAGGTTTCTATTACATATCAAGCATGATGAACTTATCTTACCAATATAACCAATATAGGTGAATGCACAAAGGCATTTACCTTATTTCCCACTCCACATATTATTCCTCAAGGTATTAATCACAATCCCAAAATAAATACATAAAAAGAATGTTATGCTTTATGCCGCTTACCATGTCTGTCTGAGATGATCTAATCATTGCTGCCGGATATCACAGATGGACCAAGCAGATGCTATATAAGTGTGTTAAAAAGTCCATTTCTGATGACCTCACGCCGACGCCTCTAGGGATGGGCCTATGCTACGACATCATCAGGTAATGACCATGTGATTGAAACTGAGCCACATGATCAAAAAGACCCTGTGACCCAGGTCCAGTCACATGATTACATTATACTAAATATGCCCACTATTATAGGCCGTGTTATAGTAGCCATAAATAGCCAGTCCAGTGGGGAGTAACTAGTTAGATCAAAACAAAATGATATATCACGGTAAGTGTCTACAAATAAAGAAATATTAAAAAGATCATTCCAATGGTCACATATTACCTATCTCAATAATGATGATCACTTTTTATTTAGATCAGACATTTTTACAGTGCATCCCAACATATATAAAAAAACTCCATACGTAAAAGACCAAATGTTGTCAAATAAAGAATAAAGTACTCCTAGTAAGGCTGTGTTCACACAGAGGAATTTGCCACGGAATTGGGGGCGGATTTCTCCCCGGAATCCGTGTTCCATTGTTTTCAATGGGAGGCAGAGATTGCAGCAGGCCGCGGAAAAAAGAAGCGTCCTGCATGATCTTGCCCCGGATTCCAAGGCTGATTCAGCCACAGAGTCTGCGGCTCGAGACTCTCTGCTGATGAGGCCCATTCATCCAGGCCTAATCAGCAGCGGGATGCCCCGACAGAATGCCGAGGCACTGCATCAGCATGCAGTCGCAACTAGGCCACGGTGAAAATGCTGGCGGTGGAAAATGAAGAGGAATTCCAATTTTCCGCCGTGTGAACATACCCTTAATGCTGTTCAATTCCTACCATAGGTTTTAAAATTCTGCTCAGGTTTTGTTCTACAGAGATACGTTACAACAGATACAACAAACACTCACCAAGAGCCAAAAAGATTTTATGCAATATGAAAAATAGTTTATTAATGCATCACATAATACAAAAATTCATAGAAAAGGTGAACAATTACAACAACACAACCACAGAAAATTATATAAACCCCCCACAGAAACAGCCCCTGGAGACACAAGAAGGGAAATACAAACAGGGAAAACACCACACTAGTAATCAAAAATAAAGTAACCCGGATTATACCAGTTACACACATGGACAAAATTGTTAGTACCCCTCGTTTAATGAAAGAAAAACCCACAATGGTCACAGAAATAACTTGAATCTGACAAAAGTAATAATATATAAAAATTCTATGAAAATGAACAAATGAAAGTCAGACATTGCTTTTCAACCATGCTTCAACAGAATTTTTAAAAAAAGAAAACTCATGAAACAGGCCTGGACAGAAATGATGGTACCCTTAGCTTAATATTTTGTTGCACAACCTTTTGAGGCAATCCCTGCAATCAAACGATTCCTGTAACTGTCAATGAGACTTCTGCACCTCTCAACAGGTATTTTGCCCACTTGTCATGAGCAAACTGCTCCAGTTGTCTCGGGTTTGAAGGGTGCCTTTTCCAGACGGCATGTTTCAGCTACTTCCAAAGATGCTCAATAGGATTTAGGTCAGGGCTCATAGAAGGCCATTTCAGAATAGTGCAATGTTTTCCTCTTAGCCATTCTTGGGTATTTTTAGCTGTGTGTTTTGGGTCATTACCTATGACCTGCAACTGAGACCAAGCTTTCTGACCCTGAGCAGCACATTTCTCTCTAGAATCCCTTGATAGTCTTGAGATTTCATTGTACCCTGCACAGATTCAAGACACCCTGTAGCAGATGATGCAAAGCAGCCCCAGAACATAACAGAGCCTCCTCCATGTTTCACAGTAGGGACAGTGTTCTTTTCAAGATATGCTTCATTTTTCTGTCTGTGAACATAGAGCTAATGTCTCATCTGTCCATAGGACATTCTCCCAGAAGCTTTGTGGCTTGTCAACATGTAGTTATATATTATTACTTTTGTCAGATTCAAGTTATTTCTGTGACCATTGTGGGTTTTTCTTTCATTAAACGAGGGGTACCAACAATTTTGTCCACGTGTGTATAACAAATCAGTGCTATAGTAATAATGATAATACAAAATGGAGCAGGAAATACGAGCTACTGCTGTTGTAATTGTTCACCTTTTCTATGAATTTTTGTATTACGTGATGCATTAATAAATTATTATTTTTCATATTGTATAAAATCTTTTTGGCTCTTGGTGAATATTTGTTCTACAGAGAGAAAGAATGAGAATTAATCATCATAATGAAGCCCTACAAGAACAGACAAAACAGAATTTGATATCATATATCGGGGAACTGAACCCCAGTCTCCCACATGACTGTCCCCTATACTAAGAAACATACTAACATATATCAAAAAAAAAAAAAAAAAGTCACACTCTCGATTTAATCCACCTGGGGACAGTGAATTAAGGCAGTGAATCCAATAGGATTCACGTTTCTCCAGTCGTAATATGCGGTCACCATCTCTTCGAGGAGAATGGAACATGCTCTAGCACCTGAAATCTAAGTTGCAAGACCGAATGTTTCAGTCTCACAAAATGCTCAGGCACTGGTAGTAATACATTCTTACATCGAAAGTCCGATTTGTGTTTTGATATGCGGTCTCGCACATGCTGGGAGGTCTCACCAACATATGCGATATCGCACAGACACTTCAGCAAATAGACCACATAAGAAGTGGGGGGGGGATGAGTGCGGATGATATAAGGCAGGGGTCCCCAAACTACGGCCCGCGGGCCGCATCCGGCCCCCGGAGGCCATTTACCCGGCCCGCGTCGCAATTTCCTTGTGTTATTTCAATTGTGAGCGCACAGGCGGCGCTTACAATTGAAATAACCCGCCGAGCGCTACACGGGAAGTCTCGTTCCTGTGTAGACGCTCGGCGCTCGTCGTCTGGACCTCGAGTGATCACGTCATGACGCACAACGTGCTCATCTAGGCCTTACAGCCGAAGACAGAGCAGCCGGGACCACAGCGCAGGAGCGGCTGCAGTGCTAGGTAAAGTATATTTTCACTTTTTTTTTTTTTTTTACTGGGCATGGAGGGGGATCAGAGAGCTGGATCTATATGGGGGATTGATGGGACCTATATGGGGGATTGATGGGACCTATATGGGGGAGACCTGGACCTATATGGGGGAGAGAGCTGGCCCTATATGAGGGAGACTGCATGGGACCTATATGGGGGAGACTGCATGGGACCTATATGGGGGAGACTGCATGGGACCTATATGAGGGAAAGAGCTGGACCTATATGGGGGAAAGAGCTGGACTTATATGGGGGCAGAGTGCTGGACCTATTTGCAAATATGGAACCGGACATTGACCATCTCATTAGCCAAAAGCAGGCCCATACTTCACATTGAAATAATGGTGAGTTTGTTGACTTAAATTTACTATTTCTTTATTTTGAATGTTGTATTTGTTCCCTTTTTGTTTTACTTTAAAATGAGATACGTGTAGTGTGCATAGGGATTTTCGTAGTTTTTCTTATAGTCCGGCCCTCCAACGGTCTGAGGGACAGTGAACTGGCCCCCTGTGTAAAAAGTTTGGGGACCCCTGATATAAGGAATAGCCTTTAATCACATCTGAACTTTGTCCACAGGACAGACACGGGAATGTCCCATTTCTAGGGGTATGTAAAAATTGTTGTCTCGGGATTTTAGTTAATGGACCAATGTCAGCATGTACCAACTGATGCTGTGGTCTTTTACGTATACAGTTTTTTTTTTTTTTTTTTTATATATGTTGGGATACACTGTAAAGCCTGATCTAAATAAAAAGTGATCATCATTATTGAGATAGGTAATATGTGACCATTGGAATGATCCTCTTAATATTTCTTTATTTGTAAACACTTACAATGATTATAATCATTTTGTTTTGATCTAACTAGTTACTCCCCACTGGACTGGCTATTTATGGCTACTATAACACAGCCTATAATAGTGGGCATATTTAGTATAATCTAATCATGTGACCGGACCTGGGTCACAGGGTCTTTTTGATCATGTGGCTCAATTTCGATCACATGGCCATTACCTGATGTCGTCGTAGCATAAGGCCATCCCTGTGGGCGTCTTCTTACTTACTCTGATCATGTGACTGAGGTGCGGTCAAGTGACAACTCCATTGATTCAGTGGGAGTGAGGTCATCAGAAATGGACTTTTTAACACACTTATATAGCATCTGCTTGGTCCATCTGTGATATCCGGCAGCAATGATTAAATCATCTCATATAGATAAGGTATGTAGCAGAAAGCATAACATTCTTTTCTATGTATTTATTTTGGGATTGTGATTAATACTTTGAGGAATAATATGTGGAGTGGGAAATAAGGTAAATGCCTTTGTGCATTCACCTATATTGGTAAGATAAGTTCATTATGCTTGATATGTAATAGAAACCTCTGCCAGTTATATGTAGCTAATGGGTTAAAAATGAGGTAGATTTTATTTAACATCTAGGTGTAATTAATAGATGACTAAGGAAATATTTAGCTATATATAGTGCTATATTTCTATTACCATTATACCTTTTTGATATTTGATGTTGCTGCTTGATGTGTATATGTATAAAAATAATTATGGATTATGTATATATTGATGTTTCTGATTTTATATATAATTGTGGTTTACCAATATGGTTGTGTTTGTCTATCTTAGATGTCCTGTTGAAAAAAGTCAATTTAGGACCAAAACGTCCATTAGGACATGTTTGTCTACCACTAACTACTCGTGATGCTGCTATACTAACTGTTTTTGTGATAAACTATTGGCTATGTGTTGAATAAACTCTACACTTTTTTGCATTGATTGAGAGTGCTGTGGATTTTATATAAAAATTTTTAGGAGGCCAATCAACTGCCTATGCACTTTACACATAGGGAACCTATGTGCAATGTGCTATTTATCAGAGATCCCAGGTTCAAGTCCACTTGTGGGACAATAAAAAGTTAAACAATTAAAAAAACCCAACTTTACATTTAAAAAAAAACAGAACGTAAACCAAAAAAAAAAAAAAAAAAATACAACATGTTAGGTATTCCCATGTGCGTATAAGTCCCCACTAGCCAAAAATAGGCTCATTTATCCCATACAGTGATTGCTGTAAAAAAAAAAAAAAAATACTTTGATGCGCAAAATAATGTATTTTGGTTCCGCTTTCCTAAAAAAAAAAAAAAAGCAATAAAAAGTTCAGCTTGCTCTGCAAATAAAGTTTGTTCAAATTCAAAAAGTGACATTTTATTTGTAAAAGCGGTAAAACTTAATAAAACCAATATGAATATGGTTTCGCCGTAACCGTAATGACCTGCCGGACTAAGTTGCCGTGTCATTTTTAAAGCAGCGTGAACACTTTAAAATAAAAATCCAAAACCTATGATAGAATTGTGAGTTTTTTTCACATGGACCCCCCCAAAAAACATTAATAAAAGCTAATCAAGACATAAGTACTCCAAAATGGTTCCAGTTGTCTGTCATAATGGACACTAATTTATGTTAGTGTGTGTTCACACGGAGGAATTTGCCGCGGATTTCGCCCCCGGAATCCGCCTCCCATTGAAAACAATGCAGCAGGACGCAGAAAAAAGCAGCATCTTGCTGCGGATTACACCTGCGGTGTCCGCAGCTTGAGACGCCCTCCTGATTAGGCCCCATTCATCCGGTGCACTACAGACCCTTCAGTCATGTGTCTCCTACATGCTGTCCAGAACAAAGTCTCAGGCCTCAATGCTAGGTCGCATGGCAGGCCACATGGTTGAAGTCTACACCATGACCTGCCCTCACCTCCTCCAGGAACAACAAAGACAAAAGACCCCACTCTTCCTGGTCTGAGAACTTTTAACTAAAAAGGTCTCCTCACTAAGTGATGTCACTAGGAGGAGGAACCCCGCCCTCCTTTCTAAATCCCTCAATCATATTTCGTTATAATTCCTCGTCCGATGACTGTAGGGTCGGGCAGGAGGTATGATAGGGTTAATGGCGAGATCTCCATCGCGTAGACCCCAAGGATGACACCCTTTGGGTAAGGAGAGCAGTGTCTGGACCTTTTCCATTCTTTGAAGCGTAACTAGTTAGACCTTGAACCGTGCGTCTTGACCTGACGCATCTGGGGAATTTATCGGGGTGACTGTAAGAGGTTCCTCGGTGAAGATATGGTCATAAAACCATAATCCTTTTGATGTGTAGCTGGCTCCATCTTGTCTGTGGACCTTGTGCAGAGAGCCCCCTTAGGACATCTTTTCTGCCGTGTTAATGAGTGTAGCACTGTTATGTAAACAAAGGCCTGTGTCAGTGGCTCTCTGGGGATCAAAGGGTTGTTGATTAGAGTCCGCAGATCACAGTCCTCAAGCCTATGACCAAATGGCTGATAACAGACAGGATCCACACATTATCAGTGAGTAGTAGTACAAGAAATACATATCTGAGGCTCTTATCACACAGTTGATATATAGATTTATATTTAGATTTGTGTGAAAAGATTCAGAACAATGTATATTTTATTAATTGATATCTTTGTTCTTTCTTTGCTATGAAGTAAAAAAGGCGTTTGTATTAGTGATTGACAGCTATCTCTGTATGCACAGTCAAAGAGGGGAGGCTGCCATTCACTGAGAGGACCAGCTCATTGACTTCATAGGGAAAAAAAGCAGAGATTTCAATTACCCAATGACAAGTTATACTGAATCTTTTCACACAAAACTATACATCAATCTGCTCAGTTCATCCTACTCTATAACTGAATGACTGAAGATTGCACTGCATTTTCCTGATGACAAGTTCCCTTTAACCCCTTCTTGCCACAGCCAATTTTTGTTTTTTGCATTCACGTTTTTCTTCCCCCCCCCCCCATTCCAAGAGCCATCATTTCTTCATTTTTAAGTTCGAGTCACATGATGGCTTACTGTTTGCGAAACAAATTGTACATTGTAATGGAACCATTCAATATCCTGCGCACTGTACTGGTAAGCTAGAAAAAAATTCAGAATGAGGTGGAATTGTAATTGCACCAATTTCTTATGGCAGCATGTAATAGACCTAATGTAATGACAAGCCTGGGAGCCTTCAAAAGATGGCGGCGCCCATGGCGCCTGCGCATTTTAGTTGCAGCGGTCGTGTTTAACCATGGAATCTAAAAAGTGTTAACCACTGCCATCGGTGTTGGCACTGATCGCAGCTGTTATCCGGCATCCGACGTGTATGGACTGGGCTTAGCTCCTGAGCCCTCTCCATGCACCCCTTCACGCAAAATCACGTACATGTTAAAGAGGACCTGTCACTTTTTCTAACATCGTGTGTGCAAAGCTGGAAGTGCACTGAGGTGAACACTGCAGAAGAAAAGATTTAAAGCGTAACTAAACTTTCGGCCAACTTTTGATTTTCTGGCAGTAGGTCATCAGTATCAAAAATCTTCAGACCCTGGACAACACCTTTAAAAAGGCATTTCCTGCCCCAAATGGACTTTTTATATTGATGACCTCTCCACAGGATCAATATCTGATCTTTGGGAGCCCAACACCCTGAACCCGCACAGATCAACTCCAGGCGTCGCAAGCCACTGCAGTGGATGGGGAAAGGAAGTAACCTTCTCCTATTAAAGTAATAGGAATGGTGCTGCAGGTCTGTCCCATGTGCAGCAGCGGTTCCAGGGAATTGGAGTGCGGCTCCTATTACTTCAATAGGAGCAGCCTGCACAGATCATATACTGATGAGCGGATTGGAAAACCCCTTTAATGCATACATATGGTGATGTTGATACTAGTTGCGTAAGCCAGAAATTGTAGAAATTCAATTACTCTACATGCTGCAATTGCAAGGGTCCTGGGTTCACACTCTGCATCGTCCTTGAAACATTTACAATCTTAGGTTCCCTTTAATGCACCACACACACTATCGCATGTAAAATGCAGAGCAGTCTGCAAATTATAGAGCAGGAGCAGATTGATATGTGTGTGTATATATATATATATATATATATATATATATATATATATATATATAGTGTGTGTGTTTTTATAGCCATTTGTATTGTGTGTACCATTTTTGATACAGAAATTAATTGCAGCCATGCCTCTGGTTTGGGTGGGACCTCTACCATGATTATTGTTTTTATGTAACATTGTTTTTAGTGTCATTTTTGTTATCTGAATAAAATATTTATATTTATGCCAATTGTTTTTGTTTATTTTTGTTCAGCATATCCATATAGGTTATGTGTTTGCTTTTGTGGGATTGCTGATTCATATTCAATGCATAGTGTTTTTGGTGAAAATTGTAGGTTAAAATACCAGATTGATATGTAGTTTTATGTAAACTGACTGTTTCTAACTGTAGAAATAGCAAAGATGTATATGAATAAATGAGAAATTTATAAATCTGCTCTATAACATGCAACCTGCAGACCGGACTACATTTTCCCTTTAAAATTCCTATTTCTGGCTAATGCAGATTCTATGATCATCACCACAGGTATACTTTAACTGCTTTTCCCATCGCCCATATACATCTTTCACATGTTTGGAGGAGTTAAACAGCTGCAATACTCCCTCTTTGTCTTCTTTCATTGCCTCCCTTAAATAATTTTTTGCATATAACTTGCTAAAATATTGTTCTAATTTTCAATCTATATTATGCCTCACGAAAAAAAAGTTTTTTATAAAAATGGAGTGTGTTTCCTAAATGGGATTTTTGCTCACAAAGTTCAAAAATCTAAATAGCAAAATATTTTAAAGTGGGATAATGTATAGAGAAACGTATCTGCGTGAGTTTATTTTACTATTAGCACATCTCTGCAGCGAGTTACGATTCTCAAGTTAGCATTTAAAAACCTACTTTAAAAGTTTATACCTAGAAGGTGGTATATCAATCTGGAACCTTTGTCTGTCTCACAAGTACAGATTGTTTGCAGTACTGTGTGCCATGCAATTGATATTTTTCCACAAAAGATGTGTGTCCAAAACATGATGTAAAAAGAAATGTTCACACTTGCATTCAGAGCCTACCTACATCAAGGTTTCTGAAATCCATGGTTGATATTTTTAAAAGCAAAAAATTAGTTGCTTGCTGTGGTACTAAAAATACCACAACCAAATGTACTCCATTAAAGTCAATGGTGCCTGTTAGGATCTGCTGGTATCGGTTTGCAAACAAATCAAGTAAAGCAGTCAAGGCTCAGTTATAAACAGAAATGACAGCAAGAGTGTAGTAGTGACCATACACTGTGTGCAGAATTATTAGGCAAGTTGTATTTGAGATTATTTTTATTATTGAACAACAACTATGTTCTCAATCAACCCAAAAGACTCATAAATATCAAAGCTTAATATTTTTGGAAGTTGGAGTGGGTTTTTTTTTAGATTACTATTACTGTGCAGAATTATTAGGCAACTTAATAAAAACCAAATATATACCCATCTCACTTGTTTATTTTCACTAGGTAAACCAATATAACAGAAAATTTAGAAATAAACACTTCTGACATTCAAAAACAAATCAGTGACCAATATAGCCACCTTTCTTTACGATGACACTCTAAAGCCTTCCATCCATAGATTCTGTCAGTTGCTTGATCTGTTTACGATCCACATTGCATGCAGAAGCCACCACAGCCTCCTAGACACTGTTCAGAGAGGTGTACTGTTTTCCCTCCCTGTAGATCTCACATTTTATGAGGGACCGCAGGTTCTCTATGGGGTTCAGATCAGGTGAACAAGGGGGCCATGTCATTATTTTTTCTTCTTTTAGACCTTTACTGACACTGTGGAGTATTTGGATGCATGTAATGGAGCATTGTCCTGCATGAAAATCATGTTTTTCTTGAACGATACCGACTTCTTCCTGTACCACTGCTTGAAGAAGGTGTCTTCCAGAAACTGGCAGTAGGTCTGGGAGTTTAGCTTCACTCCATCCTCCACCCGAAAAGGTCCCACAAGTTCATCTTTGATACCAGCCCATACCAGTACCCCACCTCCACCTTGCTGGCGTCTGAGTCGGAGTGGAGCTCTCTGCCCTTTACTGATCCAGCCTAGGGCCCATTCATCTGGCCCATAAAGAGCCACTCTCATTTCATCAGTCCATAAAACCTTTGAAAAATCAGTCTTAAGATATTTCTTGCTCCAGTTTTGACGTTTTATCTTATGTTTCTTCTTCAAAGGTGGTCGTTTTTCAGCCTTCCTTACCTTGGCCATGTCCCTGAGTATCGCACACCTTGTGCTTTTTGATACTCCAGTAACGTTGCAGCTCTGAAATATGGCTAAACTGGTGGCTAATGGCATCTTCACGCTTGATTTTCCTCAATTCATTAGCAGTAATTCTGCGCCTATTTTTTTTTTTTTTTAAACACGCTTCTTGCGACCCTGTTGCCTATTTGCCATGAAATGCTTGATTGTTTGGTGATCACGCTTCAAAAGTTTGGCAATTTCAAGACTGTTGCATCCCTCTGCAAGACATCTCACAATTTTTGACTTTTCAGAGTCCGTCAAATCTCTCTTCTGACCCATTTTGCCAAAGGAAAGGAAGTTGCCTAATAATTAAGCACACTTTATATAGGGTGTTGATGTCATTAGACCACACCCCTCCTCATTACAGAGATACACATCACCAGATTTACTTAATTGGTAGTTGGCTTTTAAGCCTATACAGCTTGGAGTAGGACATCATGTATAAAAAGGATGATGTGATCAAAATACTCATTTGCCTAATAATTCTGCACACAGTGTAGTGTGTGTGTATATATAAATAAGTGAACATTTACATAGCATTAGTGAATAACGTAATAAAAACTGGATATTGCTAGACAAGCTTGCTTTTTGTGTTAATGCAGACATATTGCTGCATCAAGTTTTGAGCTGTGGGGCTAATATAAAGCATATGGGATAAACACAAGGCCAATAGTCAACAATAATCTCTTTAAAATGGAAGCAGTCATCACTGGACATGTTGGAAGGCCGCTAGAAAATGACTGCCAACAACTCTCTGGTTTGTTAACTGTAATAACAGGCTACAATGATGCCGGCTTTGATCCAGCCTAAAGAGTGACTGACCATGCATGTAAAAGCTAAATAAATTCAGTTCATCTCGTCGCCTGCTGGTCAAAGTACAGTTTGTTCTGGACACAGAATAGACTAATGTTCTGTGACAAAATTCAGTAATGTCATACCTGGGCTATGTGTGTATTTTCCCCAGCACTCTCTAGGCTGTCATCTGTGTTTTCTTCATCTTGTCGTACATCATATGTCTCTGGATAGTTCGATACAGATTGTGTTTGCTCCTCCTGATCAATTGTAAATTTCAGAAGGTCAAAGTACCACAAGC
Source organism: Leptodactylus fallax (assembly GCA_947044405.1). Taxonomy (NCBI): domain Eukaryota; kingdom Metazoa; phylum Chordata; class Amphibia; order Anura; family Leptodactylidae; genus Leptodactylus; species Leptodactylus fallax. Next base: position 5,603,976 of record CAMRHE010000099.1, on the reverse strand, counting down.
GTGGTATGTACACGTCATCACCAGATGCACCAGATTTCCTTGAAGACTCCACTTTCTTTAATTCTTTTTTGAACACTGTTCTCAAATTAGCAATCTTATGCTTAACAAGGTCTACAGTCGCTGAGGGACAAACAGTCTTACAAAGATTTACCAGTTTCTCATATGCTTCGGCTTTTTTCTGTCTGTTGGAATAATCAGCGCATTTCACCTTCCACAAGCAAGGAAAAGATCTGTACATTTCAATAAATTCTTTTAAGAAATCAGGGTTCATAAATATCTCTGTAGACATTTTCTTCTTTGTTATAATTACCTATAAAAATACACTGAATTATAATATGGCCTTCTTTCCAACATTGAAATAACATACTGTATTTTCTGTGATAAGGTAAAATATAAGTTTCAGGAGAACGTACAAAAGTGTGATAATTCAGCTTTTTTAGGTGACAAGTGCAGTTGATTTGGTATCCCCCATTATAACTTTTCTCTCCTGGTATTATGGCAGTTCCTCCTTATCATAGAAGTATTTTGTGGACTAAATTATTATCCACATACTTTATTACACCTGGAACAGAAGTCTTTAGACTTTAAAGTGGATAGCAAATTGCCTCCACACGATGGGACAGATGAAGTGGTGCTATGAACATCAGGGAAGTTGCCTCTAGTGGCCAATCAGGCTAGGGTTTCTGGCAGTAATCTGACTGGTCATTATGGGTCTGTACAAGCTCTTATCAATCTTTCCTATCCCTATGAAAAGATGAGCTTCTACAGCACTGCACAGGAAGTGTTACTGTGTGGGTGCGATAACACAGAGGACCTTTAGCATTAAAGGGGTTGTCCGAGCTAATTTTTTAATGTTTAAAGGGGTCTACCATTCGCAAAAAAACACTTTTAAGCTAATGGCACATTGGAATGGCCTTTACAAAGTCCATTCTTCTCCTACCTTTCCTTGTTTTCTTCTCCCAGCCGATTCCAAGATAATTTTGTTCATGTATGTAAATGAGCACCCGGGGCGTGCCTTCTCTTCGGCGAGCACCCATCGCATCATCTCTTCTCACCACCCCTTCGGCCATTGCGGTGACTCCCCTCTTGGCCTTCTTTCTTCTTATTTCTCACTCTTAGCGAATTCTCGCAACTGCGCAATCGGGCCGCCATTTTTCGGTGGTCTGTCACAAGAGCGTGGCAGAGCTGATTGAGCATGCGCAGTCACGAGAATTCGCTGACAGCGAGAAGTAAGAAGAAAGAAGGCCAAGAGGGGAGTCACCGCAACGGCCGAAGGGGCGGTGAGAAGAGATGACGCGATGGGTGCTCGCTGAAGAGAAGGTACGCCCCGGGTGCTCATTTACATACATGAAGAAACAAATTATCTTGGAATTGGTTGGGAGAAGAAAACAAGGAAAGGTAGGAGAAGAATGGCCTTTTTAAAGGCCTTCTAATGTGCCATTAGCTTAAAAGTGTTTTTGTGAATGATAGACTCCCTTTAAATACATTGGTGGGAGTGGGGAGATAAACCAAAAAAAAAAAAAAAACCTCACCTGTCCCAGTTGCTCAGTTTTCGTTTGCTCTTCTAGTGTTGTGCTGAAGCCGCTGATTGGCCTCAGTGGTCACATGACCGCTGAGGCCAATCAGCGGCCTCAGGAAGAGGACCCGTGATGTCACAGGTAGTGACATTCAGGCCCTTCGCTGATTAGCCTCAGCAGTCAAGCTTCAGCACAACACGACACGAGAGGACAGCGGAGCTACGGGGACAGATGATTATACTTTTTTTTTTTTTTTTCCTCCCCCCGCCCCCCAGCTTATTTAAACGGTTGTCCATTTTTGCCTGGACAACCCCTTTATGCTTTCATTTTAGACTTCTGGAGGGGTATAATTTACATAAAGCTTACATTTTTAAATTTTTGAAGAAAGGATATTTGGGTGGGGAGGGTTCTTTAAAGAAACTGTAATTTTAATATATAATTAATTAAATTTTTCAAAATTTTTCTTATTTCTACATCTGTGTAGCAGTATGAAGGTTTTTATTTTGCATTCACCATGGGTGCTATAACTATATTGTTGGGGCTATTGACCATATTTTATTAACTCTTGCAAGCGATGAAAAAAAAAAAAAAAAAACACCCATCAATTCTGGCTCTGGCTCCCATCAATTTTCCTTTGTTCACCAAAGAGCATAACATGTTACTTGAATTCTCTTAGTCAGCACAATTATGTCAATAACTAATTGATATAGCTTTATGTTTTGCTAATTTTGTAAACTAAAAATCCTTTTTTTAGATACTTGTATTTGTCCATCACCATCTTTAGAGAGTTAACCTTATTAATTTTACATTGACAGAGCTAGTTGAGGGCTTACTTTATGTGGGACAAGTTGTACTTGTTGCTTTTAATTTTTTTTTCATACTTTTTGATTTCTATAATATTTTGAATTTTTAAACTTTCATTTATTACTATATATATATTTTTTTTTTTTTTTAAATCCCAGTTGTGATCTAGACCTATGCATGCAATCTTTTGGTCACTGATATAATACATTACAATAATAATAATAATAATAATATATTGCAGAGTATTCTGGCTGTCTGTATAAGCTCTTAGCCAGTCTATTAGGTCCTTATTCAAGAACCAGGCTACCATGAAAACACATCTGCACCACACAAATAGCACTGTGGGAGGCGGGGTGGGTACATTAACAAAAAAAAAAAAACAAAAACCTCTTGGATGCCACTATTTTGATTGACTGTGGCATCTAGGGAGTTGGGAGTTAAAACACTTACAATTGGGGTTCTCTCTGACCACTGGTGCTGCAGGAGTGTCAGCTGTGAGTTACACCCAACATATACTGTGCTGTTACATGAATGTCATTTGCAGAAAAATATAACATTCAGGGAAAACATAAAAATTTAGAAAGTTTTGCCTAGAACAGTGACAATACTTTCTGTACCTACCTGACCTGAACCTCCACTGACTTCTCCTTCCCTGACTTGGTAGCTGATGGGGCACGCCTAAAATTGTACCTTATACTACTAAAATTGTACCTGTCATTCCAGCTTAATTTTTTTTTTTTTTTTTTTTTTTTAAAGATGAGCTGCCATGTATGTACATGCGGAGTAACATTTTATTTGGCCATTATAGAAGTTGTATTTTGCATTGTTTAGAATTTTTAACCTCTGTGGTCTCTTTCTGTAGTTTGCAGTGTTCCGTGAGTAGAGACTAGCTGTCATATACAGTGGCTTGCAAAAGTATTCATACACCTTGAATTTTTTCACATTTTGTCACCTTACAACCACAAACTTAAAAGTATTTTATTGAGATTTTAAGTCAGACCAATACAAAGTAGCAGATAATTGTGAAGTGGAACGAAAATGGTACATGGTTTTCAAAATATTAATCAAATAAAAATCTGGAAAGTGTGATGTGCAAAAAATATTCAGCCTCCCCTATATCAATGCTTTGTAGCCCAACCTTTAAAGCGGCAAGTCTTTTGGTGTATGTCTCTACCAGCCTTGCGCATCTGGAGACTGAGATTTTTGCCCATTCTTCTTTGCAAAATAGCTCAAGCTCAGTCAGATTGCATGGAGAGTGTCTGTGAACAGCAATTTTCAAGTCTTGCCACAGATGCTCAATGAGATTTAGGTCTGGACTTTGACTGGGCCATTCTAACACATGAATATTCTTTGATCTAAACCATTCCACTATAGCTTTGGTTATATGTTCATGGTCATTGTCTTGCTGGAAGGTGAATTTCCTTCCCAGTCTCAAGTCTTTTGCAGCCTCCAACAGGTCTTCTTCCAGGATTGCCCTGTATTTAGCTCCATCCATCTTCCCATTAACTCTGACCAGCTTCCCTGTTCCTGCTGAAGAAAAGCATCCCCACAGCATGATGCTGCCACCACCATGTTTCTCAGTGGGGATGGTGTGTTCAGGGTGATGAGCACTTTTCCGCCACACAAAGCGCTTTGCATTTAGGCCAAAAAGTTCAACTTTGGTCTCATCTGACCAGAGCACCTTCTTCCACGTTTGCTGTGTCCCCTATATGGCTTGTGGCAAACTGCAAACGGTATTTCTTATGTCTTTCTTCAACAATGGTTTTCTTCTTGCCACTCTTCCATAAAGGTCAGATATGTGGAGTGCACGACTTATAGTTGTCCTGTGGACAGATTCTGCTACCTGAGCTGTGGAATTCTGCAGCAAATCCAGAGTGACCATAGGCCTCTTGGCTGCTTCTCTGACCAGTGCACTCCTTGATCGATATTTCAGTTTAGGTGGACGGCAATGTCTTGGTAGGTTTGCAGTTGTAGAATAGTTCTCCTATTTTTGGATGATGGATTGAACAGTGCTCCTTGGGATGCTCAAAGCTTGGGATTTAAACTTCTCCACAAATTTATCGCTGACCTGTCTGGTGAGTTCCTTGGTCTTCATGATGCCGTTTGTTCAATAGTGTTCTCTAACAAACCACTGAGGCCTTCACAGAACAGGTGTATTTATATTGAGATTAAATTACACACAGCTCGATTCTATTAACTAATTAAGTGACTTCTGCACTGGATTTTATTTAGGGGTATTAGAGTACAGGGGGCTGAATACTTTTGCACATCACACGTTCAGATTTTTATTTGATTAAAATTTTGAAAATTATGTATCACTTATATTCCACTTCACAATTATGTGCTACTTTGTGCTAGTCTATCACTTAAAATCTCAATGGAATACAGTGACATTTCAAAAGTTTGGACACCCCTGGTCAAAATGACCAGTGAACAGTTAAGCAAGTTTAAGATAAAATGATCTTCAAAAGGCATAACAGTTAAAGATGACACATTCCCAATGTATTTTTTGGAAATTTTTTTTTTTCATATTTTACATTTTCAAAATAACAAAAAATGAAAACGGCCCAATGCAAAAGTTTGGGCATCCTTCATGGATAGTAGAACTAGTAGCACCCACTTTGGCAAGTATCACAGCTTGTCAACGCTTTTTGTAGGCAGCCAAGCATCTTTCAATTCTTGTTTGAGGGATTTTTATACTCCTTCTTCCTTGGAAACATCTTCCAGTTCTGTGAGATTCCTGGGTCGCCTTGCATGCACTGCTCTTTTGAGGTCTAGCCACAGATTTTTCAATGATGTTCAGATCAGGGGCCTGTGAGGTCCATGGCAGCTGTCTCTGAAATTTTTCTTGGTCTTCCAGACCTTATAGTGACCTGCACTGTTCCTGTTAACTGCCATTTCTTAATTGTGAGCTTTCTAGAGGTATGTAAAATTGCATATACATGAGGATGTGAAAGGTCCTCTTTAACTGTTCACAATAAGTGTCATTTTGATCAGGGTTATCCAAACTTTTGCATACCACTTGTGAGAAGGTGACAGGCAGAGTGCTGGAGTCACGGTATATCAGCCCCAGGTTTCTGACGTACGTGTGGTCCAGGGCGGGTCTTGAATAGGCCTCAGCCCCAGGTGTAGGTCCCAGGCTCGTTACTGGGTCATAAAAGGCTGCAGAGCCTGCATTTCAGGGCAAATCCTGGGAGTGAGAGGAGGTGTCTGGGTCTGTCTTGACACTGAGTATGGTGAGACTATTTTGTGCTATTCTGTTTGTTTGTGTGGCTGGTAGTAAGCGACACATATAGATAGTTTTGTACTGTTTAGTTTAGAGCTCGGACGAGCAGGAGTTTTGTTTGTTTTTTCTCTTGCCTGAAGTTAAGGCTGTATTTTATTTTGCTCCTTTTGTGTCTGAACTGAAGGTTTTATTTATTTTGCTGTGTGTTTTTTTTTTTTTTTTTTTTTTTTTAATAAACCTGTTTTGCTACAGTTTTGTGTCCCTGTCGCTGGTTGGGTCTGCACCACTACTGCTACCGAGCTACCTTCCCCACACACTGTACATTTAAGTTTGTGCTTGTAAGGTGACAAAATGTGAAAAAGGGGTATGAATACTTTTGCAAGCCACTGTAGTGTACAAAGTAAGTGTGCTATATAAAATTATATAATGAATATATACTGAAATGAAATCTATTTTGATTCACATATGCCTGAACAATACAGTGACATTTTGTAACAAGTACAACCATTGAGACTTCTGCATTACCACTTAGGCTGGGTTCACATCTGTGTTGGGGTCTCTGTTAGGAGACTCTGTAGCAGTGACTGCTGAAAATTGATGGACAATAAAGTGTGCAAGTCTGACTTTTTTTTTTTTTTTTTTGTCCGGTGGTTTCCGTTTAAAAGAACGTACACCCAACGGATCCCATTATAGTCAATTGGTGTCCGCTGTTTTAGTGGTCCGAGTGTCTGTCAGAGGACTAGAACTACAGACACTGCGGCACACATGTGAATATAGCATTACCAGGTCTATGGAGTCAGAGTCATATTCAATTTTAGATGGAGTTAGAGTCTGAAAAAGTTACCAATTCCAACTTCAAAATAAGATGAATATTTTAAATTTAGATTATTAACCCCTTAGCGACACGATGTACTATTACGTCCTGAGCGCCCGGTACTCAGTGCAAATGGACGTAATATTACGTCACGGTCTGCCACCCACTCACTATCTGAGCGGGCAGGGAGCAGATGTTAGCTGTAACTGACAGCTAACACCCGCTAAATAACCCTCGGTAGGAGCTGAGCTCTGATCGGGGGTTTTAACCCCTTGGATGCCGTGATCAAACATGGCCTCGGCATCCAAGGGGTTCCGCCATATTTATGACCTCCTCGGCATCCCCAGTGGCAAGATTGGGGGGGGGTGCTGATATCTATTATTTGCAGCCTAGGGTCTGGCCAGTGACCCCGGGCTGCTAGGAGGCCAACATACCTGGTTGATCGTGCCTGCGATGCAGGAAGTTGCATCGGCTGACTTCCTCTATAGACTGCAATACACGTGTATACTCGTGTATTGCAGTCTATAGAATTGAACCAGTGATCAGTGCATTGTTGGTTCAGGTGTCCTAATGGGACATATAAAAAAGTAAAAAACAAAAACAAACCACAAATAAAAACAAAAAGCATGTGAAAAAAAATTAATGAATAAAGCCCCAAAAATGCCCATTCCCTATATAAAATGAATTACATAAAAAAAAAAACTAAAAATGAATAAACATTACATATTTGGTATCACCGCGTCCGTAACAACCCGTACAATAAAACTGAATCATTATTTAACCTACACGGTGAACGTTGGAGGAAGAAAAAACAAAACAAAAAAACCCACCACCACACAGTAAATTTTTGCCCTTTTCGCCTTACAAAAAAATGCTATAAAAAGTGATCAAAAAATCATACATACCCCAAAACCGTACCAATAAAAAACACAGGTCGTTCAGCAAAAAATAAGCCCTCAACCAACTCTGGCAACTGAAAAATAAAAATATTACACATCTCAGAAGATGGCGATGCAAAAAGTAATTGATTTATGTCCCCATATGGGTTTTTGTTCTGCAGAATTAACGCATAAAAAATTAATATAAATTAGGTAACACCGTAATCGCAATGACCCGCAGAATAAAGGTAACATGTTCCTTATGCTGTACGCTGCACGGCATAACAATTAAAAGGTAAAAAGCTATGCCAGAATTGATGTGATGCCATTACAAAATGCATCTCATCCTGCAAAAAACAGCCCTCAAATGGCTACATCACCATATATAGCTTGTACAGTGTGAAGACAAAACCACCCCCTCCCTTCCCCCCCCCAAAAAAAAAAATTTTAAAAAATCGCCAAATCATTAGGACATAACTGGCTGCAGCAAGAAAAGAATGTATAAGCTGTGCGAGCATATATCAGGGTACACCCCAGATATAGATCTTACCAAGGAATAGAAACCAGAAGTGATCCCACCCAGAGTGACCCCTCGCCAATCATAGGAGCTACTGGGGAAATAGTAGGGAATTTGGTGTTCCCAATGCACTCCGAACAGCTTACATATTCACTTTTCACCATCCGATGTGCATTCACGCCTGGGATTCTAATGCTCACTACACCCCTTTATAAATTCTTTGAGGGGTGCAGTTTTCAACATGGAATCACTCCCTAGGGTATTTCACTTTTCCGGCACCTTAGAAGCTCTGCAAACATGACATGGTGTCCAGATACCAAACATCTAAATTTGCGCTCCAAAAGCCACATGGCTCTCCTTCACAGCTGTGTGCCCAAACTGCAGTTTATGCCCACATGTATGACACTATTGTACCCAGGATAATGTACTTAATGTCATATGTGGGTATAAACTGCTGTTTGGGCACAACCAGGAGCAGAAGGGAAGGAGTGCTATTTTGGTTTTTGGAGCACAGATTTAGATTGTTTGGTTTTTGGATGTCATAACACTTTCACAGAGCTACTGAAATGCCAGTAAGGTGGAATCCCCTGACATGTGACCCCATTTTGGAAACCACCACTGAAGGATTTTATCCAGGGGTAAAGTGAGCATTTTTAACCCAAGTGTTGCATTAATTTATTTTCCAGAAATGAATACGCAGCTGATGGTGAAAATTACAATTTTTCCAGGAATATGTCATTTCAGAGCGTAATATGTTGTGCCCAACTTGTATCAGCTATAAACGCTCCAAAAACTTTTGTGCCCAGGATACCCGCTTAACAGTTTTTGGCGTGTGTGACACAAGCTGGGCGCAACATATCGGGCACTGAAATGGCGTATCTATGGAAAAATTGCAATTTTCATTATCAGCTGCGCATTCATTTCTGGAAATTAAATTAATGCAACGCTCAAGTGTTAAAAACGCTCGGTGAACCACCTGATAAATCCCTTCAGTGGTGTAGTCAGCGGATTTCACTTTACTGGCAATTCAGGGGCTCTGCAAAAGTGGCATGATGTCAAAAAAACAAAATGGCACTCCTTTCCTTTTGTGCCCGGCTGAGCCCAAACAGCCTTTTATAACCACATATGACATTAAGTAAGTTATCCTTGGTACAACAGAGTCATACATGTGGGCATAAACTGCTGCTTGGGCACACAGGAGGGTGCAGATGTGAAGGAGCGCTATGTGCTTTTGGACTGCACATTTAGAATGTTGGTTTTTGGACGCCATGTCACGTTTGCAGAGACCCTAAAATTGCTCCTACAAAATGGGATCCCTTCTTGGGGAATTCCAATTTACTGACACTTCCAGGGCTCTGCAAAAACAATATGGCGTCCAGAAAGTCCCTCTAAATCTATACTCCTAAAAAGCGCAGTGATCCTTCCCTTCTGAGCCCTGCTTTCTGCCAAAGCAGCAGTTTACACCCACATATATAACTTTTTTTTGTACCCAGGATAGCCCACTTAATAGTTTTAGGAGTTCATGTCTCTGATGGCACAAAGTGGGCACTGAAATGGCATATTTCTTTAAAAAAGTCAATTTTCACTTTGTATATTTATTTTTGGGAAGCAATCTTAGGCTCAAAGTGATAATACCCCTTGAGAAATTCCTCAAGGGATGTAGTTTCTAAAATGGGGTCACTTGAGTGTTTGCATTGTACTGCTAATTTAGGGGCTCTGCAAATGCAACATGACACCTGAAAACTATTCCAGCCCTGCCATGTATCAATACAGCAGATTACAACCACATATGGGGCATTTCTGTGTTCAGGAGAAATTGCCTAACAAACTGTGGTATGTTTTTTCTTTATCCCCTTGTAAAAATTAAAAATATGGTGCTAAATAGGCTGTTTGATGGAAAAAAAAAGTAACTTTCATTTTTACGTCCCAATGCTAATAGAATCTCCGAAACAGCTGTAAGGTCAAAATGCTAACCATACCTCCTTGAGAAATTCCTTGAGGGGTGTAGTTTCCAAAATGGGGTCACTTTTTGGGAGGTTTCTACTGTACTGGTAATTTAGGGGATCTGCAAATGCGACATGGCACCTGAAAACTATTCCAGTAAAATCTGCCCTCAAAAAGCCAAATAGCGCTCTTTCCATTCTGAGCCCCGCTATGTACCCATGCAGCAGATTACAACCATATATGGGGTATTCCTGTGTTCAGGAGAAATTGTGTAACAAACTTTGGGGAAGTTTTTCTCCTTTATCCTCTTCTGAAAATGGAAAATTTGGGGCTAAATTGAATGTTTATTAGAAAAAAAAGTAATTTTTAATTTTCATGTTCCAATGTCAATAAAATCTGTAAAACAGCTGTAGGGTCAACATGCTCACTATATCCCTTGATATGTTCTGTGAGGGGTGTAGTTTCCAAAACGGGGTCACTTTCCATTGTACTGGTACTTTAGGGGCTCTGCAAACGCGACATGGTACCTAAAAACTATTCCAGCAAAATCTCCTCTCCAAACGTCAAATAGCGCTCTGTCCATTCTACGCCCTGCCATGTACCCATACAGCAGATTACGACCACATATGGGGTATTGCCATGTTCAAGAGCAATTGTTTAACAAACTGTAGGGTGCTTTTTCACCTTTAACCCTTTGTGAAAATGAAAACTTTGAGGATAAAATGACGTTTTAGTAATTTTTCATTTACACATCCCAATGTTAATAAAATCTGTGAAACGGCTGTGGGGTCAAAATGCTGACTATACCCCTTGATGAATTCTGTGAGGGATGTAGTTTCCAAAATGGGGTCACTTTTGGGGGGTTTCCATTGTACTGGTACTCTAGGGGCTCTACAAATGAGACTATTCCAGCAAAATCTGGAATTTTTTGGGCTGTGTCCTTAAGGGGTTAATATTGTATAATAAATAAATACATTTTGTCAATTTGTTGCATATTTACATTAATAGGAATTCAATTTTATTAATTAGAGGATCTTTACTGCTTGACTGAAATCAAACTGTGGAAAAATAGAGGATTCAGAATAGGAGTCAGAGTTGGTGCTTTGGCCTACTGACTCCACAGCCCTGCTATTTACTACACACAAAGTTAAAAACTTAAAAAAAATTTACTTTTCATTTAATATAACTATCTATTGCTTGCGCAAAGTATACATTTACACCACTACTATCTATCCAGGATGTAAGTGGGCCAGTTATACATAAAATGTTGTCTGTTCCATTAGAATGAGTCTACCACCTTCCCCAAGGTTACAGTGATAACAACATACCTTTATTATGTATGTATTTTTGTAGATTTGGAGAAACACAATTTTCAAGTCTCATACAAATGAGGCAGTTGGTGTACTGGTGCCGGAGCCTTCAGCCCCAAGAGCACTGCTCTTGCTGCTGAAGTACAATGGGTGATGTCATAGCAGTTTAAGGATCAACTCTCATGTGGTGGCGAAGGCGAGAAATAGTAGGGGTCTGAGCAGCAAGAGCAGTGCTGTCTAGCACTTGGTAGAGCACATAGGAACATGTACATGAACATGTAATCACGTGTGGCAGTTCATAGGTTTTTTTTTTTTTTTTTTTTATTCCACAGAAACTCTATTTTAATCTAGTATACAAACAGAAAGACAAGAACTGTGGGTTTCACTGTTCAACACCTCCTCCTGTGTGTACTGCACATGCACTGCATCCATCATCAGTACACTTTGGGGCCAGCTATTCTGAGTGTAATTATGATGCATGTGGTATGTACCCACGTTTCTATGTCCCCTACCTAGTGCTGGAGGTCATCTGTTTAGAGCAAACTGTTCAGAGCAGATTTTAAATTAAAATGTAGAAATTGTCACATATTGGTAAATGAGATATGAAAGACGTAGCCAAAGTCAAAGCTGTAACAGAAAAATTTGGTTACCTTGGAATACACAGCTTGGTAAATTGTCACTTTGTTACTGTTTGAACATGCAGACAAAATTATAGTCCATCATGATTTTTTGAGTAAAGAATACAGCTAATATGGCTTTACTTTTTGATTAACACATAACCAAACTGGCTATTGCTGTAATCTCTGATTTACTAACATATGTCCATTTTTAAGCTTTGGCTTTTAAGGCTCTCGCACTCCTCTAGGCACACACAATTTTTAAATTTTTTTTTTTTTAAACACCTGTAGAAATGTAATGAGCTTCAAGCACTTTTCCTAGCATTTTCAACTCCTTGGCGACATTTGCTATAGACTTACAGTACCAACTCTATATAGTTTGTGCAAAATGTTGTAAATGTATGGCATTTGTGATGCTTTGTGCATAGCATACTACAGCTGACACGCTGCTGCAGCATCTGGAATAGGAAATAACTCCAATCCCAACAATTTCACCTCATTAGATGCAGTGGTCAATGGCAACTAAAGTTTTGGACAGAGTGAAGGCGCTCCCCTCTGTCACCTTAATGGTGCCCCAGAAAATGCGGCACTACACTACACGATAATTGCAGCCTGGGCATAATAAGCCCTAAATCTACAATTTGTGTATACATAGTAGGCTGGAAGGGCCTAACAGGCTGTTTTCTGTTTTACTCTGACACAGTGCTGTGTTAATATCGGTAGAGGTATTAAAGTGTTAGTAGTCCTTTAAAAAGGAAAAAAAAAGTTAAACAAAATGTTCAGAAACATATTAAAATAAAAGTGAAAATACAACCGCTTCCCCTTTTTCCTCTTGAAAAATGATTTTGGGGGGGGGGGGGGGGGGAGGACATGAAAGTACACACTTGGTATGGTTGCAATTATACTGAGCATATAAAAATGTCAGGAAAAATCACTGTACTTTTCAGTGAGCAAGGCCCCACGTATCGGGCTTCAGCAAAAAAAACCCTGCGGGAAAAATTACAATACCAACACATTGCGGTTTTTCCCAAAGTGCTTTTCACAGAAAGTGAAAGGAAACCTCTGCAGACTTTCTGCTTCAATTATACCTATATGGAAACCACCGGTGTTTCCGTAGGTATAATTAACATGCTGCGATTTCCAAAACCGTAATGGTTTTGGAAATCGCAGTGTTTCCACTGCATGTATTTTTCAACAATGTGTGGATGGGATTTGCTACAATTCCATCCACTTTACAGGGACTGTAAAACGCAGTTGTTTATACCACGTGGGGCCCTGGCCTAAGGTAGCCTCTCGCCATGCCATTTTTCACCAAAAATGGCCATTAAAAAATTAAAATTGCTGTAAACAATGCAGTGAAGATGTTTAAAGTCGATAGATACAAAACAGACAAACACACTGAAAGATTGGGATTTTTTTCGCTATTTTTGGTTAAATATGTAGTCCTGACTCCATGCAACTAAATGTTAATTTAAAAATTAAAATGGAAAAAAAACAAACTGAAATTTACCTGGGAGAAGTTTGTACATTCCCCTGCACTTTCTAAGCTGTCATCAGTGTTTTCTTCCTCTTGTTGTACATCGTATACTTCAGGATAGTGGTATACAGGTTGTGGTTGCAGTTGAGGTTGAGCCTCTTGATCTATAGTAAATTTCAGAAGATCAAAATACCAGAGCCTTGGTATATACACTTCATCACCAGAGGCTCCAGACTGTATTGATGACTCCACTTTCTTTAATTCTTTTTTGAACACTGTTCGCAAATTAGCAATCTTATGTTTAACAAGTTCTACAGTCGCTGAAGGACAGACTGACTTACAAAGACTTAGTAGTTTCTCATATGCTTCTGCCTTTTTCTGTCTATTGGAATAATCAGAGGACTTCACTTTCCACAAGCATGGAAGAGAACGGTACATTTCAATGAACTCAATTAGGAAATCTGGGTTCATTAGGCACTCTGTCGACATTTTCTTCTTTGTAATAATCACCTACATTAAAACAAAGAAAAAAAAAAAATTATACTTATTTATTATCATTTTAAAAGAAGATATAATGCTCTGTTCACATGTGCTGTGGTTTCTGCCAAAAACAAAATCCAAAACCATGTGCCAAATTTATTGCATGACAAACACCAGTGGGACAAATGAACCGCACTCACGTATAACGGAGTGGATTTTTTTTAATGGCAAAAATAACAATGCAAGAAGTCTCCCAATAAAGCCCCCTTTCCAAATGTTTACACTGCCTTAAGGCGGACATTTCATCACCGCCACCAAATCAAATTCTTGGCATCTGTAAATAGGTTTCGTTCCACCGATTCCAGCACAGTTGGAGTTTTTTCTCTAGCCCCTACCACTCCCAAGCAGAAAGTTCCCAATATGCTATTTAAGTTCTGTAATGTCAGGAGGGTGGTGTCAGACAGGGGGTGTGATTCAGAGCTCCTATGAGAGGAAGCTAGTATCACAGCTCAGAATCACACCCCTTGTCTGCTCCTCCCTGACACCGCCTTCCTGACAGTACAGAGCCTAAATAGCATATCAGGCACCACAACTAACAGAAATGATTGGTGTGGGGACTATAGAAAAAATTCCAACTGTTCCAGAATCAGTGGAGCAGCAGCTATTGAATGATGCAACTATCTGGACTTGCTGGAAGTGGTGAAAGGGCCTCTTTAAATCCCCAAAATTATTCTACAGCTTCACTGGTGTGTGTTTTTTTTTTGTAACGCTGGGGGGGGGGGGGGTTCGCTGAGCCCCCCCCACCCCAGTACAAGTCTATGAACGAGAACAGTCAGGGAGGGCGTTCCTCACAGCGCAGCTAGACTGTCAGGAACGCCTTTCTGACAGTAAACCGTGAAACTTACACAGCCCCGGGGCACATACCGGGAAAGTGGGCAGTGCACTGAATTCAGCGCGCTGTCGGTTTTCTAGCGGTATGTAAAACCACATGAAAGGTCCTCTTTAAATAAGCAAATGAGCTCAGTGGAGCAATGAGGGAGCTGCCACTGCTCCAAAGAGTTCATTTGCACATTTAAAGAAAAGTCAATATCTTGGCAGCAGAGAAACCTATTCACATGGTTTGATTCAGGTGACCCTAACCTATCTGTGGGCAAGGTTGATATTCTGGGATATGGTGACAGACTCCCTTTAAAATAAAATCTAGATTGGATTAGTTGCTGTGGGAAACTGATGCAATTTTTTTTTTTTATTAGAACACTTTTTAGGGTATGTTCACATTGTATTTTGATGAAGGGGAAAAACTTATGTTGAAACAAAGTAAAAAGAAATTGACAGGTTTTTTTTTTTTCCAACAGCCATAGTCAGACAGAAGCAGTAAAGCTCCTCTAATTCATTAAAAAGCCATTGACTGAATTCCTGTGAAAGTAAATATGCAACAAACTATGCATCTAATTATACGATCTCAACAAGTGTATACAATAACTAAAGATAATTAAAGGGGTTGTCCAGTTTCAGACAAATATTGAGACACAAATGTAAGTGTTTTTGTAAGTGTTGCTACAGTTTTCCAATATAGTCTCTGCTTACTGCCATTCATTCTACTTTCTTCCAGTGGATACAAATCAGTCCAGGGTCATGTGATGAACACACAGGTGCACAGTCACAGCACAGTAATCAGACCTCTGTCTCGTAAGGAGTCATGCACCTCTGTGTCCATTACATATAATGGACTAGGGCTGGGTAATTATGACTTAAATAAAAATTGTGATTAATTGGGCATTTTGCTTAGATTCCCATTAATGTCAATTATGTCAGGCCGTACCCCCCGTTTTAAGAACCATAGCTCCAGGCACGAATTATAATAAGGGCGAAATAGGTTGTAGCCCATTTCCCCCACTATAATCTGACCTAATCAACTGTATCAGCATCTGCCAATACAGCCGTTGTAAGACACGGGGTGAACCCTGTGAGATTCACCTGGCAGGTTTCGATCGGACCTAAGAACTCCGAACTGTTACTGCTATTATTATACTCTGGGGTCTCTTCAATTGGCGGAGGCCAATGAGAGGTTAGCAAACACAAAAACAATGTTGCTCACTTCTCCTGGGCTCCGGCATGGGTCCTCGTCATCTTAGGCCTCACCCAGACAACTGAATGACGTCAGGAACTGCTGAGGCCTGTGATTGGGCCATGGCAGTCAGAAGGTGTTGTGACACAAATATGTAAGTATCTCAATGCCACGTGAGCCATGTGACATCATGTCTTTTACAATAGCGTCAATGTGAATGCATGGAGATGGAGTGGGCTCCATTGGTGTCAGTCACTCTACTACCGTTAATGTCCTTTGCTCTGATGGGACATTCATAATGGTAGTGTAAATGTCCCCTAACTTTTCATTATACAAACAATAACATTTGCCTCTCAATACAGGTCTAAAACTCCTTTAATCACTATATTTTGAAGCTGAAGTCGGAACTTTTATTCTGATTCTGACTCCAAATCCCTGCCAGATGGGCTTTAAAGTTCAGATTTTGGCCTATGAAGTTTCAGCAAGTATTGTCAAAGTTTAAGTTAAGGAGAGAAATGGAAAGGAGAGTCATCTTGGAGTCTAGGGATGAGAGGGGAGCCATGCTGAGGACCAACATTTAAAGAGATATTATGCTGGGAATTAGGAATGGGGGGAGGTTATGCTGGTGACTAGGAACAAGAAAACCATCCTGGGTACCAAAAATAATGGGGGCATCTTGAACTAGGAAATGTGTAGGTCACCAGGAGAGTAAGAAAGAGTTGGACCCCACCGTGATGACCAAGTTTTGTGCAACATGCTGATGTGACACTTGGTTCTGCTGATGCGATACCGTTCTTTTCCTTCCCCTGATATTTTTGCAGGGATTTACACAATAGTGTACACTTGATGTAATATTTACATATCGATCTTGAGGAAAACACTTTTTATTATAAATGTATAACATTAAAGGCAGTACATAACATCGATAACTGAAAAAAGTAACAAAAAGAGAACATAAAACCAAAATAGTGTGGTATATACAATGTATACACTACTGGCTAAACATTTTAGTTCACTTCAATTTTTCCAGTTTTTAATGATATTTACAAAGTTTAAAGGGGTTGTCCTGGAAATACAGTTTTCCACAAGGAGGGTGGGGAAGGTAAGAAAAATAAAACAAAACACCTGTTACCGCTGCGCCCAGGGGCTTCTTCCAGCTGAAGTCCTCGCCTCACCGCTGAGGCCAATCAGTGGCCTAAGGAAAGGAATCAGGACCTCACTCACATACGTCATACATATTTTGTATGTGCGGTTTTGAGGGCTGTAACATTTTTATCATTTGGGTTATTCAACTGATTTCTGCGTGTTTTTTCAGTGACACACAGGGCTTTATTTTTATTTTTACTTTTTTTAATATCTGGGAAAATATAAACAAAAGAGGAGGGAAAACGGGTCTGTTTTTTACTTTTTTATTTAATAGCACAAAGTGCTACTAAAAAAAATTTTTTAAAAGTTTTTCCTCTCTATTACAGTAACTTATATTGTATGGTGTCGTCGGGGGTGGGGCTAGAATCCTGTGATAAGGGGGTGTTTTTGACGTATTTTATTTATTTACTTTTCAATTCATTTTTTTTAATTTTTTTCACAGTGTCCCCATAAGGTCATAATAGACCTTTGGGGACATCTGATCACGGTTTCTTTTGTGGGGGAGGCTGATTTCCCCTGTAACTGGGACTGGTACATTTAGCCCCAGTTGCAGGAGGAATAAAGCCTCCTGCACGTTACTATAGAGCTGATCTGGGTCTAACATACTCTGATCCCGGTGGCTCATGTGACCGCTGGGTCAGAGGGCAACCACCAACATGGCGGCACCCATAGCGCTGTATACACAGCGATCGGGAAGGTAATAAACCTTTCCTGAATTCTCTCTGGAACCTCTGGCTGAAGTTATAGCCCTTTCCTTGTTTCAGTAGCTGCACGATTTTGCGCAGCTGTTGAACACTGCTTGCATGTACCAAGAAGGAAGCCACTATCCGGACGTATATAGTCTGTGGACGGTCCAGAAGTGGTTAAAGAAATACAAAATCCTGCAGCTCTGATTTTGGACACTAAACCAGTTAATATGCTGAGACTTCCTGTTTTCTCTGTAAATTTCTTTGTAGCAGCTACCTCACTTATTAGCACACTGATAATCAGCTATCATGTATCTAA
This sequence comes from Leptodactylus fallax, assembly GCA_947044405.1. Lineage (NCBI taxonomy): Eukaryota > Metazoa > Chordata > Amphibia > Anura > Leptodactylidae > Leptodactylus > Leptodactylus fallax. The sequence goes on along the minus strand of CAMRHE010000099.1, from coordinate 5,586,173 downwards.
ATAAGTCACAGAATCCACCAGTCACAGTATACAAGTCACTTCTTATCTAGTCCCCCTTTTGTCCAATGAAATCTGCAGCGGTCACAGAGCATGCTTAGAAAACTCTGCTACAGACAATTGTGTCTATGGTCCATGGTCTGCCTACAGGAGACAGGAAGACACAAACTATTTTAGTGACTTAGTGGCAAGATTTTGTTTAAATATAACATGGAAAATTAAAAAAAAAAACAAAAAAAACAAACAAACAAAATTCTTAAAAAATATGTTTTAATATAAAAATGTGATTTAAAGGGATTCTATCATTGGGAAATCCATTTTTCACTAACACCACGTCGGAATAGCCTTTAGACTATTCTCCTACCTTTTATTTTTCTGCTACACGCTGCCGTTTCTGAGAATTTTCATTTTTTCTTCTCTATGTAAATGAGTCTTTAGAAAGCACCTGTGCTCAAAGATGATGCTCTTCCGAAGATCCTGCGCTGCTTCTCTTCCTCTGCTGACGCCTCTCCGTCGCTGAGTCTCAGTTCGGGATTCAAATCCCGCGCATGCACAGTCGGCTCTGTCCAACGCGAAATGGCTGACGCGGCGGAGAGGCATCAGCAGAAGAAGAGAGGCAGCGCTGGACCTTTGGAAGAGCGTCTTCTTTGAGCACAGGGGACGCCCCCTGTGCTTTCTGAAGACTCACTTGCATAAAGAAGAAAACGAAAATTCTCAGAATTGGCGGCACGTAGCAGAAAAATAATTCTGCTACGCGCCGCCAATTCTGAGAATTTTCGGTAGGAGAAGAATAGTCTTTCTAAAGGCTATTCCCAATGATAGAATCCCCTTAAATAATAGGTCATTTGCTTTCTTAACCCTTTCCTTAGAAGCCGAGAATGAGAAGGGGAGCCATGTTGGTAACCAAGATTTAAAAGGATATCATGCTGACAAATACAAGTGAGAGGGGAACAATGCTGAGGACCAGGATTTAACCCCTTCCCGCCGTAGGAATTCGATTTTTGCTTTTGACTCCAATAGACACCCCCCCCCCCCCCATATGAGGTCTTAATGTATGCGGGACAAATTTTTCTTCATGGTGCTACCATTTAATATTCTGTACAATGTACTGGGAAGCTTGAAAAAAATTCAGAATGAGGTGGATTTGAAGAAAAAGTGCATTTGTGCAGCTTTCTTACAGGCTTCCTTTTTACGGTGTTCACTCTTCAGCCAAAATGACATGTCACCTGTATTCTAGGTTTCGGTAAGATTCCAGGGATACCAAATTTATATGGTTTTATTTACATTTTAACCCCTTAAAATCCAAAACTGTGCAAAATATTTTTTTCTAAAAGTTGCCATATTCTGACACCCATAACATTTTTTTATACTTTCGTGTACGGAGATGCAGGGGGGCCTTTTTTGCAGGGCCAGGTGTACTTTTTAGTTATACCATTTTGGGGAATTGCTATTGCTTTGCTCACTTTATATTCAAATTTTTATCAGAGGTGAAACAGAGAAAAAATGGCGGTTTGGCACTTTTGATTTTTTACAGCTACAGCCTTTACCATATGGGAAAAATATTTTTATAGATTTGTAGACCGGGCATTTTTGGACAAAGGGATACCTAATGTGTATGTGTTTCACAGTATTTAATTACTTTTATATGTTTTCTAGGGAAAGGGGGGTGATTTGAATATATATATATATATATATATATATATATATATATATATATATAAAAATTTTTTTTTTTTTTTTTGCATTTATTAGACACCCTAGGGGTCTTGAACCTCAGGGGGTCAGATCACTAATGCAATGCATTATAATTACATAGACCAGCCTGCAATAGAAGTTAATGGCAGACAAGCCTGGAAGCCTTTAGTGGTAGCCTTCATATGCCTGGAAAAATGGTGCCTTGGTCAGCTTTGACCGAGGCGCCGCAGAGGTTAATGTCCGTGATCAATTCAGCTCCTGAGCGGCCTCCATATGTAAGTCCCTGACATCCACTGTACTATTATGGCGGATGTCGGGAAGGGGTTAAAAGGGGAGCCATGCTGGCAAACAGGAATGAGAGGAAAACCATGCTGGGAACCAAAAATGATGGGACCCATCTTGAACTAGGAAATGTCTTAGAAAAAGTTGGAACCCCCCTAAAGTTGTGTGTGTGTGTGAGAGCTGGGGTACTTATGTATAATACCATGGCTGTTTTATTACTCCCAGTCTATGCCTGGTACTGTGTAATATACTGAAGTGATACCAGGCATATAAAACCTGATTTTGGGCTCTTTTATTATTACTATTTTTTTTTGGTGGGGCTTTACAGAATTACTGACTCAATTAGACACTTTAACCTCCATTCTGTATATTTTTTTTTTTTCTTGAGGCCCCCTTTAAAAAAAATAAATAAATAATTATTCTGTGCAAATCTGGATTGTCAGTTCATAAAAACTTCACTGAATTTATATACAGTAAAATCTCTTTGGGCCCACATTTTTCTTGGGCACAGAAAAATTGTCTTTTGTAGGGTTGGTCCTCTCAAACAAAAAAGTATAGAAAATACAGCTTAGGGTGTGTAATGGATTCAGCAAGCATGTACATCTCCCCAAACCCTTCAAATAATGATGAAAGAGCATACATGTGTATGCTTCGGTATAACATTAGCGTATTGCACAGAGCCAGGTATCTCATCAGCATATTGCACAGAACCAGGTATCAACATCAGTATATTACAGTGCTGGCCAAAAGTATTGGCACCCCTGCAATTCTGTCAGATAATACTCAATTTCTTCCAGAAAATGATTGCAATCACTAATGCTTTGGAAATAATATCTTCATTTAATTTGTCTTCAATGGAAAACCACAAAAAGAATTGTCAAAAAGCCAAATTGGATATAATTCCACACCAAACATAAAAAAGGGGGTGGACAAAAGTATTGGCACCCTTTGAAAAATCAGGTGATGCTTCTCTAATTTGTGTAATTAACAGCACCTGTTACTTACCTGTGGCACATAACAGGTGGTGGCAATAACTAAATCACACTTGCAGCCAGTTGAAATGGATTAAAGTTGACTCAACCTCTGTCCTGTGTCCTTGTGTGTACCACATTGAGCATGGAGAAAAGAAAGAAGACCAAAGAACTGTCTGAGGACTTGAGAAGCAAAATTGTGAGGAAGCATGAACAATCTCAAGGCTACAAGTCCATCTCCAAAGACCTGAATGTTCCTGTGTCTACCGTGCGCAGTGTCATCAAGAAGTTTAAAGTCCATGGCACTGTGGCTAACCTCCCTAGATGTGGACGGAAAAGAAAAATTGATGAGAGATTTCAACGAAAGATTGTGCGGATGGTGGCTAAAGAACCTTGACTAACATCCAAACAAGTTCTAGCTGCCCTGCAGTCCGAGGGTACAACAGTGTCAACCCGTACTATCCGTCGGCGTCTGAATGAAAAGGGACGCTATGGTAGGATACCCAGGAAGACCCCACTTCTGACCCAGAGACATAAAAAAGCCAGGCTGGAGTTTGCCAAAACTTACCTGAGAAAGCCAAAAACTTTTTGGAAGAATGTTCTCTGGTCAGATGAGACAAAAGTAGAGCTTTTTGGGAAAAGGCATCAACATAGAGTTTACAGGAAAAAAAAGAAGCCTTCAAAGAAAAGAACACGGTCCCTACAGTCAAACATGGCGGAGGTTCCCTGATGTTTTGGGGTTGCTTTGCTGCCTCTGGACTGCTTGACCGTGTGCATGGCATTATGAAGTCTGAAGACTACCAACAAATTTTGCAGCATAATGTAGGGCCCAGTGTGAGAAAGCTGGGTCTCCCTCAGAAGTCATGGGTCTTCCAGCAGGACAATGACCCAAAACACACTTCAAAAAGCACTAGAAAATGGTTTGAGAGAAAGCACTGGAGACTTCTAAAGTGGCCAGCAATGAGTCCAGACCTGAATCCCATAGAACACCTGTGGAGAGATCTCAAAATGGCAGTTTGGAGAAGGCACCCTTCAAATCTCAGGGACCTGGAGAAATTTGTCAAAGAAGAATGGTCTAAAATTCCAGCAGAGCATTGTAAGAAACTCATTGATGGTTACAGGAAGCGGTTGTTCGCAGTAATTTTGTCTAAAGGTTGTGCTACCAAGTATTAGGCTGAGGGTGCCAATACTTTTGTCCGGCCCATTTTTGGAGTTTTGTGTAAAATGATCAATGATTTGACTTTTTTTTTTCATTCTCTTTTGTGTTTTTTCATTGCAAGCTAAATAAATGAAGATATTATTACCAAAGCATTTGTGATTGCAATCATTTTCTGGAAGAAATTGAGTATTATCTGACAGAATTGCAGGGGTGCCAATACTTTTGGCCAGCACTGTATATAGAACCAGGTATCACTAATTATATATCATATATACAGTACAGACCAAAATTTTGGACACACCTTCTCATTCCAAGAGTTTTCTGTATTTTCATGACTATACAAATTGTAGATTCACACTGAAGGCATCAAAACTATGAATTAACACATGTGGAATTATATACTTAACAAAAAAGTGTGAAACAACTGAAAATATGTCTTATATTCTAGGTTCTTCGAAGTAGCCACCTTTTGCTTTGATTACGGCTTTGCACACTCTTGGCATTCTCTTGATGAGCTTCAAGAGGTAGTCACCTGAAATGGTTTTCACTTCACAGGTGTGCCCTGTCAGGTTTAATAAGTGGGATTTCTTGCCTTATAAATGGGGTTGGGACCATCAGTTGTGTTGTTCAGAAATCAGGTGGATACACAACTGATAATCCTACTGAATGGAGTGTTAGAATTTGTATTATGGCAAGAAAAAAGCAGCTAAGTAAAGAAAGACAAGTGGCCATCATTACTTTAAGAAACGAAGGTCAGTCAGTCCGAAAAATTGGGAAAACTTTGAAAGTGTCCCCAAGTGCAGTGGCCAAAACCATCAAGCGCAACAAAGAAACTGGCTCACATGAGGACCGCCCCAGGAAAGGAAGACCAAGAGTCACCTTTGCTGCGGAGGATAAGTTCATCCGAGTCACCAGCCTCAGAAATCGCAGGTTAACAGCAGCTCAGATTAGAGACCAGGTCAATGCCATACAGAGTTCTAGCAGCAGACACATCTCTACAGCAACTGTTAAGAGGAGACTGTGTGCAGCAGGCCTTCATGGTAAATAGATGCTAGGAAACCACTACTAAGGACAGGCAACAAGCAGAAGAGACTTGTTTGGGCTAAAGAACACAAGGAATGGACATTAGACCTGTGGAAATCTGTGCTTTGGTCTGATGAGTCCAAATTTGAGATCTTTGGTTCCAACCACCGTGTCTTTGTGCGACGCAGAAAAGGTGAACGAATGGACTCTACATGCCTGGTTCCCACCGTGAAGCATGGAGGAGGAGGTGTGATGGTGTGGGGGTGCTTTGCTGGTGACACTGTTGGGGATTTATTCAAAATTGAAGGAATACTGAACCAGCATGGTTACCACAGCATCTTGCAGCGGCATGCTATTCCATCCGGTTTGCGTTTAGTCGGACCATCATTTATTTTTCAACAGGACAATGACCCCAAACACACCTCCAGACTGTGTAAGGGCTATTTGACCAAGAAAGAGAGTGATGGGGTGCTACGCCAGATGACCTGGCCTCCACAGTCGCCAGACCTGAACCCAATCGAAATGGTTTGGGGTGAGCTGGACCGCAGAGTGAAGGCAAAAGGGCCAACAAGTGCTAAGCATCTCTGGGAACTCCTTCAAGACTGTTGGAAGACCATTTCAGGTGACTACCTCTTGAAGCTCATCAAGAGAATGCCAAGAGTGTGCAAAGCAGTAATCAAAGCAAAAGGTGGCTACTTTGAAGAACCTAGAATATAAGACATATTTTCAGTTGTTTCACACTTTTTTGTTAAGTATATAATTCCACATGTGTTAATTCATAGTTTTGATGCCTTCAGTGTGAATCTACAATTTTTATAGTCAAAAAACTCTTGGAATGAGAAGGTGTGTCCAAACTTTTGGTCTGTACTGTGTGTGTGTGTGTGTGTGTGTGTGTGTGTGTGTGTATATATATATATATATATATATATATATATATATATATATATATATATATATATATAAATGTGTTTCTGGACCGATCCTCACCAAATTTGGCACACATGTACATTACTGTAGGTGTCCGGGAATATTTTAGACTGGGTCTCAGCTCTCTTGGACATACTGTTCCTGAGATACAGTATTCCCAAAAAATGACCAACATTAGCTAATACAAGCCTGCAAGTCTTTCACTCATATTCCAACTGCCATACACACGGTCACATGTCCCTTATCAGCCAATAAGAGCTCGCAGGCGCTTACTCTCCTCATGCACACAGGTTTCCATAGCAACCAAGCTATTTATGAGGTGCATTAGTCAATAGAAGTTCACAAGTCCTTAAATATTCAGTCATATCACGTGTATAATAATAATAATAATAATAGTCCTTTAATAGTCCCACAATGGGGAAATTCAGTGTGTTACAGCAGCAAAGATAAGATAAGCAGATACAAATACAAATACAACATGTACAGGAATGTTCCAAGGTGAGAGGGGGGGGATTTAACAGGCAGAGAGATATTTCAGTTCTCTGTATGTAATGATCTCTGCTTAGGTCGGTGTTGGTTGTACAGCCTAACCGCGGTGTATCAGCCAATGTAAGTTCACATTTAATTTACCAGGTTTCCATAACCACACCGCCATAAATAGACTGTACCTCTACTGGACTCAGTGGCGTAACTAGGAATGGCTGGGCCTCAAGGCGAACATTTGACATGGGGACCCCCCCCCCCCGCACAAACTGCATTCCTGCACACAGTATTCTGCCCCATAGTGGCCCCTGCACACAGTATCATAGTGGCCCCTTCATATAGTATTATGCGCACTCCCTGCTACCTCTTCAATGTTGGACCAGATGTCACGTGATCCAGGCATGCATCGCAACGCATAATGACGTTGGACTGGCCCACCGACGTCTGGGACGTCACCAAGGAGGCCCGAAGCCTGCTGAAAAGACCTCAGAGTATAATGATAGCAGTGTTTGTGGGGTTCACGGTCCGCAGGCCTTACTTACTGATCCCCGTTCCTGCTCACAGCCGCCTCTGCAGAAGGTGAAGCGCAGGCGGCCATGAGCAGGAGCGGGGATCGGTAAGTAAATAGGGCCAATTACCTGCTGGTGTTACACCAGCAGGTAATGGCCTATTAAAAAAAAAAAAAAAAAAAACACACATCAGGGGCCCGCCGGGACCCCTAATGTCCCGGGCCCTGTGGCAGCCACTACCACTGCTACCCCAGTATTTACGCCACTGACTGGACTGCCATATTGGATTTCAGCATTCTTTTATATTGAAACGTTTTTAAACTACTCATGCCCCCTGCAGCAAAACGCATGGCTCAGCAGACCCAAGCCTGTCTTTAGTCTGACAAGATATGTCACAGACAACAGCGAGCTGCTGAAATAACCCAGCAGACCCAAGCCCGTCTCCAATCTGAGAAGGCATTGCCAGCCACATGCACACAGCTGCACTCCATGTTTCCATAACAACCCAGCCATTTTTCTTCACTGCTGTAGGTGAGCTTTAAAGGGGCAGGGCGCTGTGGATGACGCTGTTACACAAGGTTACATACACACAGCTTTACTCCAGATTTTCCATAACAACCGATCACAGGTCTTTCACTGATATCCAAACTGAGATACACATGATCATATGACACTTATGGACCAATGGAAAATCGCAGGTTCTTCAGTCTTGACATACACACAGCTTTACCCAGATTTCCATAACAACCAAGCTATTTATGACCTGTATGAGTCAATAGCAGTTCGCAGGTCTTTAAATATTCAGTCATATGACGTGTATCAGCCAATATAAGTTCACATTTCATTTACCAGGTTTCCATAGCAACACAGCCATAAATAGACTGTATCTATACTGGACTGCCATACTGGATGTCAAGTGCAAAACTGGCCAATTCTTATAGGGTCACTACACAAACAAAAATGAAATATACCCGTGCGAAGCCGGGTCCTTCTGCTAATATATAAAATATGTAGGTAGCCCATATTACAGAACCAGGTATTATTACATGCAATAACATTTTATTTTATTAATTTGATTTAATTAACTATACCATACATAATGCCTGTTGGGATTGACTCTGAACCTATCTTATAGATAGTTCTAGGGGGTTCCCTTTTGAGATTGAGAATATATGTAGTGTGGCCACCTATAGATTTTCATTAACTCCTATAGAGAAGCAATGGTATGCATCTGATTATCTGGACATGGGGCTGTATTTAAGTCTGTGCAACATGAGTCACTAAAGTATTTTATATACATGTTTTGGGGTATATTCTATATACATGTTTTGGGGGGTGCACTTAGTTTTATCTATGTACTTTTTTGTCTATATATGCATCTGAAGCTAATCAGCTACCTGGACAGATTTGTCTATTTTTGGAAACTCCCTAAGATGTGAGTTATCAGCTGCTGAGAAAAGCAGCAGTGTGAAAGTAGCCATAGTCCTAAAGACTGAATTATACTCATGTTTAAGGCTATGTTGACTCAAGTTTGGAGGGCCATTATCAAATAATCACCGTTTTATTCATATGCAAATTAAGGTAAAAGCCCTTTGCCCAGGAATCTAGAGTTGAAACTGAAGCACATTTCCCCTAATTTGCATATGATTAAATGATGATTACCTGAAAATGGGGCTCCAAAACTCAATAAAGCAGGGTTCACACTACCATTGGATTCCATTATGAAGGTGTCCGTTAAAAAAAAACAAAAAACGGACACCTATCATAACAGACATTAACGAACAATAAATGATGTTAATGTGTCCGTTTTTTTAAACTGATCCAAATAATGGATCATTTAAAAAAAATGGACACATTAGCATTAGTTAGTGTCCGTTTTTTAACACTGCCCGTGTTTTTTTTTTTTTTTTTTTTTTCTGCTTTCTGAGCATGGGCTGAAACAAAAAAAAAACGGACATAAAATAGCCATCAGTTACTGTCCGTTATCAGTTACTGTCCGTTACCCATAGACTTCAATGGTAAAAAAATAACAGACACTTGCTCTCCGTCAAGAATCCGTTTTTCCAAACGGACAAAAAAGTCCTGCATGTAGGATTTTTTGTCCACGGAAAAAAAAACGGACTTCTCACAGATTGGGTGTAAACGGACACAATACAAAACCCATTGAAATGAATGGAAATTTTAACGGATTTCTGACGGTTCAGCTAGTGCCGGATGCTAAAATTTTGTAACGGACAATAGCAACGGACACTACTAACGGTCACCCCTTAAGGGTTTTTATATTGTGTCCGTTTACACCTAATCCGTCAGAAATCCGTTTTTTCTGCGGACAAAAAATCCTACATGCAGGACTTTTTTGTCCGTTTGAAATAACGGATTCTTGACGGACAGCACGTGTTCGTTATTTTTTTTTTAACATTGAAGTCTATGGGTAACAGACTTATAACGGACAGTAACTTATAGCCATCAGTTATTGTCCGTTATTTTATATCCGTTTTTTTTCTGAGCATGCTCAGAAAGCAGCAGAAAAAAAAGCGGACAGTGTTAAACGGACACTAACTGATGCTAATGTGTCCGTTTTTTTTTTTAACTAATCCATTAATTGAATCAGCTAAAAAAAGGGCACATTAACATCAGTTAGTGTCCGTTAATGTCTGTTATGATATGTGTCCGGTGTTTTGGTTTTTTTTTTTAACGGTCAGTATCAGAACGGACATCAACGGTAGTGTGAACCCTGCCTAACACACTCATATTTGGAAACTGTAGAATCGCCTTTACAAGGTACTGTGATTACGTTTATTACTAATTCACTGCTGACGGACTTCCTTTTAACTCCTTAGTGACCACAAATATGTCTTTTTCCAGGAGTAACTACGCGGCATTAGCATATATTCACATCACATTTTTTACATCCGTTTTTTTAATCCATGTAACAGATGAGAAAAACTGATGCAAATGGATGGCCATCAGTTTATATAGAGATCAGTGTATACTATGTTTTTGTGTAACCAGTTTTTTGCATCAACTAAACGGAGCCTTATTCTGATAAATATGACTTTTTACGCCATACGTATCAGAGCCCAACAGGTCAATCCTGTGAAGCAGGTGCTCAAGTGTATACTCTAACAGTCAAGCACCTGCTTATAATGCCCAGGATCGGAAAACTTCAATAGGAGCACTGGAGATAGTACAGAACTCTGATATCTCCAGCACTCCTGCCCATATTCTGCCCGGCTGCACTCAGGTTGAAGGTGGGGTAGAAAGTCCTTCACTCTCTACTTCATGGGACAACCCCTTTAAGCTGCATGGTGAATGGCACAAAATTTAAAGTGTAACAAGACAAAGGTGGAATTGCTGTTCTTTTTTATTCCCTCATAGAAAGCGTTAATAAACGAGATATGTGTGTACCTCAAAATGTTGCAATTAAATGCTACAACTTGTCCAGCAACAAAACAAGCCATCATATAGTTACATTGGTGGAGAAATGAAAAAAAAAAAAAAAGTTATAGATCCAGGAATGCAACAACAGAAAAACCACAAAAAATGGCTGTCAATAAAGGGTTAAACATGTATTTTGGAGTGATAAATACTTGTTTCCCCAAACTGCGTGTCCTTGATTTCATTGTTCTCCACAGTATTAGTACCATTACTGGTTTTTCATTCTTTATCCAAATCATGGGATTGACTAGTTGCTTTAGCCAATACTGGAATACAGTCACACACAAGGCCCAGGAGTATATGAAGATCCTCTCAAAAAGACTGTGATAAACACACAGTACATATATAAAACACAGTGTGTGATTCATATTTTTTTTTTCTCTGCATGAGTAACTTTAGAGAAATGACAGATTACCATTGATATAATAATTTATATAAGCAGATTATTATTTACATAGTATTTTATTGTAACAAATGCTCATAATCGTAATACTCTATCTCAAGAAGGCTTGTCTTTCCATCAGACCGACAAATGATGGGAGGCAATAGATATGGATCAGGTCTTTTCTGATGTGAATGCCAAACTCTCGCTTTCCTCACCCTCCAAACTAAACGTCTAGAAGGTTTGGTTTACACAGGACATAACTGCCTGCCATGGCTTTTGCTTATTGGTAAAACAAAAATACAGCTGCCAAACATGCCTTCTACAAATGCATGTTCACTGTGGTCTGTCATGTTTCACTGACACTACATGCTGGAAAGGTGGTGTGTCACGCAAAACATTTCTAGCAACATTTCAAGAAAATAATATTCCGCACAAGCAGAAATAGCAAATAACCTCATAACTGAAGACAGTGACCGAATATTGCTGAGATACACAGATAATACTTCGCTATAACAGAGTTGGACAAATTCAATAAAAGGTGGATCACACACATGATCTCTGAACTCCACCCCCTGACTAAAAATGCCAGTGACAAGGAGGTAAGTGGCCAAAATACAGCTTACAATGGGTCCTATGGCTTCTTATAAAGACTACAGATGCCGGATTCACAGATCAATAACACTAGATGTCCATGATCTGGTGATCATCCTGCCAGGCCCTGGCATTGGACCCTTGTACCAGCTTTTTGGCTTATTTACATAAAATCATGGCAATGCTATATGTATTGCCATGCACAGCCCCTGAACCTCTACCTTTATGCTGGATGTACAGCACTGGCCTCTACAACTGCCCACACACCACTGCAGGGCAACGAAGCGGGCATAGCCCGGTGTTTATACAACAAGCTATGCCAACATAATCTCACACAAATGCCACCCAAACTTCAGTTACAAGCAAACTTCACACTAGTGAGAAGCTTCCCAGCAGCTGCTTTCTTGGCTTCTGCCCTCCCTCACCCTCGCATATGTCGGTATTATCATATTATTATTACTCCAACCCCCATCTTCAAATCTTTTGCTCCATTTTGTTTTCCTTCATACCTCGTACTGGTGATCCTTTTCACAACTAGCCACTCAGCCATGTAACCCCACCCCCGGCAGTCACGGGTTCTCCAGGTCATGACTGAAGGGGCTGGCTCGCATTCATCACATGAAATCGTTACTTGTAGAGTTATTAGGCTGAGCGCCGTTCATTTTCCCCATACAAATTGACATAGCAGGAGGACGTAACATATGATATAGTGGCGTTGTGTGCGTGGGAACGGCGCTTTGCAACTCCGAGCCGCTCAGTCAGGACATAACCCCTAGTCTAGAGCGCACATGCACCGCATTCAGTGACCGCCTACTCTTTACGTCACTGGAAGCGGCCGCTTTACGTCATCAGCCTGTTACACGCGCGATATCTTCTCTACACTGTGGCGGGAGCGTTTACAAATCATGTTCCCTTCTCCTAGAGCCCACGCTGTGGCGACAGCCCGGCGACCCCTTGGAGTACGTGTTCCTGCTGGAAGGAAAAGTCTAGGCCCCCCTGGCAGCTCGTCTCCCTCCACAGTTTTTTCACCCTCTGGCCGTAGGGTCACAATCAGTGGCGTTCGGTGAGTGAGACTTCAGGTTGGCACGATGCGTAGTGGCTGTAGTGCGCCTACCTCCGAGTTACGGGCTGTTCACAAAGCTGATACCTGTGGTGGAAATCCCCTAGTGATATGATTTTCCTGGGGGTATCTGCGCTTCTCATGTGTGAACTATAGTAGGGCAGATTAACTTTTTTTTTTTTTTTTTTTAGATAGACCAGAAATGTCTGAAGCAGTTTGAAAAACTGGTGCACTTTAAAAGAGGTTGTCCAGGCAAAAATGGACAACCCTTTTAACGTTTAAATCAGCTAGGGGCAGTGAAACAAACAAAAAAAAAATGCGTGCTCTGGTGTCGTCCCGCATGTCCTGGTACTTCTGCTCTGGTGGCATCTTCTGGCGCTCTGCTGATTGCATGTGACCGCTGAGGCCAATCAGCGAAGGACCTGCAATGTCACTACCTGTGACATCACGTGTCCTGTTGCTGAGGCCAATCAGCAGAACGGCAGGAGATGCCGCCGGAGCAGAAGAACTGGGTTGCGCGGGTGGACACCAGAGCACTGTGGAAAGGGGAGTATACTTTTTTCTTTTTTTTTCTTCTGCCCCTGGCTGATTTAAACGTTAAAAGGGTTGTCCATTTTTGCCTGGACAACCCATTTAAAGGAGCACCTTTCATGTCCTCATGAACATGTGGTTTATATACCACTAGAAAGCGGTTCAAGAGGAAATGAAAGGTCCTCTTTAGTTGTATATTTTTAATTAGGTTGAGGGAGGTAAAAAAAAAAACAAAAAAAAAAAACAAACTCTCCTGTCCCCGGTGCTCCGGTGTCCTCCCAGCATGGTGTGGTCCTGCTGCTCAGCTGTGGTATTCTTCTCCAGCTGTGACGTCCCCGGGTCTCAGCTGATTGGCCTCTGATCACATGCGGTGGAGACTTTTTCTGAAAGAAAACAATGAAGTTGCAGGACTGCGCTGGGAAGCATTGGGTACAGGTTTGTTTTTTTTTTTTTTTTTTTTTTTTTTTTCCCAATAGGAAGAAGAGGTCGCAGCAGGACACTGAAAAAATAAGCACTCTGCTCGATCATGCCGTGGCTCAAGACTCCCTACTGATTAGGCCCGCTCATCTAGACCTAATCGGCAACGGAAACTGACACTGAATGCTAACCCTGCATCTCTGCGAACAGCCCCTTAGACTATCTAATCTAAATTTATACCACTTATTGATTGGCTTTGTTTCAAACAATATCGTGACACAATATTTGGCTCACAGTTTAGCATATTAAGCCACAACCTTGTCAACAAACCGTGCCCACAAGGCTTACAAATGAAAATGAGGTATAAAGAATGTGCGTCAGAATTCTGGTTCTGTATCTTTTTTTTTTTTTTTTTTTTTTAATTTATCTGCCTCTTATTTTGGGGACATACTAAAAAGAATAAGGACAAAAAAATGAACAATGTTTTTAATAGCTGTAAATATAAAGACATTTATACTGAGTTTATTGTGCTTCCTAGACATGGAATAAACAGGTTAAATGTATCGTTTAAAGTGGAATGAAAATATGTTCCAGAAATGCAGACAAGAAAAGAATCCCGTATGCTTCCTAAAATGGAATGTGTAGGTTATAGTCGAATTAACCCATTTTACATACAGTGCTTGCCAAAAGTATTGGCACCCCTGCAATTCTGTCAGATAATACTCAATTTCTTCCAGACAATGATTGCAATCACAAATGCTTTGGTAATAATATCTTCATTTATTTTGCTTGCAATGAAAAAAAAAAGTCAAATCATTGATCATTTTACACAAAACGCCAAAAATGGGCCGGACAAAAGTATTGGCACCCTCTACCTAATACTTGGTAGCACACCCTTTAGACAAAATAACTGCCGACAACCGCTTCCGGTAACCATCAGTGAGTTTCTTACAATGCTCTGCTGGAATTTTAGACCATTCTTCTGTGGCAAATTTCTCCAGGTCCCTGAGATTTGAAGGGTGCCGTCTCCAAACTGCCATTTTGGGATCTCTCCACAGGTGTTCTATAGGATTCAGGTCTGGACTCATTGCTGGCCACTTTAGAAGTCTCCAGTGCTTTCTCTCAAACCATTTTCTAGTGCTTTTTGAAGTGTGTTTTGGGTCATTGTCCTGCTGGAAGACCCATGACCTCTGAAGGAGACCCAGCTTTCTCACACTGGGCCCTACATTATGCTGCAAAATTTGTTGGTAGTCTTCAGACTTCATAATGCCATGCACACGGTCAAGCAGTCCAGTGCCAGAGGCAGCAAAGCAACCCCCAAAACATCAGGGAACCTCCGCCATGTTTGACTGTAGGGACCGTGTTCTTTTCTTTGAAGGCCTCTTTTTTTTTTTTTTTTTCTCCTGTAAACACTATGTTGATGCCTTTTCCCAAAAAGCTCTACTTTTGTCTCATCTGACCAGAGAACATTCTTCCAAAAAGTTTTTGGCTTTCTCAGGTAAGTTTTGGCAAACTCCAGCCTGGCTTTTTTATGTCTCTGGGTCAGAAGTGGGGTCTTCCTGGGTATCCTACCATAGCGTCCCTTTTCATTCAGACGCCGACGTATAGTACGGGTTGACACTGTTGTACCCTAGGACTGCAGGGCATCTAGAACTTGTTTGGATGTTAGTCGAGGTTCTTTAGCCACCATCCGCACAATCTTTCGTTGAAATCTCTCGTCAATTTTTCTTTTCCGTCCACATCTAGGGAGGTTAGCCACAGTGCCATGGACTTTAAACTTCTTGATGACACTGCGCACTGTAGACACAGGAACATTCAGGTCTTTGGAGATGGACTTGTAGCCTTGAGATTGCTCATGCTTCCTCACAATTTTGCTTCTCAAGTCCTCAGAAAGTTCTTTGGTCTTCTTTCTTTTCTCCATGCTCAATGTGGTACACACAAGGACACAGGACAGAGGTTGAGTCAACATTAATCCATTTCAACTGGCTGCAAGTGTGATTTAGTTATTGCCACCACCTGTTATGTGCCACAGGTAAGTAACAGGTGCTGTTAATTACACAAATTAGAGAAGCATCACTTGATTTTTCAAAGGGTGCCAATACTTTTGTCCACCACCTTTTTTATGTTTGGTGTGGAATTATATCCAATTTGGCTTTTTGACAATTCTTTTTGTGGTTTTCCATTGAAGACAAATTAAATGAAGATATTATTACCAAAGCATTAGTGATTGCAATCATTTTCTGGAAGAAATTGAGTATTATCTGACAGAATTGCAGGGGTGCCAATACTTTTGGCCAGCACTGTATACAGTGCCTTGTGAAAGTATTCGGCCCCCTTGAACTTTTCAACCTTTTGCCACATTTCAGGCTTCAAACATAAGGATATAAAATTTTAATTTTTTGGTGTAGTATCAAGAACAAGTGGGACACAATTGTGAAGTGTAATGAAATTTATTGGATATTTTAAACTTTTGTAAAAAATAAAAAACTGAAAAGTGTGGCGTGCAATATTATTCGGCCCTTTTACTTTCGGTGCAGCAAACTCACTCCAGAAGTTCAGTGAGGATCTCTGAATGATCCAATGTTGTCCTAAATGACTGATGATGATAAATATAATCCACCTGTGTGTAATCAAGTCTCTGTATAAATGCACCTGCTCTGTGATAGTCTCAGGGTTCTGTTAAAAGCGCAGAGAGCATCATGAAGACCAAGGAACACACCAGGCAGGTGCGTGATACTGTTGTGGAGAAGTTTAAAGCCGGATTTGGATACAAAAAGATTTCCCAAACTTTAAACATCCCAAGGATCACTGTGCAAGCGATCATATTGAAATGGAAGGAGTATCAGACCACTGCAAATCTACCAAGACCCGGCCGTCCCTCTAAACTTTCATCTCAACCAAGGAGAAGACTGATCAGAGATGCAGCCAAGAGGCCCATGATCACACTGGATGAACTGCAGAGATCTACAGCTGAGGTGGGAGAGTCTGTCCATAGGACAACAATCAGTCGTACACTGCACAAATCTGGCCTTTATGGAAGAGTGGCAAGAAGAAAGCCATTTCTCAAAAATATCCATAAAAAGTCTTGTTTAAAGTTTGCCACAAGCCACCTGGGAGACACACCAAACATGTGGAAGAAGGTGCTCTGGTAAGATGAAACCAAAATCGAACTTTTTGGCCACAATGCAAAACGATATGTTTGGCGTAAAAGCAACACAGCTCATCACCCTGAACACCCCATCCCCACTGTCAAACATGGTGGTGGCAGCATCATGGTTTGGGCCTGCTTTTCTTCAGCAGGGACAGGGAAGATGGTTAAAATTGATGAGAAGATGGATGGAGCCAAATACAGGACCATTCTGGAAGAAAACCTGTTGGAGTCTGCAAAAGACCTGAGACTGGGACGGAGATTTATCTTCCAACAAGACAATGATCCCAAACATAAAGCAAAATCTACAATGGAATGGTTCACAAATAAACGTATCCAGGTGTTAGAATGGCCAAGTCAAAGTCCAGACCTGAATCCAATCGAGAATCTGTGGAAAGAGCTGAAAACTGCTGTTCACAAACGCTCTCCATCCAACCTCACTGAGCTCGAGCTGTTTTCCAAGGAAGAATGGGCAAGAATTTCAGTCTCTCGATGTGCAAAACTGATAGAGACATACCCCAAGCGACTTGCAGCTGTAATTGCAGCAAAAGGTGGCGCTACAAAGTATTAACTTAAGGGGGCCGAATAATTTGGCATGCCCCACTTTTCAGTTTTTTATTTTTTTACAAAAGTTTAGAATATCCAATACATTTCGTTCCACTTCACGATTGTGTACCACTTGTTGTTGATTCTTCACCAAAAAATTAAAATTTTATATCCTTATGTTTGAAGCCTGAAATGTGGCAAAAGGTTGAAAAGTTCAAGGGGGCCGAATACTTTCGCAAGGCACTGTACAAGCTTGTAGAGAATTCCTTGTGCTTCCTAGATGCCTTCATATGTAGAATGTTGTCTTGTATGGCCGTATCATAACTGTGGGCATAAACTGCTGTTTGGGCACACAGCAGGGCGCAGATGTGAAGGAGCGATATGTGCTTATGGAGCGCAGATTGAGAGTTTGTGTTTGAA
Source organism: Leptodactylus fallax (assembly GCA_947044405.1). Taxonomy (NCBI): domain Eukaryota; kingdom Metazoa; phylum Chordata; class Amphibia; order Anura; family Leptodactylidae; genus Leptodactylus; species Leptodactylus fallax. The sequence continues at coordinate 5,568,591 of CAMRHE010000099.1, read as the reverse complement.
CACCATGTCACGTTTGCAGAGACCCTAATATTGCTGCCACAAAATGGGGTCACTTCTTGGGGAATTCCAATTTACTGGCACCTCCAGGGATCTGCAAAAACATGGCATCAAGAAGGTCCCTCTAAATCTATACTCCAAAAGCTAAAAAGCGCAGTGCTCCTTCCCTTCTGAGCGCTGCTGTGTGCTCAAACAGCAGTTTACACCCACATATACAACTTTTTTGTACACAGGATAACCCACTTAATAGTTTTAGGAGTGCATGTCTCTGATAACACAAAGTGGGCACAATGTATTGAAATTGAAATTCTCACTCTTGGGCTCAAAATAATGCCCTTTGAAAAATTCCTTTACATCCACATGTGGGGTATTTCCATGCTTTAAAACCATATTGGTTTTAATTCCTGTGAAATGCTTAAAGGGTTAACAAACTTCTTTAAAAAATATGTTTAGCAAAAAACTTCATTAAAGTCATTTTCTGGAGACACATTTAATTTAACAGGAAACTGGACCTTGAAGAGTGGCCCCTAGACAGGTTTTCCTAGACCTCCCAGTAGGCATCCTAGAGATGGGTCATCTTACTTAAGCACCACACAAACACACTTCTCATGATCCCTCTAGTTCTGAAGAAATTCCAGATGAAGCGAGAAAAATAATCTTGATCATTCCTCTATGGCCAAAGAGGAGTTGGTTCCTGATTCTGAAACTGTTCACTTTGGAGGACCCGATTTTCCTTCCTCTGTGAGAAGGTGCTCTAACTCGGGGCCCCTTTATACCATCAGGATTTAGTGAAATTAAACTTTATCTTCGTTCTTAAAAGGGAAGTCTAATGAACCCATGGCTTTTCGACGTAATTTCCGTGCTACTAAAGAGCCAGAAAAAGGTGACTTCATCTACGGGAAGATTTGGAAGCAATTTTGTTCCTGGCGTAGCAATAATCTTTATACCCAAATGTTGCCAGGATTCTGGACTTTCTTCAGTCAAGTACCCTAATGGTTCAAGTTTTCGCCTTTAATCAGCTTCTTCCTTTGGCTGATCAATGGATTAAAAAATACATTCAGACAGTAACTCAACTTGGACCTCCCCTGAAGAGTAGGTTGTCTCCCTGGGATTTAAGTTTAGTTCTCAAAGCACTCTTTGACTCATCATTTTAGCTTATTGATTTTTCAGACCTTACATTCCTCTCCTTTTAAAGTGGTTTTCCGGATAATTTTTCAAAAAGGTCGGTTAGTGGTATTAATAGATTAAGTAGTGCACCCAAATACCTTTTAACAGTGTTTTGAGTGATATCTGGGTTTCTCTGTGAGCTCCTGGCATCTTTTGCATTTGTTTATATGAATATCTTCCTGTTCTGTGTTTTCCTACAACCACCATGAAACCTCACACCACCTCCCTCTCTAACTCCCTCCCCTACCTTTCTCACTCACATCCCCTCCCTATTACCCTAATTAGCCCGCCAACTACAGTCATGGCCAAAAGTTTTGAGACTGACACAAATATTATATTTTCACATGATCTGCTGCCCTCTGGTTTTTATGTGTGTTTGTCAGATGTTTTTATCACATACAGAAATATAATTGCATTCATATTATGAGTAACAGAAGCTTATATGGACAGTTAGAATGAGTTAATGCAGCAAGTCAATATTTGCAGTGTTGACCCTTCTTCTTCAGGACCTCTGCAATTCTCCCTGGCATGCTTTCAATCAACTTCTGGACCAAATCCTGACTGATAGCAGTCCATTCTTGCAGAATCAATGCTTTAATTTTGTCTGAATTTGTTGGTTTTTGTTTGTCCACCCGTCTCTTGATGATTGACCACAAGTTCTCAATGGGATTAAGATCTGGGGAGTTTCCAGGCCATGGACCCAAAATCTCTATGTTTTGTTCCCTGAGTCATTTAGTTATCACCTTTGCTTTATGGCAAGGTGCTCCATCATGCTGGAAAAGGCATTGTTGAGCGCCAAACTGCTCTTGGACGGTTGGGAGAAGTTGCTCTTGGAGGACATTCTGGTACCATTCTTTATTCATGGCTGTGTTTTTAGGCAAGACTGTGAGAGAGCCGATTCCCTTGGCTGAGAAGCAACCCCACACATGAATGGTTTCAGGATGCTTTACAGTTGGCATGAGACAAGACTGGTGGTAGCAATCACCTCTTCTTCTCCGAATAAGCTGTTTTCCAGATGTTCCAAACAATCGAAAAGGGTATTCATCAGAGAAAATGACTTTACCCCAGTCCTCAGCAGTCCACTCCCTGTACCTTTTGCAGAATATCAGTCTGTCCCTGATGTTTTTTCTGGAGAGAAGTGGCTTCTTTGCTGCCCTCGAGACCAGGCCTTGCTCCAAGAGTCTCCGCCTCACAGTGCGTGCAGATGCACTCACACCTGCCTGCTGCCATTCCTCAGCAAGCTCTGCACTGCTGGTAGCCCGATCCCGCAGCTGAAACACTTTTAAGAGACGGTCCTGCCGCTTGCTGGTCTTTCTTGGGCGCCCTGGAGCCTTTTTGTCACCAATGGAACCTCTCTCCTTGAAGTTCTTGATGATGCGATAGATTGTTGACTGAGGTGCAATCTTTCTAGCTGCAATACTCTTCCCAGTTAGGCCATTTTTGTGCAGTGCAATGATGACTGCACGTGTTTCTTTAGCGATAACCATGGTTAACAGAAGAGAAACAATGATGGCAAGCACCAGCCTCCTTTTAAAGTGTCCAGTGGTGTCATTCTTACTTAATCATGACAGATTGATCTCCAGCCCTGTCCTCATCAACACCCACACCTGTGTTAATGGAGCAATCACTGAAACGATGTTAGGTGGTCCTTTTAAGGCAGGGCTGCAATGATGTTGAAATGTGTTTTGGGGGATAAAGTTCATTTTCTAGGCAAATATTGACTTTGCAAGTAATTGCTGTTAAGCTGATCACTCTTTATAACATTCTGGAGTATATGCAAATTGCCATTAGAAAAAATGAAGCAGTAGACTTTGTAAAAATTAATATTTGTATCATTCTCAAAACTTTTGGCCATGACTGTACACCATCAGCAGGCATCTTTTTGACACCTAGTTCTCACTCACTCAATAACCTTCTCTTTTGGCTGTAATATTGTAATCACCTCTATATATCATCATTACAGTCACTCAAGAGAAAGCTTCAATCAATTCTTGATGCTTTTTTGGCATTTGGTAAATATACATAAACAGTATTATGCTCCACAGTGGCCCCCGCACGGTATAATATGGATTGGGATTGCGCAATCCATATTATACGGCGCTACCTGACGGCAGGATTTCCTGCCGCCCACTCTATGGAGATGCTGTCAGGTACACATTACAAAGAGGAGGCACCGCCTCCTTGCCCTTCGGATGTAAGGAGGGCAGTATTAGAATACTTGAAAAAAGAACATCTTTCTTTAGATGGAAGCCTTCTTTACGTTCCTGAGAGTACTTTGGCCCAATGACTGAAATCCGCAGTTCAAGAAGCCTACTGCTCTCAAGGCCTAAGTCCTCCTACAGGGATAAAAGTCCAGTCAACAAAAGCAGTTGCATCTTCCTAGGCTGAGAGGCGTCAGTTGACCATACCTGTGGAGCAGCCGCGTGGTTCAGTGTTGATACATTTTCAAAAATATTATATACTGCACATTGTGTAAGAGCTTTTTTTCACCCAACCCAAACCAGGGGCCGAATAATTTGGCATGCCCCACTTTTCATGCTCCCGCGTTATCCCACAGGATATGATGCCATATCAGACTGTAATCTTATGTCCAGGCACCATCTGCACATAAATGGACACTGACTGGTGACTGCTCACACAGTATTATTTATGTGTATTGAAAAAAAATCTTTATCACAGAAACGGCTGGACCACTGTATAAGAAATGCTACCTCTTATGTTGTCCCTGCTGCCTCTTGTTTCACCCCCCTCTTCTTCATAGATTGTAAGCTCTTGCGAGCAGTGCCCTCAATCCCATTGTGTGAATTGACTTATTACTTTGTAATATCTCATTTTGTCTGTACTTGTATCCTACAATTTGTAAAGTTCTGCAGAATACGTTGGCGCGATATAAATAAAATGTATTATTATTTATTATAGTTCTCCAGGAAGACTTCTTTAGGTATAAAGAGGCTGTTCTCACATTCAAGAATGCACTCACCTCTGCAAAGCAGGTCTACTTCACCACACTAATATCTGCCCTATCCCGCAACCCCAAACAGCTATTCACTACCTTCAACTCCCTCCTCCGTCCTCCTGCGCCCCCTCCGACATCACTTATCACAGCTGATGACTTTGCCTCTTATTTCAAAAGCAAAATTGACACCATCGGAGACAATCTCACCCTACACCCCCAACAACCACTCTATCCAACTGCTCGGTGCTCTTCATCTTTAACCTGTTTCTCCACCGTCACTGATGAAAAGCTCTCTACCCTAATCTCTAAATCTCACCTCACCTCTTGTGCACTCGACCCAATCCAGTCACATCTCATCCCAAAACTCTCGGAAGACATTACTCTTGCCCTAACCCATCTCTTCAACCTATCCCTAACCACTGGATCCTTCCCTTCCGCCTTCAAACATGCTACCGTCACACCTATACTTAAGAAACCCTCCCTGGGCCCGTCCTCTCCAGCCAACTATCGCCCCATCTCACTGCTCCCGTACGCCTCAAAACTACTAGAGCAGGGGTAGGCAACCTTTTTTGTTCGGCATGCCGATTTTAATTGAAAAATCAAAGATGAGGTACTCGGAGTGCCGGAACTTTTACTTCAATGTAAAACTGCGTTCACATGGTGCATTTTTGCACAAAAAAAAAATGCCTGTGTTTTCTGTGCAAAAACATCCTTAATGCAGAAAACACACCGTTATACAGAATGTCCCATAGTGACCCCTGCACAAGGTATTATATCCCATAACAGCCACTGCACAAGGTATTATATCCCATAACAGCCTCTGCATACTGTATTATGTCACATAGTGGCCCCTACACACCGTATTATGTCACATAGTGGCCCCAGCACACGATATTAGGTCTCGTAGCGGCCTCTGCAAACTGTATTAGGTCCCATAGCGGTCCCCGCACACTGCATTAGGTTCCATAGCGGTCCCCGAACACTGCATTAGGTCCCATAGCGGTCCCCGCACACTGCATTAGGTCCCATAGCGGTCCCCGCACACTGCATTAGGTCCCATAGCGGTCCCCGCACACTGCATTAGGTCCCATAGCGGTCCCCGCACACTGCATTAGGTCCCATAGCGGTCCCCGCACACTGCATTAGGTCCCATAGCGGTCCCCGCACACTGCATTAGGTCCCATAGCGGTCCCCGCACACTGCATTAGGTCCCATAGACCCCCGAGTTTAGTAAGTGCAGGACCAAGAGAGGGGACAAACATAAAAAAACAATGTACTCACCATTCCAAACTCCACAGCCGCTCTGTTCTCTTCGGCGCTTCTGCCTGTAGTCAGCAACCGCTGATTGGGTCTCTGGGGTCACGTCGCGTAATGACGTATGCGTCATGACGCCGGACGTGACCCCCTGTCAGCTGTCAGAAGCGCCTGTAGATCGTACAGCCGCCGCGTAGCGCAGGGAAAGAGGTGAGTATCATTGTTTTTTATGTTTCTTCTCCTAAGTCTCCGCTTATTATACTCGGGGGTTTCGGCCGTGTTTGGTCCGATCGAAGCTGCTGGGTGAGGACTCCGCTGCCGTGCCAGGGGAATAAGCCTCGCGTGCCACTCTTGGCATGCGTGCCAGGGGTTGCCGACCCCTGTACTAGAGCAACATGTCCATTCCGAACTATCTTCCTACCTCTCGTCCAATACGCTCTTTGACAGACTACAGTCAGGCTTCAGACCCCATCACTCCACAGAAACTGCCCTAACCAAGGTCACTAACGACCTTCTAACTGCCAAAGCCAAACGTCACTATTCTGTCGTCCTCCTCCTCAATCTCTCCTCTGCATTTGACCCAGTCGACCATTCCCTCCTGCTGGAAACTCTCTCATCCCTTGGCATCTCAGACCTGGCCCTTTCCTGGATCTCCTCATACCTCACCAACCGCACATTCAGTGTCTCCCACTTGCACACCACCTCCCCGCCACGCCCTCTTTCTGTAGGTGTCCCCCAAGGCTCCGTCCTAGGACCTCTCCTGTTCTCAATCTACACCCTAGGCCTTAGCCAACTCATAGAGTCCCACGGTTTCTCAACATGGAGAAAACAGAGTTCATAATCTTCACCCCTCCACGCACGATCCCCCTACCTGACCCATCTATCAAAATTAATAGAACCATTCTCACCCCAGTCCCACAGGCCCGCTGCCTTGGGATAACCTTAGACTCTGACCTATCCTTCAAGTCGCATATTCAAACCCTCAACACCTCCTTCCGCCTCCAACTCAAGAATATCCATCTCATCCGCTCCTTCCTCACCCCTGAAACTACAAAGATGCTAGTCCACGCCCTCATAATCTCCCGCCTAGACTACTGTAACACCCTTCTCCATGGCCTCCCAGCTAACACCCTTGCCCCCCTCCAGTCCACCTTAAAGTGTGCTGCTCGCCTAATACACCTCTCCCCCCGTTCTTCATCGGCCGCTCCCCTCTGCCAATCCTTTCACTGGCTACCTGTTGCCCAGCGAATAGAGTTAAAATTACTAATGCTGACATACAAAGCCATCCACAGCCTGTCCCCTCCATATACAGTGCTTTGCGAAAATATTCGGCCCCCTTGGACTTTTCAACCTTTTGCCACATTTCAGGCTTCAAACATAAGGATATAAAATTTTAATTTTTTGGTGAAGAATCAACAACAAGTGGGACACAATCGTGAAGTGGAACGAAATTTATTGGATATTTTAAACTCTTGTGAAAAATAAAAAACTAAAAAGTGGGGCGTGCTAAATTATTCGGCCCCCTTAAGTTAATACTTTGTTGCGCCACCTTTTGCTGCGATTACAACTGCAAGTCGCTTGGGGTATGTCTCTATCAGTTTTGCACATCGAGAGACTGAAATTCTTGCCCATTCTTCCTTGGAAAACAGCTGGAGCTCAGTGAGGTTGGATGGAGAGCGTTTGTGAACAGCAGTTTTCAGCTCTTTCCACAGATTCTCGATTGGATTCAGGTCTGGACTTTGACTTGGCCATTTTAACACCTGGATACGTTTATTTGTGAACCATTCCATTGTAGATTTTGCTTTATGTTTGGGATCATTGTCTTGTTGGAAGATAAATCTCCGTCCCAGTCTCAGGTCTTTTGCAGACTCCAACAGGTTTTCTTCCAAAATGGTCCTGTATTTGGCTCCATCCATCTTCCCATCAATTTTAACCATCTTCCCTGTCCCTGCTGAAGAAAAGCAGGCCCAAACCATGATGCTGCCACCACCATGTTTGACAGTGGGGATGGGGTGTTCAGGGTGATGAGCTGTGTTGCTTTTACGCCAAACATATATCGTTTTGCATTGTGGCCAAAATGTTCGATTTTGGTTTTATCTGACCACATGTCAGAGCACCTTCTTCCACATGTTTGGTGTGTCTCCCAGGTGGCTTGTGGCAAACTTTAAACAAGACTTTTTATGGATATCTTTAAGAAATGGCTTTCTTCTTGCCACTCTTCCATAAAGGCCAGATTTGTGCAGTGTACGACTGATTGTTGTCCTATGGACAGACTCTCCCACCTCAGCTGTAGATCTCTGCAGTTCATCCAGAGTGATCATGGGCCTCTTGGCTGCATCTCTGATCAGTCTTCTCCTTGGTAGATTTGCAGTGGTCTGATACTCCTTACATTTCAATATGATTGCTTGCACAGTGCTCCTTGGGATGTTTAAAGTTTGGGAAATCTTTTTGTATCCAAATCCGGATTTTAACTTCTCCACAACAGTATCACGGACCTGCCTGGTGTGTTCCTTGGTCTTCATGATGCTCTCTGCGCTTTAAACAGAACCCTGAGACTATCACAGAGCAGGTGCATTTATATGGAGACTTGATTACACACAGGTAGATTATATTTATCATCATCAGTCATTTAGGACAACATTGGATCATTCAGAGATCCTCATTGAACTTCTGGAGTGAGTTTGCTGCACTGAAAGTAAAGGGGCCGAATAATATTGCACGCCCCACTTTTCAGTTTTTTTTATTTTTTACAAAAGTTTAAAATATCCAAGAAATTTCGTTCCACTTCACAATTGTGTCTCACTTGTTGATTCTTCACCAAAAAATTAAAATTTTATATCTTTTTGTTTGAAGCCTGAAATGTGGCAAAAGGTTGAAAAGTTCAAGGGGGCCGAATACTTTCGCAAGGCACTGTATCTCCGACCTAATCTCCCACTACCTGCCTGCACGTAACCTCCGATCCTCCAAAGACCTCCTACTCTGCTCTGCTCTGCTCTTATCCGCTCTTCACAAAATCGACTCCAAGACTTCTCCCGGGCATCCCCCATACTCTGGAACTCATTACCAAGACAAATAAGACTGTCTCCCACAGTCACAAGCTTCAAGAAGGCCCTGAAGACTTACCTATTCAAGAAAGCTTACAACCTCCAATAACGCTACTGTCACCACACCACCACCTGAGCAGCCTCTACCCCCACCTTCTGTCTCTATCCCTCTTCCCTCATAGATTGTAAGCCCTTGTGGGCAGGGCCCTCTATCCCACTGTACCAGTTGGTCTCTGTTAGCATTATCTGTTTTGTATATCTCTTGTACCGTATGTAAATCCGCAAATGTAAAGCACCATGGAATTAATGGTGCTATATAAATAAACAATAATAATAATAAAGCTATAGTCCCGTCGTAAACCTCCTAATTTAGTATTGCTCCTATGGTGCTGTCATGAGGGATGCCATGGAAAGGAGGAATTGATCCAACCGGTAATTGTTTTTTTCCAGAAGTCCATCATGACTGCACCCTTACAATCCTTCTCTTACACTGTCTGTTAACATGTGTAGTAGCTGATAAAATTGAGTTTCTTTAAGAGCATCCTAGAGACACAGGGGCAGGTCACTGAATAAGCAAAACAGCTGCTCACTGAATAAGCAATGCTACTTCTTGTCACCCCCTTGACCTCATAAAGTGTAAGCTCTTGTATGAATTGATAAATGTAGAATATTTATTTATTTTTATTTTATCTATCTTGGTGTAGTAATTGGAAAACACGGCAGTGGGAAGGTTGGGAGGAGTCTTTCAGATTCTGTCTTCCAGTCCCTTCAAAGGGCATTACCCCTTTTGAAGCTTTGTTTTTTGAGGCGTTCCTTTTTTCTACCTCGAGATTGAGCGGGATTCTTCTTGTTTTAGCTAAAAAAAAAAAAAAAAAACACTGAGAAAAGAAACCAGTTAACTCCTATTGAATGGGAGAAAATTTCAGGTGTTTTTGAGGCAGAGAAGTCTCATAGCAATGCTCTTAACCCCTTCCTGCAGCCATTTTCGATTTTTTTTTTTTGTTTTTTTTTGTTTTGTTTTGTTTTGTTTTTTTACTCCCCTGCTTCCAAAAGCCATATTTTTTTTTTCCCCCTCCACTCTTTTGAATATAGTTCTGCATGGTACTGCCATTCCTGTGGTTTTTGTTGGATTGGATGAATTTTTGCGGGACAATTTGTACTTCATAATGGTACTATTTAATATTTCATTCGATGTACTGGGAAGCTGGAAAAAAAAAATCTGAATTTGGTGAAAATGGAATAAAACTGTGTTTATGCAACTTGCTTACGAACTTTGTTTTTACTGCATTCTCTGTGCAGCCAAAATGACATGACGCCTATATTCTATGGGTCACCAAATTTATATAATGTTTTTTTGTTTTTTTTATACATTTTAACCCCTTTTAAGAAAATTAAAAAAAAAAAAAAATCTTCTTGGAGTTGCCATGTTCTGGCAACTTTAACTTTTTTTTTTTTTTAAATATATATATTTCTGTGTACAGGGCTCCATAAGGTGAATTTTTTTTTATTTATACAATTTTGGAGAATGTGTGTTATTCATCATATTCGAAAAATATTTAGTTTGTAGACTGGGCATTTGTGGATAAAGGAATACCTAATGTTTGTGTTTTACACAGTTTTTTATATGTGATGTGAGGAAAGGGACATGATTTAATATTTTAATTAAACTTTAAAAAAGGACGTGATTTAAAAAGTTAAATTTTTTATTTTTTTTTTAACTTTTATTTTTACATCCCTTAGGAGTCTGATACACTAATACAATGCTTTATAATGCTAATGTAATGTAAAATCCCTACACTTCTATTACAGGCTGTGCTTCTGTTAGGCTAAGGCCTCATATAGTGAAGTGTGGAAGAAAACGTGGTGGAAATGCATTGCAGTTTTTTTCAGTAGCATTTTCACAGAAAGTCCGAGGAGTTTTCCTCTGCAGACTTTCTGTCCCTGTTATATCTATATGGAAAACAGCAGAGTTTCCATAATTGACAAGCTGCGATTTTCAAAATCGCGAGTCGGTACTGTATGGCTAAGGCCCCACATAGTGAGCTGAAGCCAAAAACCGCTGCATGATAAACCGCACCATGGTTTTTCCCGCAGCACTGTTCACGGAAAGGAAAACTCTGCAGACTTTCTGCTTCAATTATACCTATACGGGAAACACAAGCGTTTCTGTAGGTATAATTAACATGCTGCGATTTACAAAAATGTAAAAAACTTCTGCGGATATTTTTATGCAATGTTTGGATGGGATTAGCAGGAATCCTATCCACTTTGCAGGGACTGTCATGACAAAATTGCGGTGTTTACACCTTTGAGCATTTAATAGGATCCCGGCTGCCAAGTTAATGGGTCACTGTCCCGGGATCTCATTCTAAATTGGATCCATGCCAAAACGGCGGTGCTCATGTGCCCCAGGCGAAATGGTCAGCTTTGAATGAGGCATCAAGAGGGTTAATGCCTGCGATCAATTCAGGCACTGGCATTGTCACCAGGCCTCCACTATATAATACAGCAGAGATCCAGTTACTATGGCAGTCGTTGAGCTCCTGAGAGGCTGCCATTTGACATCCACTGTAACATTACAGTGGATGTCGGGAAAGGGTTAAAGTAAATAAATAAAAGTTTTCCAAAGTGGGCTGCTAGGTCTTGAGTACTGCTTAAGGCTAAAGCCCCACATTGTGGAAACACAGCTGTTTTAAGAGCTTCCTATATATTCCCTATTCCTTTTGTAGCCAGGCTTGGCTTTGGCTCAAAAATGCAGCAAAATCTGCAACAGAAAAAACTGCATATGAGGATGTGGATGGGATGATGCTGCAGTAATGTTATATTGTAATAATATTGTACTGACGGTCATGATGTCAATAACAAAATAAAATATATGAAAAGTGTATATAATAAAGTAGTAGAAAGATATCTCCTCCTCTGTTTTAGATCATTCTGGATTTTGGCTTACAAATACTGACTGTGTGAAAGTGGACTTGTCTCATAATTGAGTGAACTTGGCCGATCATTTGCCATTTTATGCAGATTCCCCCCCCCCCCAATTTGGCAGCTTAGTTGTTTGTGTTACTGGTGGGATTGTTCATATGAGCAGAGCAGCCAGTCATTATCTGGATGTGTATGAATTTAACATCATATCTTAAGCTGACTGTTGTGGTTGACCATATATAGAGAATGGGGTCTCCCAACTGCAAGGGGGGGAGGTCAGGGTTGGGCAGTTCAGGACAGTGCTTGCCTTATGCAGTTCGGTATATGTCCAGTGTTAATCCAAATTGACCATGCGGGTGTATGAGGAAGTTCAAAGAGGACCTTCCACCAATTCAAGTCCTTAGCAGCGCTCCTCTTATTCCAGCATATTTGGAGATTTGTTTCTAGCCCCTATGGTTCATGAGAAACAAGCAAAGTTAGTTTTGGTTCTCAATTCGCTATTTAAGCTTTGTAATGTCAGAAGGGCAGTGTCAGGCAGGGGGTTGTGATTCAGAGCTCCAATCAGAGGCAGCCAGTGTCAGATCAGAATCACACTCCTTGTCTGCTCCTGCCTGACCCTGCCCTTCTGACAGTCTAAATAGCATATCAGAATCAGTAAAGGAGCAGCAGCAGCTATTAACAGATGTGAAGAAGGACTTGGTGAAGGTGGTGTCAGGGCCTCTTTAAAGTGCATGAGCAACTATTAATCAAAGACCTATTGTAATGACAGATGGTAATAAAATCCTGGAAAACCTTCACATGCTAGGTCTGCTGTGAGATATCCGGAACCAGAGGTCACAGTAACGCCTGTATTCGTCATAGATGCCTTTTAAAGGCATTTTTACACACTGAAAAAAAGTCTTGTGTGTACTAATACACTTTCAGCCATTGGCGAGGAACAGGTGAATAAATGCTATAATTGATGAAAGTCAATTAACACCAGGGTCCTACAGCTCTGTCCCCTGCTCAGATCATTAGTGTCTGAGCATAGAGCAGAGCTGCTGCACACCAGTGTTAATTTACTTTGATTAGAGCGTTAACCTGTTCTCTGCTATTGGCAAAGAACAGACTAACAAGTGCTGTAATCAACCCTTGCTGACCTCTGTATTACTGCATGGCGGCTGTGGGCACATTTAAATATGGCGTCTGTCCACTCAGAAGCACAGCGAGCCCATAACCGCCAGGTCTCCATTGTTTTTGGGAAGACTGGTATATATTTGAAGCCCTCCAAGATTAAAACTATACTGCAGTCTATGGCAAAGTACCTATATATCTATTGAGGCTTGCTAGTGACAGACCTTCACTAAACTCCTGCAATCTGTGTGGTGTAGGTGAAAAAAAAAAAGTTACCACCTGTGACTTCAAAATTAAATTTTAATTTTTTAAAAATATTTTACCATTTTTAATATTGTATAATTAGATGGGTTGGCTCCATATTTGAAGTGCCAGTATCTGCCATACTATTATGGCAGAAGTTGGCAAGGGGTTAAAGTGTAACTATCAGTTCACCCTTGATTGCTAGTATATACATATAGCAAATGCCAAAGGGGGTGTCACAGATGGCTATATCTCAAGTTTTATACCACATAGGAAAGTGCAGCTTTCAGCATATAAAAATAAGATTCCTGACTTGGTTAGTTCAGGATATCAAACCCTTTTAAAACCTTTTGAGGCGTCATAGAGCTGTCGATTAGCTGCTTATTTCCTTCAGTGTTTATGGCCGGTAGAGTGTGTGACGTACGAGCCTTCCTAGTGCGTGACGCGGGTGCGCTGTCAGGGGTCGACTCAACTCTGCTCACTCAATCTTGCACTTGCCCTTCACTAAGGTTGCAAATTGAGCATAAGTTGCACCCCAACACAGTCCATACACCCCAAATACACACAGTCACTACTGCTGATTCGAGTTAGCAGAAACCTTGCGCACATATACACTTCAAAAAGGTAATGGATTCATAGAGCATACACAGTGACCTTAAAGTTAATACTTTAATACCAAGATGGTTTAGTGCTACAGATATAGAGAGATAACAAATGACACACAATACAAACAGCTATAAAATAAAAAGGAATAAAGCAGAAGAATACTTAAGTCTTTGGTTCCAGGAGTTTGGAGATCTTCTGTAGGGAGAATGGGCACACCCAGCTCTCTTAGCTGACTCCAAGATGTGACAAAAGAATCTAGGTCTTCCTCTCAGCATAAGGCTAATGTCCAGCCACACCTCCCTTCTAGGTAGCCCCCCTCCTCTTTCCCACACTGCAGGATCTGGAGAAAAGGATGTTTTCCTGGCTTCAGGAAAGATGTGTGTCTGGGGTTGAACTCAGGGTCATTAGCCCTCTCTCCCTCCTTTGACATCTGTTTATCCAGGGGTACTAAAACTGTTTGGAGCCAGAAAAGGGCAATCTCCCCTTGTGCAGTGGGTACGGAAAGTATTCAGACCCCTTTAAATTTTTCACTCTTTGTTTCATTGCAGCCATTTGCTAAAAGCAAAACAGTTCATTTTATTTCTCATTAATGTACACTCAGCACCCCATCTTGACAGAAAAAAAACTGAAATGTAGATATTTTTGCAGTATTGAGTAGAAGCACCCTTTTGAGCTAGTACAGCCATGAGTCATCTTGGAAATGATGCATCAAGTTTTTCACATCTGGATTTGGGGATCCTCTGCCATTCTTCCTTACAGATCCTCTCCAGTTCCGTCAGGTTGGATGGTGAACGTTGGTGGACAGCCATTTTCAGGTCTCTCCAGAGATGCTCTATTGGGTTAAGGTCAGGGCTCTGGCTGGGCCAGTCAAAAATGGTCACAGAGTTTTTCCGAAGCCACTCCTTTGTTATTTTAGCTGAGTGCTTAGGGTCTTGTTGGAAGGCGAACCTTCGGCCCAGTCTGAGGTCCAGAGTACTCTGGAAGAGGCTTGCTTCCTGGATATCTCTGTACTTGGCCGCATTCATCTTTCCTTCAATTGCAACCAGTCATTCTGTCCCTGCAGCTGAAAAACACCCCCATAGCATGATGCTGCCACCACCATGTTTCACTGTTGGGATTGTATTGGGCAGGTGATGAGCAGTGCCTGGATTTCTCCACACATAGCGCTTAGAATTAACGCCAAAAAGTTCAGTCTTCGTCTCATCAGACCAGAGAATCTTATTTATCATAGTCTGGGAGTCCTTCATGTGTTTTTTGGCAAACTCTATGCGGGCTTCCTTCAGGCCACTCTGTCATAAAGCCCCAACTGGTGGAGGGCTGCATTGATAGTTGACTTTGTGGAACTTTCTCCCATCTCCCTACTGCATCTCTGGAGCTCAGCCACAGTGATCTTTGGGTTCTTCTTTACCTCTCTCACCAAGGCTCTTCTCCCACGATTGCTCAGTTTCGCTGGACGGCCAGGTCTAGGAAGAGTTCTGGTTGTCCCAAACTTCTTTCATTTAAGGGTTATGGAGGCCACTGTGCTCTTAGGAACCTTGAATGCTGCAGAAATTCTTTTGTAACCTTGGCCAGATCTGTGCCTTGCCACAATTCTGTCTCTGAGCTCCTTGGGCAGTTCCTTTGACCTCATGATTCTCATTTGCTCTGACATGCACTGTGAGCTGTGAGGTCTTATATAGACAGGTGTGTGCCTTTCCTAATCAAGTCCAATCAGTTTAATTAAACAGCTGGACTCCAATAATAGAACCATCTCAAAGAGTATCAAAAGGAAATGGACAGCATGAGCGTTAAATATGAGTGTCACAGCAAAGGGTCTGAATGCTTATGACCATGTGATATTTCAGTTTTTCTTTAATAAATTAGCAAAAATATCTACATTTCTGTTTTTTTTTTCTGTCAAGATGGGGTGCTGAGTATACATTAATGAGAAATAAAATGAATTTTTTTTGCTTTTAGCAAATGGCTGCAATGAAACAGAGTGAAAAAATTTAAAGGAGTCTGAATACTTTCCGTACCCACAGTATACATATAAAACCACTAAAGCGAATTGACCACCAATGTAAACACAGCATAAACACAACATTCCTAAAGGTATATACCGTATTTTTCGGAGTATAAGACGCACCGCACCATAAGACGCACCTAGGTTTTAGAGGAAGAAAATAGGGAAAAAAAATTTTGAAGCAAAAATGGTAAAATATTTAATATATGGGAGTTGTAGTTTTGCAACAGCTGCAAAGCCACATGGACAGGTGGCTATGCAGCTGTACGGGGATGCATAGGGCATCCTTTTTTGCAGGGCCAGATGTACTTTTTAGTTATGCCATTTTGGGGAATGTCTATGTCTTAGATCCCTTTTTATTCAAATCAGAGGCAAAATTGTGCAAAAAAAGGCAGTTCGGCACTTTTGATTTTCTTCCTGCTATGACGTTCACCGTACAGGAAAAATATTTTTATAAGTTTGTAGACTGGGCGTTTTCGGACACAGGGATACCTAATGTGTATGTGTTTCACAGTAATCTACTTTTATATGTATTCTAGAGAAAGAGGTTGATTTAGAACTTTAAATTTTTTTTATTTTTTAGATATTTTTTTTAAATTTTATTAGATCCCCTAGAGGGCTTGAATCTGCAATCATTTGATTGCAAGTCCCATAGACTGCAGTGCAACTGTATTGCAGTCTATGGAAGATTCTGTACATTACTATGACAGGCCTGAGAGCCTTCAGAAGGCTCCCGGCTGTCACAGGAACAGGACGGCTCCCGCGATCGTGCCGCGCCGGAACCAACCTGTAAAAAGAAAGGTACGGGGCTGATTGGGTCCGGCCCTGGGGGCTATTTTCACACTTTGGGGGGGGGGGGCTTGAAGTAGTAATGCCCGCGATCAGAGTACATTACAGTGGAGACCCAGTAGCTATAGTGACCACTCTTCATCATCTTTACAGACCTGGCATCCACTGTAATCGCTCGGCGGATGCCGGGATGGATTTGCTTGGACACCCTGTCCTCGTGGCCTAGGGCCCGCACATTGTCCCACTCCAGCAGGAAGCAGGAGTAGGGCAATGCTGCCACCGCACCGCTCCTCCGAACCCCCCCTCGCCAAAACACCCCACATTCGAACTATAAGACGCACCCCCGTTTTCCTCCCAAATTTGAGGGGAAAAAAAGTGCATCTTATTGTCCGAAAAATACGGTAAGACTAATATGAATCAGTAACCATACATATCATAGAAAAAATACATAACTGGGGGTCTCTCATTATCACAGTGTGTTCATCTCTTTCCTGTGTATGCCTAGGTTTTTTTTTTTTTTTTTTGCAAGATGTAGAATATTTGCGTTATAAATAGATAAACTATATAGCTTAAAGTATTTGGACTTCTATGCATTGCATGTTTGTAAGTAAAACAACTTCTACTCTTCCAAAGAGATTTATTTCTACAAGATTTTGGAGCATGCGTGTGGGAATTTTTACCCTTTTATTCCAGGAAAGCATTTGCTAGGTCAGGCACTGTGGGATGAGGGGTTCTGGCTTGCAATCTACCTTTTAGTTCATCCCTAAGGTGGTAAGTGGGGTTGAAGTCAGGGCTCGGTGCGGACCAGTCTAGTTCCACTTCCACACTAAACCCTTCTATTCTTAGCCCTGCTTTGTGCACTGTAGCACTCCCATGTTACTCCAGAAAGGACCTTCCCCAAACTGTTCTTTCTTTGGTGGAAGAATGCTACTGTCCAAAATGTCTCAGCATGCTGAAACATTAAGATTTCACTTCATTAGAATGAAGAGGCCTTGCCCCAATGCTTGGCATTTGGCCTTTCTTTGATGGACCCATGCCATGAAGCTCCTGATGCAGAGTTTTTTTGCTGCTGTTCATGCCAGAGGAGGTTTGGAACTCTGCATGTATTAAGTCAGTTAAACTGGTTCACTAGGCTTCTCAGCACCTGACGAGACTGTTTTGTAACTTTACTTAGTCTGCTACTTTATGGCTGCATTAATGTGGTTCATAAACGCTTCCACTTTTCGATAGTAGTAGTCACAGATGATCTTGATTATCAAGGAAGGAAGACATTTCATGATCTGACTCGTGGCAACAGTGGCATTCTGTTACAGTACCGCACTGAAATCCAGTGAGCTATTTAGAATTAGACATTTTTTTTTCACAAATGTATACTGTATAAAGACAGACTGAAAGGTTAGGTGCTTGACTTTATATCCATACAATTTAGATATGATGTATCTATTTATCTGTCCAACTATATACATTGAGAGTAAAATTTTAATTTTTTCAGGGCCACACCTTCAAGAGTTGTTCTTCACCCATGTGCAGTCGAAACTGTCAACTACAATGTTCAGTTATTTGGTTCTACCCTACCAGTTAAAGTGATGGAAGCCTTGACAAGTTCTCATGGTAATTAATTGCAGTTCTAATTCTTGTTGTTTAGTTCTAAGAAAATGGGATTACTTTTTCATCTTTTCATGATAAAGGCCTGCAGTAGCTGGAACTCCATAATATATTTTACACAATGCAGTTGATGACGTGCCCCTTCCTAAAATAGCAATGGGAAATGTATGTACATGTAGCCATAGACATTTAAGGGGTTTTCTGGGATCTGTTCATAGGATAGGTCACCAATATATTGTTTGGGAACCAACACCCAGGATCACCACTGATCAGCTGTTTGAAAAGGCTGTGGAGCTTATGTGTGCTACAGCCTCTTCCTATGCTTATGACGTCACATTCATCAGTTACATGGCACAGCAGCAGCACAGTCACATTCAAGTGAATGGTGCTGAGTTGCAATGCAAAACACAGCCCCTACAATATACATTTGAAACCAGAAGTTTTCATACACTATATAAAAAGACACATATGCATGTTTTTCTCACTGTTATCTGAATATATGAAATCAGAATAAACCTTTCCCGTTTTAGATCAATTAGGATTGCCAAAATTGATTTATATTTGCCAAATGACAGAATAATTAGAGAATTTTTTTTAAGGCGTTTTTATTACTTTCTGCAGTCAAAAGTTTACATAATAATGAAATGTATTTGGTACCATTGCCCTTAAACTGTATGACTTGGGTCAAACGTTTTGGATATCCTTCCACAAGCTTCTCACAATAGTTGGTAGGAATTTGGGCCCATTCCTCCTGACAGAACTGGTGTAACTGAGCCATATTTGTAGGCCGCCTTGCTCGCCAGGGCTGTGGAGTCGGTACGCCAAAGCCCCGACTCCGACTCCGACTCCTCAATTTCCCCTGACTCCGACTCCAACTCCGACTCCACCAAAATAGGCACCGACTCCATGACTCCGACTCCACAGCCCTGGCACTGCTAAACCTTATAGGTTCACTCAGACCTCAGTCCCATCATTATATGAGGAATAGAACAGACCTTTACAGGACATTTCATCATTTTCAACATTTCATCATTCTTATGAAAATATATTCAGCACATACTGCATTGTACTACTAACTGTACCAATTTATTATATATTTTGGGAGTCGGAGTCGGTCCATTTTATACCGACTCCGACTCCACCAAAATAGGCACCGACTCCGACTCCACCAAAATAGGCACCGGCTCCGACTCCGACTCCACAGCCCTGTTGCTCGCACCTGCCTTTTCAGCTTTGTCCATAAATTTTCAATAGGATTGAGATTAGGGCTTTGTGATGGCCACTCCAAAACATTGACTTTGCAGAAAGTAATAAAAATGCCTTAAAATATTCTCTCTCTCATTATTCTGGCATTTGGCAAAAACAAATGATTTTGGTAATCTTAATTAACCTAAAACGGGAAAGGTTTATTCTGATTTCATGTCAGAGAGTGAGAAAAACATGCATGTGTCTTTTTATATAGTCTATGTAAACTTCTGGTTTCAACTGTATTGTCGTTGAGCGAAGAGGCTGCTCACCAAAATGCTGTGGCATCTTCAGCCAGCTGATTGGTGGATATCCTGGGTGTCGCACCCTCACCAATCCACATATTGATGAGCTATCTCATGGATAAGTCAACAGTATATAGGTCCTGAAATCCTTTGATGGGGTTGTTTAACTTATAACAAAACAGGGGCTGGGAATGTCAGGGAGTGGGCTGCCAGTTCTGGAACAGTGGACTTTAAAATGCAAGTGTGTTGTGTTTTGTTTTTTTTTTTGTTAAACTTTATACATTTTTAAAGTATAACTGTCAATTTCATGCAATGTTTAACATATTTGTAACCTGCTTTATTAGGAAAATTGGCTTCCTTTTCTTGAAATACTATCTCTCTTTGGCAATTCTCCAACTGAGTGTTAAAGAGGACCTTTCACCACCTCCAACAAGTCCAACTGTTTACATCAATTAATAGATTCTGCTCCACTGATTCTGGCACAGCTGGATTTTTTTCTCTAGCCCCCACCATTCCTGAGCAATCAATTGTTAGTTTTGGTGCCTGATATGGAACTGCTTGGGAATGGTGGGGGCTAGAGAGAAAATTCCAACTGCGCTGGATTCAGTGGAGCAGCACCTATTAGCAGATGCTAAGAATTTTAAATGTGGAGGTGGTGAAAAGTTCAATTTAAGGAGCGACTGTTATTCATGAAATACACTGCGTATGGCCAATAAACTGACAAACTCCTTAGTCTGCGTTTACTGTTCTTCCTATAAATACAGTGCAATAGTAGTGATTCCATCCAAGGTGTAATGCACATGACTATACTTTTTAACAGCATTTGCAGCTTAAAGTACAAACGCATACCTTTCAATGGGCTCATAGACACAGCTGTAGTTTTTGCATTGTACACCATCTGTTTTATAGCAGCTATGCAATATTATTACAGGCTGTAATTGCATTGCACGGTCCCTTCTAATAGTTGATCAGTGGGGGCCCTGGGCAACACACATTAGTATATAAAAAAAAAAATGTCCCCAGACAACTTCTTTTAATAAATTTTGTAATGTACTTTATTAACAGAGTTTGTCTTTTCTGTGAAATTCTGCATTTTTTTTTTCTTCTTCTATGTAGCTGCATATAAATATCCCAATCTCGACACTGTTTTTAACTAGTGAAATGAATCCTGAATCTCTTCTTTCATATGATACCAAAAGCAAAATTCTACATTTCGTAACTCCTGAGATAGAGCTGTTTGAAGTGACCCTCCCCTCCCCTCACTTTCTCTTCACACACACAATGAGAAACATGGGGCAGCTCCCAATAGAGAAGCAAGGGAAAGGCTAATAAAGTGCAGGATTTCACATAGAGGAGCCAAAATAGAGTATATTACAAAATTTATTAATGACACAAATACTGTCAGAAAAGATGAGCTATCAATTTTAGAGCAGATATATAGGGATTTGACTGTCAAGACCCTCGCAAATAAGTAGTTTGTTGGAGCAAGCAGCTCCCAGCACGGTGTTTATGCCAGGTTCTGTGCAACTCACTCATCATACTTTTTGTATTGGCAGTTATTTTTAGTAGTTTAGGTGCTGCAGCAGGAGGAGGGAAGGGAGACTCTTGAAACTGTGAACCCTAGTGTCACTATTAAAGGAATTGATGTGGAATTTTCCAATATACTTTCTGTATCAATTCCTTGTGGTTTTCTAGATCTCTGCTTGCTGCCAATCACTCTGCTTACTTCTAGTGGATAAAAATCAGTCCATGGTCATGTGATTAGCACACAGGTGCACAGCTCGTTATAGTCACAGCACAGTAATCAGACCTCTGCCTGGTAACGAGCAGTGCACCTCTGTGTTCATCACATGACTATGGGCTGATTTTTATCCACTAGAAGTAAGCAGAATGCATGCCAGCAAGCAGAAATGTAAAAAACAGGAATTGATACAGAAAGTATATTGGGAAATTGATAACTTTTTATTATACAAACAATAACATTGGTCTCTCAATATTGGTCTGAAAGTAGCCAATCCCTTTAACGACATTATGGCCTGTTCTTAGGATAGGACATAACCAGTTTAACCATGGGGTGATTCTAGCTTCCATACTATACACAACAAGGGGTCGAAAGTAGTGTTGAGTGAACCTGTCGAGTTTCAGGTTCAACGCGTTCTGCTGAATTTTGCCCTAAAGTTTGGTCCGGGTACCCGAACTTGACCCAAACCACATTGAAATCAATGGGGACCCAAATTTTGTGACCCAAAAATGGCTGTAAAACTTTTTTTTTTTTTTTAATTACTTTTTTTTTTGTGATGTCCCACTATGGAACCTGAGCCAGCGATACACTGATCGCTGGGTTCAGCACTATAGACTACAATACACGTGTAGGCATAGGCTGTGTTCCTCTCTTCTTGGCAGAATCAACCAGGTACTGAGGGGGACATTTGGCAAGACGGCACCCCGTGAATTCCGCGGTCATGTTTGACCACGGCATCCAAGGGGTTAAGGAGCAGGGTGTTAGCTGTCAGTCACAGCTAACATCTGATCCCAATGCCGCCCGCGGCATTCAGTTTCAATGACAAACACCTAAGATGCCACGGTTGGTATTGACCGCAGTATCTTAAGGGTTAAGCTGCGGGGATTGGTGTTATCACCGTCCCTGCTGTTGCAGCGGGGGCCTGGCTGTCAGATACAGCTGGGCTCCCACTGTGATTGCACGGGCTCTGCTTCTGAGCCCGCTCGATCACCATCACGTACGTGTATGTGGGGATGTGGAATCTACCCACATTGTCACGTACATGTACGTGGGAGAATGAGTGAAGGGGTTAAAGCTGGTTGATTGGCTGCTCAGCAGTCAATCAACCAACTTTAGGGATGAGCCAGATCCGGACCTGAACTGTGCAGTTCGGGTTCGCTCAACACTGGTAGAAAGCAGTTGAGTCCATGTCCTGTGTAGTGAACGGGCATTGGTACTGCATCTCTGCTCTCAATTGAAGTTGGCCATGTGTTTATGTATACTAGGGGTGCCAGAAGCAACCCCAAATAGCTGGTTATCAGTGTGGGGGCTGGGTATTGCTCCGCCTCCACAATCTGATATTTAATTTTATGGGCAATCCTTAGAGTAAAAAATATTAATCCTGGGCAACCCCTTTAAGGAATGTACATGTAATACATGCATTTTCACACAATCTGTATTAATTCTTTGTACGATGCTGATGTGCCTGTGTGACTACATTGGTCACACTGCAGTCATTGATTTGTGGTATGTTCATTTCCTGTGAACTATTTTATTTATTTTTTCAGCAGTTGATACTACTTTAATGGTGAAAATTAATGAACTTGGATGGGCATTGTTAGTGTGTGGTGACCGGATTATAATTTGGAAAATTAGCCAGTCTTCGTCTGCAAAGGTATGTCAATGTTAGAGTCCACCTTGTAAACTACACAACCAAAGTATATGGTTATTTTTTTTCTTACTACACTAAGGGTGGGTTCACACCTGCGCTTGGTGTCCGTCCGTTGCCAATCCAGTGAAAATCTCGGCGAACTGGATTGGCGTCGGATACAGAACCGGTCAGCGGCGCATTGGTTAAAAACCCATTCATTTGAATGGGTTTTTAAAGCAGTGCTTGTGGTGTGCGCTTACACCCTCTGCGCTGCGAATCCTTTTTTTTTCGTCGGAAACAAAGTCAGACATGCAGGACTTCGTGTCCGACGATAAAAAAAGGATTCGCAGCGCAGAGGGTGTAAGCGCACACCCGCGCACTGCTTTAAAAACCCATTCAAGTGAATGGGTTTTTAACCAATGCGCCGCTGACCGGTCTGTATCAGACGCCAATCCAGTTCGCCGAGATTTTCACTGGATTGGCAACGGACGGACACCAAGCGCAGGTGTGAACGAAGCATAAGACAGTTGTCTTTGTGTAATTTATTATTGATATATCTGTATTCAGACTTTTGCCACTAGATTCCACAGTTTAAATTTGCCATACATGTAACAGTTTAAGGTTAAGACCAAAGCCAGGAGTGTATTGAGCAGAAGGTACAAGTATAAGAACTACCTATATATCTCCCGTTCCTTTCTTTAGCCATTCTTGGCTTTGGCTCAAAAAACACAGCAAAATCTGCAACAAAAAAAGCTGTGTTTCCACAACGTGGGGCCTTAGCCTAAAGGGGTTTTCTGTTCCCAAATTTAAAGCTGCAGATTCAATAAAAGATCAACGCCGCCGTGCACACGTACCACCATCACCAACAGGTCCAGTGTTCGATGTTTGGACCCCACTTCAAGCTCTATCAGTTACTGCACTACCTGATGAAGGGCAAAGGTGTTGACTGCACCTATACGTATATGAATTGTTCTAGTGTTTGCTTTGATGAACTGTATCACTTTTTTGTTTTTATTAATTAAATAAGCAAGCTCAATTTGAAATTTGGGTGCTGCTCATCTCTCACATATACTTACTGTATTTGGAGGTGTCCAGCCAGTCTTCCTTGGAATTGTGTACCCAACAAGTCCTGCACTGACTGAACAGTCAACTCTGCACAAATGGCACTTGACTGCTGAGGCCAGTCAGTCGCATGCCATGGTTTTTAGAACATTTGTACTGATTGAAAATGGGTGAAGGGAATGTCAGAAGTTTGTGTGTGTGTTTGTTTTTTTGTTTGTTTTTTTTTGTTTTTTTTTTTGTTTAGACCGTCTGCAACTTTTAATTACATTTTTGTGAGCTGGACACCACTTCTAACGTTTAAAGTATTTGTCAAACATAATGTTTTATTACACAGTTCTTTACGTTGAAGCTAAATATGCCTTTTTTATGGTTTTCTAATTTTTAGTTAATAAAAAATCGAACTGTATTGCATGGTGGGAAGATAATTAATAAATAGGTCTTGTCAATTTAAACTATACTTGTTGCTTGAACTGTTATTGCTAGTGAATGTGTCTTCCAGAACAGCTTAATAACTCTCAACATTGCAAGATTCAAAGTTTTTTTCAGTAATTTTTGTCAGTTTGTGAATGCCCTTTTTGTAGTTTGGCTATGCTGTTGTTGCTTCCAGACATTTCTAAAGTGCCATGTCACAGAACTAGCAAGTGCTGGAGTAGAAGTGTGACAAATATAAAAGGGAGTGTTTCAGCAGGATAATCAGTACTCCACAGTACCTTGTGGAGATTCTACTACACTTTCCAATGATGCCTTTCTTATTTTGAATTGCAGTTCCATTTTCATGAAAATCAGTGTTTTATTCTTATGCTAATTAGCTGAAAGTGGCTTTAGGTCAAGGCCCCACATAGCGAGCCATAGCCAACCCATCCAATCCGCATCGTGATTTTTCCACAGCTGTTTTCACAAAAAGTCAGCAGAGTTTTCCTCGGCAGACTTTCTGCCGCTATTATACCTACACGGAAAACATCAGCATTTCTGTAGGGTATAACTGACATACTGCAATTTACAAAAACGTGGTGGTTTTTTGAAATTTTCCTTCAATGTGTGGATGGGATTATCCAGAATCCCATTCACTTTGCAGGTACTGTAAAATGCTGTGGTTTTTGCTGCAGCGTTTCCGCAGCGGCCAAATCGTAACGTTTTCACAATGTAGGCTCCGCCTTCAGGGGCGTTTCTTCTACTGCCGGGGCTTCACTATCCAATGTAGATGATCAATCCTTACTTCCACCCTTCTGATATATTCATTTTCTTGGGTTGCATCTTCCACTTTGTCACACTTTGCTTGCAGCTAGGGATGATTATCTAGAGCGGAAAGTTTAGAAGCAGCCACGCAAGGTATTGTCATTAGTTTGTTATTAAAGGGGTTGTCCGGGATAAAACAACATTTTAACATTAAACTAAACACACACCCATCCATCTACTTTCTAATTTACTTTCATTAGCAAAACTTCATATTTACCATTACCGTCACGTGACCGCCCCAGGCACATCATCTTCATAGTATCCTTTGACGTTCCGTTTCGCCGCTTCCGGAGACGGGGTTACATACTATATCTCTCCTCACATCCCCCCCCCCCCCCCCGTCACACTTACCATCCTTCCTGCCTCCTCCTGTCAGGTGGCGTCGTCAGCAATGCGTGCGCATGTAATTGTTCTACTCGGGTATGTACAGTCGACTTCCCGAGCCAGTGTGGGCTATTGCGCATGTGCAATAGCCCACAATCGCCGCTCAGGGGTTCTGCTGGCATCTAAAGGAGGGGCAGAGGTCTTTGCGGTGCTGCTGGCATCTATGGGGGGGCAGGGATCTGTGGGGTGCTGCTGCTGGCATCTAAAGGGGAAGCAGGGGTCCCTGGAGTGCTGCTGGCATGTAATGTAGGGGTTCGGGTTCCTGGGGGGCTGCTCCATGTGTCTGTGTGGGATCCCTGGGGTATTGCTTTTGTGTGTGGGGTATTGCTTGTGTAAGAGAGGGTTCTGGAGGTGGTCCCAGGTCGCTGTCACCTGTGTGCATGTTTGGGGGTCCCTGGGGTGCTACCTGTGTTTGTGAGGAGGTGCTGGTGGTGGTCCCTTAGGTATTTCCACCTCTGTGCATATGGCGGCAGGTCCGAGGGGTGCTGCTGTGTGGTGTGCAGGTCACTGGGGTACTACCTTCATGTAAATGGGTGGTTCCTGCAGCGCTGCCTGTGTGTGCGCTGGGGTTGCTGGTGGTGGTCCCTGGGGTGCTGCCTGTGTATGAGAGGGGTCGGACCCCTGGGGTCTTGCCACCAATGCATTGGAAGAAGGGGAGCTGCCCCCTGTGTGCTGTGGGGATGGGAGCGGGGCACCAGTCCCTGGGGGACTGCCACCTTTATGCTGTTGTGATCTGGACATTGGGGGACTGCTGCCTATGTGCTGTGCGTGGCTTATTGTTAGACATAGACCCTATGCTGACTTTCACAGAAAGCACCAAGACAAAGAACCTACCTATAGTAACTACAGAGTACACTGAGACCATGAACATACCTGCAGCAACTCCATTTTATTCAATTCTGTAATGAGACAGCTAGAATGGAGTTGCTGTATGGAGGACCTAACTATAGTAACTACAGACTACTCAGAGACCCTGAACCTACCTGCAGCAACTCCATTCTAGTCAGTACAGTACTGAGACAGCTAGAATGGAGTTGTTGTATGGAGGACCTACCTATAGTCGTAGTAAGTAAGTAGTTGTAATACCAGTTTTTAAAATTTTTTTTTTTTTTTTTTTTAATTTAGCAAAATTTTATAAGAAATATATGTTTAAATTTGTAAATAATAGTATACATAAGATAATAAATACACCACGTTACAGATAAACAGTGTGCTACAGCACCAATAAGCTTTAGAAATAAACTTTATTTACAAAATGAATATAATGGCGAACTCGTTCAGCTGTGTGATCTGGAAACCATTGGTTACAATTTTTTTTTTCCTCTTGAATTTTGAAAGGCTTCTTTGCTTTTGTTCACAGCACACAAGACGATAGTAGCACTATGTCCCGGTAAAAAAATATGGGAAAATAGGCTGGACAATGTGATGTATAGGTGGTGAAATCAAAATGTCTGTAAAGCTAAAAGAAAATTGATGAAATCTTGATGTCCTATGCGATATTCTAGTGCATCTTAATAAATTAGAATATCATAAAAATGTTATAATATTATTATTATTATTATTATTATTATTATTATTATTATTATTATTATATAATATATATATATATATATTTTTGTAATTCAATTGAAAAAGTGAAACACATACAGTATGTTATATTGAGTCATTACAAACAGAGTGAACTTTTTCAAGTGTGTGTTTATGGTAATGTTGATGATTATGGCTTACAGCCAAGGAAAACAAAAAGTCATTAGCTCAGAAAATTAGAATAGTTAACCCAAAACACCTGCAAAGGCTTCCTAAGCGTTTAAAAAGGTCCCTTAGTCTGGTTCAGTAGGCGACACAATCGTGAGGAAGACTGGTGACTTGACAGATGTTCAGAAGGCAGTCATTGACACAATTCATAAGGAGGGTAATTCTGATGATATTCTAATTTATTGAGATGCACTAGTAAGTCATAACAGCATTTATTTATGGTGCTTTGCGGTTACTGTGTGACATAAAGTATTTATAAACTTTGGATTAGACATACAAAACAAAATAATCTTGAAACTGGATTGTGAATTGATGAAATAATTACGATTATAGATGCTCAGGTCACAGTGACATGGAAAATATCAACTACATTGCTGAGATCAGTATAAACAGGGACATTCAAGCCACAATGACATTGTAGCCATAATGTGAATTACTTACACCAGGGAAAAGTAAGTTTGGATCTACAGTGATGTGAAACTACTACTACCAGCATACATATTTCACTTTAATGGTATTTTGAGAGAGTTGAACAAGTTTGAAAACTATGATTTGTGGTTTTGCAACATCACATGTGGCTCACTCGCGTGATACATACACACGTGGACAAAATTGTTGGTACCCCTCGTTTAATGAAAGAAAAACCCACAATGTTCACAGAAATAACTTGAATCTGACAAAAGTAATAATATATAAAAATTCTATGAAAATGAACAAATGAAAGTCAGACATTGCTTTTCAACCATGCTTCAACAGAATTTTTTAAAAAAGAAAACTCATGAAACAGGCCTGGACAGAAATGATGGTACCCTTAACTTAATATTTTGTTGCACAACCTTTTGAGGCAATCACTGCAATCAAACGATTCCTGTAACTGTCAATGAGACTTCTGCACCTCTCAACAGGTACATGAGCAAACTGCTCCAGTTGTCTCAGGTTTGAAGGGTGCCTTTTCCAGATGACACGCCTTGATTTAACATGTCTCTTTGGTCACATTATTTTCAGGGGTACCATCATTTCTGTGTGTGTGTGTGTGTTGACAATACTGGATTTATGTGTATGCATATAGATAAAATGAGTGAGACATACTGGTATATAGACCCATATAAAGCTTTTGAAGGACCTATGACAGAAGATTAATGAAGAAAAACAAATGTGTGTAAAACATAGTATCTTTCCATCATGTGTGTTCACAGGAAGAGAGTTCAGCAGGCATGTTGTAGATCTGTCCTGGCAGCTGATACTAGATCTTGAATGAGCCTATGTTCATGATTGAGAACAAGGAGTCTAAAGATGGCTACTGAGGGTGTAGTGGGTGGGCTAGCTAGGGAAAAAGGGAGGGGGACAGTGAGTGTGAGAGGGAGGTGTGGGGATTGAGATCTAGGATTCTAATGATGGCTGCTGAGGGCGTAGTGGGCAGGCTAGCTAACGAAACGGGGAGGGGGGAGTGTGTGAGAAAGGGAGTGGGTCAGTCAGTGAGAGAGGGAGGAGAAGTGAGGCATCATGGAACTTGTAGGAAACACAGAAAGGAAGTTAGGGATGTATACAAATGCAGAAGATGCAAGGAACTCACTGAGAACCCCAGAAATCACTCAAAACATTGCTAAAGGTATTTGGTGGCATTTATTAACCCATTAATAGCACGAACAGACCTTTTTTGAAAAATGATTTTTTTTGCCTGGAAAACCCCTTTACATTTCCTGCCGACAGATTCCCTTTAAATTGTGGGAGGACCAATGCATATCTTTGAATACATGCTTGCTATTTATTTGTTTATACAATAAAATAATTTTACAATAAAACTATTTGTTAACAGTCTATGTCGTGTAAAGAACTCCAGCTCCCTCCTAGTGATTGTCCTTGGTCTGCAGATCTGGTAGACATATCAGCTGCTGATGATGCAGCACCTACACAGGTAAGTAGAGCTACCGATATTTTTCTGTTCTGTGTATATATGTTAAACTTATTCTATACTTATTGTCATTTGCATGTATGCAAATAACCCATTTATTTTACCATTGGTGAGCTCAGAACAAGTAATTTGCAACTGAGTTATCACAGAAGAGAAACTGGTGACATATACCGGAGATAATATAAAAAGCAGTTATAAAAAATGTATCTATTGACAAGTACTCTGAAAAGAACTTGGTATGCCTGAGACCACTGGTGGGGCCATGTTTAACCCCTTAAAGACATCACCCCGTTTTTCGTAAACTGACATGTCAATTACCCAAGTGATTTTTTTTTTTTATTTATTATACATAATGTTAGTGATAAATTTTGATCAATATTTTTTGCATCTATTTAGGAAATTTGATGGAAATTTTTAAAAATTAGCAATTTTCTAAATTTTAAATGCTCTGCTTTTCAGACAGTGGTACCACCCAAATTCATAACTAAATATTATCTACCATCTATCTCTGCTTTATGTTGGCATCATCTTTCAATTGTCCTTCAATTTATTTTGGTTGGCTTATAAGTCGTAAAGCGATTTTCCAAATTTACAAGAGAATTTCCCAGGGACCACTGCAATTCAGAATGGGTTTTTAAAGGCCTATCATATTAGAACCCCAGCCATCTCCAAAAAAAAAAAATCAACCCATTTTTAAAACTGCGCCCCTGAAATAATATAGAACAGCATTTAGGCATATTGCCCCTTTAAGCGATTCATGGGAATTGAAACCATATTGAAGCGAAATTTAGACGGGTTTTTTTTTTTTTTTCTTTTTTAAAATCAATAATGCGTTCATTTAGCCATAAATTTACATATTCACAATGTGTTAAAGGAGAAAATGCATCACACAATATGTTATACACCAGACTGGGTGTTTGAAGAGCAGATTTTTATGAAGGGCTATAGTGAGCATTTTGACCTCACAGCTGTTTCACAGATTTTATTAACCTTGGGATTTGAAACTGAAAAATTACTTTTCTTCCAATAAAGTGTCACTTTAGCGCCAAATGTATTTAATTTTCACAAGGAGTTAAGAGAGAATGCATCCCCCACAATTTATGCAATTTCTCCCGAGTACAGAAATATCCCTCATGTGGATGAAAAACTGCTGTTTGGAGTCACAGAAGGTGAGGAACGCAATTAAACATTTGGAGGGCAGAATCGTTTTCAGCTGTCATGATGCATTTGCAGAGCCCCTTAGGTGTGAGGTCAATGGGAAGTACCAAGAAGTGACCTCATTTTGGAAAGTGCACCCATCAAAAAATTTCAGTGGGTATAGTGATCTTTTTGACCCAGAGATGGTTTCCATTAAAAAAAAAAAAAAAATGCATTGCGTATGGTGCAAAATGCACATTTGAGGCATAATTTGGACATTTATACTGCAGTGGTGGGCAATTGCAGAGGATCTGGGGTACAATTAAAAAAACTGACCCTCAAATTATGAACCCATTTTAGAAATTATACCCCTCAAGAAATTTCTGAAGGGGTATTATCATGTTCAGCCCCAGAATGCTTCCCAAAATGTAATTTACATTTCAGTGCCCGATATGTTGAGACACGCACTAACATTTGTGGGTTATCTTGGTTACAAAAAAGTAGTATGTGTGGGTGTAAACTCCTATTTGGTCACTCAGCAGGTCTCTGAAGTGAAGGAGCGCTGCACTTTTTAGCTTTAGAAGTATAGATTTAGAAGGACTGGTTTTTGGACACCCGTTGTTTTTTTAAACTTGTTTTATTAAAGAAAATCAAGTAGTACCAAATAAAAAGAAACCATACTTGAATGACAGGTACATGGGTCATGCCTAGTGTAGACAAGTAAAAAGTACAAAAAAAAAATACATGCAGCAATATAAAATACAATAATCCATCGGAAGTACAATTGTTGCTGATGATGAAATGGGTTGTGTCAGAGGTGAAATGGAGAAATTAAGAATCAGCACCCATATCATACCATGTATTATACCTATCTGCAATATATCATAGGGGTATTAAGTCAGTCAGGCAGGTGCGTGATGGGCACAGGGGCAACCCGGAGGTAGAGTACAAAGTACAGCCAAACTAAATATATGTAAATCTAGAAGATCCAATCAGGAGTATCTTCAATCTTCTTAAACACGTGGAGCAGTGTTAGGGGAGGAGAGCCAGGAATCCCAAACTTAGCCAGGCATCTACAATGTGTGTGCACTATAGTTTCTAATATGGTATTATAGTTTTAGAGAGTGGTTTCCATGTAGAACAGCGAGGAGGTTGAGGATCCATCCAACTGAGCGCAATCACCTTTCGTGCCATAAAATATGATGAGGCCATTGCTCTTCATCCAGAAGGCACAACAGACAAATTTCAGGGGTCAGTGGAATAGGTTTATCCAAAACCTCAGATGAGGTGCGGATTACTTCCTTCCAGTATTCCTGACGTATGGGGCAGGACCATATCAGTCGGTGGAAGTCAGCAGGAGGGTGGACACATCTTAGGCACTGAGAGGAAGATATGCGACCCATTTTAAACAGTCTGCGTGGAGTGTGGTAACATTGGTGTATAATGTACAGTTGAGGCAGTTTATTATTGATCGCTGATGAAACTCCAGTAAATCAGACAAAGATTCCTCATCCAGAGTAGGAATCAGGGTCTTCCATTTATCCAGAACGGGGAGAGGTTTAGTAGCCAATTTGTGGGTGAGGAGAAGAGAGTATAATGTAGTTATCAAGCCCCTTGGACCTTGAGATAGAATCGCACCAATAAGTGGATAGTTGGACATCTGTGATTGGGAGTGTGAAAATTGAGATTGTAAGGCAAGTCTTAACTGGAGATATCTGTAGAAGGCACGGTGTGAAATGTCAAACTTGGATTACAGTTGTTCAAAGGAAAGTAGGGCGTCATCAGAATAGAAATCCTGCAGTGTCTGTACTCCTTTAGCCCTCCAGAACTCGACTTCAGAAGGTTGGTCTAGGGCTTTATTCTGCCATAGTGGGGTTTCCAGCGGAACTTGGGAATAATGGCTGATTCGTTATGCTGCTGCCTAAACTTTTTGTGCTATCCAGATCACAGGCAGTAAACGCAACTTCAGTGAGGCAGGTTTGTCCAATGCTGGCACAACTTTGGCAAACCCATCCAATCAGCTGGTCTACATTCAGGGTAAGTTGGAATGTCAGGGCTCAACCACAGAGTGAGATATCTCAGCTGACGTGCTAGATAGTATAGGCACAAATTCGGAAAAGACATTCCTGCAATCGCCTTTGGACATAGTAGTTTCTTAAGATGTAGTTTAGATCTGCCAGTGCCCCACACAAACGATGTCTGAATTGAATTCAAGGTTTGAAAAAACTAATTAGGGATAGGAGGGAATATATGCTGAAGAATGTTCAAGCATTTAGGCTGGTAGTGTCGCCCAGATCTTCGTTTTACACTGAACATGTGGTATCAGTGGGAAGACATTAGCGGTTAACATTTCTTCTGGTCAGAAGTTAATGGGGAATAGTAATCGGAAGGGCTTCTATTTTAGAGGAGTTCACTTTGTAGCCAGACTGTTGATTGTAGGCCCCCAAAGTGCATAACAGATTAGGCAGGGTAGCGTGGGGGTGGGTGAGACAGAGAAGGACGTCATCAGAAAAAAAGTGAAATTTTGAACACTCTGCCCTATACATTAACCCCGTGCGATGTCAGGATTCGGACAAATCTGGACGGCCAGGGGACGAAACCCACCTGGTCCTTGCGGATGGGAGAAGACAAACATTCAGGCGATTAGCCAAGATTTTAGTAAATAACTTTAGGTTCAAGTTTGGAAAGGCTATAAGTCTGTAGCTAGCACAATCTTGGTGGTCTTTATTGGCTTTAGGAACTAAGGTGATGTGGGAGTGTAACATGGTTTGGGGGATCCCAGAGAATTAAATAGGTCCCTGAGGT
The DNA here is from genome assembly GCA_947044405.1 of Leptodactylus fallax. NCBI lineage: Eukaryota > Metazoa > Chordata > Amphibia > Anura > Leptodactylidae > Leptodactylus > Leptodactylus fallax. The sequence continues at coordinate 5,535,738 of CAMRHE010000099.1, read as the reverse complement.
AAGGGGACAAACAATCTTCAAACCCTTTGTAGAAGAGGATAGGTAAAGCCATCGGGGCCAGGGGGCTTGCCATTTGGGAGGTCCTTCAGGAGCTCCAAGAGCTCCTCAATAGAAATAGGAGCATTGAGTGAGGTCAAGGCTTAGTTAGGAAGCTTGGGGAGGTGGCAGTCTCGCAGATAATCTAGCAGCTGGGGAGGGTCGCCTGACAAGGAGGTGTCGTGAGGGGCAGGGAGGTTATACAGCTTCAAATACTATGACCTAAAGGCCAAAGCTATGGCATCAGGGTGGTGTTGAGGCCGGCCGTGAGAGTCTCGGATGATGTGAGGAGTTGAGGAGGCGTGGTGATCCCTGAGAATCTTTGCTTGCAAGGTATGAGCCTTGTTACCTCATTTGTAGTAACGTTGGCGTGTGTAAAGCAATCGACTCTGGCCATGGAACGTGGCCAGATCATGGAGATCTGCACGGGCAGCCACTAGTTGATGCAGGGTCGAGAGGGAGACCGTGGTTGTTAACCTGTTAGATGATGCGGTCAATGACTGTGGCATCTAACTGGTTTAACAATGCTATGCCCCTCTGATCAGCCCCCACACTGCCTTTGGGGGCTTGACAATTATCATAATTTCCCAAGTTGTACTATTAAGAGACAGGTTGTTTTTCAGTACATGGGGGGGGGGTGGGAGGAATCAAAGGAACTGTAGTTGTTTAGATTGGTAATACCACCCACAACAAGCTCTGATTTGTGTAAAAACAACTGTTCTGCACTGAGCTGGGCAAGATAATGAAAGTAAAGGTTACTAGTTATGAGGTATAGTTGAACCATCTGGTTAGCATTCAGATACACGTAGATACTTTTACTGTATTTTTTATAAACTCAATAAATACTTTTTTAAATTTGTAAGTCTTTAAAAAAAAATTTAAAATTTTTGTCATGTATGTGAAAATCTTATTTGTTGCTTAGTCAGTTGCAGTTATGGCGGCTACACGGGAAGGATCAATCCGTTATTGGCCAAGCCTCACACATGAAGAGTTTTACATAGAAACTTATACTGATTTTGGCGATTCCGTTTGCTTATTTATTACTGCTGTAAAGGTAAGATTCTTTAGAAAATAATATATTCTTTTCAGAACGAACCTACAGTTAATTTGACAATGGCTATAAAACTAAAGCTTTATATTAATAAAAAATGTATATGTTAATATTCATTATTGTTGTGCTGTAAGGCCGTGATCCCCCAACCAGTAACTCTGGAGCCACATGTGTCCTGCCATGAAATCCCTTAGTTACGATGATAAGCATTTGTTACACTATGACACAAATACTGCCACTATTGAGCATGTATCTGAATCTAACCGTGCCAGTTTAGATGGTATAATATTATACCACTAGTATAATTACAGTAAAATATCTGCAAATTTGTGATTTAATCATTTATTTCTCCAAGATATATATATATATATATATATATATATATATATATATATATATAGTGTGTGTGTGTGTCTGTCTGTCTCTAGACCCGTGATGGCAAACCTATGGCACGCAGAGCCCTCTCAGTTGGCACGCGTGCCGTCGCCCTGATCTCTCACTAATGGGGAATCCGGTACAGGATTCCCCGTTAGTGAACGATCGTTTCTTTCAGCTGTATGTGCATTTGCACATACAGCTGAAAACTGCATCCGCAGGATAGCTGCTTGCACAGTACAAGCTAAATTGATAACTCTAAATACTGTACTCTGGAAGGACCTTCTGAGGTCATAAGGTCACATGACAGAGTAGGCGTGTCTTTACTTGTAAGAAGGTCCTTCTACATGAAGAAAAGTTGTATCCTGAGCAGTGGAGGAACATGGAGAGATGTGGGGTGCAGGGTGTACTGTGGAGTGGGAGAGATGTGGGGTGTAGTGTGGGGGGAGAGATGTGGGGTACAGGGTGTAGTGTGGGGAGGAGAGATGTGGGGTGCAGGGTGTAGTGTGGGGAGGAGAGATGTGGGGTGTAGTGTGGGGAGGAGAGGTGTGTAGTGTGGGGAGGAGAGATGTGGGGAGGAGAGGTGTGTAGTGTGGGGAGGGAGAGGTGTGTAGTGTGGGGAGGAGAGATGTGGGGTGCAGGGTGTAGTGTGGGGAGGAGAGATGTGGGGTGTGTGAGGAGAGAGATGTGGGGTGCAGGGTGTAGTGTGAGGAGAGAGATGTGGGGTGTAGTGTGAGGAGAGGGATGTGGGGTGTAGTGTGGGGAGGAGAGATGTGGGGTGCAGGGTGTAGTGTGAGGAGAGAGATGTGGGGTGCAGGGTGTAGTGTGAGGAGAGAGATGTGGGGGGCAGGGTGTAGTGTGAGGAGAGAGATGTGGGGGGCAGGGTGTAGTGTGAGGAGAGAGATGTGGGGGGCAGGGTGTAGTGTGAGGAGAGAGATGTGGGGGGCAGGGTGTAGTGTGAGGAGAGAGATGTGGGGGGCATGGTGTAGTGTGAGGAGAGAGATGTGGGGGGCATGGTGTAGTGTGAGGAGAGAGATGGGGCATGGTGTAGTGTGGGGGGAGAGATGTGGGGTTCAGGGTGTAGTGTGGGGGAGAGATGTGGGGTGCAGGGTGTACTGTGAGGGAGAGAGATGTGAGGTGCAGGGTGTACTGTGGGGGGAGAGATGTGGGGTGTAATGTGGGGGGAGAGATGAGTGGGGAATGGGGGTGCAGGCTGTGTGTGAGCAAGGGGGGGGATGCAGGGGAGGCAGGTTAATTTAAGGTGAAATTGCTGTGTTGGCACTTTGCGATAATTTAGTGGGCTTTGGGTTGCAGTTTGGGCACTCAGTCTCTAAAAGGTTCGCCATCACTGCTCTAGACCAACAGTTAATTGTTAAATTAAGTTAAATGTAGCTCACAGGTGATAGCAATGAACATGCCCTAACATTTCACAAAGGCAGAATGTCTGTCAATTTATTGTTCAGCCACAACACATTTTTACTCTGGTTTGGAGCCTCTGTCATCTGACACAGACTTCGATTTCCAGCAGAAACTTGTCTGAAAAATAAAGCTATAGAAATTATACCACCCTGGAAGTGTGTTCAAGGCTGTTTGTGCTCTTGCAGCACAAATAGAGAAGGTGAGCACAATTTACATATTTGTCATTCCCTTGCCCCATTCCACCAGGGGTTTGCAAATTTCTAATCTTCTTTTGTGCAAAAACATTGAGTTTTTATGCCGATCTCACCACTTTCTTGAAAGGCTTTTACAAGGTTTATTGTAGTTTTACACTGGTTTTATGGCAAAAAAAAAAAAAGACTGAAATCTACATTAGCGACGAGTTGGCGTGGATTTTTAGTCTATGTGCATGGACTGCCAGGAGATGGGCTTAATATATAAGGAGCTGTGGTCCTTAGCATAAATAAATTGCATCTTATAGCGCAGGGGTCAGCAACCCCCGACACTGGTGCCAGAGTCGGCACCCAAGGCATATCTACTTGGCATTGGACCCTCTGCTGTTTTAAACAAATGGCAGTGCTGCTCCAGATGGCAATCTTTCTAATCATCCATGTAAATGTAGTCAGACGGGAGGATGCACTAGAGCTAGGGTGGTAGGGTCATGAAGCACAATGTCTAAGTGTCCAGACCAGTAGCCTAGTCAAAGGTCAGCTAAATTTGCCTTCATCCTCTGCCCCCACAAAGCAGGCTTACTGCAGATTACACTTAGACCCATGTCCAGTCCAAATATGAATCATTTTGCTAAAGGATCACATTGAAATGTAAGCTCAATCGACTAACTAACTGGTTGCAGTTATGGTTTGAGTTATATAACTTTCATGTAGGACACAGTTTCCCAACCTTTTCAGACTCTGGGTCCCCCTGGAAAAAAAAATTCCTTGGAGCACCCCTACCAAATAATTTTTACCAAAAGTCAAAAAACATCCTAAGGACGCAGATAACATTGCATAAAGGCATGGGATCATCCTTCTAAATACTTATGTACAGTGGGTATGGAAAGTATTCTGACCCCTTTAAATTTTTCATTCTTTGTTTCATTGCAGCTATTTGCTAAAAGCAAAAAAAGTTCATTTTATTTCTCATTAATGGACACTTAGCACCCCATCTTGACAGAAAAAAATTGAAATGTAGATATTTTTGCAAATTTTTAAAAAAAGAAAAACTGTATTCAGACCCTTTGCTGTGACACTCATATTTAACTCTCATGCTGTCCATTTCCTTCTGATCCTCTTTGAGATGGTTCTACTCCTTCATTGGAGTCCAGCTGTGTTTAATTAAACTGACTGGACTTGATTAGGAAAGGCCACACCTGTCTATATAAGACCTCACAGCTCATTTCAGAGCAAATGAGAATCATGAGGTCAAAGGAACTGCCCAAGGAGCTCAGAGACAGAATTGTGGCAAGGCACAGATCTGGCCAAGGTTACAAAAGAATTTCTGAAGCACTCAAGGTTCCTAAGAGCACAGTGGCCTCCATAAACCTTAAATGGAAGAAGTTTGGGACGACCGCAACGCTTCCTAGACCTGGCCATCCAGCCAAACTGAGTAATCGAGAGAGAAGAGCCTTGGTGAGAGAGGTAAAGAAGAACCCAAAAATGACTGTGGCAGAGCTCCAGAGATGCAGCAGGGAGATGGGAGAAAGTTCCACAAAGTCAACTATCACTGCAGCCCTCCACCAGCCGGGGCTTTATGGCAGAGTGGCCTGAAGGAAGCCTCTCCTCAGTGCAAGACATATGAAAGCCCGCATAGAGTTTGCCCAAATACACATGAAGGACTCCCAGACTATGAGAAATAAGATTCTCTGGTCTGATGAGACGAAGATTGAACTTTTTGGCGTTAATTCTAAGTGGTATGTGTGGAGAAAACCAGGCACTGCTCATCAACTGCCCCATACAATCCCAATAGTGAAACATGGTGGTGACGGCATCATGCTATGGGGGTGTTTTTCAGCTGCAGGGACAGTTCGACTGGGTGCAATTGAAGGAAAGATGAATGCGGCCAAATACAGAGAGATCCTGGAAGAAAACTTCTTCCAGAATGCTCTTGACCTCAGACTGGGCCGAAGGTTCACCTTCGAACAAGACAATGGCCCTAAGCACTCAGCTAAAATAACAAAGGAGTGGCTTCAGAAAAACTCTGTGACCATTCTTGACTGGCCCAGCCAGAGCCCTGACCTCAACCCAATTGAGCATCTCTGGAGAGACCTAAAAATGGCTGTCCACCAACGTTCACCATCCAACCTGATGGAACTGGAGAGGATCTGCAAAGAAGAATGGCAGAGGGTCCCCAAATCCAGATGTGAAAAACTTGTTGCATCATTCCCAAGAAGACTCATGGCTGTACTAGCTCAAAAGGAAGGGGCTTCTACTCAATACTGAGCAAAGGGTCTGAATACTTATGACCATGTGATATTTCAGGTTTTTTTTTTTTTAATAAATTTGCAAAAATATCTACATTTCTGTTTTTTTTTCTGTCAAGATGGGGTGCTGAGTGTACATTAATGAGAAATAAAATGAACTTTTTTGCTTTTAGCAAATGAAACAAGGAGTGAAAAATTTAAAGGGGTCTGAATACTTTCCGTACCCACTGTATATAAGCCCCTCCCTATTGCAGCCATTCTGTGATACTGCAGAAACTGCCTTTCATATGAAAGACATAATAGTGATGGGCCCTCTGATCTAAACTATATAATTGTTAGGTGAGAAGACTGTTATGAGCCCAGTTCTTTTACACATAAGAATAGGAAATTCATGACTAAAATTGAGAATCATCCACAATTTTGAAAAGTCTTCTTTTATAACCAAGGTTAAATAGGTTTTCCAGCTCCTTTTTACTGATCCTATCCCATCAGAATAGTTCATCAATATGAAATCAGTGCGGACAACCCCTTTAATAATAATAATTATAGCCTACAAAAATTAAAGCTGTTTTTACATGTCTTTCCAGGCTGGCAGTTTTATATTGTCATCTTCAAAGAACCAACATGTTCGGTTAATACCAGATGCCTCTGGAAAAATCTACCAACGATTCTTGCAGCAAGGGCAAGGCATGCTTTCAGGAATTGGCCGTAGAGTTTCCACACTTTTTGGTATTTTATCTCCTTCAGTAGAATCATCAGTAAGTTTTACAGCTTCATCTTTGTCTATTCTTTCATTATATTGTCATAAAGCATATGGAAAGCAGTTGTCTTAGGCCAGTATTTTGCCATGGTACCTTGTCAGTGTAGTGTACTAGAGAAGACATATATTACATTGTAGATAATGAGATTTTTTTTTTTTTTTTTTTGAATCGGCCCATAAAGCCTCCTGTCAGATAACAAGGTTGTGACAGAAGCAGACCACTACGAAGCTCATAATGCTATGACATACTTGCTTTATGAATTGAACTTCTGGTATAAGTGATTGTGAAAGGAAAAAGCCTGCATGCTTGTTACATCAAAATTGCCAGGATACTGTGACCATATAGTGTATAAGCAGCATTCTATCACAAGTCATCTGAAGGGTGGTGCATGTCTTAGCGGCACCACTGTCAGGATGTGCAAGTAATCTAGAAAATGAAAGCGTAAGGCAGCATAAAGGGAACAGTTTCCTAGCGCTACAATAAAAACTGCAATTTAGAAGCAAAACAAATAGCACCAAAAAAATTTTTAAAAAAATTTGTTTAAAATTTAACTTTTTTAATAATGATATTTAAAACGGAATAAGCCGCAAAAATATTCAAATCCAAATTGAACCCAAACTATAGATTCATCTAGATAATGTATCCAATCAAAAGGAAAGTATAGGGCTAACGTGCCATGTCCCCAAGATTTATAAAAGGAAACGTGTCCATTAAATATAGGGTTAATGGGACCTAAGTCCATGCATATCAGTGTTCATGGTCCCACCCCAATCCAATGATTGGAAGGAATGTGATTCCTCTTAGGGATAAATAGACAAAAATGCCCAACCTCTGAACCCTTTTATAATTCACTTTTTGTATGAAAGAGTATCTGCTCAATATATATAAAAACCATAACAGATAAATTAAAGGTTAACGTTCCCGTAAATGGTGGCAAAGATGAAAGGTAATGATATAACTGAGCCTAACGCCAATAAGTAAGCAAAATGCCGCGCAGTGTTAGTAACGCAGACTTCTATTAATGTGTCAGTAATAATTATATGAAGTCTGCACACCATGGGCGCAAATACCAATGTGATCTAATAAAAATAGAAGATCACAACCGCAAGCAAAATGTTCACCGTGGTAATATAGAATACAGTGTCCTGTATAGCTATGTGAGGCTAGTTTTATGCCCAAACATTAGCTAATCACTATATAACCCACGGTAGAACTTTCCTAGGGTCACCGTGTGATGTATGCTGATCACCCTAGGGTAGAATGTGCTCACCGGTAGCGTCTATAAAATATAGACATATCGACGCCACCAATATTAGTATTACTAGTATGAAGCCAACGCCGTTCACTGAGAGCAGCGGGTCTAAAATGCCAAACGCCACTCCCCTCGGTAACACCCCCAACTCTGATATCACCAACCAATCACAGTGTCAAGCTGGTCCCACCCCTTTGGAGGCTTGTCTAAGAGGATGGCTTGTTCGCCGAGGGCTCTCAGTGAATGGCGTCGGCTTCATACTAGTTATGGTGTCCACTTTCAGGACATCGGGAACTGCAGTTTTAACTGCATTATTCATATCTATTGGCTTACTATTTGAATTATTCTCCTGATGAACCCATAAAACTCTGGGGGAAATGCATAGAGATTGAATTCCTAATATTGGTGGCGTCGATATGTCTATATTTTATAGATGCTACCGGTGAGCACATTTTGCCCTAGGGTGATCAGCATATATCACACGGTGACCCTAGGAAAGTTCTACCGTGGGTTATATAGTGATTAGCTAATGTTTGGGCATAAAACTAGCCTCACATAGCTATACAGGACACTGTATTCTATATTACCACGGTGAACGTTTTGCTTGCGGTTGTGATCTTCTATTTTTATTAGATCACATTGGTATTTGTGCCCATGGTGTGCAGACTTCATATAATTATTACTGACACATTAATAGAAGTCTGCGTTACTTACACTGCGCGGCATTTTGCTTACTTATTGGCGTTAGGTTCAGTTATATCATTATCTTTCATCTTTGCCACCATTTACGGGAACGTTAACCTTTATCTATTATGGTTTTTATATATATTGAGCCGATACTCTTTCATACAAAAAGTGAATTATAAAAGGGTTCAGAGGTTGGGCATTTTTGTTTATTTATCCCTAAGAGGAATCACATTCCTTCCAATCATTGGATTGGGGTGGGACCATGAACACTGATATGTATGGTCTTAGGTCCCATTAACCCTATATTTAATGGACACGTTTCCTCTTACAAATCTTGGGGACATGGTACGTTAGCCCTATACTGTCCTTTTGATTGGATACATTATCTAGATGAACCTATAGTTTGGGTTCAATTTGGGTTTGAATCATTTTTTTGTGGGTTATTCCGTTTTAAATATCATTATTAAAAGTTAAATTTTAACCATTTCCATACCAGGCACATTTTCAAGTTTTTTGTATGTGCGGATTTGGAGGGCTATGACATTTTTATCATTTGCGTTATTCAACTAATTTCTGCGTCTTTTTTCGGTGACACATAGGGCTTTATTTTTATGTTTTTATTTTTGCAAGTGTGTTAATTTTTTTTTTTTATATATATATATCCGGGAAAATATAAACAAAAGAGGAGGGAAAACGGGTCTGTTTTTCACTTTTCATTTTTTTTTTTTTATTATTTAATAACACAAAGTGCTACTAAAAAAATAACTTTATAAAATAGTTTTTCCTCTCCGTTACGGTAATTTTTATTTTTTATGGTGTCGTCGGGGGTGGGCTATAACCTGTAATAAGGGCGTTTTTATTGGCGTATTTTATTTTTCTAATTATTTTATTTTACTTTTTTTTTTTTTTTTTTTTTAACATTGTGTCCCCATAAGGTCATAGTAGACCTTTGGGGACATCTGATGACTTTTTTTTTTTTTTTTCGGGACGCTGATTTCCCCTGTAACTGGGGCTGGTACATTTAGCCCCAGTTGTAGGAGTAATACAGCTTCCTGCACGTTACTTTCACATAACTATAGAGCTGATCTGGGTCCTGTAGGATTCAGCAGCTCTAACAGACGGTGATCCCGGCGGATCACATGACCGCCGGGTCGGAGGGGAGCCGCAAGATGGCGGTGCCCATAGCGCTGTATACAGCGCACATTGAGCGCTGTATACACGGCTATCGGGATGGCAGGGGAGGTAATAAAAGTTACAGCCGGCTCCCCGTTTCAGCAGCTGCACGATTGTGTGCAGTTGCTGAATTTTTTTTCTGGACGTATATAGTCTATGGCCGATACGGAATCGATTAAACAAATAAATAAACGTTTGTTTTTTTTTGGTACTATTTGTTTTGCTTCTATTTTGTAGTTTGAGCACTATTGTACATGTGTTTTGTTTTGGTTTAAAAACTGCAATTTATTTTCAAATATAATCCATGATAATTAAAACAATCTTTAATACACCTGATTCAAAACAGAAGGTACACTAATGCATTTAAAATGGTTACCAGTCCTTAATCATAATGTGAACTGAGCAAAGTTTAAAGGGGTTTTCTCATCTGCCTCTCAGCAGTTTTCCTACTATCTCTTCCTCTCACTTCTTGTATTCTTCAACAAGCCAATGGATGGACTTTGACTGTTTGATGGACAGGACACTATGAAGTACCTCAGTAGATATAGACATTGTCTTTACCATGAAAGATTAACAAAGTGCAATTAGCCGACCTATAAGAGCAGGAGATAATAGCTCTGAGAGCAAGCTTGATCATTTGAACTCAGCAGTGAGTCATCCATCAGATAACAACAGGCCTGTGCTCAAGGAAACCTATTGTAAACAATGGGAGGAATAATCTCACATAGCTGGCAAAGGAAGCAGCATTTCTAAAGCAATGTATTCAGGAAAACTCTTGTATTTACATAAGGATGGGTTCACATCTGCGTTTGGCTCTCCGCACGAAATCAGTTTTTGAAACCGTCTCAAAATCCTGAAAAGCTGATTTCAAACTGTTCGTTTTAAAACCCATTGATTTCAATGGGTTGTAAGAACCATCCGCAGGTGAGAGTTTGGAGCATTTCTGTCTGGTATCCGCTCTTTTGAGCGGAGTAAAAAGTCGGACTTGCAGTACTTTTTTCTCCGTTCAAAAAATGCCAGATGGACAGCAACAAATCCGTGTTTTTTTTTTTTTTTTTTTTTTACATTGAGGTCTATGGAAAGCAGATTACAAACTAATAGCAATTAGTTTGTATCCGTTTTGCAATCCGTTTTTCCATCTGCGCATGCTCAGAATGAAGAAGGGGGGGTGTGATGATTCTGCTTAAGTGTGGCTATAACTCAGCTGTATTTTGGTCTCTGGGTAGCGTATTTCTCTCTAGTTCCATTTATTCATACTGTGCGCAGCTATGAGCCTAGGTGTATATTGGCAGTAGTGGCCGGGCTGGAACAATAGGGCTCCATTGAATTCATACACAGTCCTGGCTGATCAAACAAACATGCATTGTCCAGCTGCACTGGTTGAACAGATATGGCTGATAACATTGTATCAGGTCATTTGGTCTCATCTACATACAAAAGATCTGGACTTGAGTGGATTATTCTATGAGACAAGCTGCCGCCGGTGACCTCATTCTGGGAGGTGGCATAAAGGGTATGAAAGATGAGGTAAGAGTCCGTGGGAGGAGATTATGCTATAGAGTTGATGCTATGGAGATCATGCTATGGAGTTGACACAGACAGACCGTGAGGAGAGGCTGCTGTGATGAGATTCTGTTGAGACTACTGGGCTAATGCTGAGAAACTGTGTAAAGAGCATGCAGGCTGGATTACTGTTGTTGATGCCACATGCTGAAAAGCCTCCACTGGTTACTCACACATGTATGTGTGAGTGTTGGACTATAGAGCCACATCCAGGATATGTGTGGTAAAGTAATCATTTCACCTTTATCCCTTTTATTTTATTTGTACTGTATCTTGTAACTAGTAACTGTTAATGCTTGCATATATCTGCATATCTGTTCTGAACTGTATGTGTTAGATGTTAATACCGACCCATTTAGGGGTTAATAAATATATAAAATTTAGAAGGCTTGTCTTGTATTTATCTGGTGAACCCGACACTCACTGGCGGTGAGTGTGGTTTTTATATGAAAGAGGACTCAGGTGGGGCCACAGCGGTGTTGGCGCACTGAGGATCTATCACAGGGGGAAACCCCCAAAAAAACGGATTGCTCAAAAACTGACAAACGGGTCACCCATTGACTAAATCATTTTAAAAGATGGATTCGGGTATCCGCTGTGTAACCGTTTGGAATCCTCTTTGTATCAAAACGTTTTTCTCTTAAAACCGTTTGCAAGCGGACAGATACCAGACGCAGGTGTGAACCTAGTGTAAGCCAGCAGTTTAGATCTTTGAGATGAGAATACCCCTTTTAAACAAACATGAAAAGTACAGTGGGTACAGAAAGTATTCAGACCCCTTTAAATTTTTCACTCTGTTTCATTTTAGCCTTTTGCTAAAAGCAAAAAAGTTCATTTTATTTCTCATTAATGTACACTCGGCATCCCTTCTTGACGGAAAAACCCAGAAATGTAGGTATTTTTGCAAATTTATTAAAAAAAGAAAAACTGAAATATCACATGGTCATAAGTATTTAGACCCTTTGCTCAGTATTGAGTAGAAGCACCCTTTTGAGCTAGTACAGCCATGAGTCTTCTTGGGAATGATGCAACAAGTTTTTCACATCTGGATTTGGGCATCCTCTGCCATTCTTCCTTGCAGATCCTCTCCAGTTCCATCAGGTTGGATGGCGAACGTTGGTGGACAGCCATTTTCAGGTCTCTCCAGAGATGTTCAATTGGGTTGAAGTCAGAGCTCTGGCTGGGCCAGTTAAGAATGGTCACAGAGTTGTTCCGAAGCCACTCCTTTGTTGTTTTAGCTGTGTGCTTAGGGTCATTGTCTTGTTGGAAGGTGAACCTTCGTCCCAGTCTGAGGTCCAGAGCACTCTGAAAGAGGTTTTCTTCCAGGATATCTCTGTACTTGGCCGCATTCATCTTTCCTTCAATTGCAACCAGTCGTCCTGTCCCTGCAGCTGAAACCCCCCCCCCTCCCCATAGCATGATGCTGCCACCACCATGTTTCACTGTTGGGATTGTATTGGGCAGGTGATGAGCAGTGCCTGGTTTTCTCCACACATAGCGCTTAGAATTAACGCCAAAATTTCAATCTTTGTCTCATCAGACCAGAGAATCTTATTTCTCATAGTCTGGGAGTCCTTCATGTGTTTTTTGGCAAACTCTATGCAGGCTTTCATAAGTCTTACACTGAGGAGAGGCTTCCTTCAGGCCACTCTGCCATAAAGCCCCGACTGTTGGAGGGCTGCATTAATAGTTGACTTTGTGGAACTTTCTCCCATCTCCCTACTGCATCTCAGGAGCTCAGCCACAGTGATCTTTGGGTTCTTCTTTACCTCTCTCACCAAGGCTCTTCTCCCACAACTTCTCAGTATGGCTGGACGACAAGGTTTAGGAAGAGTTTTGGTTGTCCCAAACTTTTTCCATTTAAGGATTATGGAGGCCACTGTGCTCTTAGGAACCTTGAGTGCTGCAGAAATTCTTTTGTAACCTTGGCCAAATCTGTGCCTTGCCACAATTCTGTCTCTGAGCTCCTTGGGCAGTTCCTTTGACCTCATGATTCTCATTTCCTCTGACATGCACTGTAAGCTGTGAGTTCTTATATAGACAGGTGTGTGCCTTTCCTAATCAAGTCCAATCAGTTTAATTAAACACAGCTGGACTCCAATGAAGGAGTAGAACCATCTCAAGGAGGATCAGAAGGAAATGGACAGCATGAGAGTTAAATATGAGTGTCACAGCAAAAGGGGGGGTCTGAAATACTTATGACCATGTGATATTTCAGTTTTTCTTTTTTAATAAATTAGCAAAAATATCTACATTTCTGTTTTTTGTTTTTTTCTGTCATGACGGTGTTCTGAGTGTACATTAATGAGAAATAAAATGAACTTTTTTGCATTTAGAAAATGGCTTCAATGAAACAAAGAGTGAAAAATTTAAAGTAGTCTGAATACTTTCCGTACCCACTGTAAGTGCTAAGAAATGTGCTTATATTTTACTTGTTATAAATAAAAAAAAGTTATTTGGATCAGAAACATTTGTTTTAAGAAAAATGAGCCCACAGGCAATTACCACTACATTCCTTTTGAATTCCTTGCTGCTCCAGAGATGAATTTCTGCTACTCCTCCATTGTGTGTTGAGGGCACTTTAGCAGTGATGTCTCTTAGGCTGCAATGGTCATGTGCTGTCCATCACTCAGCTGAGCAGTACAACAGTAGAGAGCAGCAGAAATAAAAGGTATGAGTGCGCCGCCTGTTACTTTATCGTCCTTTCCTGGAAGACTCAATTTTCGTAAAACCATACAACCCCAAGTTTACAAGTGACTGAGCCAGAACTGTTATCTGACTACTTTGTTTTGCCAAATAGGGCTAGAAAGGAATGGTTTGGAACTGAAAATGATGTGGAAATCATAACATTATAGAGGAGATTTGAAGGTTATGAGTACCAAAAATCTCTTGAAGCCTATAAATCTCCTGGCTTCCAAGGTGCCATGATAAGCTTAATATTTATTTTGCAGCTCCTCAGTGTGCTATGGGATAAAGGAGATTGCTTTTACAGTCTTACCAGCAACAGCATTAATAAATGGCAAATGGATGATATCTCAGAATATCATGTTCTAAGTTGGGACGTAAGCCGTGTGTTGAAAGATGACATCTCAGATGCCATATGGGTAAGAATGTATTTTTTTTTTTTCATTGTATATTTACAGGTCAGAGTGCTAAATGTATCATACAGGCAAAAAGTGTACCCCAAGTTAGACATGTGAGACGTTCCTGTCAATGGGTTCCAAACCTAAAATGTCCATTTGATTTGTCATAAGAACAGAGGTAAAAACAGGCCTTGGCCAATAATTCAAATATTTGACCCTCCAACACCTCCTGAGAGTGGAGCTAAAGGATCACATACTGTGCAGATCATGGCATCCCCTTTTTCATCTAGTTATTGGTGACAGAGCACCAGGACTGCCACTAATGAGTGTTTGACTTGTCAACAGTTTTCTATAACTGAAAGTGTATTTGAAATCTCTTAAACTAAGCTATAAAATAAAATGACTTCCTTTAGTCCAACACTCCTAAAAAGAAAAAAAAAATAAGAAAAGTTCCAAATTACACAAAAGTAATATTTTTCTGCAAAATAATACCAGATTAGCTTGGATAACTGGAAAGGATTAAGATATCACTGTCGTCATTAAAAAAAAAAAAAAAAAAATCATAATCACAGGTCTACATATAAGTGGTTTGACTGTATTACCGCAAATTTTCTTGAAATATTTGTTTTTGGAGGAACACTAAACCCTGAAGACAAACCAAAAACCAAGTTGTTAAATGAACTATATCTTTTGGTCTGTTTGTAGGATGGCTTCCTGCCTCCTACCTGTAGCGTCATTGGGAAAGTTGGGTGGCTCTTTCTCGGGAGCTGTACTGGGTTGTAATGTTTTGTATGTGAGTTAGTGAGGTACACCCAACTAGTGTCACTTTGGGCACTCTACTGCTAGCACAGTTACCAGCTGGTACTATTGTGGCTACTGCTGTTGGCACATCTATTAGTCAGTCACTTGGGAGATTCCTTCCAACAGATTGGCGACACTCACTATATAGTCCAAAAACGTGCAACCTAAACCTTACCCTCCCCTCCTAAATTTCCTGGTTTGCGTGCGCTGACATTAAGGAGGGGAGAGGAGGATGTGACATGGCTGCTGCCTTTAGAGAAGAATACACAGCTTATCTATTTATTTTTCATGCTCTCTATGAGAGAAAACTATATAGAATAGTTGTTTTCAATGCATAGCTGACCAGTTATGCTAAATATTTTCACACAGAATTGTATATCTGCTTTCTTGCTTATTTCACAGGCGGACACAGCACCATGGATATAGACCTGGTCGCTAGGAGACAGACACTAGGGAAATGAAAGCTGTTGGCTCCGCCTCCAGGCTATACCCTGCCACAGCCACTGTGCATGAATCAGTTTTGAACCTAGTGTCCATAGGAGGCAGACACGACCTGACTCAGGTCTTCTATCTTACATCGAGCTACCGAGCAGCCCCAGTCGGGGGGGGTGGGGGCACCCAGTCCCCCCCCCCCCCCCTTGTGTGGGGACCCATTTTCCTGGCGCCCCCGGTACCTTTTCCAGGAGTCCATTGGGCCTTCCGGAGTTCGCGGCCTCACCGCCGACGGTGCCTCGCAGCCGGCCGCGTTTTTATGCAAGTCCGAGGCCTGGCTGGGAACTAGGCCGCAATGAGGCCCGCCCCTTTCCCGGGCTTTTCATGCATCCAGACTCTGCCTGGGGCCTTCCTTTGGCCAGGGGGCTGTCCTGGCAAGCCATCTAGCCTGCCCAATAGCTACTGAGCCTGTATTACCAGGGGAAGGGCTTTGCTCTCCTCATAATCACTTTTTATTTGCTTCTTGTCTCTTTGGCTTGCTGGGACAGCGGGGATTCCTCTTACTCTCCTCACAGCTCCCTGGGAGACACTGCACCTGCGGAGCCCTTTCTGTGTCACCCTCTCTGCAGCAGTTGGTGAGCGGCCATCTTTTGCGATCTGGTAGGCTAACCCCCTGGGTTACCCCTAATTTCCATGGGCCCCCTCTGCTTTGTCACTCACCCTCCGGCCCCTCTGGTTCCGTCACGTTATTATACATGTGCCCGCTGTATCAAAAGCAGGTTGCTCCAGTGGTGCAGTCGGTTAGCGCGCGGTACTTTATATATCCGTAACTAGTGAGCGCAAGCCGGCCTGTCTTGACATTTTGTCAGTGAGCCGCCCCATGTGTCTCTTCCTATCATTAAGAGCCTCCCGCAGTGGATCCTGTGATAGCTAGGCTCTCCAATTCTTCTATTCTGCCTACCTCAGTGATCCCTCGGAGTGAGATCGGATTGCTTCTGTTGTATTGTTTGCAATGCAGAACTGATACATTGCATTGTCCTAAATGCTGGCTGTTGTATTGCTGCAAGAAGGTGACTTCCCTCGTCAGGGTGGCCTTCGTAGTGGCTGGCTTCTCCCTGCGGCCTTCCTTCGCAAGTCCTGCTTTTCCTGGGCCATGCAACTTCCGTTAAACCTCCCCGATGCAGCATCCCTCCAGGACCTCCAGCTGCTCATCTCTGAGATCCTGAACGCTTCCAAATACCTGGTGATGCCTCCCAAATATGCCAAGGCGGCCACCAACGCAGTGGCTATCCGCCATACCGATTAGATTCGTTGTGGAATACTGAGTCTGCCTCCAAGAAGGTGAAGGCAGCCCTTCTCCCTTTCCAGGTCGACCTGGGCCGAATTTTAGTTAAAGGAGTCGAGAAGCTTATCCCTGAGGCCACGGGGAATTAGACTCTTCCTCCCTCAGAGGTGTCCTATGTGTCAGCCGTTCTCCTGTTCCAGAAAGTTTCTTTCAAGTCCAGGCCTCCCTGGCGGTTCTGCACCAAGTTGTCCAGGCCTTCCTCTTCCTAGCTTTCCTCGGCATGAAGTTTTTTTCCCCTCTCTGGGCCTCTCAAGTGGCAGGACGTCTGGGTCCTGGGCCTGAGAGGTGGTGTCGTCCGGCTACTCCAGCTTTCGCTGGAGTCTCTTTGCCTTCCCTACGTCGGACAATCCAGGCTGTCTCCAATCTCCAGTGGCAGGGAGTCAGCATCCCCGTTCCTGCTTCAGAGCGTATCCTGGGTTACTATTCCTACCTGTTTTCTATTCCCAAGAAGGACGGCTTCCTTCGTCCCATCATGGACCTGAAAGGGCTCAACAGGTTCGTCCATGTCTGCAAGTTCCGCTGTAGTCTATGCAGTCTGTGGTGGCATCCCTGGAGAAGGGCGAATTCTTCGTCCATCTACATTATCGCGCTGTGCCGTCAGTGGTTTCTTCGTTTTGTGGTGGATCCTTGACCTTTACAGTTGTCACTCTCCCCTTCGGGCTGGCCTCTGCCCTCTGGGCTTTTTTCCTCAGTGATGGCGTCTCTCATGGCCATCCTCCGCGCCAGAGGTGTTGCCGTGTTTCCAGACTTGGACGACCTCCTGGTGAAGCCCCTCCAGGTCAGACAATCTGACTATCTTGTGGCTCACCTTGGTTCTTCTTTGCCGGTTCTGCTGGCTCATCAATGAGGATGTCTCGTGCCCTCTAAGCACATGGAATCTGTGAGGGACATGATCCTCTACATGCTCCAGGGCTTGATTCTCCTTCCAGAGGCCACGATCCTGAGGTCCCATGTGTCCCACCTTCGTAGGTACTCTCCTTGCTTGCTCTGTTTCGGCATGTGAGTCTTGGCTCACGATGGCCTCGACCTTCTAGGCTGTACCTTTCATTCACTTACTCTGTCGTCCTCTCCACTTGACGATTCCGGCCTGCTGGGACAAATCACAGGACAGCCTCATCTGCCTGGTTATCTTTCCTCCTTGGTTCGCTGAAAGATTCTTTAGTGTTCTCCTCCCCAGGAATTTCTCAAGGAAAGTCCTTCTTCCCCTCTGTTGGTAGGTGATTCCCACTGATGCCAGTGGTCCTCGATGCTTTGACTGTTCAGGGCCTGTGGTCCAAGGCCGATTCCTCCCTCCGGTTCAACCTGCTGGAACCCAGGGCTATCTTATTTGCCCTGTCTCCTTAGACCTCTCTTCTCCAAGGACATCTGATCACAGTCCAGACTGAACTTTCCTCCATGGTCGCCTACTTGAACCCTCAGCGGGGCACCAGGAGCCTTGCAGCCTTAATAGAAGCTTCACAATCTCTTCCTTGGGTGGAGTGCCTCGTTCCAGCTCTTTTGGTGGTCAACTTTTTTCTGGCGTGGACCACTGGGTGGCAGACTACTTGAGTCGAGAAAATATTGCTCCGGGCGAGGGTCGCTTTATCAGCAGATCTTCCTTCAACTGTGCTCCCACTGTGGCAGACGTCTACCTTTTTTGCCTCCGCTGGAACCACAAGGTCCCCGTCTAAATTGCCAAGTCTCTGGATCCTCGAGCCATCACCGCTGACGCTTGTGAGTTCGGTTTTTCGCTTTCTCTTCTCCCTCGGGTCCTCCAGAATCTCAAGACTAAGGGGGTTCAAGCTATCCTGGTGGCACCAGATTGGCCCTGGTACATGGATGTCATGTTCCTTTTGGCGGATGCTCCTTGGCCTCTTCCTCTGCTGGTCGACCTTCTGTCTCAAGTACTGCTGTTCCATCCCACTGCTGCGTTCACGACGTGGCTTTTGAATTCGAGGTTTGAGGCGTTGTGGTTTTTTTGTTATCCTACCATACTCAAGGCCCTGAAATTCCAGATAGCTTAGATCTGCCATCAAACGTGTAAGACTTACGTCCCCCGTTGGGAGAGTAATAATTCTCATCGGATCAAGGTCTTAGTTTTTTTCCCTTTAAAGACTTTCCTACAGGAGTGCCACTCTGTGCTCCTTTGGAACCCTTGGATCCGTGGGATCTTAACCTCATCTTTTAAAGGTGCTTCAGGTTCCCTCCTTACCCCCTTTTATATCCCTTTTTGGTCTTCTGTCCTGGTAGATCGAGTTCCAGAGAGCGTGTGTGTGTTTCATTTTTTTTTTTTTTTTTCTTGTATAGCGCCATCATATTCCGCAGCACTTTACAGATGTTGTCAGTCACTTTTCCATATAGGGCTCACAATCTAAATTCCCTATCAGTATGTCTTTGGAGTGTGGGAGGAAACCCACGCAAACACAGGGAGAACATACAGTCATATGAAAAAGTTTGGGCACCCCTATTAATCTTAATCATTTTTAGTTCTAAATATTTGGGTGTTTGCAACAGCCATTTCAATTTGATATATCTAATAACTGATGGACACAGTAATATTTCAGGATTGAAATGAGGTTTATTGTACTAACAGAAAATGTGCAATATGCATTAAACCAAAATTTGACCGGTGCAAATGTATGGGCACCTCAACAGAAAAGTGACATTATTTAGTAGATCCTCCTTTTGCAAAAATAACAGCCTCTAGTCGCTTCCTGTAGCTTTTAATCAGTTCCTGGATGAAGGTATTTTTGACCATTCCTCTTGACAAAACAATTCCAGTTCAGTTAAGTTTGATGGTCGCCGAGCATGGACAGCCCGCTTCAAATTATCCCACAGATGTTCAATGATATTCAGGTCTGGGGACTGGGATGGCCATTCCAGAACATTGTAATTGATCCTGTGCATGAATGCCTGAGTAGATTTGGAGCTGTGTTTTGGATCATTGTCTTGCTGAAATATCCATCCCCGGCGTAACTTCAAATTCGTCACTGATTCTTGTACATTATTCTCAAGAATCTGCTGATACTGAGTTGAATCCATGCGACCCTCAACTTTAACAAGATTCCCGGTGCCGGCATTGGCCACACAGCCCCAAAGCATGATGGAACCTCCACCAAATTTTACAGTGGGTAGCAAGTGTTTTTCTTGGAATGCTGTGTTTTTTTGACGCCATGCATAACGCCTTTTTGTATGACCAAAC
Source organism: Leptodactylus fallax (assembly GCA_947044405.1). NCBI lineage: Eukaryota > Metazoa > Chordata > Amphibia > Anura > Leptodactylidae > Leptodactylus > Leptodactylus fallax. The sequence continues at coordinate 5,516,142 of CAMRHE010000099.1, read as the reverse complement.
AACTCAATCTTTGTTTCATCAGTCCACAGGACCTTCTTCCAAAATGAAGCTGGCTTGTCCAAATGTGCTTTTGCATACCTCAGGCAACTCTGTTTGTGGCGTGCTTTCAGAAACGGCTTCTTTCGCATCACTCTCCCATACAGCTTCTCCTTGTGCAAAGTGTGCTGTATTTTTGACCGATGCACAGTGACACCATCTGCAGCAAGATGATGCTGCAGCTCTTTGGAGGTGGTCTGTGGATTGTCCTTGACTGTTCTCACCATTCTTCTTCTCTGCCTTTCTGATATTTTTCTTGGCCTGCCACTTCTGGGCTTAACAAGAACTGTCCCTGTGGTCTTCCATTTCCTTACTATGTTCCTCACAGTGGAAACTGACAGGTTAAATCTCTGAGACAACTTTTTGTATCCTTCCCCTGAACAACTATGTTGAACAATCTTTGTTTTCAGATCATTTGAGAGTTATTTTGAGGAGCCCATGATGCCACTCTTCAGAGGAGATTCAAATAGGAGAACAACTTGCAATTGGCCACCTTAAATACCTTTTCTCATGACTGGATACACCTGGCTATGAAGTTCAAAGCTCAGTGAGGTTACAAAACCAATTTTGTGCTTCACAAAGTCAGTAAAAAGTAGTTAGGAGTATTCAAATCAATAAAATGATAAGGGTACCCAAATTTTTGCACCGGTCAAATTTACACTCCATGCCAAGAAAGGTCGTTGTTTTTATTAAAAATATCAGAACATACTGTATACTGATCTTCCTAATTTGCTGCATTTAAAGAGGACCTTTCACCACCTACACCAACTCCACTGTTTTGCATCTTTCAATAGGCACCACTCCACTGATTCTGGCGTAGTTGGAATTTATTCTCTAGTCCCCACCATTTCTGAGCAATCATTGCAGTTAGTTAGGCTCTCTACTGGCCAGTCCTGGGCTGGAACAGACTGACAGGGACTGCACCTGAAAGTAGACTGTATAATTGTGCGCAAACTAACATAAATAACTGCTCAAGAACTATAAGGACTATAGAGATAATTCCAACAGTGCCAGAATCAATGGAGTAGCACTTATTGAAGGATGCAATGAGCAGGAGTTGGTGAAAGTGTTGAAAGGTCCACTTTAGCTAACGGTATTCTAATTATTTGCAGTATACAGCAGAATTCACACATCATGAATTGTATATACAGACTTTGAGTTTAGAGAGGTGCTAAAACCACAGTCTGTTCCCATTAGTAATTCTAAAGCCAAAGTGTCTTATGCAGAGAAGTGTCATACTTGATTTGATATACCCAGCAACTTCAAGATAGTAAGATAAGATAGGCATTCTCTCTGTCTGAGACTTCTGAAAGCATAGTTTGCATTTGCAGCTGAAAAGGCTTCAGAGTTAATCTCCTCTGTACAGCAATTTGTAATACAAAAAGCTAACCTTTGAGATATTTCTCTCCTAGGGAAATTTTTTATACAGGTCTGATAAGGCCTGCAGTTTATTTTGATGATAGTCAAAACCTCCATGATACGATGCCAGTGGCCCCATAGCAGGGAGAAAAAAATTGCTTCCTTACATAAGTTCTGGCAATAAAAAACACAAAAAAAAAGTCCCCTCTCCAGAAATTTTGAATTCTAAGTTGAAGAACTTGTTACAACTAGACAGCTGTGTCTAGGCTTGAAACCTCCCTGGAGATCAGCTAGTCTTAAGGTGGGAGGGTTATATCTTCATCCCCTCATTTGCCCTGCAGCTGAAATATCCCCTGCGTATGAATGGGGAAACACAGTAATGATGGTCATAGTTGATCCACGGAGAAGCACTGTAGTACTTCTCTTCTGTAGCTCTTAGAGTTACCTCCAGAGCAGAGGATTTCCGTTATGATGTCCTATTGCCCCAATGGGCCATAAGAACAGGGTTTATCACGATGGACCAATCCCTTAAATGAATAGTATACTCTTGCTTCCTGGTTTAGTAGGACTCTTTCAAACCAAAAGCAATTGCTAAAGGGTTGTTAAAGTGTAGCTAAACTTTTGAACATCTTTTTTATTTTCTGGCAGCATTTGTGTCTGGATTGGGAGCATCTGAATTTAAATATGCCCATCCCAGCTGTGTTTTAACTGATTCCAGTACTTTCTGTATTATTTCCAAAGAGATCATCAGTTAAAAACACAGTTGTGATTGGCATATTTATTTGCAGCTCTAGCTGCTCCCAATCCTTACTGGAATCCTTGTGTCCTATAAAAGACATCTTTTATATGCCACCAAAGCACTGAAATTAATGCTGCTGTATGATGTTTGTTAAAAAAAGACATCACACAGCCAGTTTTCACTGTCATGTGAGAGTAGCCTTACTGTTTAAATTGACAGCCACACACACACACTGCATTGAGAAAATCAAGGCAAAAAATACAGAATGGACAGAAGTGCATTCCAGCACAGGACTTCACAGAAGGGAGTCAAAATCAAAGTCTGTTAGGGTGCGTTCACACTACTGTTGGATGTTTGTTTAAAAAAAAAAAAATAAAAAAAAATGACCACCTATCATAACTGACATTAACTGATGTTACAGACAGTATAATGGACACCTGTCCATTACCCATAAATTTTAATGTTAAAAAAATAATGGACGCTTGACGTCTGTCATGTTAGTTATTTTTCACAGACACTGTGGGGAAAAAAAAAAAGTCCTGCAGGATTTTTGTTCGCTAAAAATAATGGACATGTGACGTATTTAGTGTAAACGGACACCAGATATAATCCTACTGAAATCAATGGAATTTTTAACTGATTTGTGATGGTTCTGCTAGTGTTTGTTGCTAAAATCTTGTAACGGACAATAGCAACTGACACTACTGAAAGTCACCATCTGTAGTGTGAATGACCCCTTAATAAAGTATATTACAATGTTTATTAATGTGAGAATACTGCCAAAAAAATCAAAAGTTGTTTGCAAGTTTTGGTATGCTTTAAATAGAGCTCAATAAAGACTTTTTAAAATCTTTTATTTTTATTTATTTTTTTATACAGGGTTCGGATAATAACTATGAAGAAATAAAAGAAAAAAATCAACATTACATATTTGGCTTTAAATCAGAACAGGTGAGGTTAAGTTAATTTTTTATTTTTTTTTTATCCCTAATACCTTAGCCTTTTGAAGACACTGCCTAAAAAACACCTTAAGGCTAAGGCCCCACGTAGCGAGCCGCAGCCAAATAGCGCTTTAGGAAAAACCACGGTGGAAACCTATTGCGATTTTCAAAATGAAATGTTTTGCTTTTAAGACCACCCATTCATTACTAAATATTATCTAACATATCTCTGCTTTATGTTGGCATTATCTTTTAATCGTCCTTCAATTTATTTTGGTTGTTAGAAGGCTTACAAGTCTAACAGAGATTTTCCAAATCTACAGGAAAATTTCTTAAACCCATTTTCTAGAGACCGCTTCAGTTCTGAAGTGGATTTTAAAGGCCTGTATATTATAAACACACATAAATCATCCCACTCTCAAAACTGCAACCCTTAAATAATTCAAAAGTTGAAGTTTGATAACCCTTTAAACGTTTCACAGGAATTCTCATAGATTGTAAGCCATTGCGGGCAGGGCCCTCTTTCCCACTGTGCCAGTTGGTCACTGCTAGTATTATATTTGTTTTGTATATTTTGTGTACCATATGTAAACCCTCAAATGTAAAGCACCGTGAAATTAATGGTGCTATATAAATAAACAATAATAATAATTATTAAAGCAAAATGGAGGGGAAATTTAGATATTTAATTTATTTTTTAATATGTTCATTTATCCCTGAATTTGATAAGCACAGCAAATTCCGGGCCTGAAGAGCCTCTTACCCGACCGGATACATAGGACTACCGTCTAGGACCGCGGTCGGAAACCTCACCCAGCTGTTTCGATCAAACCAAACACGGCCGAAACGAAACTGCTATTATTATACAGTGGGGTCTCTACAGACCCCAGAGTATAATAAGTGGAAGGCCAAGAGAGGTGACAAACACAAAAAAAAAGTTACTCACCTTCCCTGCGCTCCACGGCGGCGCTGTTCTCTGCAGGCACTTCTGCCTGAAGTAAGAGAGCACTGACAGGGCCTCAGAGGTCACGTCCACTGTCATTACGTATAAGGACGCAACGTGACCCCTGAAACCCAATCAGCGGTTGTTGACTTCACGCAGAAGCGCTGAAGAGAACAGAGTGGCTGCAGCGCACAGGGAAGGTGAGTAACATTGTTTTTTATGTTTGTCACCTCTCTTGGCCTTCCACTTATTATACTCTGGGGTCTGTAGAGTTGCGAAAATTGGAATATTGTAAAAGTTGGAATATTATACTGTGTGCAGGGGTCGCTATGAGAGAGAATACCGTGTGCAGGGGCCGCTATGAGAGAGAATACCGTGTGCAGGGGTTGCTATGAGAGAGAATACCGTGTGCAGGGGCCGCTATGGCATATAATATCGTATGCAGAGGCCGCTATGGGATATAATACCGTGTGCAGGGGCCATGTGGGTGGGGGGGGGTCAATGTGACCCAGCAAGCAGAGTCACAGGTCAGGGGCCATAGTTACATCAAACACCTTAATAAGTTGTTGGACCTTTCTCCAAAAATCTCCCAGAACAGTGCACTCTCACAACATATGCATTAAACCGGCATCTTCCCTGGAGCACCTTTGCCACCTGAAATTCTATCTCAGTCCTATGCTATACAAAAGCTTAGATGTTTTTTACATTCTATGGAGAGAGAATTTATGGGACAGCCTCTGATAGGGATAAGAGGGGAACCAAAATTAACACTTCCTCCCAAACCCCATTGGAAATGGCCCTCAAATCAGCTTTCCACTTAGTTTTCATGGTCAATCCACATATATCAGACAAGGCTCTCAGCAGAATAGCAAATCCCTTAGTGGAGATTGTGAAGAGGAGGGTAGACGGGGCAACCCTGCTGTGTGCTTCTCCCCAATGTAAATTACCCTCTTCATAAAGACAGGGTCAAATTCCATCCGCGACATCTTTGCCCAATTCCCACTCAACACTGTCAAATGCCTTGGCAGCATCAAGTGAGATAACCATGGAGCTGTCCATGGCACCAGTGTCCCATGATCGATCTCCCTGGCATAAAGCCAGATTGATAATCATGAATTAGACTGGTGATCACCAAGTTGAGGTGACAGGCAAGAACCTTCGCCAGGAATTTCAGTTAGGAGGCGGGAGATGGGCCAATAGACATCTGGATCAGTATGGTCCTTGCCCAGTATTTGGATCACCACTACTATCGCCCACTCTGTAAAGTTTTTAATTATATATTTTCATAAGTGTTTAACTTTTCATTGCACTTTTACTTTAATTTAGTTGACTTCTCCTGTGTAGAGTATGTACGATTAATTATTGATCTATGAAATATGTTTGTAACATTTCCTACCCATGAAATTTTTATGAAAGAGTCTAAATGTAATTTTAAGGTTATGGATCTCCCTACTGATATTCGGTATTCTGTAAGCCTCTCGTGTGTGTTGTGTGTGTGTTTTTTTTTTTTTTTTTTGTTTTTTTTTTTGCTTGTCTTTTAGTGTACATGCAGATGTTTTAGTTCCTTTTTTATTGATTTTGATTTTTAGTGCAAGGGTATGTACCCACAGTGTAAATTGCAGAGGGATTTAAAGTTCTCTTCCTCCTCAAGATCCACTCCAAAAACTAGTGCTTTCTGCTGTGGGTTGGAATGTGTGATTATCCTCATATACAATGGGGCTAAGCGTGAGACCTCGCAGTGGAAACTACAGCAGGGTCAAGCAGGATGATGCTGCTTATCAGTGCAGTGAAAAATGCTTGCTATTGAAAATAGTGGGAGGCAGATTCAAGCTGTTTTTTGAACAGCATTTCGAGGGCGTGAAGACCACCGGAAATTCCTCTTCAAATTACAGTGTGACCATACCCTGATCAATTTTTGATCAGTGTTGGAGTGGTGTCAGTTATTGTTGTGAATGTGAGGGAGACTTATAGCTATAAAATGTACTAATGTGTTATAAGCACCAATGTGCTACTGATAATTGTGACCTATTTACACTGTAAAGTTGATTGTATCAATATTAACATAACTTTTCCTCTATACATACAGATCTATCAGATCTATCTGCCCATCCCACTCATATTTTAATTATTTATTTACTTTTTCCAAATCAGTGATGGATTAGTCATCTTGGCTGCTGCCTGGCATTCTGGTGATACTCCTTGCATGAGCTATTACACTGTTATAACTGTAAAGGATGAAGGCTACAACTTTTCAGATGAAATCAATGTTGAAGTCACTCAGCTCAATCCTCTGTTTCAGGTCAGTTTCATGAATTACAGGAAAAGGTCTGTTGTGCATTTCAGTGAAATAGGTGAACTTCATTTTTCTTTTTTTGTAAACCATTTTTTTTTCCCCCTTCACTCACCTTCCCATCACGTTTCTGCACATATCCATAAATGGGAGTCTCAGGCCTTTTATCTTTTATAGGACCAGAGACCTATCTTTGGCCACAAACCAATGCAAAGATAAATGCAAAATCCAATATTCCTCCATTTATTTTTATGGATTTGCAAGTCAGCCTGCAAGTGCACCAGGAATGCAGCCTGATTTGCCTATGGACAGTCATGATGCAGGCAGAGGCTGAGAATGTTATTCACAGCTAAAGCGGTGGTATTAGGAGGGGATTCCAGAGGAGACCCAGAGCAGTAATAGCTGTCAGTATTCAAATGTGGCAGATTGAACCCATCCCCAATACACTTGCAGTTTGATTTGCATATTTATAAAAATCAATGGATGAATATTGGATTTATGTCCATGTACATAGCCTTTTATGTTGATTTATATTGAGGTTTTTTGTTTTTTTTTGCAGTCTGAAGATATGCTGGCTGCCCATCTTGTAATCCCAAACTTTAGTAGCCAAGCCGCTTGCATTTATACCAAGGATATGGTGTTTGCCTGTTCTACAGGTACAAAGCGAGTCACTGTGCCACAGGAGAAAATCTCATTTGAAGCTCAAGGTATCTTAGCAATTATTTCCTGCTTTATTAATTTGAAGTGTGTTCTGTGTAACATAAATGTAACAAAACTTCTGGAGTCATTTGAAGTGTGTGTGTGTGTGTGTGTGTGTGTGTGTGTGATGTGTGTATATATATATATATATATATATATATATATATATATATATTTTTCAGGCTAGGGCTATACAGTAACTTTGGCCCTAACACACGTTGCACATGTGTGTATCCTGTTGGATTTCTGATGCAGCAAATTGCAGGTCACAATATCAACTTTCATTATTTGCTATGCAAGCGCCACCCTCTGAAGTCCAAATGGTGCAATAGGCCATATTAACAGGGATTGTCTTTATGAGTAAAAATGTTAATTCTAAGTTTAACGAATCCACATTTTTTTATGTGTCCTCTGTTAGAAAAATCTACTGAAATATTGCAGTTTTGCAGTGTTGAAACCTGAGCACTGCCTATAGCAGGGCTACTCAACTACTTTTCGCAAAAGTTCCTATGGTCCATCGTGACACTAACTATTTGGGGAGGTGCATAGCATGGTGTTTTCTTTCTGGGCCTTTTTGACTCTAATTTGACATCAGTATTTTTAGCAAAGATCTACTAGCCAGGATCTACAATTAGGTGAAGGTCCTAGCTTGACCTGTAGAGCAGGATGAACCTGTCCAGTATTTTCTGAACCTTTTGGATAAGACTCTTCTGACTAAATAACAAATTACAAAAAAAATATCTCCTATTACTTTAACCTTCCCTGATAGTCAAATGTAGTAGAGGGGTCAATGTCACTAACTGGTATGCTAGAAAAGATAAAGGGGTTATTCGCGAACAGTAAAGGCACACATAAAGCCCATCATAAGAAGCCCTATTAGTGGTCTTCACATAATATAATGTTTTATGTGGCAATATATTGTGTGAGGGGCACTAAGGGGGCATTACACTGTGTGTGGGACACTAAAACAGGCCTCCACAAGTTACAATGCTCCATGGTACCCCAACACACACTGTAATGTTCCCATCAGAATGACACTGACAGCGGCTGGGAGAAGTTACTCCTGTGTAGACAGCAGGGACAATCCCTTCTGCCTCTTTTGCAGTGTATCAGGGACAGCAATTTTGAGATGAGTGTTTCTCCCAACTGCTGTCATTCTGAAGGGCCAGGAGGCAGGGGTCTGAATTCAGTCTATGGGCTACTAGTTGAGTATCCATGCACTATAGGCTAATTCTACTTTGTATAGACGAATATTCAGTTTGTGCTGTTTCCATTGGGGTCCTTGTCAACAGCCATCATGATCAGAGTTAGGGCATCAATATCTGGTTGGTGGGAGTCCCAACACCTGGTGCTTCCACAGTTTAGTTGCTCACAACAGTGCTTGGGTAAGTGCCACGTCCACTACACAGGCCACTGACATCGTGTTGATTCATCATATAGTGTGATTGCAACTCGCTCCTTTTCAAATGAATGGCGCTGAGCTGCATTACCAAACACAGCCCCTATACAATGTATGCACTCTGCATGTGGTGCAGTGGACACCGTAGTGTTCGGATGGAAGCTGTCTCTTTAGCTGGTAGTCCAATGTGTTGAACCAACATCAATCAGGTATTGAGATTTTTCCTAAGGATTGGTCATCAATATGTATGCCCTGGATAGTCCCTTTTTGCTAAAATATTTTTGACTATTAAACCTTTTTTCCTCAAACGTGGTAATGTTTTAAAAAACAGTTTTCTGGGACTTTATGTTGATGGACCATCCTTGGGATATGTCCTCAACATGTGACTGGTGGGGGTCTGGCAACCTGGACCCCCACAGGTTAGCTGGTCGAAGGGGGCACTGCATACGGATGAGTGATGACCCTTCATTGAATACCAAGCACAGTTCTGTACATATCATGCCTTTTGAGACTGATCTGCAGCTTTACCAGGTGACTAATGAATGTGACGTTTTTAAGCGCAAGGACCTCTTGCGACAAATGATCTGTGGGGGTTCAAGGTGTCAGACTCCCACCAGTCAAAAGGATAGTTCATCATTGTGTAAGTTCTGGAAGACCCCTTTAAAAGCAAATGTTCTCTTTTCGTACTTCTAGCCAGTTATACATATATGCTGAAATATGCCATTATTTTATGTTTTCTGAACAGCATCCCTCAAAACATATTGAAAAATGTTACAGCCCATCATTTGCGTGTACCAAAGCTTTTTAATTTTTATCTTCATTATGTCTTGCCAGGAGATCACATTATTGGAGCTGGATCCTGTGCAGATATGCCAGTCTTTTTTACAAGAAAGAGTGGCCTTCTAGCTGTTGTTCCTCGTGAGACTTTCTCTGTTTTGCCAGAAGATGTAGAAGATTCTCTGTCCTCTTCATTAGCTGGAGCTAGTAGTCAGGTAAAAAAAAAAAAAAATGCAAATATTAAAGGGATTGTCGAAGAGCATAAATTAAAGGGTTTGTGCCGTTATGGACACTTATCCCCTGGACAGGAGAGAAGTATCCAATCCCTGGGGATTATAACAGGTCCCCAGCGATCAGAAGGACATGGGCCTGAAAGTTGCCCTAAAAACTCCTTGTGAATACACTTCTATGGGGCTGTCAGAGATTACAGCCCCATAGCAGTGAATTGAGCACGGGTCACGAATGTGCACTAGAATTTCATTCACAAGGAGGCTTGAGGGGTACTTTTGGTTCCCTATCATCCTAATCATTGGAGTTCCTGACGATTGAACACTTATCCCCCTGTCCTGTGAATAGGGAATAAGTGTCCAAAATGTCACAACCACTTTAATGGCCTATCCTTAGAATACGTCGTCACCATGAGGTTAGCGAGGATCTGACATTCTCTACCCCCCAGCAATCAGCTGATATCTGCACAGTATACAGAGCAGGAAGCAAACTGCCACAGCAGCTACCATTCAAAGGTATCACCACTTAAAGTAAACCTACCACCTATATATATTTTTTTTTAAATTCAAACCAGTTATTGAAACAAATTACTTTGTTCTCTTGTGATATTACTTTCCGATTGTAGGTTTACATTTGCATCTCAATAAATTAGAATATTTTCCCTTCACCCACGACAGCACCCAGAGAGAGGATCCGCCCCCAGGGACAGGAAACCTACGGTATAAAAAGGTGGCGCCTCTCCTACCCCTCAGTTGTTTCCTGTCCCTGGAGGGAGACCTACGTGTCTGCTTGAGGCAGGCTTACCTGATGGCATAGGAAAGAGTTGGTCCTGGTAGGGGTTGCCTCTCTTCTTCCAGGGGTGGCTGTAGCCCAGTCTGGAGTCAGGTGCCATCCCCCCAGCTATGTGCCGCTGGTGTTCCGGGCGCGTGGGTTCCGATATCCAGGCAGAAGGAGTGTGTTTCCTCTGCTTTAGGCCGCAGGAGTTCCGGGCCTGCAGGGAGACACATGGAAATGCCAGCCCGGCAGGAAGCGGGTGTGGCTTCCGATGGAAGGGCGTGGCTTACTGTAATGAAGGCGTGGCCTAGCGTCTGAATGGCCATAAAATGCAGATTGAAGGAAAGTGGAGCTGCTAAGCAGTTCCTGGCCCTCCATGCACCGAGTCTCTATAGTATGGAAGAGCAGCAGCAGCCACAGCCGCCGCCACAGCAGCTGCCGCCGGCAGGAGGAAGATCCCAAGATGGAGGGCAAGATGAAGGTCCACCTCCACCTTCCTCGGTATTCTAGGGGGATGTAAGTGGCTGCGTGCCAACCCTTTATTTTTTATTGATTAATGGTTTCCCCTGTCTTTTGTAGGATAGACCTAAGAATAAGGAATGTGCCTTATGTAGAACTAGACTTTCTTCTTCTTATGAGAAAAAGCTCTGCCCATCATGTATTAATAGAACTGTTGCTAAGGAGTCCCCGTCATTCTTACAGGGTATCAGATCTATGATACAGGAGGAGGTCAGGAGTTCCCTTAAGGGTAAAAGTGGCCAGAAAAAGAAGTCCAGTTCCTCTACCCAAGGTCAAGACTCCTCTTCTGAGGAGGAGTCTGTTAAAGGTGAAAGTGGAGAATTATCCGATGATGTCTCTTCTTCCTCCATATCTGATGTAGAGGGAGGACAGTCGTGTTTTCCAGTTGAGGACACTGACAAGTTGCTCAAAGCCATTCGAGCGACTATGGGGATTGAGGACTCTAGACACTCCCGTTCTATACTGGACATTATGTTTGGAGGTTCGTCAAAGGAGACACTTTTTATCCCTAGAGGAGTTAAGCGTAAATACCCGTTTGAAGAGGAAGCTTGCTCTTCTTGGGATAATGTACCAAAAATTGATGTTGCCATAGCCAGAGCCTCTAGGAACTCGGCACTGCCCTTCGAGGACATGGGTACCCTGAAGGATCCCTTAGACAAGAAAGCAGAAAGCTTCCTAAGGCGTTCTGGGGAGTCAGTAGGAGCGTCCCTCAAGCCCAATATAGCGGCTACCTCTACTGCTAGATCCCTTATGATCTGACTAGGGGAGCTGGAAGATCAATTAAGGGATAAGGCCCCAAGAGAGCAGATTCTGTCAGCCCTGCCGACTATTAGAAAAGCTGCAAATTTTTTGCCAAATGCTTCAGCTGACGCTGTAAGATTATCAGCTCGCTCCCTTGCCCTGACCAACTCCGCCAGGAGGGCTATATGGCTGAAGAGTTGGACAGGTGATGTCTAAGACCCGGCTGTGCAATCTGCCCTGTGACGGTGAATATCTCTTTGGACCAGCCTTGGGTGACATCTTAGCTAAGGCAGCAGAAAAAAAAAAAAAAAAAAAAGAGTTTTTCCTTTGCCTTCCTCTGGTCGGACACGGAGGTCCTTTCGTCCCTTTGCAGCATACAGAGGGCAGAAAATTGTCAAGTCCAGAGATAATAGCTGGGCAGAATCAATAAGAAACACAAGGGGTTCTTATTTAAAAACTCACCCCGTAATAAAGATCCAAGACCCAATAGGCAATGACGCCAGGCCCCGGGTAGAGGGGAGACTGAGGAAATTCCTTCTTGCCTCGAGGAAAATTTCATAAGGGGTTTTTATTCCCATCTGTTCTGGGTAAGGAAACCCGATGGCTCCTACAGAACCATAATAAATCTAAGGAGGTTAAATCAGTTTCTGTCTTACAAGAAATTCCGGATGGAGACAGTGCAGTCAGCAGTGAGATTGTTAACTCCCAATTGCTGGATGGCGGTGATAGACCTGAAAGATGCTTATTACCATGTTCCAATTTTTCCAGGTCACCAGAGGTTCTTGCGAGTAGCAGTAGAAATGGGAGGGGTGGTTTCAGCAATACCAATATCAGGCTCTTCCCTTTGGAATCTCCATAGCCCCAAGAGTCTTTACCAAAATAGTGGCAGAAATGGGGGCACATGTAGGAGAGAAAGACGTTCTGTTTATTCCATATCTAGACGACTTTCTCATTGTGGCAAGATCCAGAATAGAATGTTTAGAAAGTGTCAGAGTAGTACTGAACATTCTGGAGGAATTAGGTTGGATGGTGAATCTAGAGAAGTCAAGTTTAGTTCCTTCTCAACAGAAAAAGTTTCTAGGGATCATTCTATATTCCACGGCTCAGAGATCTTTTCTCCCTCCAGAGAAAATAGAGAGAGTTCTGTCCCTAGTAAAAATCCTGATCCAGTCCCCCAGGGTCACTATAAGAAAGGCTATGTCCATCCTGGGGACTCTCGCGGCCTGTATTCCAGCTGTACCTTGGGCTCAGAGCCACTCCCGAGACCTGCAGTGGGAAATCCTGGCAGCCTGGTGTCAGGAAGAGAAAATTCTTGACAAATTTATGTGGGTGTCTCAGCCAACAAGAGAAACCCTGGGTTGGTGGTTAGTCAGGGGTCACCTAGAAATTGGAGTTCCATGCAAGATCTCAGACCCCCTAATTATTACCACGGATGCCAGCCCTTGGGGGTGGGGTGCCCACATGAAGGATCAGGTGGTCCAAGGCTGCTGGTCAAGGAGTCTTTCTCAGGCATCCTCAAATCAGAGGGAACTAATGGCGATTTTTGGAGACCTTGAAAGTCGTAGGTCAGGGTATTCGGAATCGCCATGTAAGGATCATGTCCGACAATATGACAGCAGTTTCATATATAAATAAGCAAGGGGGTACGAGGTCCCTTCCCCTTATGAAAATAATGGCCTGGATTTTACATCTGTCAGAGCCCCTGGTTCTCTCCTTGTCTGCTCTGCATATCAGGGGGTCAGACAATTTCAGGGCAGATTTCCTGAGCCGTCACAATCTGAATCAGAGAGAGTGGGAGTTGAACCCATCCATCTTTTTAGAGATTACCAGGGTTTGGGGAGTCCCGGAAATAGATCTCTTTGTCAGTCGGTCAAACAAGAAGGTGGAGAGATTTTTTTTTCCCTAAACCCAGAGGAACCCCCCTTTGGGGTGGATGCTCTGTCCTACAAGTGGGATTTCAATCTAGCTTACGCTTTTCCTCCCTTCTATCTCATTCCAGCAGTTCTGAGGAAGATCAGGGAGGATTGAGCGAGGGTTATTCTAATTGCCCCCTTTTTGGCCGAGGAGAGCCTGGTTTACCAGGCTAAGGATCCTGTCTGTTTCGGACCCTTGGATTCTCCCAGTCAGCCAGGACCTTCTATGTCAGGGCCCCATTCTCCATCCGGAGTCCAGCCACTTACATTTGACGGCCTGGAATTTGAGCGGAGATTACTAGCTTCTAAAGGTTTTTTCAGAATCTCATTTCCACTCTTCTAAAAAGCAGAAAACCGGTCACTACTAAAATATACGCTAGGACTTGGTTCCGTTTTTTTTTTTTAATTTCTAGGTGGTTCTCCAGGGGAGATTGGGGATATATCTAGAAAACAGATTCTAGAGTTCCTTCAGAAGGGACTAGAAAAGGGGCTTTGTACCAGCACTTTAAAAGTCCAGGTTTCAGCCCTTAGTGTTCTACTAAATGATAAATTGGCTGACGATCCCTGGATGATTGGGTTCATCAAGGCGGCCTCTAGAAGTAGACCGGTGGTTAGGTCCAGAGTTCCTCCCTGGGACTTGTACCTAGTTCTGTGTGCCTTAACTAAACCTCCCTTTGAACCATCGATCTCTATCCCTATTAAAAATTTATCCCTGAAAGTGATTCTTTTAGTGGCCCTTACCTCGGCAGGTCACATAGGAGAATTGCAGGCTCTATCAGTTAATCCACCCTTTACTGTTATTACAGAGGACAGGGTAATAATTAAACCAGACCCAGCTTTTTTGCCTAAAGTAGCCTCAAAATTTCATAGCTCTCAGGAGATAGTTCTCCCCTCCCTCTGTGCTAACCCAAGTAGTACTAAACAGCAGAAATACCACTGTTTGGATGTAAGACGTTGCCTAATCCAGTATTTTGTCCTCTACTTCCTCTTGGAGGAAATCTACTTCCCTATTTGTTCTCTTTTCAGGTCCCAACAAAGGGAAGGCGGCCTCTAAGTGTAGTCTGGCTAGGTGGGTGAGACTAGCAATCTCCCTGGCCTACAGTTCTTTGGGCCTTCCCCCCCCCCCCCAGTGGGGCTCAAGGCACATTCTACTAGGGCGATTGCCATCTCATGGGCCGAGAGAGCTGATTCTTTCATAGAATTTAGCTGCAAAGCAGCAACCTGGTCTTCACCTTCTACCTTTTTTCGCCATTATAGGCTGGACATTGGGGGCTTCTGCTGATCTTTCTTTTGAAAGGAAAGTTTTACAAGCGGTGGTCCCTCCCTAGTGTTTTCCTATTTTATTCTCTATGGGTGCTGTCGTGGGTGAAGGGAAAAATGGTAATTACTTACCGGTAATTGGATTTTCCAGAACCCACGACAGCACCGTCCTTTATCCCTCCCTTTTTTCTTGGTGATGGACTTTTGTTTGGCACTGGGTGTAGCAAGCAAAAAAAAAAAAAAAAAAGTTTTGACGTTAGGGTCATGAGTTACAAGTTAACTGGAGTCTCCATCTCACTTCTATAAAACAACTGAGGGGTAGGAGAGGCTCCACCTTTTTATACCGTAGGTTTCCTGTCCCTGGGGGCGGATCCTCTCTCTGGGTGCTGTCCTGGGTTCTGGAAAATCCAATTACCGGTAAGTAATTACCATTTTTTGAAACGTTCATTCATTTCAGTAATTCAATTCATAATCAGCAGTCTTCCATGATTGTGTGTCCTACTGAACCAGACTGAGGGACCATTTAAAGGCTTAGGAAACCTTGGCAGGTGACACACTGAATTTTCAATACTGAGCTTTTTTACAATATTCAAATTTTCTTAGATTTTGGTTTTCATTACCTGTAATCCATAATCAACATTTACAGAAATAAAACACTTGAAATAGAACACTCTGTGTGTAAAGAATCTAGAAAATATAGGAGGTCACTTTTTTAATTTAATTACTGAAAGAAATAAACGTTTCAAAGATGTTGTAATTTATTGAGATGCACCTGTATTTTAATCCATTTTCTGTTTTTCTATTTTTAAAATAGATCTATAAGGGTGTGTTCACACGGAGGAATTTGCCGCAGATTTGGGGGCAGAATTCGCTCCCGGAATCCGCCTCCCATTTTTTTCAGTGGGAGGCAGAGATCGCAGCAGGACGTGGAAAAAAGAAGCGTGCTGCTCGAGACTCTCTCCTGGGGTCCATTCATCCGGGCCTAATCAGGAGCGAGATGCTGCGACAAGATGCTGATACACTGCATCGGCATCCCGTCACGGATAGACCACGGCGAAAATGCCGGTGGCGGAAAATGAAGAAAATTCCTCTTCGTTTTCTGCTGTGTGAACATACCCTAAAACTGTGAGGATTTGATACAAAAAGTACATTGGAAAATTGTACAACTTTTTATTATACAAACAATAAAATTCATCTCCCAATATTGGTCTGAAAGTGGCCAACCTCTTTAAGAACACACCCTAA
This sequence comes from Leptodactylus fallax, assembly GCA_947044405.1. Classification (NCBI taxonomy): domain Eukaryota; kingdom Metazoa; phylum Chordata; class Amphibia; order Anura; family Leptodactylidae; genus Leptodactylus; species Leptodactylus fallax. The sequence goes on along the minus strand of CAMRHE010000099.1, from coordinate 5,500,279 downwards.
AAGTACCTTAAGGACCAGACCGCATTTTTCCAAACGGACATGTCACTTTATGTGGCAATAATTCTTAGAAGCTTTTACTTACACAAGTGATTGTGAGATTTATTTATTTATTTATTTATTTTTGTTAATAGTAAACATTTTTTTTTTTTTTTTTTTTTTTTTAAGAAAAGGAAATTTAATGGAAACTTGGAAAAATTCGCAGTTTTCAAAGTGTGAAGTCATACCACCCACATACATTGATTAATAGTATCTACCATATATCTGCTTTGTACTGGAATCATCTTTTAATTGTTCTTTAATTTATTCTGGACATTAGAAGACTTACAAGTGTAACTGCAATTTTTCCAAATTTATAAGAAAATTTCCCTAACCTATTCGTTAGGGAGCACTTCAGTTCTGAAGGGGATTTTAAAGGCTTATATACAGTCCTGGCCGTGAGTGTTGGCACCCATGTAATTTTCCCAGAAAATGAGGTATTTCTCCCAGAAAATTAGTGCAATTACACGTTTTGTTGAACACATTTATTTATCTTTGTGTGTATTGGAGCAACACAATAACACTGAGGGGAAAAAAAGGCAAATTGGACATAATTTCACACAAAAATCCCTAAATGGGCCGAACAAAACTGTTGGCACATTTTCAAAATTGTGGATAAGTAACTGGGTGTGGGCAAAATATATAATGTGTGTGTATACGAACGTACATACGCGCGCCACACTAACCATAGACATTAGATCTATCTATCTCCAGAGATCTTGATGTACATTTGTCCATGGTGCGCAACATAATCAAGAAGTTTACAACCCATAGCACTGTAACTAATCTCCCTGGATGTGGACGGAAGAGAAAATTTCATGAGATTGTGGTGTAGGATGCTCCAGATGGTGGATAAGCGGCCCCAATCAAGTTCCAAAGAGATTCAAGCTGTCCTGCCGATTCACGGTGCATCAGTGTCATTGTGATCTATCCGTTCTGCTGACATAGAGACACAAAAAAAACTAGACTGCAGTTTGCCAAAATGTATGTGAGTAAGCCAGAATCCTTCTGGGGAAAATGTATGATGGACAGATGAGACCAAGATAGAGATTTTTGGTAAAGCACATCATTCTACTGTTTACTACAAATGAAATAAGGCCTACCAAGAAAAGAAAACATGGTGGAGGTTCAAAGATGTTTTGGGGCTGCCTCTAGCACTGGGTGCTTCGACTGCGTGCAAGGCATCATGAAATCTGAAGATTACCAAAGGATTTCGGGTCCCAGTGTAGGACCCAGTGTCAGAAAGCTGGGATTGTGTGCTAGGTCATGGGTCTTCCAGCCTGGAACTGGCCCCTACCATACTTCAAAAAGCACCCAGAAATGGATGGAAACAAAGCGCTGGAGAGTTCTGATGTGGCCAACAATGAGTCCGGATCTAAATCCCATTGAACACCTGTGGAGATCTCTTAAAATTGCTGTTGGGAGAAGGCACCCTTCAAATATGAGAGACCTGGAGCAGTTTGCAAAAGAAAAGTGGTCCAAAGTTCCAGTGAAGAGGTGTAGCATAGCATGTGAAGCTCTAAAAAGGAATACGGAATACTATATTTTTCCAACATAAATCGACCTCCTTCCTACATAAATTTAGCTCCTTGCTCTCATTCCAAAGCATTCCAGGATTTCCCTTTCAGGATTGTAGGAAAGATGGGAAACATACCAGGTAATGCAGCAATAGGGACTGCTGAATAACTAAATATACCTAAATAAATCCTTTGTTTCGCTGGAAAAAAAAACGGCTTTGCAGCGCAGAGGGTGTAAGCGCACACACCCGCATTGCTTTAAAAACCCATTGAAATGAATGGGTTTTTAAGCTATGCGTCGCAAACCTTTCCCTATCCAGTTTTCCGAGATTTTCAGTTGGATTCGCGGCGGACGGACTCCAGCGCAAGTGTGAACCCACCCTAAGCTTTTCAGAGCTGCAGTTTAGCAGTAAGGCCTGCAGACCTAGCTAGAGATGAATATCATGCAGCTTTTTGTTTTTATCCTTGGTTTTCAGGATTTAGTGCCCCTTTAATGACAATTGCATCTTAAACGGTTAAAAGAAAATAAATAGTAAAACTGGGATATATCTTCTATATACGATTGGTAGGAGTCTGACTACTGCCTCTGCTGTTTTACTGGACTGGAGTGGCAGGTCTAGATAAGAGAAGTGCTGATTTAGCTTCTGTTTGCTGGCATGACTGACTGTAATGCCCCAGCGTTGCTACCTTAGAAATAGACACTAGTGAAGTCAAAGGTGCACAACTCTTTCCCCACTGACCGTAAAGTAATGGCATAACTTGGAGATATACCATGTATGTCTTTATTGATACCAAAAGTACACCTATGAAAAAACTTAGCCATTCATTATTGGTAAAAATTTATGGAGAAACTTTAAATGGATAAATAAGTAATACAATAGAGAGGACAAATACAGTCAGGGCAATCACATAGCATAATGCTCAGCATTAACAATGGGGAGCCTATATCCCTAATGCTCACTGCAGACAAAATGATACATACCCGTGTTTCTCTGAACATAAAACAGGGTTTTTTGCTCTGAAAGTTGGGTTAGGGCTTATTTTCAGGGGATGGCTTATATTTTTTCCATGAACAACATTCCACTTACCAGACCCCCTTACACTCAAAACAATTAGAGTACGCAAGTGCCAATGGTGGATGGGCTCTCACACAGATCTGTGTCACTTTTGTCAAAGGTGTGTCTGGTTCCTTGCCGTTGCATCAGCGTTCCAACCAAGTGTAGCGATTTGCTACCCCTGGTGACCGGCACTACTGGTAGTCAACCCTTATTGTTGTGGAGAACTCTCTCACTAGTGCCATCTTGTACAGATAGCTCCCTTAAGGTCAATGTCTGATTCTTTTGGGGGTGTTTGCTTTACTTGATGAAGGGTCTACTGTATCTATCCTGCTGTATTCTATTTACTTTTTTACATGTATAGCTGTCTGGACACTATTTTTAAAGAACTGTAACTATGTCTTATTTTTGGAGTAGGGCTTATATTTCAAGCATATTCCAAAAATCCTGAAAAATCATGCTTACGGCTATACATAAGATAAGTGTCTTAGATGTCCATCTAAAGAATCTATTGCACAAAATTTGGCAAATTGTAGGAAAAGAGACAATATTAGGTTAAGGTCATATGTTGCAGAAACGCTGAGTTCTTTTTATTGCAGATTTTGCTGCATTTTTTGTTTTTGCTTTTTTTTTTTTTTTTTTTTTTTTTGCCAATCTCAGGTGTGGATTTGGCGCAAGGGAGAAGTAGACACACAAATCTTAAAAAAACAAAAACAAAGCTTTTTTGTGGTCTGAGCCTTATATTCCAAAATCAAGAGTTACATACCCAAAGTGTCCAACTGCTGGGAAGGTGCCAGTCCCAGAACACATTTGGTGCAGCTATTGTTCAGGGGTAGCAAACTAGAAGCAGACATTTGTGTACAAAATGTTGTTTGTTTTGTTTTTAAATTAACATCTTATGGACTTCCACCTTTATGCTTATTTATATGTTGTCTTTTTTACTCTATATTAAAGACTACATCTATGGAACCATCTATGAGAGGAGAGACCATACCACATGATGATAAGACCAAACTGTTGAAGTCTGCATTTTTGCAGTTTTGTAGGTAAGAAATGTTTATTTCAACAACAAAGTGTCAACTGAAGTGTTTACCTTCTTCCAACTTGTTCAAAGTTCCATCAGGACTAACTATACAGTTGTTAGTATTGTATTAGATTCATAGTTTATTGCATATTTATCTTCATAGGAGTTCAATCACTGTTTGAATTAGAGAATCTTTACTGCTTCTGACTGACCTTGGCTCTCAGCCATTTATAGCGATGCAGGTGTCGGTCTGTGATAAAAATGAGTCTGAGTCAGTGGTTTGGGCTACCGACTCCACAGCCCTGGGTGTCGTCCATGCATTTTACATACGATTTGAGAGGTTACATTACCCTAGATTTTTATGGTGTGTTTTTTTTTTTTTTGTTTGTTTTTTGAGCCAAAGCCTGGAGTGAATTGAGCAGAAGGTCGAAGTTTAAGTACTTTATATAAATTTCCCATTCCTATTGTAGCCATTTTTGGCTTTGGCTCAGAAAACCACAGCAAAATCTGCAACAAAAAAAAAAACTGAATTTCCACAACGTGGATCCTCAGCCTCTAAGACAGACCTGGGCAAGTACAGCTTCCCAGCCTTCTTCAGTGGCAGTGGGGGCGTCCAGGTCTGGAGCGTGGACAGGTGAGTTAAAATTATCGGCCACTATTTTGTCGGGGCTGGGGAGATAACAGGGTCATATACTGTGGGTGGGCTTTAAAAAAGTGGTCATATACTGTGTCAGAGGTTATAAAATGTGCCGTAAACTGTTTGGGGGACATAAATAGGGGGATCATATGCTGTGTGGGGGGTAAATAAGGAGGCATGCTCAGAGGATGTTAGTTCTCTTTGGATCTACCTACCTATGTGAACAAACATTCTCAGTGATGAAGTTCTACAAATCCAGATACAGATCCTCCGTCAGTGATGATCACTTGTGTGCTGTCCTTCGCATATCCACCTCAGATATTCAACCTGACTTCAATGCACTTGTTCAAGCCCAAAACAGGCTAGATTTCTCTTGTTTTTGTATAAAGCTAATGTGATGCTGGTCTTTGAAAAACTAGATTTTCTTGTGTAAAGTTGTGATGCTAGTATTTTTTAAACGCTGCAGAAGATGCTCATTTTCAAAAAATGTTTGTTAAATTGTGCTATAATTCTGTGCTCCACATTTTCATGTTATTGTAATGTTTCATTTACTGTTCTTTATTAAGTTAAAGGGATGCTGGTCTTTGAAAAAAACTTGCTATTTTATGTCAGGATGTGATGCTAGTTTTTTAATCACTGCAAAAGTTTACAATTTTCTGAACTGAACAATCACAAGTTCATCATCTCATCATTAAATAATGATGTAATTAGGTCCTCCCCATTTTCATTGAATCATTGTAATGTTTCATTTACTATTTTTTATGAAGGGATAGTATATATACTGTACACAGTATATAGGTATTGGGTAGAACTGAGTTAGTTCTATTAGTCTGGCCCTCTAAAACCATTCCAATTTCTCATGTGGTCCCATGGGAAAATTAATTGCCCACCCCTGCTCTAAGAGGAGATATAAAGACTTTGCTCCAGAAAGATGTTACTAGACAATAAAGTTCAGAAATTACAGGTTTTAGGTCTTGGTTATATAAACATAACGCTTACTCTGAAGTATGTAAAAATATGCCAGAAAACTGCTATAAAGTAACAAAGTGTCATGAGTGGTGTAAAAATGATAAAAAGGCACTAATGTGGCATATGCCAAAATGTTAGTCTATTTTGGAGCTAGCTTGATTTTTATAAATATACCTCTGAGTTACGGCAGCATTTCTGTGTAAAATGGGATTTTTGTACTAAGACTAAGACGTTGATCCAGACCAGACTGGGGAAGATCTGATGAGAAACGTTACTCTCCCAACGGTGGATGTAATCCTTTCACGTTTGGCAAAATCCTTTTCTCCTTGTATTCACTGGGGGACACAGCATCATGGGTATAGACCTGGTCACTAGGAGACAGACACTAGGGAAATGAAAGCTGTTGGCTGTGCCTCCAGGCCATACCCTGCCACAGCCACTGTGCATGAATCAGTTTGTACCGTAGCAGTAGAAGAGAGACCCAAAGGAATATGGAACCAACAGCCACCAACAATGCCTGAACCCAAAAAGGAACCAACACAGATTGGGCAGGAACAACACTGAAAAACAAGGGTGGGATTTGTGTCCCCCAGTGAATACAACGAGAAAAGGATTTTACGTCGAGTACAAAAATCCCATTTTCTAGCTTATTTTACTGGGGGACACAGCACCATGGGATGTCCTAAAGCAGACCCAGAGGGTGGGAATAACACGGCCATGCGAACCTTAGGAATGGACACTAGGTTCAAAACTGATTCATGCACAGTGGCTGTGGCAGGGTATAGCCTGGAGGTGGAGCCAACAGCTTTCTTTTCCCTAGTGTCTGTCTCCTAGTGACCAGGTCTATACCCATGGTGCTGTTTCCCCCAGTGAAATAAGCGAGTAATGTAGTTTACTTAAAAGAAGGGAACCTTGTCAGTGTTTCATGTTACCCATGGTTAGGACAACTTGAATCTTCTGACAGCTTCATTTGAATAGATTTTTAATAGCTTCATTTGTGCTTGGGTTAGGAGATGTTATTAGTTTTTTTTTTCTCTCTGCAGTGTATTGTGAAATTTAAACAAATTGGACATAACTCCAGGTTAAACTTGCATGTGCATACTAGGTTTCTCTCAAAAAACATTTCGAAAAAACATTTGCATTCATTGCACTTTTGATGCTGGCTTTAGTTCTTAAAGAGATCCTTTCACCACCTCGACCAATTCAAGTGTTTTGACATCTGTTAGTCGCGCTCCACTGGTTCCAGCACAGTTGGAATTTTCTCTCTTACCCCCAACGTTCCCGAGCAACAAGTGCAGTTAGTTTTGGTGCCTGATTTGTTATTTTAAGCTCTAAGGTCAGAAGGGCGGTGTTAGGAAGTGGGGAGTGATTCAGGGCACCGATCAGAGACTGCCAGTGTCAGAGCTATATATGTAAATATATGTATGTGGATAGAAATATATCCACAATTATTATGGCGCAGGGGTGAATGGGGCTATACTCCAGGAATCTGGGTACGCATGGAGATGGCGTCCTTCTGAACCCCCTGACTGTAGTGCCATGGCTAGAAACCTTGTCACACAAACTTTTCCTGCTCCCAACAGCAGGCTCCACCTCTAATCCTGCCCCGCTTTTCCACATATTATGCGGGTCATCTTTTCTCACTAGCACAGGCTATGTGGTGTTCCTTCGAATGGTTTGGAGGGGGGGAAGGGGGATCTTTCAAGTTTTCCAGTTCATAAGAGAAGCGGAGTGGAAATCGGATGAGACATGTGAGGTGCCTCTGAGCTCTGCTTTTAGAGATACTGGCTAATCTTCCTCTCCTTTGTTCTCTGACTAACTTCTAGTCTTTGTGTGCAGGTCAAGGAGCAGTCCGGCATACTTTATCTGTTATTATAAATGCTATGTTTTAGTACATGCATCCTTATGGTGTTTTGAACGTTACCTGTGGGTTATTTATGATTCACTCTGAAGCACTAAACAGCAAATGTATTTCACCAACATTGATTAGGGTGACGATTATGTTTGCAAGCTGGACTATGTATAATCATATAGTTTTGTATGTAAAATCATGTGAGAATTTTTTATGAACTTTTGGGATTACTTTTTGATGTATCTGTGACTAATTTATTGTGAATTCCCAAGTGTGTCTCTCATTTGTGTAGTTTTTGATCATATCTGGTTGTATGTATGTGGGGTTTTTTTGTTTGTTTTTTTAATTGTGGGAAAACCTGTGATATTCATTGATACAATGAAGGATTTATATTTATAACTATATGAACTGAGTTGTCTACATGGGTTGTAGGTGTTACATTTATCTGCTATATATACCTGGAGTTGGGATCCCTTCTAGACAGACCCGCTCTACTTACAGGTGTTTTTCTCGGTTTCTGTGGTTTTATGCCTTTATAGGATGACACACTGCACCTCCATTCTTAGTCACATTCAAGAGGTTGAATATAAAGTCCTCTCTCTTGTCGGTATAGGGTATTCTCTAATCTTGTGTTGATGATGTGGCCAAGCGAAGCGTTGTATGCTTAATATTTCCTTTGCCTATCCCTACTTCAGTCATTCTGGAAAAAAGTATGCAGAATTACTGCCTCCTTTACTGATTTTACTCTTTTATTTCCTGGCCCTCTTTTTTCCTCTGAGCGGACTCTCCTTGAAATCTTACTGGGTATCGACCGTGCTCCACTTGATTAACACAGCTAGAGCACTGTGGAGCACCTGGACCCTCCTAGCCTTTGACAGTGGATTCAGAGAGAGTTGAGGAAATCAGATTGTTGCAGGAATTGACTGCACAGTTACACGATAGATCTGAGGCCTTTCAGTGTACCTGGGTACTGGGTGTTATGTCAAGATTACACTTAATATAAAGCGATTATCAACAGTAACTTGGACGGTGGGATCTGTGATGTGTGGACCCTTCTCTGGTTTGACGTCTTTTACTCTTTGTTTGTTATCTCCCTCTTTAGGGAGGTGGTACCAGTACTTCTGACTGTATTTGTTTAGGAGCACTTTGATCCTGTCCCTGGTGCCTGTCCCTTGGGACCAGTGCTCTTTTTTTATGTAGTCCTGTATATTGTACATATTGTGTAAAATTTAAAAAAATTAAATAAAGCTGAAAATGAAGAATTTTAAATATACGGATAGATATACAGTACAGACCAAAAGTTTGGACACACCTTCTCATTCCAAGAGTTTTCTGTATTTTCATGACTAAAAATTGTAGATTCACACTGAAGGCATCAAAACTATGAATTAACACATGTGGAATTATATACTTAACAAAAAAGTGTGAAACAACTGAAAATATGTCTTATATTCTAGGTTCTTCAAAGTAGCCACCTTTTGCTTTGATTACTGCTTTGCACACTCTTGGCATTCTCTTGATGAGCTTCAAGAGGTAGTCACCTGAAATGGTCTTCCAACAGTCTTGAAGGAGTTCCCAGAGATGCTTAGCACTTGTTGGCCCTTTTGCCTTCACTCTGCGGTCCAGCTCACCCCAAACCATCTCGATTGGGTTCAGGTCTGGTGACTGTGGAGGCCAGGTCATCTGGCGTAGCACCCCATCACTCTCCTTTTTGGGCAAATAACCCTTACACAATCTGGAGGTGTGTTTGGAGTCATTGGCCTTTTGAAAAATAAATGATGGTCCAACTAAAAGCAAACCGGGTGGAATAGCATGCCGCTGCAAGATGCTGTGGTAACCATGCTGGTTCAGTATTCCTTCAATTTTTAATAAATCCCCAACAGTGTCACCAGCAAAGCACCCCCACACCATCACACCTCCTCCTCCATGCTTCACGGTGGGAACTAGGCATGTAGAGTCCATTCGTTCACTTTTTCTACGTCGCACGGTGGTTGGAATCAAAGATCTCAAATTTGGACTCATCAGACCAAAGCACAGATTTCCACAGGTCTAATGTCCATTCCTTGTGTTCTTTAGCCCAAACAAGTCTCTTCTGCTTGTTGCCTGTCCTTAGCAGTGGTTTCCTAGCAGCTGTTTTACCATGAAGGCCTGCTGCACACAGTCTCCTCTTAACAGTTGTTGTAGAGATGTGTCTGCTGCTAGAACTCTGTGTGGCATTGACCTGGTCTCTAATCTGAGCTGCTGTTAACCTGCGATTTCTGAGGCTGGTGATTCGGATGAACTTATCCTCCGCAGCAGAGGTGACTCTTGGTCTTCCTTTCCTGGGGCGGTCCTCATGTGAGCCAGTTTCTTTGTAGCGCTTGATGGTTTTGGCCACTGCACTTGGGGACACTTTCAAAGTTTTCCCAATTTTTCGGACTGACTGACCTTCATTTCTTAAAGTAATGATGGCCACTCGTTTTTCTTTACTTAGCTGCTTTTTTCGTGCCATAATACAAATTCTAACACTCCATTCAGTAGGTCTATCAGCTGTGTATCCACCTGACTTCTGAACAACACAACTGATGGTCCCAACCCCATTTATAAGGCAAGAAATCCCACTTATTAAACCTGACAGGGCACACCGCGAAAACCATTTCAGGTGACTACCTCTTGAAGCTCATCAAGAGAATGCCAAGAGTGTGCAAAGCAGTAATCAAAGCAAAAGGTGTCTACTTTGAAGAACCTAGAATATAAGACATATTTTCAGTTGTTTCACACTTTTTTGTTAAGTATATAATTCCACATGTGTTAATTCATAGTTTTGATGCCTTCAGTGTGAATCTACAATTTTTATAGTCATGAAAATACAGAAAACTCTTGGAATGGGAAGGTGTGTCCAAACTTTTGGTCTGTACTGTGTGTGTGTGTGTGTGTGTGTGTGTGTGTATATACAGTCATATGAAAAAGTTTGGGCACCCCTATTAATCTTAATCATTTTTAGTTCTAAATATTTGGGTGTTTGCAACAGCCATTTCAATTTGATATATCTAATAACTGATGGACACAGTAATATTTCAGGATTGAAATGAGGTTTATTGTACTAACAGAAAATGTGCAATATGCATTAAACCAAAATTTGACCGGTGCAAAAGTATGGGCACCTCAACAGAAAAGTGACATTAATATTTAGTAGATCCTCCTTTTGCAAAAATAACAGCCTCTAGTCGCTTCCTGTAGCTTTTAATCAGTTCCTGGATCCTGGATGAAGGTATTTTTGACCATTCCTCTTTACAAAACAATTCCAGTTCAGTTAAGTTTGATGGTCGCCGAGCATGGACAGCCCGCTTCAAATTATCCCACAGATGTTCAATGATATTCAGGTCTGGGGACTGGGATGACCATTCCAGAACATTGTAATTGTTCCTCTGCATGAATGCCTGAGTAGATTTGGAGCTGTGTTTTGGATCATTGTCTTGCTGAAATATCCATCCCCGGCATAACTTCAAATTCGTCACTGATTCTTGTACATTATTCTCAAGAATCTGCTGATACTGAGTTGAATCCATGCGACCCTCAACTTTAACAAGATTCCCGGTGCCGGCATTGGCCACACAGCCCCAAAGCATGATGGAACCTCCACCAAATTTTACAGTGGGTAGCAAGTGTTTTTCTTGGAATGCTGTGTTTTTTTGACGCCATGCATAACGCCTTTTTGTATGATCAAACAACTCAATCTTTGTTTCATCAGTCCACAGGACCTTCTTCCAAAATGAAGCTGGCTTGTCCAAATGTGCTTTTGCATACCTCAGGCGACTCTGTTTGTGGCGTGCTTTCAGAAATGGCTTCTTTCGCATCACTCTCCCATACAGCTTCTCCTTGTGCAAAGTGTGCTGTATTGTTGACCGATGCACAGTGACACCATCTGCAGCAAGATGATGCTGCAGCTCTTTGGAGGTGGTCTGTGGATTGTCCTTGACTGTTCTCACCATTCTTCTTCTCTGCCTTTCTGATATTTTTCTTGGCCTGCCACTTCTGGGCTTAACAAGAACTGTCCCTGTGGTCTACCATTTCCTTACTATGTTCCTCACAGTGGAAACTGACAGGTTAAATCTCTGAGACAACTTTTTGTATCCTTCCCCTGAACAACTATGTTGAACAATTTTTGTTTTCAGATCATTTGAGAGTTGTTTTGAGGAGCCCATGATGCCACTCTTCAGAGGAGATTCAAATAGGAGAACAACTTGCAATTGGCCACCTTAAATACCTTTTCTCATGATTGGATACACCTGGCTATGAAGTTCAAAGCTCAGTGAGGTTACAAAACCAATTTTGTGCTTCAGTAAGTCAGTAAAAAGGTAAAAAGTAGTTAGGAGTATTCAAATCAATAAAATGATAAGGGTACCCACATTTTTGCACTGGTCAAATTTTGGTTTAATGCATATTGCACATTTTCTGTTAGTACAATAAACCTCATTTCAATCCTGAAATATTACTGTGTCCATCAGTTATTAGATATATCAAATTGAAATGGCTGTTGCAAACACCCAAATATTTAGAACTAAAAATGATTAAGATTAATAGGGGTGCCCAAACTTTTTCATATGACTGTATGTGTGTATGTATATATATATATATATATATATATATATATATATATAAAATTCTGTGTGTATGTAAAAATATACAATATTAGGGCTGTGCGATTATCATCCAAATAAAAACAATTATTTGAACATTTTTACCTCAATGCGTTTTACCTTTAGGATGCACCTCTTTTTTTATAAGCCACACCCCCTATTTATATGCCACACCTTGCTACAGAATTTTGTTTTCGGTTATTCACCTATCCACAATCCTGCAATGGCAGTGTAAGACAGGATAGCATGGATGCAAAATTAATTGAAATAATCGTTATAAGCAAGTTCATATTGATTGAGCAGACTTTCGATTTTAATTATTTTTCGATTAATTGCAAATTCCTGAAATAGAGCTTTTTTTTTTTTTCCCCCAGAAAGGATGTAGTTGGGGCACAGTGCATGGTGGACAGCTTGTTCTCTGCTGAAGCAGATTTGGAAGATGATAATGAACTAGACCAAGCTGTGACCCAGATAAGTATGGACTTAGTAGATGACTATCCAGCTGCTGATCCTAGATGGGCTGAATCTGTACCAGATGGTAAGAAAAACGACAATATGTTCACTATTAATTTTTCCCTGCAAAGTGATATTAAAGGAACACCACACTCAAACAAAAACTATTCAAAATTATAAACTTATTAACTTCTTTTTTCCAGCCACAATAATGTCTAACTGGAAATAAGGAGCTTTAGTTGTAGAAGCAGATGCCACAAAAATTGTTTTGGGTATATAACATACCCGTCATTGTGATGAACCTCCAGGCTGTTTCCATGAACAGGCATTGAAGAGCCTCTAGAAAGGAATGGATTGGAGACTTTCAATTAAGCAGCTTACTTTAGCTCACACTGTGAATCCCAACTGTACCCATGGGTACTGATGTGAACAAAGCGCTTTGTCCATGGGCTTACAAGATGGAGGTAGCTACCTCCTCTGCTGTACCTGCATTGAAAGCACAGTACATGAAACAGCTATGAGAATTTGTGGACCTCCTGTATCCCTGTCTGGTAAACATTTAATTTGGAAACTGTAGAATTACTTCAAGTTACTGTGTTGTAGGTTTTTAACAAATCTACTGCTGGCACACTCCCTTTAGGACCTGGCAAAGTGGCTTTAGTTTTCATTTTAGATGCCTTTGGTTTTGAAGTATAGCTCTTCCGTTCATAGTAAAATGCAGCAAATGAATGCTATGAATAAGTGAATGTTCTAGAATAGTGGTGTTTATAATCTCATTTTAAAATCTAAAATAATATCTTCTTATTAATTTGTGTGGTAAAGGGTTGATGATTCACTTATGGGATAAAAGCTCCTTTTTAGTATAATGTGCATCTAAAGCTTTATTTATTTTCCACAGAGGCAGCTGGCTTAAGTAATACTTCCCTCATTCTTTTGCATCAGCTGGAAGATAAAATGAAAGCACACTCGTTTTTCTTGGATTTTCTTCATCAGGTTTGTGTTTGTACTTAAATGGTAATGTAAATCTACCCAAAAAAGTAAAATGACTACTGAGGGGAGGGCTAATTTATTGGTTTGACAACATTTTCAATGGATAATTTACAGCAGTACAAGTGCTATATAAATAACAAAAACTTTTCGGTCAGGTGGTATTCTGCGTTGTTTAAAGGGAATCTGTAACAGACTAATGACCTTACCTTGTAGGGCAGCTTCTATGCTTTCTAAATATGCCTTTCTTTATTCTGCATTGCAACTCCTCTTTCATGAAAATCAGTGTTCTTCTCCTGCTGAGGGTTCACTCTCTGCTGTAGATAATAGCCCTAACAGAAGACAAAGTGTGAATATTTGGGTGATGTTATTCAAGCAATGAGGTCAGAGCTGGACAGCAGTTAGGGCAGCTAGCTAGAGCAGAGAGTGAAGCCCCAGCAGGAGAAGAAACTTTTTTTTTTTTAGTTAATTTCCATAAGAAGAACATGCTGATTTTCATAAACATGGAGCTGCAATGCAGAATAAGAAAGGCATCTTTGGATAGTGTAGAAGAGCCCTACAAGCTATTGTCATTAGTTTGATACTGATTTTCCTGCTGACAGACTCCCTTTAACCCCTTCCTTTGACTGTGAATATATATTTTCTATGTTTAACAAGGTATTTTCGGACACAGGGATGCTTTAGGTTTGTGTTTTACTTTATATACTTTTATATGTGTACGAGGGAATGGGGGGGGGGGTGACCTTTTTTTTAATTTTTTTTTTTTTTTTTTTTTTTGACCTTTTATTTTTAGAACCCCTAGGGATCTTGAACCCCAGTAGGTCTGATCAGTAATACAATTCACTGCAGTGCTAATGCATTCCATTGTATTGTAAAAACCCTATACTTCTACTACAGGCTGACTTGTGCATTCTGTAATAGTAATCTGCTAATGACAAGCCTGGGAGCCTTCAATAGGCTCCCAGTTGTCATAGTAATGGATCACCGCCCCAGATCTTACTCCAGGGGCTAGCGATCCACCATAAAATGGCATGCCAGAAAAATGGTGCCTTGGTCAGCATTGACCGAGGCATCAGGAAGGTTAATGCCCACAATCAGTGCTCCTGAGCAGTCGCCATATTTAAATGCTAGTAATACAGTGGATGTCAGGAAGGGGTTAACTACCACGCCCCCCCCCCCCCCCCACACACACACACACACACACACACACACACTCACTCACTCCTTTCTATAGCCATAACTTTTTAAGAGGTGTATGAGTGCCTAATTTTTTGCAGGATAAATTATACTTTATAATGATACCATTTAATATTCTGTACAATGTAGTGGGAAACTGAAAAAAAAAATTAGAATGAGGTGAAACTGCATTTCTGCTATGACCTAAATTAAAATCTCAATTATTTTAACGTTTTATTTGATTATGGTTAATTAACGACTATAGGACACTCCCCTTTTCACATGCCATTCTCACTATTTATACGCCACTTAAAGAGGACCTTTCACGTCCTCATGTATATGCGGTTTTACATACCGCTAAAAAGCTGACAGTGTGCTGAATTCAGCGCACTGTCGGCTTTCCCGTTATATGCCCCGGGACTGGAGATATCGGGGGTCTAAATTTCACTGTCAGAAGGGTGTTCCTGACAGTCTAGCTGCGCTGTGAAGAACGCCCTACCTGACTGTGCTCGTTGATAGATTTGTACTGGGGGTGCGTTCCTCACAGATCAGCGTCATCACTGGGCTGTAAGGAACGCCCCCTCTGACAGTACTCTGCTATGGACGAGGACAGCCCTGTTTCTTACCCTTGGAAAGTGTGATGGATGCAGACTTAAGTTCCTCATAGATTTTATACAGATATGTCCTAAACTCCCCAGAGAAACCCATGCGTTTGAGGACCAAATGCAACCACCCCTACCTGGTGTTATCAGATGCTTTCTCGACATCATTGGTCGCTAGGGATGGCTGCACCCAGCTCTCTGGCACAATCTTAACTGCATCCAAAGCAGTCAAGACCTTCTGAATATTTGTAATGGCATTACAGCCCTGTATGAAACCGACCTGTACTGGTTAGATCAAGGAAGATATTATCGGTGCCAACCAATCTGCCATAATTTTGGACAGGATTTTGATCAACGTTAATAAGGGAGATCGGACGGTACAACCCAGACTGGAGAGGGTTCCTACCGGCTTCAGTAGTACTTTTATATATGCTGTTTGGGCCATCGGGGTTACAGTATTCCTGCTCAATAACCCATTAAACAGGTCCGCAAGAGCTGGACTGACTTAATCTCTTAGGGTTTTTATACAATTCATTCAATATCCCTTGATTTAATGGTGTCTGATACCACCTCTGCCATGACTGGGGTGATTAGGGAAGTTAACTGTTCCTGGGTCAAGTAGAGTAGTCTTAATATTGTTAAGATACTCTGCCGTGTCATGTGGTATCACTTCGGTTTCCCCATAGAGAGCTGTATAGAAGAGGTGTAGTATCAAATTAATGTCTCCTGGATGCAATTTAATAAACCCGGATGGGAGTTCCTCCCTGCATTCTTTTCGCCAGTCTCCCCATAATTCTTCCCGTCTTGTTACTGAATCGGATACATCTGGCATAATACTGTCTGTGTACTGTCAAAGGTCCGAATAGCCTCTGTGTAGTGTGAACTGGAAGGTCTTATGCCAGTGGTTTAGGTAAGTTGTGATCTGGCCCCACAGGACCATCTTCGCTGTTTCCCAATAAAGAGTTGTGTCAGTACAGTGTTGGGCATTGTCCACAGTATATTCCAACTGCCAACTTTGGAGTAGCTGCTGGAAGCTTTCCTCCTCGCAAAGATATGAGGAGAACCGCAATATGTGGTCTGTTCCCCTGGCTATAGAGTCTGAGTTTGCATTGTCTGATATTAAGTCTCCCACTTCCCTGTTGCTCAGCACCTGAGGCAGGAGAGAGGTGTTAACTAAGAAATAGTCAATCCTTGACCAGGACAGATGGGACTAGGAGATGTGTGTGTATAGGCCTGCTCATCAGGGTGGTCATGTCGCCAAACATTTATAGTATTAGTTTGTTCCAAAACTGCGGAGAAGCACCTTGACTCTAGGTTGCAGCATTTACGGTCTTATTACTGTCACTCCTACTATCTTCCTCAGGATCCATTACAGTGTTTAGGTCGACCCCTTTAATGAGAGAGTGTCCTGGAAGGGTAGTAAGTTTGACAGCCAATGATCTGAAAAACTGGGTGTTATCATTCAATCCATATACATTGAGTAACCGAAGTTCCTCCTTAGGTAGCGTTAATTTTAACAGTAATAGTGTCCCCATGTTGTCCTTGTCTTCCTCTAATACAGGGGTCAACAACCTTTGGCATTACAACTCCCAACGTGCTCCATTCACTTCCGTAAGAGTTCCAAGTACAGAAGATCTAGTATGCATGCTGGGAGTTGTAGTTTTGCAACAGCTGGAGTGCTTCCCCTGCTCTAATACCTGGACTTGGAAGGATTTGGAGATGAGTGATGACTCTGGCCTTTTTTACCATCTGCCAAGTAGCCATGAACTGACCCTACCCATCCTTTCTGCATTCTAAAGAAATCTTGATGACCTAGATGCATCTCCTGCAGCATGGCAACGTCTGCCACCAGCCGCTTCTGGTGCTGTGATACCATGTTTCACTTCTGCAAGGATCGCAGCCCTTTAATGTTCCATGAGATTTTCATGAGGCAATTTCACTAAAGCGTCTGCATGCTCACAGTAAATATATAATGTCTCATTTTTCTGCATCTCCGGTATCATGGCAAATCCAGAACCCCCCCCCCCCCCTGGTATGAGGCTCGTGTGCATCGGGACTTGATCTTAAACCGACAGTTCCTTTCAATAGATTAGTCTGAGCTCTGGGAGTGTCGTGAGTGGCCCTGCAAGTCCCACTGCTCGAGAAGTAGGCTCTAATATAATTGAGCTTTGAGGTTCAATTCCCCTCCTTTAGCTACTCTAGCTCAGTTGTCAACCTGCTTTCGGCACAAAAAACAGGGTACAGTAGTCTCTAACGCCTTTCTTCCAACCCTGTGGGCTTGGTGAGTCACCGCAAAGTGTCTGCAGACAAAGTTACCTCCCATTAATGTTGTCGGCAACCCAAGCTGTGGCCGCAATCGGAGCTATTGGTTGGGTTTCGAGACACGTTTGGTGTCTCCATATCTTCCTTGTCTTTGCCTTGCAGGTTTTTCCGACGTGTCTGGATTGATTCTAGGCCTGACAGTATTTCTTCTTCCTCCAGATAGGCCATGGTGTGTTAAAGCTTTGGGAGATACCCTCTTGGTGTAATATGCGTAGCATAGCAGGGTTATGCAAGGCAAATCTTTCAAAACATCTGGGTGCATATGTCCGAAAATGCTCTGCAGGGCTTTGTGACTTCGGCAGAGTAGTCTCCGAATAATATGAGCCTTAATTTTGTATAGCCTTGTAGAGTCCTGGTTTTGAATGCATGCAGAATGTTTGTCTTATCTGTGAAATCTAGATATCTCACTATATGACTTGCCTAGGTTGGGCCTTCTCGGTATGTGGTGAATGTTCGACCCTGGGTCTACACTCTCTCGGTGGCCCTACTCTGTGGGCGCCCTCAAGTCTGCATGAGGTTTGGAGACACACTGCCCTTGGTAGCATTGTCTCTCACAGCACACGAAGTTCAGAGGGGTAACAGATTCCAGTACTTGCAGGATGCGCAGATTATTTCTGCATGACCGGTTTTCAAGATCTTCGACCCTGTTCCAATCACACACTTGGGTTTGCGTTCTTCCCACATCAGTTTCTAGTGTTAAGATTCTGGACTCTACCTCCGATATGTGTGTCTCATGGCGCTGCACCTCCTGTTGCTGTAGTTGCTGAAGCGAGTCCACCACAGTCTCTTTGATATCAGGCGCTATCCTTTTTGCCACCGCTATATTTAGCTTTTTGTAGTTTAGTTTGGTTGTAATGTGCAATACTAGTGCCAGTAGGAGGAAGAGGAGGCTCAATCACACTGCAATTAAGTAATACTAGAATTTAAGTGCCATTTATACACAGTGGGGGGGTCACTAATGTCTCCTCTCCTTACTTGCTCAAATGCTAACTTTGGAACTTGTTAATTGTTCAGAGACACCAGAACACAATTGTGTCCCCAGCAATTATCCTGCAACACCGCCTTCCATATTATGAACTCAAGACTGGGACACCAGGTGGTTTAGCCAGTGTTCTTCTAGGGGCTTTAAGCATTTAGGAGTTTAGGCTCAGTCACACTTCACAACATATTTGCCAGTCAAAGCCTCTAAAGCCAAGCCAGCCAAAGCCTTCCCACCCACATAATGTCTACTAAAGTGTCCCCCGTCATAATAGCCAGACAAAGTTTTTATTCTTTTAACAATACAGCTTAAATATGCCAAATGTAGTACCTCCCCACACAGACTGGTTATCTAGTTGTGTCTAAACGAAAAACCACTAAATGCTTTTAATACTGTAACCTAATTTTACTTTGCTTATTGCCAATATACAAAATGCGTAAGAAATGCACGCATAACAGCGCTCCATAGCCAGTTACTTCAGTAACCTGGGAAATACCCTCGCAAGTTGGTAGACACCACTTCTTTTTCTGCAGGCAGTGCTCCCTACCACTCTCTCATACTAGGCCTCTGGTTCCTCACTATATAGTAACTGCTTTTCAGGACAGTATGCACCAACCTACCAAATGAACTTGCCTGACAGACTGAAAAGAGGTATAAAAGCCCTCACACCAGCGTAGACAAGCATCCTTGTAGCACAGGCTCACACCACGGGATGGTGTACCTTTCCATGGTACAAGAACAAGCCACAAATAAAGTTCACCGCGCACATGTTGCACCTGCAGATGAAAACCACAATATATACACTGTTTCTCAATGGTCACGCAGCATATAAAATGCAACTACCAGAAATATAATATGATCAAAAATACAGATCAGATACATATCAATAATAATAATAATAATAATAATAGTCCTTTAATAGTCCCACAGTGGGGAAATTCAGTGTGTTACAGCAGCAAAGATAAGATAAGCAGATACAAATACAACATGTACAGGAATGTTCCAAGGTGAGAGGCATTACATTAATAGCAGACAGACAGATAGGACGTAGCAGAGGAGGGGGGTGGGGATATAACAGGCAGAGAGATATTTCAGTTCTCTGTATGTAATGATCTCCGCTTAGGTCGGTGTTGGTTGTACAGCCTAACCTCGGTGGGGAGGAAAGACTTCCGATAGCGCTCCTTCTCACACCTAGGGTGGAGCAGTCGGTCACTGACAGTACTACCCAGCGCTATCACAGTCTCATGCATGGGATGGGACTTCTTCTTCTGCATGGAGCTCACCACGGACAGTATCCTTCTGTCACCCACCACCTGCACTGGGTCCAGTGGGCTCCCCAGGACAGAGCTGGCCCTTCTAATCAGCTTGTCAAGTTTATTTCTGTCCCTGGTTGATATACTGCTCCCCCAGCAGGCCACTCCAAAGAAGATGGCTGATGCCACTACTGAGTTGAAGAAAGTCCTAAGAAGTGCCCCCCGGATTCCAAAGGCTCTCAGCTTCCTAAGCAGGTAGAGCCTGCTGTGGCCCTTCCTGTACAGGGCCTCCATATGATCTGCCCAGTCCAGCTTATTATTAAGGAGCAAACCCAGGTACTTATAGGTGTTCACAATCTCGATGCCCGTCCCCAGGATGTCCACTGGTTTTGGAGGGCATCTGCCTTTACGGAAGTCCACCACCATCTCCTTGGTCTTCCCCGCGTTAATCTTCAGGTGGTTCTGGTGGCACCAGTCCACAAAAAACCGGTTCAGTTCTCTGTACTCCTTGTCATCATCGTCTGTGATGAGGCCTACTATTGCAGAGTCGTCAGAATACTTCTGTAGGTAGCAGCTGGATGAGTTGCACCTAAAATCAGCAGTGTACAGTGTGAAGAGGAAAGGGGCGAGAACCGTACCCTGAGGTGCCCCCGTATTACAGATCACGGTACCTGACACACAGTCTTGGGCTCTCACGTATTGAGGTCGATTTGTGAGGTAGTCTAGGATCCAGTTGGAGAGGTGGTGGTCCACTCCAGCAAGGCCCAGCTTGTCTCTCAGTAGCCTGTGTCACAGAGCGATTGCTAACCTGTCTTGGGTGGGGACACTATTCGTGGCTAACTACTGTATCACCCACCTAAGATTACCAAATTAAGGCTCCATTCACATAATGTTTTTTACATCCGTTTAGCATATCCGTTTTTCATATTGATGAGCTTTCCACAGGATAGGTTATCAGTATGTGATCTGTGTGGGTCTGACACCCAGACCCTGCACAGATCAGCTGTTCTAGCAGCCTCTCAGAATTGGCAGCTGCTGCAGTGGATGGGGAGCGCGTTTGCAGTCTGCTCCTATTCAGGCAATAGGAGCAGAGATGCAGCCTTATCCACTCTATAGGAGTGGCGCCAGGGAAATGCAGTCTTGCTCCTAGTCTGCAAAAAGACTGCACATATACCCCCGCCCACTGCAGCAGCTGCTGGAACAGCTAATCTGTGCGGGGTCCAGGTGTCAGACCCTAATAGATCTTTACAGCGTTTTACACTCAAGATGTCACTTAATGCAATTGTGGTATTTAAAAAAAAAAAAAAAAAAAACCCTTCTTAGTTGCCTCCATATTTTTTTGCCAGACTGTATGTTTAGGTCCTGCATACTTCTTTTATCTTTTTTGGAACCTTTGTGCTCATGACTCTACTCTGTCTATTTGGCTCAAAACACTGCCACCAGTTACTGATTTCAAACTAAAAAAATGTTTTGTGTTTTTTTTTGTTTTTTAGGTTGGACTATTTGAACGTTTAAGCACTTGTCAAGTAAGAGGATCTACTATGGCAACTCGTCTTTTGCTTTGTGAGCATGCAGAGAAATTATCCGCTGCAATAGTTTTAAAGAACCACCACACGAAGATTCCAGCGCTGGTTAACTCTGCTATACAGCTTGCACTGAACAAGAGGATGTGCTTAGTCCCCCACAATCTTACTGCTGCTGATGTGTACTTTAGAGAGGTATGCTTAAGAATGTTCCAGATATCATTAACCAGATTTAATTTTCAGACTAAAAGTGTAATTGGTATAAGACTCTGATAATTTTCTTGATTTCAAGTAGTATAAAAATCCAATAAATAATACAGCTGTCACTGAACATGGTACCAATCTGAAAATCAATCTATATATTTGATAGTGTAAAGTGGTGGTTATCTGTGATTTGATGTGGTGTGGATTTCTTTCTGTATACTGCAATGTTAATAGATTTCCTGCGAAATTAATCCCATTGTGTATATGTGAGATGGAGTATGACTGGTTACTCCTGTTAAGGTGTAACAGTTGATAAGGTTGAAAATAAAAAAGACTGTTCAACCTTTAATCCAGTGTTCAAAGAAAGGCAAAACCTTATAAGGCTGATGCTAAATGCAACATAAGGGCCAGTTAAGACATCAGAAAATAAAGAGGAATTGAAGCAATAAGCAAAGAGCCAAGAACAACTTCCAAAGAGATAAAAGGTGAACTGCAGGTCAAGGTACATTAGTGTCAGAACACCGCATCTGTCGCTGTCTTTGCCAAAGTGGACTAAGGCTAAGGCCCCATGTAGCGAACTGCAGCCAAAAAGTGCTGTGGTAAAAACCGCGGCAGAAACACATCATGGGTTTTTCCCACAGCGCTTTTCTGCTTCCATTATACCTACACTACCGTTCAAAAGTTTGGGGTCACCCAGACAATTTTGTGTTTTCCATGAAAACTCACACTTTTATTTATCAAATGAGTTGTAAAATGAATAGAAAATATAGTTAAGACATTGACAAGGTTAGAAATAATGATTTTTATTTGAAATTATAATTTTCTCCTTCAAACTTTGCTTTCGTCAAAGAATGCTCCATTTGCAACAATTACAGCATTGCAGACCTTTGGCATTCTAGCTGTTAATTTGCTGAGGTAATCTGGAAAATTTCACCCCATGCTTCCAGAAGCCCCTCCCACAAGTTGGATTGGCTTGATGGGCACTTTTTGCGTACCATACGGTCAAGCTGCTCCCACAACAGCTCAATGGGGTTGAGATCTGGTGACTGCGCTGGCCACTCCATTACAGATAGAATACCAGTTGCCTGCTTCTTCCCTAAATAGTTCTTGCATAATTTGGAGGTATGCTTTGGGTCATTGTCTTGTTGTAGGATGAAATTGGCTCCAATCAAGTGCTGTCCACTGGGTATGGCATGGCGTTGCAAAATGGAGTGATAGCCTTCCTTATTCAAAATCCCTTTTACCTTGTACAAATCTCCCACTTTACCAGCACCAAAGCAACCCCAAACCATCACATTACCTCCACCATGGTTGACAGATGGCGTCATGCACTCCTCCAGCATCTTTTCAGTTGTTCTGCGTCTTACAAATGTTCTTCTGTGTGATCCAAACACCTCAAACTTCGATTCGTCTGTCCATAACACTTTTTTCCAATCTTCCTCTGTCCAATGTCTGTGTTCTTTTGCCCATATTAATCTTTTCCTTTTATTAGCCAGTCCCAGATATGGCTTTTTCTTGGCCACTCTGCCCTGAAGGCCAGCATCCCTGAGTCGCCTCTTCACTGTAGACGTTGACACTGGCGTTTTGCGGGTACTATTTAATGAAGCTGCCAGTTGAGGACCTGTGAGGCGTTGATTTCTCAAACTAGAGACTCTAATGTACTTGTCTTGTTGCTCAGTTGTGCAACAGGGCCTCCAACTTCTCTTTCTACTCTGATTAGAGCCTGTTTGTGCTGTTCTCTGAAGGGAGTAGTACACACTGTTGTAGGAAATCTTCAGTTTCTTGGCAATTTCTCGCATGGAATAGCCTTCATTTCTAAGAACAAGAATAGACTGTCGAGTTTCACATGAAAGTTCTCTTTTTCTGGCCATTTTGAGCGTTTAATCGAAACCAACAAATGTAATGCTCCAGATTCTCAACTAGCTCAAAGGAAGATCAGTTTTATAGCTTCTCTAACCAGCAAAACTGTTTTCAGCTGTGCGAACATACTTGCTCAAGGGTTTTCTAAACATCCATTAACCTTCTTACACAGTTAGCAAACACAATGTACCATTAGAACACTGGAGTGATGGTTGCTGGAAATGGCCTCTATACACCTATGTAGATATTGCATTAAAAACCAGACGTTTGCAGCTAGAATAGTCATTTACCACATTAACAATGTATAGAGTGTATTTCTGATTCATTTAATGTTATCTTCATTGAAAAAAAACTGTGCTTTTCTTTCAAAAATAAGGACATTTCTAAGTGACCCTAAACCTTTGAACGGTAGTGTATATGGAAACCGTTAGCTTTTATGTAGGTATAATTGACATGCTGTGATTTGCAAAAATGCAAGCGTTTTTTCAAATTGCAGCATTTTCGCTGCGGATTATTTTCTGCAATGTGTGAATGGGATTAGCCAGAATCCCATCCACTTTGCAAGTAAAGGGGTTTTCCAGGATAAATTGATAATTCCTGGCTATGTCCCCATTGCCCCCCCCCCCCCTCCAACTTTCTAATATTAGTTTTTACCCATATTTTTTACCTGTCTTTTCTTGCTTCTGGTCCGAGGCCGACCTGTGACTTCACTTCCAGAAGTGACGTCGGGCCCGGCTCCAGGCAGCGTGGGAGGCCTGCAGCGCTCCAGGACACGTCGAGACGAAGAGAAGACAGGAAGATAGATAAGTATTATGTGGTGGGGGGAGGGGTGAGCTGAGTGAGTTAGTTGGGAAGAACTAGTAGTGGACGGGCTAGCTAGGGAGACAGGGAGGGGTTGTAAAGGAGTGAGGGTGGGGGGAGGGGGGAGCAAAGCATTATGATAGTTGTAGGATAGAAGCACAGGAAGTTACACCATGTAAAAAAATGCAGAAGATGCCAGGAGCTCCCAGAGAAGCACAGAAATCACTCAAAACACTGCTAAAGGTATTTGGGTGTATTTATTAACCCATTAATAGCACTAACAGACTTTTTTTAAAAAAATAATTTTTGCCTGGAGAACCCCTTTAAATGTAAAACACTGCGATTTCTGCCATGGCCAAATTGCGGTGTTTATGCTACGTGAGGCCCCCGGCCGTAAAGGGGTTGTCTCACAAAGTAATCTGACACGACCTTTCACATTCAACCTGACCAAAGCCAGGCTAAATGAGGGTGGGATTGGTGACAGTCACCTGAGATAGCCGGGTGCGGGACTTCAGCTATCTGCAGCGCTCCCATTAAAGTAAATGGGAGCGCCAACCGTCACTAGTCCAATCCAGTTCTGCCAACATTCAGCCTGGCTGCAGTCAAGTTAAAAGTGGAGTGTGCAAAAGGTCCTTGTCCGTTTACTTTGTGGGACAATGGAAGATTACAGAGGAGGAAACCTCTGTTTTCAAAGCAAATCATAAAAAAAGCGAGACTGGAATTTGTCAAAATGCATATTCAAAGCTTCTCTGAGAATGTCCTTTGAACAGATGAGACAAAACTGGAGTTTTTTGGCAAGTCAAATGAACTCTATGTTCACAGATGCAAAAATAAGGCATACAAAGTAAAAAGAACATTGTACCTATTGTGAAACATGGAGGAGGCACAAGCCCTCTAAGTTAAGGATAACATAATTTTTTTTTCTGGCAGGTTTCATTAGTTTGTTTTTTTTTAATTATGTTGAACCACCATTCAAAAGCTATGCCTGATTCATTAGTTAATTTTCAGTCAATTTTAAATTTATTAATTCTTTTGTCGGATTCAAGTTATTTCAATGACAATTGTGTTTTTTTTTCTATTCTTTAAAGCGTACTTCGTTATAAACAACTTTTCATAAATGAATAGTACAGGGGACAATAAGAAATTTTTTTAATATATCTTAAAGAACTATGCCCCATTTTTGCGATTTTGGCGTCTCTTTTAACACTTGCTTAATGTGTGGTATGTATGAATTCCTCACACCTTGCAGTTTTTTGGAAAGTTTTTTGTTTGCAAAAAGGGATTGCTTGAGCATGCACTTTAGTGGAAATTTAAATTTTTGTGCAAATTTTGCTTGTAATCTGTTTGCTGCAAAGTCGCATGAAGGTGGTTGTATTATATGAAATATTAAATTGTTTTTATATACAGTATGCTGTGCAATATCAAAAAAGTTAGATTTTGGTGTCAGTTTGCTCTATGCAGTATAGATTTTTAACTTATTGAATGACAGCAAAATATAGTTTGTCTTCTGTATCAGTGTTTTTAAAAGCATGAGCTCTTGTTGTAGTTGTTTGCGGTATTTATATAAATTGTATACACCTTGATCTATTATTTTATATGTGTTTTGTGTGTGTCTGAATGTACGATTAAATACAAATTTTAGGTACAATTATACACTTTAGTGCATTTTTTTATTTTTTTTATTATTTGTGTTTGTCAGAAAATTACAAGAAGGTGAACATGGCTATTGATAACCCATTGAGACACATGTAATCTTCAGATTGCCTACTTTCAAGAAATATATAGGGTTTAGGGGTCCACTTGCTTTTCACGGTGTGTAATCCCTACATTTTATAGGATGATGTTTTTTTTTTACATTTCCAGCTTCAAAGCAGATTTTATAAAGATAGATATATGCATACAGGTGTAGGTCTTAGTGATATGAATGAAATTTGCACATATTGAACTTTTATTTTTAGGAGGTTTGGTGCATGTAACATTTTGTTTAGTTTCCACTTTTAGCAACTATAAATTTGCATTTTTTTTAATATAAAAAATACACTTTAAATCAAAATTTCATGAAGTTGCCTGTTCTAGCAAATCCCATTCACACATTGCAGAAAAATATGTGTAGCCGGCACAATGCAATTTCCAAAACAGTTGCGGTTTTAGAAATAGCAGCACGTCAATTATACCTACGGTTTAAACCTCTGCAGACTTTTCTGTAAAAAGCGCGGTGGGGAAAACCGCAATGCGTTTCCACCGTGGTTTTTCCCGCAGCAGTTTTTTGCTGCAGCCAGCTACGTGGGGCCTTGGCCTCAAGCCCTTTTCAGCTAATTTGCATACAAATAAAGTGCTGATTTTCATGAAAATGGAACTGCAATGCATAATAAGAAAGGCATCTTTGGAAAGAGCAAAAGCAGCCCTACACCAATTTACCTATTGTCAGATTCCCTCTAAGTTATATCAGATTTATCATTGCATGTAATTCAGGATAATCTAGCACATTGTTAAACTATCTCGTTTAACTTTACACTATCTATCAGTTGACTTAGTGTTCAGCAAAGAATGCAATTTTTATTTATTTTTTTTTGTACACACTTCTTGTTGCCCTAACCCCTTTTCTTAGAAAACATCGCTCATTTTTGGCAAGGTGAAGGGGTTGTCTGTTTCATTTACTACAGCTGTTAGTGGGGCCATAAACATAACAAACCAGGGCTCACCGCTTCCTGGACCTCCGTTTCCAGAGGCAGGCAACTCTGTTCGTCTTTATACAGGTCCCCGTGCTGTTTCTGCCAGATGACCACTGCAACCAATCACAGGTCTCACTGGCCACATCTTCACAAAAAAGTTAAAAAAGTTACATATGATGATATGAAGACTCCCAAGAAAGGTGTGTAGGTTTTTTTTTCTTTTCCATGATTCCCAGTAAATTGTACAGGATATTTAAATGGTACCATAATGAAGTACAATTTGTCCTGCAAAACATTAAGCCCTCATGTGGCTCTGTGAATGGAAAATTAAAAAAGTTATGGGGTTTATAAAGTGGGGAGTCAAAAGTGAAAATCGAAAAATGCCTGTAGCGGACAGGGGTTAAGCACTTCATGGATGCCTCAGTATTTTTGGCTTGATCCTAAAAACATGCTTACCACCATTATGAGTTTCAAATCTGACTTCACTTTCTTTTCAAGCCTATGATATAATGGTACTTCTAATGTTTGCCTTCTCCTTCTAAGGCTAACTGACAGAACGGCACGGGTGTCACACAGATGTTATCCAAGTGCCATCTGTGCGTCGGTCGTGCTTCCATGGCCCTATTTATTCAATGAATATGGGCCACGGAAGCAGAGCCACAAAACCGGACAGAAATAGGATCTGTTCTGAGTTTTGCAGCTCGGACTGTCGTCCCGCCCACTGATCCGTGCTGCTCCACTGATTTTGTTTGTGTTTTGCAGCAGGTCTCATCTTCTTTATTGCAAGTATTGTATTGTAAGTCAGATATATCTTTTTCATCTTAGGTATCACAGATGGATGTGATTTTTGAATGCCTTGTTGAAAAAGAGGAGACAGATTTACAATCTACAATGATGGATTCTGTTGAATGGGCTAACATAGTTGTTGATGTGAACACAATATTGAAGGTACAATCTTGAAGATAGAGTTTATTGCCTTGTCTTTTCAAATTCTACCTGGCTAAGTATAATGTATTAAAAGCGTCGACACGGACTCATAATCTGAAAGATTTACAAATGTTTGTGTTTTTTTTGTGTAGATGTTAAATGTATTTAAATATGTATTGTTAGGGCTCCTGAAACTCTTTTGAAGCTCTGTCTATAGAATAAAAAGTCATTTTTAACTGCATTTATACTTTCTAGGATATGTTGCATGCAGCATGTCAGTACAGGCAAAATAAAGCATCTCTCTATAAAAGTGAACATTCAGAAAAAGAACCAGAATATATACCGTGGACAGGTACGTAGACTCATTTACTATATTTTTTTTGTTTTTGTTTGCGCAAGAACAGCATATTATTGTTTTGGTCTTTCAAAGTATGTATTGATTTTACAGTGCAGTACACCTTCTCATACTATATCTACAGCTTCTAGTGCTATCCGTGCAGTGATTATGCGTCAGCATAGCATAATTCAGAAGAAAGTTTACCCTCAAGCTGATTCCAGACTACGTAGTGATCTGATTGAACAGTTGGTGGCACTCCTAAATTATTTTCTTGATGATTACATCACTCAGTTAAAATCTGTGGATCGACCAACCGATCAAGAAAGATATAGCATTCTGGAAACTGAATATGCACAGAAACGATCCGAACTCTTGTCTCCATTGTGTAAGTAAATATTTATTTTAAGAAACGAGAAGCCAAATTTTCAAAGCACAAAGTGTTTTGAACTGATATATTTATTATTATTATTATTATTATTATTAAAAAAAAAAAAATATATATATATATATATATATATATATATATATATATTTTTTTTTTTTTTTGTTTTTTGTTTTTTTTTGTTAACCTTTATGGAAATATAATGTAGACATATAATTCCTAGTTCTTCCAATATCCTGTAGGAATCTCAAGAGGGCATTGTCTACAACAGTGGTCTCCAATTTGTCACTCCAGCTGTCTGTATCCTGAGTGTTTTGCAACAGATGTAGAGCCGCAGCTCTACAATATACAATCTACTACTGTGTGTACAGGCTGGGTCCATGAAACATTAGTGTGGATACAGTTTGGCACTGCCACATACCACTGTTTAATTTACAAAGCATGTGTGCTCCAGGCTGCAGGTCTAGTTTTTCGTCAGATTTGCAGTGTAATGCATGTAAACAATTGTCATATGTTTATGTAAAGGAAGCCTGTGACCCAAACTGTCCCTATGCAACTATAAGAAAAGCCAGATAGCTGGGGTTTGCGTGAATAATACACTAGCCTTTCTACTTCCTGATTGATGCTGCCATTGCTGAGATATTAGCTTTTTCCTGATATGACAATGAGCTGTTGCTTTCATCGCGCCAAAGCGCTACCTCTATCCTATGATTGTCAGGGCGCTGGAAAGCATAGCTGTTTGGTGCAACAACTGTGTCACTGCTGTCATAGCAGCAGGGCAAAAGATAGTATCTCAGGAGTGGAGACATTGATCGAAAAGTAATAAAAAGCATTTTCAGATAAACTCCCGGTTGCTTGACTGTACTTATAGTTCAATAAGGGACTGTTCTGGTGACCAGACTTCCATTTAAAATATGCATTGAATACCAACTAAATTTACACATAAAAATGTCAGCCGTGTGTGGACTTTCCTTAAGTGTTTCCAGCAGGTAATCTCTGGCTGGCTTAAAGTGGTTGTCCTGGACCCTGTCCCAAACCCCTTTTTCAGCTCATGGAAGCCATTTACAAGGTGTTACAGCCAGATCCTGGACAACCCCTTCAATATAAAGGAGGGATATATGCACACATATATGTACAAATACGCTTATAACCCAATTCGAGTGAAAGAAATTTTCGGTTGTTACATTATATATTGTATTAATTTTTGTCCTGCAGTGATTCTGGGTCAGCATCAGTGGGCATCTAGTCTTGCTGAGAAATTCTGTGATTTTGATATCTTGGTCCAAATATGTGAAATCACCGACAATCAGAACAGACTTCAGCGATACATGACTCAGTTTGCAGATCAGGTTTGTGTGATTTGTGCTTCATTCATGAAGGCCTCCTTTATACATAATTTTTTTTTTTTTTTTTTTTTTTTTTTTTAAGCGTTTTTACTGGGGTTTTGGGAGCTGTTTTGTTTCACAAAAAAAGTCTATTAACCTCTGCTATGGCAAATGCCAGCATTTTAAATATGATGCTCACTCAGAGGCAGAGCAGTAATGCCTGCAATTAGACTCTATTGTGATTGCAGGCATTTAGTAGTGTTAGGGCTCCAGATTTTCCCCTCTGTCCCTCTAATCCCAACCTCCACCCCTCATCTGCCTGTTAGATTCAGGTACAATTCTCTCATAGCAAGATTGTGGGAGCCAGCTGGTTCCTATGACAGCCAGGACCGTGTGAAGGCTCCCATAGCCAGTCATAGGAATGTAACTATTGAGGCTTGCCTCTTATGTAGTGATTTAGCCATAGACTGCAATACAGTTGTATTGTAGTGCATGGTAAGAGCGGTCTAATGATCACATGTTCAAACCCCCTAAAGGGGCTAAAAAAAAAAAATTCCGTTAAAAAAAAAAAAAAAAAAAATTGTTAAAAAAAAAAATATAATAAAGCATAATTTAAATCACCTATAATATAAATAAACCAAACATAAAGAAATTAGGCATGCCCGGGTTACACTAGGTTCACACTAGCATTCGGCATTCCGTTCTTCGGGTCCGGTTGGGGACCCGAAGAACGGAAACCTAATCCGCTTAAAAAGCAGTTATCTGCAGAAACCCGCAGACCCCCTGCTTGCAGGACTTTTCTCTCCGCATTTTTCAAGTAGAACAGAGGATGGAAACCCCCAACTGAGACCAAGCACTAGTGTGAACCTAGCCTTTAGAAAATGCCCAAACTGCAAAAATATGTGTATCATATGGTGAACACCGTAACAGCAAATAAATAAATAAAAATAGCCAAATTTACAATTTTTTGTCAGCATTTCGTCTCCCAAATAAAATTGACTAAAGAGTGATCAAAGCGTTCAGCATTCCCTAAGATATTATGAATAAAAACTAGCTCTTATGCAGTAAAGACAGACTCTCTGCGCCATACATGGAAACATCAAAAAGTTACCAGTATCAGAAAATAATAATTTGTTTTGGATTTTTGTAAAGTTATGGAAACTAAATAAATTTGGTATCCCAAATATTTTTTTTTTTTTACTGTACAGTGAACACCACAAAAATGAAACGCATAAGAAAATGGTGAAGTACAATTTGTACAGCGAAAAATAACCTCTCATACAGCTCTGTGAACAGGAAAAAGTCTTTAGAAGGCGGGGAGTAAAAAACAAAAAATAAAAAAATGCAAAATGGCTGTGGTAGGAAGGGGTTAAAAAACGCTAAAGAAAACCATTACAGAAATGCCTAACACTTTAGGGGATAATTCTGAGAACCTTGAGAAAATGAAAAAGCTAAGGCAGTGAATAATGGCCATAGGACATTTGTGTGTTTTTTTTTTTTTTTAAATGGATGTCACAGTGTAGCACTAAGTTAACCCGTTCGCGCATAATCACGTTAATTTACGTCATGACGTGGGAAAGGGTGTATGGAGAGAGTTCAGGAGCTGAACGTTCTCCGTACACTGTGGGTGCCACCTGTATAATACAGCTAGCACTTGCCGCTAACAGCTGCGATTGGTGCCGACACCGATCGCAGCTATTAACACTTTAGATGCCACGGTTAAACACGATCGCAGCATCAAAAGTGCGCAGCTGCCATGGGCGCTGCCATCTTTGACTGATCGTCACCCTCCAGGTGGCGATCTGTTGCTATGACAGCCTGGAGCCTATTTATTTGGATTTTAATATTCACTGCAATATATTTAGTATTGCAGTGAATAGTATGAACGATCAGACTCCCTAGGGTTCAAGGTCCCTAGGGGGCATGAAAATAAAAGAAAAAATAATTTTTTTAAAGTATAAAAATAAAACAAAAAATATAGAAATTCAAATCACCCCCTTTTCCCTAGATCACATATAACAATAAATAAACAATAATAAACAGAAACATCTTAGATATCAAATAAATAAAAATATTTATCCCAGACAGTGAACGATGTAGTGGGGGAAAAGTCAAAATGGCCAAATGGCGACGTTTTTTTTTTTCTTTTCTTTCTTTTTCAAC
Source organism: Leptodactylus fallax (assembly GCA_947044405.1). Classification (NCBI taxonomy): domain Eukaryota; kingdom Metazoa; phylum Chordata; class Amphibia; order Anura; family Leptodactylidae; genus Leptodactylus; species Leptodactylus fallax. Next base: position 5,468,604 of record CAMRHE010000099.1, on the reverse strand, counting down.
ACTTTGCCTCCTATAAAAAAAGAAAAAAGAAAATGGAGTAAATAGAGATCAAACCATCAGAACTTCCCCAATATGGTGTCAATAAAAATGCCATTTTGTCCTGCATAAAAAGACGCCTTACCCAGTTACAGGTGTCACAATATGGTGACACAAATTTTTTTTTCTATTTTGCAAAGTTTAAAATTTTTTAAAAAGGTATCAAAACATTACAAATACTATATAAATTTGGTATCACCGTGATAGTACTGACCCACAGAATACAGGTAACGTCATTTTTACCACATAGTGAATGCCGTAAAAATTAAACCCAAAAGAGATTGGCGCAAATGCAATTTTTTCAATTCCATCTCATTCTGAATTTTTTTTTCAGCTTCCCAGTACATTGCATACTATTGAATGGTGCCATTTACAAAGTACAATTTGTCCTGCAAACAATAAGCCATCATGTGACTCTCTGATCTGAAAAAATGAAAAAAATTATGTGTCTTGGAATGGGGAGAGGGAAAAAACGGAAATGCAAAAACAAAAATTGGCAGAGGCATGAAAGGGTTAAAGTGAATGGGAGCTATTCACATGACTGTTATTTTGATGGTCCATTGTAACAGACCGTTGAAATATAGGTTATATCCTATATGGGGGATCCATGAAAACGGGTGCCCTTATGGTGCAATGGACATTTTTCACGGCCATTTTGCAACTCTGTTGTGTAAATGTAGCCTAAGATATTTTGTAATATATTTGCCTAATCAAAACAATGGAGAGGATTCAGTATGGGCAAGAGCGAGTAGGACTTGGTGCAGCCATGTATTACAATTTATTTTCCCAAATGTCAGCGTTTTGGGCATCTGCACCCATAATGATCAGCTTGCTGATCTCTTTAATTGTCATTTTAGAAGATTATTGCTTCCCAAAATTGTAAATTCTGTATATCGGTAGCATATTGGGGCTTTGTAAATACGACTTGTTTGTGTTTTTATTAAATGTTTTTATTTTTTTAAATCCAGAATTTTTCAGATTTCTTATTTCGCTGGTATTTGGAAAAAGGAAAACGTGGAAAACTTTTATCACAGCCAGTTTCGCAGCATGGGCAGTTGGCTTCTTTCTTGCAAGCACATGAGCATCTTAGCTGGCTACATGAAATCAACAGTCAGGATTTTGAAAAGGTAAATCTGGTGATCTTCCAGGTACACTGGCAATGCTGCTTCAAAGGAAACCTGTCAGGAGATTCATGTTGCCCAGACCATGGGCAGCATGACAACCAGTCTTGCTCGTTGCAGCCAGATGTGTTTTAGGCCCCACGTGGCATAATCACCATGGCCAAAACCACAACATTTTACAGTCCCTGCAAAGTGGATGGGATTCTAGTGAATTCCATCCACCCATTGCAGAAAGATATATGCAGCGGAAATGCTGTGATTTCCATGACCGTGGCGTTTTTGCAAATTGCAGCATGTCAATTATACCTACGGAAATGCCGGTATATATTGTATAATTGAAGCAGAAAGTCTGCAGAAGAAAACTCTTAGCCTTAAAGGGGTATTCCCATAAAAATAATCATATTTAGATTTGTAGATAATACAAAGTTAAAGATTTTTGCAACTATAAGTAGTTAAAAATTCTGCAGAGTTTTAAAGATTTTCTCTGTTAGTGGTGACATCTGTTGTCTTGATCGGTTGCCAATGGATACGACCATGTATGCAGAAACTTTCTATGGTCTGGAACTTGTCAGGAACCCAGCCATGATTTTCTTATTGTAGCTAGTTTATCAGGCAGGGACACTACATATATCAGAAAATATCCCGGGCCACAATAAGGCAAACCATGGCTGACTTTCTGACCTTACAAAGGTCTTGCATTCATGGTCGTATCCACTGGCAACCGATCAAGACAACAACTTATGACCACAAAATATTTAGAGAAAATCTTTAAAACTCTGCAAAATGTTTAATTACTTATATTTGCAAAAATATTTAACTTTTAATTATTTAACTTTTAATTATATACATATAGAGAGAGAGATATATATATATATATATATATATATATATATATATATATATATATATACATATATATATATATATATATATATAATATAATCACAGTTAACTGTAGCTGAATATTATTTGCATATTCTTTCATGCAGCAGTTATATTTTAGCCAGGCTGTATTATGTGTGTCCAGAGCTGTGGAAACGATGCTATTCCAGAATTGTGTTTCAATGAAGAACAGATCAATGACAGAGAAATCATGAAGGCATTTAAGTAAGGCTACAGATGCATGGCTGTAGTTCTTACTACTAGTTTAAAGGTTTTAAAACTTTTTTTATTTTTGTCATTTGATGAAAGCTGTGGTGTGAGACCATTTATATTTCTTAACTCATGTATTCCTGCTCACATAGGCACATAGAACACTGCAAACTCTGGCAGACATGGAAACCAGATACTTCTGCAAAAAAAAAAACACTGTTGGGCTTGAGTAAATTGGCTGCATTGGCATCTGATTTTCGTGAGGATATACTGCGGGATAAAATTGAAGGTATACCTTTTTGGCTTATTTTTTCAATGGTAATCCTTTGCAAGAGAAAAGGCACTGTTCACAACCCAAGGACTATGGGTCGCATGCGACCTGCACTACCTCTGATTGCAGACCTCACCCTGCCTAGCAGATACGGCTGATCTCACAGCAAATGATCAGCTGTGTCTGCTGAACATCAGTTCTAGCTCCTGCAGAACTAAAGCCGGGGCCCCATGTGACGTAAAACCCACAGAAAAAAAACGCGGCGTTTTACAGTCACAGCAAAGTGGATTCTATCTCTGTCTATAGCGAATCCCATCCCCACGTTGCAGAAAAATACGCGCAGCGGACACGCTGCGATATCCAAAACCATTATGGTTTTGGAAATTGAATCATGTCAATTATACCTACGGAAACGCTGGCAGTTTCCCTATAGGAAGCCTCTGCGAACTTGCTTTGCAAAGTGCTGCTGGATGAATTGCGAGGCATTGCCGTGGGGCATTGCCTGGGTTTACACGTAGCTTTTTTGCTCTACAATTGCGCGTGTTTATTATTTGCAGTAATAGCACGTTACTATGCATTTCACCTGTATACCAATGATCATTAACCCTTTAACAACCAATCATGTCCATGTACGTCTACCTGTTGAAGGATCACAGGCCTGTTATTACCATAGTTCTATCACAGACTGCACTAGGCATCATGTAATACAAGTTAATTACTTTTACCATACATTAGTATTGCAGTGTACTGTGTGGACAACCAGTCCACCTGAGGTTCAAGATCTGAAAATCAAAGTTCAAAAAAAAAAAATTAAAAAGTATACAAAAGACATACATTAATTTAAATCACACAGTTTCCCTAAATCACTTACAAAAATTAAACAAGAATAAAAACTTTTAAAAATGCATGAACTATTAAAATATAAAAATATTTATCTCATACAGTAAACACTGTAGCAGGGGAAAAAAATCAAAATAGCCAAATGGCAGTTTTTTTCAACACTTTCGTACCTAAATAAAATTGAATTGAGGGGCTGCAAAAGATAGATTTTGGCCTTTGATTGTGCATGATGTCTCCCGTGCTGCGAGATCGCGGGAGCCGTTCTGTTTCATTGACAGTCAGGAGCCTAATGAAGGTTCCCAGGCATGTCATTGTAGTATTGTATAATAGCTATTGAGGCTGGTGTATGACCAGCCTCAATAGCTATGTAACAAATCTCTCATAGACTGCGATACAGGTTCCATAGACTGCGATACAGGTTCAAGCCCTCTAGGGAGGGCTAATATTATTATTTATTTTATTTTTTTTAACCATTTTAAGTTTTTAAAAATATAAAAAAAAACAAAATAATTCAAATCAACCCCCTTTCCCTAGATTTGATGTAAAAATAAACAACAAATATAAATAAATTAAACATCACTAAGAGGTCTGGTCTACAAACATATAAAAATATCTTTCCCATATGGCGAATGCTGTAGCAGAAAGAAAAATCAAAAGTGGCAAATGTTTTTTTCAGTTTCACTTACCATAAAAATTTTAATAAAATCAAAAAAAAATATCAGACGTTCCCCAAAATGGTATAACTAAAAAGTACATGTGGCCCCGCAAAAAAGACTCCATTTGCATCCCAGCATGTAATGGGTGTCAGAATACGGTGACTATAAGAAATAGGGTTTGTTTTGGGGTTTTTGGGTTTTTTTTGCAAAGTTTTGGATATATTTTAAGGGATTAAAACGTTAAAAAAAAAAAAAAAAAACTACAGCAATTTGGTATCCCTGGAATCATACTGACCCATAGAATACAGGTGATATGTCATGTCATTTTGGTGGACACAGTGAACGCCATAAAAAAGCCCATCAGACACGTCGCACAAACAGTTTTTCTCCAATTCTACCCCATTCTGAGAGGAGGAGATGACTGTTACTGGCTGCTTAATTGATTTATTGTCTCATTCTATGCACTTCTAGCCTTTTTCTTTACAAGCATAGCTGTGCCAAAAGTGCTAGTTGACTCTGAGTAGCAGAAGCAATTACTTAATATTATGTCTTTTCCCCTCTTCATAAACTTATATGTAGAAAGTAACTGAGCCTGAAAATGGAGACAAAAAAAATATTTCTTTAATAAGATATAGTACAAAGTCTCTTGTATTCAATTGTACTATTCACTCATGCAAAGTGGTTTACAATTGGAGGTACGCTTTAAAGAAATTTTCCCATGAACATAATGATTTAAATATGTAGACAATTCAAAGGTAACCATTTTTTTGCAAATATAAATAATCAAAAATGTTGCAGAGTTTTTAAAATTATCTCTTACCATCTTACGCTAGGTTCACACCTGCATTCAGATTTCCGTTCGGGGGTTCCGCTTGGGGACCCCCCCTCTTCTCCCTTCCACCCCGAGCAGAAACTCAATCCGCTTAAAAAAGCGGTAGACTATAATGGGGTCCGCCGGGTTTCCGCCCGAAAAGGGCGAAAAATGTGGAGAAAAAAGTGCTGCTTGCAGCACTTTTCTCTCCGCACTTTTTTAAAACGGGTTCGGGGTCGAAATTCCTGAATGTAGTACAAATGCTGGTGTGAACCCAGCTTTAGTGGTGACAGTATTTTATCATGATAGGTTGTCAGTGGATACAACCATGAATACAGGAACTTTCTATGGCTGGGTCAGAAACCCAGCCATCATTTTCTAACTGTGGACAGGTTAACAAGCACAGACACTACATGCGTGAGAAGATAACCTTACCACAATAAGGAAATCATGACTGGATATCTGATAAGTAGCAGATCATAGAAGGTTCCTGTGTTCATGATTGTATCACTTGGCAACCTGTTATGACAAGACTGTCACCACTAAGACTTAAACATTAACCCCTTGCCAACATCCACTGTAATACTAAGGCAAATTTTGGCACTTTTAATTATGGCTCCCAAACTGAAGCAGATCCACATTCAGAGTCTTCCCTGGTCACAGGGATTTAGAATCAGTGTGCCCCATGTCAACCCCCATGACCCTCTGATTGCATTCCCCCCTCCCCCAAAACCTCATATGTCACAAGACCGCTCACACACAGTGAGATTGTGGGAGCTGTCCTGTTCCTATGACAGCTGGGAGCCTTCTGAAGACTTCCTGGCGTGTCATAGGTATATAGCTATTGAGGCTTGCCTGTGGCAGGACTCAATAGCTATGCTGTGAATTTCCCATAGACTGAATTAGAGTTGTATTGCAGTCTAGAGTACAAGCGATCTACTGACCGCAGGTTCAAAAAAAGATGCCTTACACACATCTATACATGGAAATATCAGTTCAGAGTGTCAGAATATGGCAACTAAAAAATTTTTTTTGCAAATGTCAAAGTTTTGGATTTTAAAAAGCATTAAATCATGACAAGAACTCATATAAATTTATCACTGTGATCTTGCCTAATTGTAAAAACGAAACACATAAGGCGATGGTTCAAATGCAGGTTTTTTTTTTAAACTCGTTTTATTGAAAAGTACACACCAGACATAATAAGCATGTAACATATGATACAAAACAAAATTAAGTAGGTACACAAACAGAAGCATACCCAAAAAAAAAAGAGAGAAAAAGGGAAAACATGCCACATTACCACCCCCCTCAATCCATAATGGTCCCAGGAATCGGAGGAATACAACATAATGTAGGTATCGACAGGCAAGATGCATGAATAATGGAACAGGATGACATAAAGGAACACAACAAATTAAATTAAAGTGGTCGTGGATACTCCTGGCGACCACCTACCCCTTAGGCAGAAATGTATGTAGGGCCATCCGCAAAGATGGGGCAGTATACTGAGTTACAGGAGAACTGCACCATTACCCCCACTTTATGGAACTTCTGAGGACATCCTCTCCCTTTGTATACAATCTGGTTAAAGGAAAGAAGAGTTAATGAGTTTTCTCCACTTCGACACTGATGGAGGTCACGGTGCCATCCAACATGATGTTGCCAGATCTCCTCGTCCAGTACACCAAAAAGGCACAGCTTTGAGACCAATGGTACAGGCATAGACAACACCTCTGCCATGACATCCACGAACCCCCCTCCAGAAGTCTAGTATAACCGGACAAGCCCAAATCATATGCCAGAAATATGACTCTGGACAGGGACACCTAAGACAACTCGGATGTGATAATCGTCCCATTTTAAAGAGATGGGATGGGGTCAAGTAACACTGGTGTAAAATGTAAATTTGTATCAACTTGGTATTAGCTGAGGGAGATACATATTGGGGAGTTTCAAGGATCTTCTGAAACATCTCATCTGTGATAGCAGAAATAGTTGAACACCAACGCACCAAAGCTGGGGCGTCCAGTAGGGACACCTTAACTTGGGTCAAGTACGCATATAAGGTGGAGATCAGTCCCCTAGATCCCTGTGAGCGGGGAACCCCTATGAGTGGATAGTCAAAAATCCTGCTTAACTGCTCAGGAAACAGTGCATGTCGAATCTGGAGGTTTCTAAAAAAATGTCATGTGAAGTGCCTAGTGAGTCAAACGGTATAAAAACGCCCTGGACGTACAGGTCACCAAGAGAGACCATCTAATATTGAGTCCAGGTCTGGGCTCCTGGTAGGGCAAATACCTCCGCTAGACCAGGATTGTGCCATAATGGGGTCTCAGCAGGCGTATCAGAGAATGCCGCCACCTTTTTTGCCTGTTGCCAGACCTGTCCTGCCAGAGCATGAATGGGCAGCAACCTACCCCGGTACATGTTCGAGTGTTCCAATATCGGCCACAGAATACACAGACTCAGGTGGTGAGCCTGGTGGGCCTCTGACCCCGGCAAGGTAGTGTGTGTGAGCCACGGCTGAATAAACCGGAGCTGACCCGCTAGGTAGTAAAGGAATAAATCAGGGAGTGACGCATCCCCCAACTGCTTTGGTCTTTGTAACGAGGACAGTCTAAGCTTAGATCTAGAATTACCCCATACAAAGGAGATACTGAGAGAGTCCATCTGTTTAAAAAATTGGAGGAGTACTGACACAGCGGAATGGCTCAGGGCAATACCACCATTTTTACCAGGTTAATTCGGCCTAGCATCGATAAAGACAAGGTACACCATGCATGAAATTTAGCCCTAAAGTGGGAAAGCAAAGGAAAAATATTCTGTTCTAAAAAATGCTTATGGTCCTTAGGGATAAAGATACCCAAATACTTGCATGTCGAGACAACGCTCAGCCCACATACGGTGTCACCAACCTGATTATCAGACACGCTGTCAATGTGCATGTATACCTTTATAAACAGGGTCAGTTCTGAGGAGCACTGCAAGGGGTTCCACTGCCAAAGCAAACAGCAGCGGAGACAATCGGCAACCTGCCTGGTACCTCTGCCTAGGACAAAATATGGAGACAATAATCCGTTAATAGACAGTACTGCTCTAGGGGAAGTATATAATAGTGAAATCCAGGTTATGAACCCCTCACCAAAACCAAATCTGCGCAATACCTGCAAAAGAAAAGGCCATTCAACCAACTCAAATGCCTTGGTAGCATTTATGGAGGCTATTGCCCAATCATGAGAGGAGGAGGCCCCAATTTGTGGTATTACCTGAACCCGCCTGAGGTTGTCCGATGTGGACTACCCTGACATGAAACCTTTCTGGTCGGGGTGAATCGGATACAAAATAACAGAATTTAGCCTAATGGCCATCATCTTTGTAAGGAGTTTATAATCTATATTAAGTAACGATATGGGCTGATACGAGCCACAGTCCAGCGGGTCCTTGTCAGTTTTAAGCAAAAGGATTATGGTGGCATCATAGAAGGACGCCGGGAGACTGCTGCCCGCAAAGATCATCCTTATAACGAGCGTAAACTTCCACCGGAATGCTGTCTGGCCCAGGGGGAATCCAAGAAGACGTTGCTCCTCAGACAAACTCTAGAGAAGGGGATAGAGTCGAGATAGGAGACTAATTTCTGTTCAGTGAGTGAAAGTTCACTGTAATACTGATGAAATCTGTCACGAACAGCAGAGCTATCAGACAGTGTGTCCCCCGCCTCAAAGCGCACCCTAAGGATTGCAGGAGAGCTGTGTTTTGATGTATAATCTGAGCCAGTAGGCCACTCAACTGGGTTGCCAAGTTCGTAAAATCTCTGCTTAGAAAAAAACAGACCTACTATCCTTGTCATGCAGCACATGTAGGTAGGTTTGGAAGTCCTGGCGAAGCAGACCCAAGTCTATCTTCACCTCCTCTATTTTGCCTGTTAGCGAGGAGGTACTAGCGTGTATCGCCTCCAGTAGTTGTGCAGTAACTTGCTTTAAGGTAGGTTCAGGGTCATCCTCAAGAGCTGCAGGAGATGAGGCTTTAGGCGACGAGGGTCCAGGTGGGGACTCGTCTCTGGCGAACCCCCGCAAGCGGTGTGAGACAGAGGCAGACAGCGGGCGGCTACTCATTCTAGAAAGTCAACGGCCGCTTTTCTTGCGGACAATGAGATTGGGTATGATGGCGGAGGAGAGGAGTCAGTTAACCAATAATCTTCCGGGCACACGGACCCACACTCCTGGAGCAATCTCTGTGGATTATAAATCTCTGGGTGAGAGCTGTTGCTAGGCAGCCAGATACCGGCCTGACCGTTAGAGGAGACTAAAGCTTGGGTGTGGACTCCCCCAGAACTGCACAATATCAATCTGAAAGTCGCCAGTAACTCAACAGTCCATTGGTGCAGAGAGCAGTGCCCATTGGATTATAAGCAACGCCTCCACGAAGAGCACACAGTTACAGTAGATACAGGAGGGCACTCAGGAGCTTAATCAGAGAGGGTCTCTGAGAGCGATGATTCGCCGTAACTCAACAGTCAATCAGGGCAGATAGCAGTCTCTGCTGGATTATAAGCAAAGCACAGCGGGGAGCCAGGTACCACCGGTGCAGGCCGACGTAGTGGGCCGGCACCAGCACGCCCTCAGGAGAGGCTGGGAAAATGGCCGCCGGGCTTGTACTGAAGCAGCAGGCCGCAGCCTGACGATGACTGCTTAGCACTCCGTGGGAGTCAGCAAACGGCTCTGGAGGCAGGAGAGGACCCATGGGAATTGCCTTGGGAGAGGGAAGACCCGGAGCACGAGGTACAGCAGGATGGAGTCAGGATAATGACAGGTTCAACACGGCACACTGCTCACATGCGACTGGCCATGATGAGCATGGCCAGTCCCCTTAAATGCAGTTTTTCTCTAATTCCACCCCATTCTGAATTTTTTTTTCTAGATTCCCAGTATATCATATGGAATATTAAATGGAACCATTATAAAATACAATAAAATAAAAAAAAAGTATTTTGGAACTCAGCTAGTAAAAAACCAAAATCTAAAAAATTAATATCTGTGAAGGGATAGGGTTAAATATGGTTATGTTCATAGGAAATCAAGAAACTTTCCCTCTTGTTTATGTCATATCATGTATGTTGTTATAAAAATTTACAACAGATTTTTCTTTTCTGTAGAAATTTCAAGCCAAGAACGTTTTCTTCTTTACCAAGAGACTCTGCCTAAGCAGATTTTGGAGAGCAAAAAATGGGAATTGAATGTAATGCCTCTATTATCCCCATTAACCTTAGTCAAGGTAGGTCACAACATCCTAGAAATTTCTATTCTACACCTGGTAAGATATACTCCACTAGTATCTTCAGTTATTATTAACATTGATTATAACAAGTTACACCCTAGTCACAAGATAGGTGATTTTACTTATTACCTCTGCCTCAGTTCAAATAGGGGATGCCAAACAACCCAGTTCTTGTGATCGTCAGGAGTCTTGAGTGTTGTTCCCCCACCTGTCAACAAGTTATCCCCTATGCTGTGGACAAGGGTAAATGTATTTTATCTAAAATACCCTTTTAGGCCGGGGCCCCACGTTGCAAATATGTAACGTTTTGGCCACAGCAAAAAATGATGTGTATTACAGTACTGAGCACCTCAGGACTACTGTGTCCCAATTTATAAAGAAAACTCCAGCACACTCTTTATAGTTTGTGTGAAAGCACTCCAATTATGTTTATTTTACATCCAGAAACCAAAAAGTTTTGGTCTTGTATCGGATGCAGTTAGGAATAAGGAGCAGACTAAGTCACTCTACATCACCATGACTTATTCTGTTCCCTTTTCCTGACTGCATCCAATAAACGGATTAAGGTCTGACACAAGACCGAAACGTTTTTGTTTCTGGATGTAAAATAAACATATTGGAGTGCTTTCACACAAAGTATAAAGAGAGTGCCGGAGTTTTCTTTATAAATTATACCTATGGAAACACTGGCAGTTTCTGTAGAGGTATAATAAAGTTAGAAAGTCCTCAGAGGAAAACTGTGGACTTTCTGTGAAAAATGTTGCGGAAAAAAAGTGATGCGTTTCTGCCGCGGTCTTTTCCACAGCGTTTTTTAGCTGTGGCTTACTATGTGGGGCCTTAGCCTTAAAGTTTCTTTCAGAGAGAGAAATGATATATTGGTGATCATGTATGTACAGAAACCATCCTACTCTTGCTATAACATAGATACATGTTTCTTAAAGTGTAACTAAACTTTCAGACAATTTTTTTATTTTTCTGGCAGAATTTGTGTCATTAATAAATTTTGAGTGTAATCAAGTTTTATTGAAATTTTATATGGAACAAAACATAACATACAAGAAAGTGCGTAAACTATGCCATAAGCCAGTGCATAGACAAACTATCACGTCCAAGACAGGCATGTCAAGGGAAAAACAAGTATGAAGACAATCAAGGAGTGAGAAAAAGAAAAAAATAAGCAGTGAGAGGCATCAAAACAAAACCCCTGCCTCTAGTATCCAGGTCAACAAAAATCAGAGAGTCCTACAAGAACCATAAACCATTGGAGAAGGGCGATGAAGTAGAATCTGTAGGAAACAGAGCAGAAAGCAACAAGGATACAAAGACACAATGGGGGGGACAGACAACAAAGGAGGAGACAAGAGGAGGGAGACGGGGTGAGTCTGGGGGGCTGGCAGAAATCGCCAAGGCAATAGAGGGGAGTCTCACAAGACCAGGACGGCTTATGAGAAGAGATTGGTAAACTCCGAAGATTCCTGGAACACAACCCACGGCTGCCAGAAGGCATTGAACTTAGAGGAGTCTGTGGAATCCTCTGCAACCAAAACCTCCATTCTCCTTATGAGAAGCCACTCGATCAGTGAGGTGGTTGTAGTGCTTCGCCAGTGCTGAGGAATAACTGTCCTCTCATTAATAAATTTTGTATTATACTTTATTAATAAATTTTGGATCCTTGTGAAATCCTGCATATTTTTCATTCTTTCCCTTGTTTCTGTGTTGAGAGCTGTTTTAGCCTCTCACTGAATGTTACTGTGTAACGTAGAGAAAATGAGGGGAGGGTCACTTCAAACAGTTATATCTCGGACATTATAAAACGTTCAAACTTGCTTTGGTGTCATATGAAAGAGGAGACTCTCTTCTTCCATAGGAAACTAAGGTTGCAGTGCCATCTATATTATTTCCAGAGATATCGCTGGTTGAAAACAGTCGGAATTAGGATATTTATGTGCAGCTGTATAATCACAGAAAGGATCCAAAGTTTGTTAATAAAGTATATTACAAAATTTATTAATGAGACAAATACTGCCAGAATTCAAATGTTGTCCAAAAGTTTAGTTACGCTTTAATACCATAATTTAATTATTGAAATTTTCATTTTGAGGATTATAAAAAGTTGTATATTTCAAATGGGACTTTAATAGGAGAAGAAACTAACGTTGGTATCCACAAATCGAAGAAGCAATGCAGAGATGATTTATCTTTTTATGGATATGCACATCAGCCTGCAAGTTCAGGGAGGGTGGGTCCTGATTTGCAAGATTTACCTACAGAGAGTTACAAATGCTCCAGCTTTCATCTGGAATCGGTGCCCATTATCTCCTCTTTAGCCATGATTGACAGTTGTGGCTTCTGTCTGCTTCACAGCTGTCTGTAGACAAATCTAGTGTTATCAATCCCATCCCCTGATTCACTTGCAGAATGTTTTGCATATGTATATACAGATAATTATCTCTGCATTTTTTTGTCAGTTTGTGGGAACAAAGGTATGTTTCTGCTTTTATTAAAGTCCCCAACATGGCACTATTATTGGTTTGGAATGCATTTTGGATCTGACAAACTCTCTAAAAGTTAAGTTTTCTATGTCTCTACAGGAAAATACAGTGTGGGGTAGGCAACCTAATATAGAATAGTATTAATGGCAATAATGTACTGTATGTAAACACTCAAATGTACAGCACCATGGAATTAATGGTGCTATATAAATAAATAATATGTCCAGTAGAATTGTGTGCTTGAAGCCTGATTTTGTGTTCTGCATTTTACACATAAAATGTTTTCTTTGTGGATGTAGCAAATAGAATATTATGGTATTTTAGTTTTTTTTATGCATGTCATAGAGTTCATACAGTGAAGTTTTTCCTTTATCCTTTTCTCCCTTTAGAAACTACTGCTTACTTTGGTTTAAAAAAAAAAAAATTATGAAAAGAAAAACAGTACGGTGTACCCTTTTTTACGTGGATTAAGACTATGACATGCATACTTCAGTAAAAATATAATTGCATTAGAAACAACAGGCCAGTTCATAGTATCAGTTACAAGGATTGCAGGCTAAAAATAATGTTGTACTTCATGTTTCTGCTTTCATGTCACAGCTATACATAAGTGAGGATAACAGAAGGGCAAATGAATATGATTTCAAGAAAGCGCTTGATCTACTAGAGTATATCAGTGAGGTATGATGACCTTTTTATTGTTAACATAGTTGTTGTACACTTAATTGACCAAATATTAGATTATATAAATTCTTGGTGCTGATATTGACTGACTGAATTGTTTGCCTAGATCATTTATTATGATGACTGTAATTTCTGAAAGATGTTGAAAATCCAGTGAAAAGTCCTCCAAAAACACATTACAATGCACGTGAAATGAGGATGTTTCAACAGGTTTTAGTGGAAAAAGGAAGCACAGGCATGCTGCAGACTTTTTGTTTGCAATGCAAATAGTAGAATTTGCTGTGAAATCCAAGGATTTTCAGATTTTGGCCTTTGGACACTGCCTTACAAGTCAAGAATGGTCAAACATATGCAAATGTTGTTTGTATTTTTATAGTATGGATCCTTAAATTTTTTTTTTGCAAAAAAAAAAAAAAAAAAAAGACAAGGCTATACAGTGGGTATGGAAAGTATTCAGACCTCTTTAAATTTTTTAATACTTATGACCATGTGATATTTCAGTTTTTCTTTAATAAATATGCAAAAATATCTACATTTCTGTTTTTTTTTCTGTCAAGATGGGGTTCTGAGTACATTAATGAGAAATAAAATGAACTTTTTTGCTTTTGGCAAATGGCTGCAATGAAACAGAGTGAAAAATTTAAAGGGGTCTGAATACTTTCCGTACCCACTGTATATATGTGTATGTGTATATGTGATATATATATGTGAGTGTATGTATCTATGTATGTATGTGTGTGTGTGTGTGTGTGTGTGTGTGTATGTATGTATGTATGTATGTATGTATGTACAGTGCCTTGCAAAAGTATTCGGCCCCCTTGAACTTTAAAACCTTTTGCCACATTTCAGGCTTCAAACATAAGGATATAAAATTTAAATTTTTTGGTGAAGAATCAACAAGTGGGACACAATCGTGAAGTGGAACCAAATTTATTGGATATTTTAAACTTTTGTAAAAAATAAAAAACTGAAAAGTGGGGTGTGCCAAATTATTCGGCCCCCTTAAGTTAATACTTTGTAGCGCCACCTTTTGCTGCGATTACAGCTGCAAGTCGCTTGGGGTATGTCTCTATCAGTTTTGTACATTAAGAGACTGAAATTCTTGCCCATTCTTCCTTGGAAAACAGCTTGAGCTCAGTGAGGTTGGATGGAGAGCGTTTGTGAACAGCAGTTTCCAGCTCTTTCCACAGATTCTCGATTGGATTCAGGTCTGGACTTTGACTTGGCCATTCTAACACCTGGATACGTTTATTTGTGAACCATTCCATTGTAGATTTTGCTTTATGTTTGGGATCATTGTCTTGTTGGAAGATAAATCTCCGTCCCAGTCTCAGGTCTTTTGCAGACTCCAACAGGTTTTCTTCCAGAATGGTCCTGTATTTGGCTCCATCCATCTTCCCATCAATTTTAACCATCTTCCCTGTCCCTGCTGAAGAAAAGCAGGCCCAAACCATGATGCTGCCACCACCATGTTTGACAGTGGGGATGGGGTGTTCAGGGTGATGAGCTGTGTTGCTTTTACGCCAAACATATCGTTTTGCATTGTGGCCAAAAAGTTCGATTTTGGTTTCATCTGACCAGAGCACCTTCTTCCAAATGTTTGGTGTGTCTCCCAGGTGGCTTGTGGCAAACTTTAAACGAGACTTTTTATGGATATCTTGCCACTCTTGCATAAAGGCCAGATTTGTGCAGTGTCCGACTGATTGTTGTCCTATGTACAGACTCTCCCAACTCAGCTGTAGATCTCTGCAGTTCATCCAGAGTGATTATGGACCTATTGGCTGCATCTCTGATCAGTCTTCTCCTTGTTTGAGATGAAAGTTTAGAGGGACGGCCGGGTCTTGGTAGATTTGCTTGCACAGTGATCCTTGGGATGTTTAAAGTTTGGGAAATCTTTTTGTATCCAAATCCAGCTTTAAACGTCTCCACAACAGTATCATGGACCTGCCTCTGGTGTGTTCCTTGGTCTTCATGATACTCTCTGCGCTTTAAACAGAACCCTGAGACTATCACAGAGCAGGTGCATTTATACGGAGACTTGATTACACACAGGTGGATTATATTTATCATCATCAGTCATTTAGGACAACATTGGATCATTCAGCGATCCTCACTGAACTTCTGGAGTGAGTTTGCTGCAATGAAAGTAAAGGGGCCGAATAATATTGCACGCCCCACTTTTCAGTTTTTTATTTTTTACAAAAGTTTAAAATAACCAATAAATTTCGTTCTACTTCACAATTGTGTCCCACTTGTTGTTGATTCTTCACCAAAAAATTTAAATTTTATATCTTTATGTTTGAAGCCTGAAATGTGGCAAAAGGTTGAAAAGTTCAAGGGGGCCGAATACTTTCGCAAGGCACTGTGTGTGTGTGTGTATATATATATATATATATATATATATATATATATATATTAGCAAAAGGACGTGTCTTCGCACGGGTATATTTCATTTTTTGTTTGTGTAGTGACCCCATAAGAATTGGCCAGTTTTGCACTTCACATCCAGTATGGCAGTTCAGTATAGGTACAGTCTATTTATGGCTGAGTTGCTATGGAAACCTGGTAAATGAAATGTGAACTTATATTGGCTGATACACGTCATATGACTGAATAATTAAAGACCTGCAAACTGCTATTGACTCATACAGGTCATAAATAGCTTGGTTGCTATGGAAACCTGGTGTAAAGCTGTGTGTATGTCAAGACTGAAGAACCGGTGATT
Source organism: Leptodactylus fallax (assembly GCA_947044405.1). Taxonomy (NCBI): domain Eukaryota; kingdom Metazoa; phylum Chordata; class Amphibia; order Anura; family Leptodactylidae; genus Leptodactylus; species Leptodactylus fallax. The sequence goes on along the minus strand of CAMRHE010000099.1, from coordinate 5,452,599 downwards.
TTCCATTGGTCCATAAGCGTCATGTGATCATGCGTATCTCAGTTTGGATTTCAGTGAAAGACCTGTGATCAGTTATGGAAAACCTGGAGTAAAGCTGTGTGTATGTGACCTTGTGTAACAGTGTCATCCACAGCACCCTGCCCCTTAAAAGCTGACCTACAGCAGTGAAGGAAAATGGCTGGGTTGTTATGGAAACATGGAGTGCCGCTGTGTGCATGTGGCTGACAATGCCTTGTCAGATTGGAGACGGGCTTGGGTCTGCTGGGTTGTTTCAGAAGCTCGCTGTTGTCTGTGACATATCTTGTCAGATTAGAGACAGGCTTGGGTCTGCTGAGAGTTTTCATTAGCTCGAGCAGCAGCCATGCATTTTGCTGCAGTGGGCATGAGTAGTTTTAAAAACGTTTCAATTTATAAGAATGCTGAAATCCAGTATGGCAGTCCAGTCAGTGTAGTAAATACCGGGGCAGCAGTGGTAATGGCTGCCACAGGGCCCGCGACATTAGGAGTCCCGGCGGGCCCTTGATGATGATGATTTTTTTTTTTTTTTTTTTTGAATAGGCCATTAACTGCTGGTGTAACACCAACAGGTAATTGGCCCTATTTACTTACCGATCCCCGCTCCTGCTTATGGCCGCCTGCACTTCACCTTCTACAGAGGCGGGGATCAGTAAGTAAGGCCTGCGGACCGTGAACCCCACAAACACTGCTATCATTATACTCTGGGGTCTTTTCAGCAGGCTTCAGGCCTCCTTGGTGACATCCCAGACGTTGGTGGGCCAGTCCGACGTCATTATCCGTTGCGATGCATGCCTGGCTCACGTGACATCTGGTCCAACATTGAAGAGGTAGCGGGGAGTGCGCATAATACTATATGAAGGGGCCACTATGATACTGTGTGCAGAGGCCACTATGGGGCAGAATACTGTGTGCAGGAATGCAGTTTGTGCAGGGGGGGGGGCGGTTGCCGAGGGTGGTCCCATGTCAAATGTTCGCCTTGGGGCCCAGCCATTCCTAGTTACGCCACTGAGTCCGGTATAGGTACAATCTATTTATGGCTGTGGTGCTATGGAAACCTGGTAAATTAAATGTGAACTTATATTGCCTGATACATATGATATGACTGAATATTTAAGGACCTGCGAACTGCTATTGACTAACACAGGTCATAAATAGCTTGGTTGCTATGGAATCCTGTGTGCCTGAGGAGAATAAGCGCCTGCGAGCTGTTATTGGCTGATAAGGGACATGTGACCATGTGTATGGCAGTTGGAATATGAGTGAAAGACTTGCAGGCTTGTATTAGCTAATGTTGGTCATTTTTTGGGAATACTGTATCTCAGGAACGGTATTTCCAAGAGAGCTGAGACCCAGTCTATAATATTTCCAGACACCTGATGTACATGTGTGCCAAATTTGGTGAGGATCGGTCCAGTTGTTTGGTCGCGCATAAAGAACAGACAGACAGACTCATTTTTATATATATAAAAATGGCAGCATTGAGCAGGTAACGGCCTATGAAAAAAAAAAAAAAAAGTCATGGGCCTGCCGGTTCCCCTAATGTCCCGGGCCCTGTGGCACTGTGGCAGCTGCTTCCACTCCAACCAAGGATGTAATAGTATGTCCTTGGTCGCATGGGGATGTGTGGAGAGGGCTCAGGAGTTCGAGTCACCCCTCTTTACCTAGATCACATATAAAAATAAATTAACAAAAGAAACAAACACTTTAGGTATCCCCATCCTGAAAAATGCCTGAACTATTAAAATATATTTCCCATATGGTGAACGGCGTAGCGGGGAAAAAAATCTAAATGGCCAAATTTTTTTTTTTTTTTTTTTTTCAACACTTTGCCTCCTAAAAAAAAAAAAATGTAATAAAAAGTGATCTAACCATCAGATCTTCCCCCAAATGGTATCAACAAAAAAGTCATCTTGTCTCGCATAAAAAGACGCCATACCCAGCTCCATACTTGTAAATATGAAAAAGTTACAGGTGTCAGAACATGGCGCCAATTAAATTTTTTTTTTTAAAAGTATCAAGTTATCAAAACATTACAAATACTATGTAAATTTGGTATCGTCGTGATCATACTGGCCCACAGAATACAGGTAACATGTCATTTTTACCACACAGTGAATGCTGTAAAAATTAAACCCATATGAAATTGGCGCAAATGCATTTTCTTTCCAATTCCACCTCATTCTAAATTCTTTTTCCAGCTTCCCAGTACATTGCATAGGATATTGAATGGTGTTTCGCAAACAAAAAACCATCATGTGACTCTGAACTGAAAAAGTTATGGCTCTGGGAATGTGGAGAGGGAAAATTGGAAATGCAAAAATGAAAATTGGGTTGGACCTTAAGGGGTTAATAGTATATTTTTTTTTTTTTTTTTTGTAAACGTTATTTACTTTCAGTATGGGCCAATAGTGGTGTGATTTCTAATATATTGCACTTCAATACTTATCACTTGCAAAGTGATAATAAATCTTTAAGAGTCTCATAAGTTAACTTATGATGGTGATGTTGGGCCTTCAATAGGGTTCCATTATCAAGAGTCTGCTGGATCAGGAAAGTTAATCTAAATTCCCAAGGCAATCCCTTTAAGACATATACCTCCATATACCGAAATACAGCCAAGAAAAGGTTTGGGAGTGAAAATGTATTGCATTTTTTTTTTCAAACACGTTTCATTGAGTTTTTGCTGTGTTTTACTCTGGGTTTTTCTTTCCCTATGAATTCTATAGAGAAAAACAACTAAAGTTCTCAGGCTGCAATTTTCAAAAACGCTGTCTTTCCGCAGCAGCATAAAAAAAAAAACTGCGTTTCTGCAATGTGGGACCTCCGCTTAAAGAGGACCTTTCACGTCCTCATGTATATGCGGTTCTATATACCGCTAGAAAACCGACAGCGTACTGAATTCAGCGCATTGTCGGCTTTACCGTTATTTGCCCCGGGGCTGGAGATATCGGTGCCGTTACTGATCTCAGCCCACTGTCAGAAGGGCATTTCTGACAGTCTGGCTGGGCTGTGTGAGGATCGCCCTCCCTGACAGTACATGTCCATAGCCGTGTACTGGGGGGGGGGGTGTTCCTCACAGCTCAGCGTCATCAGTGCGTGGTAAGTAACGCCCTCCCTGACTGTACTCGTCCCATAGCTCTGTACTGTCAGAGGAGGCGTTCCTTACAGCACAGTGATGACACTCAGCTGTGAGGAACGCCCCACCCACCAGTACAGGGCTATGGACGTGTACTGTCAGGGAGGGCGTTCCTTACAGCCTAGCTAGACTGTCAGGAACGCCCTTTTGACGGTGAACGGTAAACTTAAGATCACCGATGGCTTTCCCGTTATGTGCCCCTGGGCTGGAGCTGACAGTGCGCTCAATTCAGCACTCTGTCAGCTTTCTAGCGGTATTTAAAACCACATATACATGAGGACGTGAAAGGTCCTCTTTGAAACTGCATTAGAAAACCTGATGATAAAATGTATTCTGACACACTAATGGAGTTGGCCTCTTTATGGATAATTTTTACAAAGATGTGTGAAAGAAGCAATTAGGCAACTTACTGAAACATCCATATATTTTAGAAGTTCTGCACTGGTTTGTTGCCATAAAACCAATGCTCCCTTCTGTCCTGCTCCTTTACCTGGAAATGATAGTTGATGGAGCTCATATGACCCACTGCATCCATCAGTAAATCTGCACCACCTTCATGGAAACTCCCTGTGCATGTGCTAGGTTTCTAGACATACAGGTTCTGTACATGCGCTGATGCAAGCTTGGTGGCAACAGGACAAATACGTTCTTCTGAGTTTGCATTTCCATGGAGGTAGCACAAGTCTACTGATGGATAAGTTGGGCACACAGCCATCCATCAGCAGCTGTTTTCTAGACAGAAACCATGTGCTTTCAGGGTAGAAGACTTGGATCAGTGAGGAATCAAGGCTTTTTTCTTTGTATTTAGCATAACAATGTGTATAAAGCAATAATAATAAAATACCCACACTCCCATTCCCTCTTCACCTTTATAGGCACTCTGTCAGTGCCTGGGTGGCCTAAGGCATGATTTGGCTGTCTTCCATGCTTTGCAGAGTAAATGCATTTTGCAGAAAATATTCTAAAGACTGAAGACTGGTACTGCACCTTTTGAGTACTGAAATGTAAAAAAAAAAAAAAAAAAATGCTTCAACCGCTAACCCTGTTTTGAGCTCACCCTCTACTTTTATCATCTAGATACTTTCCTAAAGCTGTACTGCAAGAATAATATGCCCCAATTCTGAATAAGATTTCCTTTCAGTTTTTTGATGTCGTAATCCGTTTGACCTTTATTTAGCCCCTTATTTAAGCCAAACAAAGGCTGCACAAGGGAACAGTGAGTATGTAGCACAGCTGTGGATGTACAGTACAGACCAAAAGTTTGGACACACCTTCTCATTCCAAGAGTTTTCTGTATTTTCATGACTATAAAAATTGTAGATTCCCACTGAAGGCATCAAAACTATGAATTAACACATGTGGCATTATATACGTAACAAAAAAGTGTGAAACAACTGAAAATAGGTCTTCTATTCTAGGTTCTTCAAAGTAGACACCTTTTGCTTTGATTACTGCTTTGCACACTCTTGGCATTCTCTTGATGAGCTTCAAGAGGTAGTCACCTGAAATGGTTTTCACTTCACAGGTGTGCCCTGTCAGGCTTAATAAGTGGGATTTCTTGCCTTATAAATGGGGTTGGGACCATCAGTTGTGTTGTTCAGAAGTCAGGTGGATACACAGCTGATAGTCCTACTGAATGGAGTGTTAGAATTTGTATTATGGCAAGTAAAAAGCAGCTAAGTAAAGAAAAACGAGTGGCCATCATTACTTTAAGAAATGAAGGTCAGTCAGTCCGAAAAATTGGGAAAACTTTGAAAGTGTCCCCAAGTTCAGTGGCCAAAACCATCAAGCGCTACAAAGAAACTGGCACACATGAGGACCGCCCCATGAAAGGAAGACCAAGAGTCACCTCTGCTGCGGAGGATAAGTTCATCCGAGTCACCAGCCTCAGAAATCGCAGGTTAACTGCAGCTCAGATTAGAGACCAGGTCAATGCCACACAGAGTTCTAGCAGCAGACACATCTCTACAACAACTGTTAAGAGGAGACTGTGTGCAGCAGGCCTTCATGGTAAATAGCTGCTAGGAAACCACTACTAAGGACAGGCAACAAGCAGAAGAGACTTGTTTGGGCTAAAGAACACAAGGAATGGACATTAGACCTGTGGAAATCTGTGCTTTGGTCTGATGAGTCCAAATTTGAGATCTTTGGTTCCAACCACCGTGTCTTTGTGCGACGCAGAAAAGGTGAACGAATGGACTCTACATGCCTGGTTCCCACCGTGAAGCATGGAGGAGGAGGTGTGATGGTGTGGGGGTGCTTTGCTGGTGACACTGTTGGGGATTTATTCAAAATTGAAGGAATACTGAACCAGCATGGTTACCACAGCATCTTGCAGCATGCTATTCCATCCAGTTTGCGTTCAGTTGGACCATCATTTATTTTTCAACAGGACAATGACCCCAAACACACCTCCAGACTGTGTAAGTGCTATTTGACCAAGAAGGAGAGTGATGGGGTGCTACGCCAGATGACCTGGCCTCCACAGTCACCAGACCTGAACCCAATCGAGATGGTTTGGGGTGAGCTGGACCGCAGAGTGAAGGCAAAAGGGCCAACAAGTGCTAAGCATCTCTGGGAACTCCTTCAAGACTGTTAGAAGACCATTTCAGGTGACTACCTCTTGAAGCTCATCAAGAGAATGCCAAGAGTGTGCAAAGAAGTAATCAAAGCAAAAGGTGGCTACTTTGAAGAACCTAGAATATAAGACATATTTTCAGTTGTTTCACACTTTTTTGTTAAGTATATAATTCCACATGTGTTAATTCATAGTTTTGATGCCTTCAGTGTGAATCTACAATTTTTATAGTCATGAAAATACAGAAAACTCTTGGAATGAGAAGGTGTGTCCAAACTTTTGGTCTGTACTGTATTTGGAAATAATTTTTGGAAGCTGGATAACCCATTTCAATGAACTGACAAGTCAGAGACCAAGTTGTCTTTTCGCTTTTTAATGGTTACTGCCAACTCACCCAACCTTTTATCTGTGCACATGAAATAATACATCATACAAAATAGTTTGGGTTTTGTGGTGTTCAACGATCTCGTATAGATCATTGCATGGCCTCCCTCACCATGGAGTTATTCTGTATCAGTTTATTATCTATATTCCTAACTTGAGCAAAATACAAAAAATGAATTGTGAAATTGATATTCCTTAAATCTTCATATGGAGTTGTTCTACCAACAGCAGGATGATACTAATTATCTGGTCAAGTCCCCTAGATTCTCATAGTCATTACTTTTGAAGGAAGAATCTTTCTTCGCTTTGGGGCATCCCTTAACATTGTGTATTTTGTTAGATGGGATTGTTTGATATTTTACAAAAACTTTCTCTCAAACTAACTTTGTGTCCTTGAACATTATTTAAGTGTCTACGGTAAGTTGCTGAGGATAGATGGCTCCTAGATATGCAGAAAGCCCCTCAAAGTCGTTCTCCCTATTAGTTCCTCCTCTTTCAAATCAACATTTTTGCTTTCTTCAGCCAGTCAACTATGGATCTTACCAAACAAGCCTAATTATATTTTTAGACATCTAGGCACTGCTATCCTATAGTCACAGCTTCACGTTTGTGTTGTGTTTTTTTTTTTTTTTTTAATGATATATTATTTTACCACAGGAACCTAACTATGAATTCACTGCACAACATGGAATGTATCAAAAAAATGAGACATAACATTTATTATTTCACTTAAAATCTAGGCACAGTTCAGCCTTCAGTACTTAAATATCTACTTTGAATATGTTTAGGTTCCTAGGGATAGGTGTTTCAAAGATAGACTAGTCTGACTAGCCCATCACCAAAACCCATCTAAACATGCTACTAATTTAATTTAATATAATGTTGCTTACTCCACAGAACTTAATTATCTATGGGGTATCTGTTCCCTTTCTCCAAGTCATTAGTGAAGGCTTCTCAGGAGACACAAAGCACAGGTAATTTGCAGTAAAAACTGGAGTTATACCACTGAATCCTCTGGTATAATGGAGGCCTTTGGGTCCATTTAACATATGTGTCCAGAGGCTTCCTGGCGTATATGTTAAGGTTGTAGGTGGTACTCAGTGTGAAAAGAGCCTTAATGAAAGAAATTGTCAGGGTGTTTCATCAATCACAGTTTTCCATGAGAGAGGTAAAACTGTATAATTTGCAAAAAAAAACGTTACATTGGGTGCTCTGCAGAACCAAAAAATACTTGCATTTAGCAGCTCCTGGATGGCTTATATACTCAAATGGACTTTCAAATAATTTTTCTTTTTCTTAGTTTTTAGTTGCTTTGTTTTTTAAGCTTGCTGGTAATTATTTGTATGAAATCAGAATTTCTTTCATTGTATGAAAAAGCTATCCTGGACATGACCACTCCGCATCACAAATGGTTTACCAGATAGGCTGTCTTTTATGTAGTCTTCATTCACTTAGCATTTTTATTTATGATGGGCACATGGCTGTGGAGTGGAATCACAATTCAACGCCAGGGCCAGATTAAGGTTGGTGAAGGCTTCTAGCTTATTGTTAAAGGGGTTATCCACTGCAGACATTTATATGCCATAAATGTCCAATAGATGTTGGTCCCAACTCTGGGACCTGCAAGTTTCTCTAGCATACCTTTTCCCAGACCCCATCCTGTTTCACCAGGTTCTTGCTGACAGCCAAATCCATGTGCTGGTGGTGGTTGGGTTTACAGAAACAGCTTCGCAACCTAGATTTGGCTCTCAACAGAACTGGGTAAGGCAGTACAAGTCTATGGGGAGTCCATTGCAGAGACAGGTGTGGGTCCTAAGAAGTGGGGCCCACATCTACTGAATATTTATGGCATACCCATTTATGCTGCATAGTGAAATAGGCAGATAAATACTAGGTAGAGAAATACAGTTGATAAATAGGAGAGAGAGACTGAAATATCACTAGGAGAGCAATACAGCAGATAAATAGGAGACAGAAAGATAGGTATAACGATGGGCAGATAGATCATTGATAGATGGATGATAGAAATAGGCAGGAGAGATATAGGGAGGTACAGTAGATAGGAGCGAGTTAGAGGGATATATTAGATCGGAGCTAAAGAGAAATTGTCACTGCACCTTAAATCTATACTGTTGAGACTTGAAGAATGGGGAGTTGCTGAGTTTCTTCTGTGAAGCTCCTCTCATGATTCTCTTGTTAGCTGCATTTGCAGCCGGTGAGCAGGGTACAGGTCTGTACAGACAGGAGTAGGAACTTTTAAGTCTGCTTCGTCCTCTGCTGCTCTTGTCTCATTTCTCCAAACATGGAGCATTTGTCTGCTGTGCCGCTAGCAGGAAGAAAGCAGTTAACTTCGGGAGCCCTTTTCTCATAGTATGAGCGATTCACATGTAAGCAGCGGAAGTTCTCATTCCAACATGCCATTTTAACAGAAACTGAATAGAGGCCCCTGCTTCTTGTGTGGTGTTGGAGGCCCCTGCTGTGCGCCCCCCCCCCCCTTCCTCAATCTGGCACTGTTCACCACACAGCCATTAGTATTTTCAGCAGGGAGTCATTTGGAAACTGCATGGTATGCCATGTTGTGAGATTTTATTTATTTATTGCTCACATAATAAATGTGAAATGTGTGAACATAGCTAGACATTGTCTATGGCTTAGTTTATTGTTCATCAATACATTTGTTACAACTTGTCACTTTATTCCACAAATGCGACTATTTTGAGATGAAAATAAAGTGTTTTTTTCTTAAGGATGAAGAGGTGGATATTGAAGATTTAAAGCTGGATATACTTTGCAGAGCATTAAAGCGAGACATGTGAGTATCAAATAACTCCTTTTTTATCACAGCCATGGAGAGCTGACAGTGAGGCTCCACACAAACTATTCTTGTTCTGTTAAATCCTTGGCTAGATATGCTAATTAATCCCTCCAGGGTGCTAGCTCCCTCATGGGTCCTTTTGCTACAGTCATTTGCCGGACATGGCAAAAGGCTGACTTGAGAGCCTAAATGGAACATGACACACTATGCTTTGAATATGGACATAGCAGTCTTTAAAGTATGACTCCCACAAAAATTCTTTATTTTGTAGGCCATTAGAAAGATGCATTAATGTACTGTAGTGAAGGGAATTCTCTTACAGGTGGCTGTATTGTTCTCCACACCCAGCTGACATCTGGAGGGGTGATGGGGGATTCATCAAGACCTGCTGATTGTATACTGATCCTAAAATAAAAAAAATTGTGAGAATGTTACTTTAAAGGGAGCCTGTCACCATGAAAATGCAGCGCAATCTGTAGGTATCATGTTATAGAGCAGGAGGAGCTGAGCAGATTGTTTTATATAGTTTTCTGTGAAAAAATTCAGTATAACTTGTCACTTATTCATTTATTTCTCTGTTTTTTGTATGCTTGGAAGGAGTAATTGAGTCCAGTGGGCGGTCCTAACAGTGATTGTGCCTACAGAGACAGCTGTGCAGCCAAAATGACATGTTACCTGTATTCTATGGGTCGGTACAATTTCGGGGGATACCAAATTTATATAGGTTTCTTTCTCTCTGTATATATACACATGTGGACAAAATTGTTGGTACCCCTCATTTAATGAAAGAAAAACCCACAATGGTCACAGAAATAACTTGAATCTGACAAAAGTAATAATATATAAAAATTCTATGAAAATGGACAAATGAAAGCCAGACATTGCTTCTCAACCATGCTTCAACGGAATTTTTTTAACCCCTTAACGACATTGGACGTACTATTACGTCCTGTGCGCTTGGTACTTAGCGCAACAGGGCGTACTAATACGCCCTGGGGCGGCCACCCGCTCACTATCTGACAGCTAACACCCTGCTCCATATCCCCCGGTCGGAACTGAGTTCCGATCCGAGGTTTTAACCCCTTGGATGCCGCGGTCAAACATGACCGCGGCATCCAAGGGGTTCCGTTATGTTGCCGCTCCAATCGGCACCCCCCACGGCGAGATCGGGGGGTGCCGATACCTATAACCTGCAGCCCGGGGTCTGCTCAGTGACCCCAGGCTGCCTGGAGACCCCACTACCTGGTTGATCCTGCGGAAGTGAGGCTATGCGTCTGCATAGCCTCACTTCCTGTATAGACTGCAAGACACTTGTAAGCTCGTGTCTTGCAGTCTACAGTGCTGAGCCAGCAATCAAAGCATTGCTGGCTCAGGTGTCCTAATGGGACACATGAAAAAGTAAAAAAAAAGTGAAAAAAAATAAAATAAAGTGTTCTAAAAAAATTAATAAAAGAATAAAGCCCCAAAAATTCCCTTTTGCTATATAAAATGAATTATATAAAAAAAAAAAAAAAAAAATTAATAAAAACAATGTGTATTTGGTATCGCCGCGTCCGTAACAACCTGTACAATAAAAATGAAACAATATTTAATGTACACGGTGAACGTCGGAGAGAAAAAAACGAAAAAAACTCGCCAAAAGTAATGATTTTTTGCCATCTCACCTTACAAAATATGCCATAAAAAGTGATCAAAAAGTCATATGTACCCCAAAACAGTACCAATAAAAAGCACAGGTTGTCCCGCAAAAAATAAGCCCTAAACCAACTCTGTAAACCGTAAAATAAAAATGTTACGCGTCTCAGAAGATGGCAATGCAAAAACAATTTATTTATGTCCCCAAATGGGTTTTTGTTCTGCAAAATTAGTATCGCATAAAAAAAACAGTATAAATGAGGTATCTCCGTAATTGTACCGAGCCGTAGAAAAAAGGAAACATGTTACTTATGCTTTATGCTGCATGGTGAAAAATTTCAAAGGTAAAACGCAGTGTCAGAATTGATGGGGTATTTTTTAATCCAACAAGAAAGAGTTAATAAAATTTATTCAATAGGTTATAGGCGCCCAAAGATGATGTCATTACAAAATACATCTCACCCTGCAAACAACAAGCCATCATATGGCTACATCACCAGAGAAATAAAGAAAATATAGCTCGTACAATGTGAAGACAAAAACCCCAAAAATCGCCAAATCTTTTTAGAACACAACTGGCTGCGTCAGGAAGAGAATGTATAAGCTGTGCGAGCATATATCAGGGGACACCCCAGATTTAGAGCTTATGAGGGAAAATAAACCAGAAGTGACCCCCAGAGTGACCTCCCCAATAATAGGAACTACTGGGGAAATAGTAGGGAATTTGGTGTTCCCAATGCACTCCGCACAGCTTACATATTCACTTTTCCCCATCCGCTGTGTATTCACGTCTGGGATACTAATGTTTACTACACCCCTTGATAAATTCTTTGAGGGGTGCAGTTTTCAAAATGGGGTCACGCCTTTGGGGAATCCACTTTTCTGGTACCTTACAGGCTCTGCAAACATGACATGGCGTCCAGATACCAAACATCCGAATCTGCACTTCAAAAGCCACATAGCGCTCCTTCTCTTCTGCGCCCGGCTGTGTGCCCAAACTGCAGTTTATACCCACATGTATTACACTTGTCGTACCCAGAATAACGTACTTAATGTCATATATGGGTATAAACTGCTGTATGGACACAGCTGGGCACAGAGTGGAAGGAGCGCTATTTGGTTTTTGGAGCACAGGCTTGGACGGTTTGGTTTTTGGACGCCATTGCACTTTTGCAGAGCTGAAACGCCAGTAAAGTGGAATCCTCTGACATGTTACCCCATTTTGGAACCTACACCCCTGAAGGAATTTATCCAGGGGTACAGTGAACATTTTTAACCCCCAAGTGTTGCTATAATTTATTATCCATAAATGAATACGCAGCTGATTGTGAAAGGTGAAAATGACAATTTTTCCAGGAATACGTCATTTCAGTGCGTAATATGTTGTGCCCGGCTTGTATCAGAGATGAACGCTCCAAAAGCTGTTGTGCCCGGGATTCCCGCTTCACAGTTTTTGGAGTGTGTGTCTCTGCAGACATAAGCTGGGCACAACATATCGGGCACTGAAATGGCGTATCTATGGAAAAATGTTATTTTTAACTTTTCATTATCATCTGTGCATTAATTTCTGGAAATTAAAAGAATGCAACACTTAAGGGTTAATAATGCTCGCTACCCCACTTGATAAATCCCTTGAAGGGTATAGTTTCCAAAATGGGGTCACAAGTCTGTGGATTCCACTTTACTGGCAATTCTTGGGCTCTGCAAAAGTGGCATGGTGTCCAAAAAGCAAACTGTGCTCTAAAAACCAAAATAGCCCTCCTTCCCTTCTGTGCCCGGCTGTGCCCAAACAGCAGTTTATACCCACATATGGCATTAAGTATGTTATCCTGGGTACATCAGTGTCATACATGTGGGCATAAACTGTCATTTGGGCACACAGCAGGGAGCAGATGTGAAGGAGCGCTATGTGCTTTTGGAGCGCAGATTTAGATTGTTGGTTTTTGGACACCATGTCACATTTGCAGAGACCCTAAAATCGCCCCTACAAAATGGGGGTCACTTCTTGGGGAATTCCAGTTTACTGGCACCTCCAGGGCTCTGCAAAAACAACATGGCGACCAGAAAGTCCCTCTAAATCTGTACTCCAAAAGCTAAAAAAACACAGTGCTCCTTCCCTTCTGAGCCCTGCTGTGTTCCCAAGCAGCAGGTTACACCCACATATATAATTTTTTTTTCCCCGGGATAGCCCACTTAATAGTTTTAGGAGTGCATGTCTCTGATGCCACAAAGTGGCCGCAACATATTCTGAAATTGGATATTTCTTCAAAAACTTCAATTTTCACTTTGTACATTAATTTTTGGGAAGCATTTTTAGGCTCAAAATGATAATACCCCTTGATACATTCCTTGGGGGGTGTAGTTTCTAAAATGGGGTCCCTTTTGAGGGGTTTCCATTGTATTGGTACCTTAGGGGCTCTGTAAATGCGACATGGCACCTGAAAACTATTCCAGCCACATCTGCCCTCCTAAAGCCAAACAGCGCTCTTTCCATTCTGAGCCCCACCATGTACCCATGCAGAAGATTATAACCACATATGGGGCATTTCTGTGTTCAGAAGAAATTGTGTAACAAACTGTGGGGTGTTTTTTCTTCTTTAACCACTTGCAAAAATTAAAAATATGCCGCTAAATGGACGGTTTATTGGAAAAAAAGTAATTTTTCATGTTTACGTCCCAATGATGATAAAATCTGTGAAACAGCTGTGAGGTCAAAATGCTCACTATACCCCTAGATAAATTCTATGAGGGGTGTAATTTCCAAAATGGGGTTCCTTTTGAGGGGTTTCCATTGTATTGGTACTGTAGGGGCTCTGCAAATGCGACATGGCACCCGAAAACTATTCCAGCAAATTCTGCCCTCCAAAAGCTAAATAGCGCTCTTTCCATTCTGAGCCCCACCATGTACCCATACAGCAGATTACAACCACATATGAGGCATTTCTGTGTTCAGGAGAAATTGTGTAACAAACTTTGGGGAGCTTTTTCTCCTTTGTCCTCTTGTGAAAATGAAAAATTTGGGGCTAAATTGACTGTTTATTGGAAAAAAAGAAATTTTTCATTTTCATGTCCCAATGTTAATAAAATCTGTGAAACAGCTGTGGGTTCAAAATGCTCACTATACCCCTTGACATGTTCTGTGAGGGGTGTGGTTTCCAAAATGGGGTCACTTTTAGGGGGTTTCCACTGTTTTAGTACTTTGGGGGCTCTGCAAATGCAACATGGCACCTGAAAACTATTCCAGCAAAATCTGCCCTACAAAAGCAAAATAGCGCTCTTTCCATTCTGAGCCCCACCATGTACCCATACAGCAGATTACGACCACATATGGGGTATTGCTGTGTTCAGGAGCAATTGTTTAACAAACTATGGGGTCCTTTTTCTCCTTTAACCCCTTGTGAAAATGAAAGCTTTGGGGATAAAGTGACGTTTTAGTAATTTTTCATTTATACATCCCAGTGTTAGTAAAATCTGTGAAACAGCTGTTGGGTCAAAATGCTCACTATACCCATTGATGAGTTCTGTGAGGGGTGTAGTTTCCAAAATGGGGTCACTTTTAGGGGGTTTCCATTGTTTTGGTACTTTGGGGGCTCTTCAAATGCAACATGGCACCTGAAAACTATTCCAGCAAAATCTGCTTTTCAAACGTCCAGTGTCGCTCCTTCCCTTCTGTGCACTGCCGAATGCCCAAACATCAATTTACACCCACATGTGGGGTATTTCTGTGCTCGGGAGAAATTGTATAATAAACTGGGAGATGCATTTTCTCCTTTAACCCTTTGTGAATGTGTTAAATTTAGGGCTAAATGAAGGGATTAGTGGAAAAAAATGAAATGTCTAAATTTCACCTCGATATTGTTTTAATTCTTGTGAAATGCTTAAAGGGTTAACAAACTTCCCAAATGCTGTTTTGAATTATTTCAGGGGTGCAGTTTTGAAAATGGGGTGATTTATGGGGGGTTTCTAATATATAGGCCTTTATAATCCCTTTCAGAACTGAAATGGTCCCTAAAAAATTAGTTTGGGAAATTTTCTTGTAAATCTGGAAAATCGCTGTTACATTTGTAAGCCTTCTAACATCCAAAATAAATTAAAGGACGATTAAAAGATGATGTCAATATAAAGCAGAGATATGGTAGATAATATTTATTAATGTATTTGGGTGGTATGACTATCTGTCTGAAAAGCAGAGACTTTCACATTTTGAAAATTGCGATTTTTTTTCCAAATTTCCATCAAATATCCTATTTTTTTATAAATAAATACAAAAATATTGATTAGTGTTTACCACTAACATGAAGTACAATGTGTCACGAGAAAACAATCTCAAAATCACTTGAGTAAGTTAAAGCGTCTCAAAGTTCTTGCCACATAAAGAGACACATGTCAGTTTTGAAAAACAAGGCCTGGCCCTTAACGTACTTTTGGGCTGTGTCCTTAAGGGGTTAAAAAGAAAACTCATGAAACAGGCCTGGACAGAAATGATGGTACCCCTGAAAATAATGTGACCAAAAGGACATGTTAAATTAAGGTGTGTCCACTAATTAGCATCACAGGTGTCTACAATGTTGTAATCAGAAAGTGGGCCTGTATATAGGGCTACAGATACTCACTGTGCTGTTTGGTGACATGGTGAGTACCACACTCAACATGGACCAGAGGAAGCGAGGAAAGAGTGGTCTCAGGAGCTTAGAAAGAAAATTATAGACAAGCATGTTAAAGGTAAAGGTTATAAGACCATCTCCAAGCAGCTTGATGTTCCTGTGACTACAGTTGCACATATTCAGAAATTTAAGATCCATGGGACCTGTAGCCAACGTCCCTGGACGTGGCCGCAGGAGGAAAATTGATGACAAATCAAAGAGACACCTGTAACTTTTTTCATATTTACATGTATGGAGCTGGGTATGGCGTCTTTTTATGCGGGACAAGATTGTTTTTACTGATACCATTTGGGGAAAGAGCTGATGGTTTGATCACTTTTTTATTCAATTTTTTTATAGGAGGCAAAGTGTTGGAAAAAATGCTACTTGGCTATTTTGATTTTTTTTTCGCCGCTACGCTGTTCACCATAAGGGACTAAATATTTTAATAGTTCGGGCATTTTGGAGCGCGGGGACACCTAATGTGTTTACTTTTATTTACTTTTATATGTGATCTAGGAAAAGAGGAGTAATTTTGAACTTTTATGTTTTTTTTTGTTGTGTTTTTTTTTTTAATACTTAAAAAAAAAAAAAAAAATGTTCTTCTTTTACTTTAATGATCAGACCGCCTAGGGACCTTGAAACCTTGGTGGTCTGATCGCTCATATTATTCACTGCACTACCATTGTATTGCAGTGAATAGCAAAATGCCTACCTCTCTATTACACGCTGCCACTGGCAATGTGCAATAGATCTAATGCAATGACAAGCCTGGGAGCCTTCCTGAACGTCATAGGAGGGTGGCGATAGGTGAAAAATGGTGGCGCCTGCGCAGTTTAGATACCGCGGTCCCGCTTGACCGCGGCATCTAAAGAGTTAACAGCCGCGATCGGTGCAGGCACCAATTGCTGCTGTTAGCGGCGGGTCCTGGCTGTATTACAAAGTCGGCATCTGTCCTCTATGGAGAGAGCTTAGCTCCTGAGCCCTCTCCATACATCCCCATGTGACCAATGACGTACATTAAGACAAAATGCATGAAATTTCTTAACCCCTTCCTGCTGTACGCATTTTTTCGTTTTTGACTCTCCACTTTCCAAACACCATAACTTTTTTATTTATTTATTTTTTTCCGTTCACTGAGCCATATTAGGGCTTATTGTTCGCAGGACAAATTGTACTCCCTAATGATACCATTTCATATTCCGTGCAATGTACTGGGAAGCTGGAAAAATATTCAGAATGGGGTGGAATTGGAGAAAAAGTGTGGTATTCACTGTGCAGCCAAATGACTTGGCACCTACATTCTATGAGTATATGGTATAATTCTAGGGATACCAAATTTATATAGTTTTTATGTTTTAACCCCTTAAAAAAAAAAAAATCCAAAACTTTGCAAAAAAAAATAAAAAATTCTTAGTTGCATGGTTTGATTGCATATGATTCTGGACCAAAATGTAATGCACATTGTTGCTGTTATCTGCCTGTTACTATGAAAGTTTTGTCCATGGTTATCTTCAAAAATCAAGAGGGGTTCACGGTGATTGGAGGAAGGAGGGGCTGGTGTTTCTCCAAAACCCGTACATGTCTGCAACAGCTTTCTCTGTACACTTCATTGAGAGGATTTTGCAGCATCCCACAGCATACAATGTCAGAAATGTCTACTATGTACTTGTCTACTTCTGGCTGCTTGTGTTATTGCTGTTGGAATATTAGTCATGGACAGTAAGCAGCTAATGGGCTCAGATTTCTCTTTCTGTGTCAAGGATCTGTTTAGGTGCTAAAGCATTTCAATCCTTCAAACAATGGACCTTCTATGCTAGATAATGTCATAAACTGGAAATTGTATAAACATAGTAATTAGTATTTATTCTAAATGACTCTTTATTAATATACTATACTTGTGATCAGGTGGTCTACTTTAGATGGGAAGGATGACCCAATAGATGCAGCTAAAGACTCAATTTTCATTAAAGTCCTTCAAAAGTTACTAAATGAAGGTATGTACTTATTATATATCTATGTGAGAAAATCGACATATGATTTTGATTTTGTCATGGAATTGTCAATTCTGATATAAAAACTAATTATTCAGAAATACCAAATTATTCTGAAAGATACCTTAGGAGTGGAAAGAAAGATAATCCATGGCATGCCTTTATTTCCAAGATGTGCTCTAGTCATTCACTTAAAGATAGCCTATCACTGTTTATTTTTTTAATAATAATGGGTTAGGAGATCCCATTATGCCTGCAAGATTTCACAGTTCTGTACACTGCAGTGAATTATGGGGAAGTTCCAGGGACATGATGGGATTCTACTAAACCACAAGTTTGGACCAAAATTGTGCAAGGAGTCAGGTCATTTGCATAAACTTTTTTTTTTTTTTTTTTTAATTAATTATTTGCTAAACTGTAGTGATTTTTTAATATAAGTTGTATTACTTTCTAGTTGGAACATGAGTAGCTGCCTTGATGTTTCCAACACCGATAAGAAATTATTGTATAGGAGATACGCAAGTTGTCCGAATTCTTTTAGCCCCATATTTTCATGTTTCCTATCACACTTGCCAAGTAGTATCACTAATATGAAGTTTAGTGTAGTCTTCATGATGATTGTATTAGTCACTTGAGGAACTCTAGCTTCCATATTTTTTTTTAGCATGAATAGATGATGCTTTTTTTTTTTTTGTCCCAAATCAGATTGTACTAAGATGCTAATGCATCATCCCCAATAAAGAAACAGGAAGCCCACAAGTAAAAAAGAACATAATACATCTTTATTGAACATCAGTTAGGTTAAAAACATATAAATATCTGGAGGAAAAAAATAACGCCGCAAAAGAAAGTACATGTGGATATGTTATCACAAATATCTGAGTGCCGCCCATGAATATAATATTAAGTCATCAGCACACGTTTTAGCATCTATAGTACAAGTACAAATATCAGTAGCCTGTAACTATGTAACTGTGACAGACAGAAAAAGGTAGACACATTATACCAACCACAGTACCATGCGGGCATGATATAAATACTGTATTGGAATCAATTAAATTTATAGATTCAACCCCAATAAAGTAACAGGAAACCCACAACTAAAGAACATAATAAAAAAAATAGTATGCTAACGTGTTGTGATGACTAGAAGCCTTCTTATTCATGGGTGGCACTCAGATATTTATGATAACATATCCACATGTACTTTTTTCCTGTGTTCCCTTTTTTTTTCCTCCAGATATTTGTATGTTTTTAACATAATTGATGTTCAATAAATATGAAATATGTTACTTTTTACTTGTGGATTTTCTGTTACTGTATTGGGGCTGTATCTCTAGATTATTTACGGGATTCCGATATATTAGCCATCACATTCCCATACAGAATTTATATTATTTCACAATTTTGTAGGTTGAATAAGAGGCTAATGCGACAATCACAGGAGAATAAACACAATTAAATTTCATCCGCAGCTACTAAAATTAAATGTGTGAAATGGCGCGACAACTGTTACAGTATGAGCTAAGTAGCAGCACTATTTCATCACAATGTATTTGTAGATTTTACATGTTCTACAGTATAAATAAACCCTTACCTTATGTTCCTACCCGCTGCTGTGTTTCCACAGGTAAAGACCTGAAGAATTACTTACCAGATGTAAATGTGCTGCTTCAGTCCGATAAACTAGAAAGCTTGAAGAGCGATCGGTGTTTTGAGTTTGTCCTGAGAGCAAACTATGAATATTATTTAAAACAACTTGAGTAACTCATTTATGGATTCAGCATTTTTGTACAATTTATTTTTTTTTTTCAGTGTTTAACAAAAATTTGTCCTCCATAACATTGTTTTGTCTTTTTTATAAACTATAATTGTAAGACATTAAACAGAATATCATTTGTTTTTTATTGAATGATAGGAATATTGGGGGGACGTTGTGGGGTGGTCAGTTTCATCATATTTTCTGGACACGGATTACATTATTCCTGAAGTGCTTTGTAACCTGGGGGTTCCTCCACAGATCATTAATCTGATCTGTATTTCTCCCTGGGCACAGAGGAATCTTATTTGGTGGTGATCTTGCTGTCAGTTATTTTCTATTATACAAAGCCATCACATACGAGTCACTTAAAACAAAATCCAAAAATATACTACATTGCTGATAAAGCAGATTGATTTCTTAATTTTTCATATGTTTTTTATAATATTTAACATGCCTATATATCCTTACAGTGTAATTCATTCAGTCTTGCAAGCGCAAGCAGAGATTAGGTAAGGATTAGTTGGAGATTTTAAAAAACATTGGATGGGACCTTAAACAGAAGTTAAACACTTGCCTTTTAATGCAGAAAGAGAAGAAGTGATGTCCGCTTTGACAGTGCCTGCTTCCATTGATGCTTCATCGCTTAGATGTGGGCTTGCTTGCATTTTTTTTTTCCTTTTGCTCTGGCTAAGTGCCTGATAAAACAACTTGATCCAACAGCTGAGAAGGTCACAAGTTAAATTAGTTGACTTGAATCCAGTTTGCAGTTTAAAAAGTCCAAATATTCCTTGCATACCCTCCGCCCCTTTAGTTCTTCACTCAGATATCCCTCTGGGCTGAACATGTTTGGAAGAATACATGTATCGAACTTATTAAGGGAACACAGACTGCAACCTCGAAGCAAACCAGTACTGAATTAAACTTGGGCTTCTCTAATGCAGCTGTCATACTAGCAAATGTTCCTCAACAACTTTCTTCCATATAGACACACAACTAAACTAGACCTGAATTATGTCTGGTATACTGTTGTGTGCTCTATGCGCACATCTAAAATATCCAATATTGAGGATCATGTATGAACAAAATTCCTTTCATAGAGAAACACATTCTCATGTATACCAATAGAAAACTTGTGCCGTAATGTTGATGAAGGAACATACATTGGTCACTTTTTTTTTTTTTTTTTTTTTTACAAATCTCTAGTGGCATAAATATACCATATGAAGATGGTGGAAAAGAATATTGGAAAAATGTGGCATTTTTAAAGTGATCTATATTGAATGTATGGCCTAAAACTATTAAATGACAATCTAAAAGTGATTATAGGTTACATTGCTCTACTCAGCTATTTGTTTTGTTTTGCATAACCAAGCCAAACTGCATCATGATATGGATCTCACAAGATAATATTCTTTCACATTGTTACTATAAAATTTCCATTTAATAAGTTTCTCTTAGTTTGCGATGTAATCACCAATAACATAAATTGCTGCATTTTAGTTTTATTAGCCTTTTTGGGGTTTTTGATGGTACATAACTCTTTTCTCAACCTGTAGGCATTTTTGCCCGTAGAAAACCTTTAATGGGAATATGTCACCAGAAAATGACCTTTTGATTTAAAAAAAAAAAAGTTTTATATTTAACATATTTTTACTGAATTATTGTTGAGCATTTTAAACAAAATTGCATGTTTATATTAAAAAAAAAAAATAAAAATACAGCAGTTCTGACACTAACTGTTTTCTGTGGATTTCTTTGCAGCAACTGCCTCGCTTTCATGTTTATATAGAAAAGAGACAGAATCCACCAGTCACGTTAGGTGATGGTCACCATTCACCATTTAAAAAAAAAAAAAAAAAAAAAGTTTTAACCAAAAGGTCATTTCCTAGCGACACATTCCCTTTAACACCTTAGGCTTAACCCTGCCCAAAAACCATCCAGTCACCCTGCAGTTCCTTCACTAACAGTGGCGCAAGTACCATCCTAGCAGCTGCCAGAGGACTCATGACCTTAGGGGGCCCAGTGGGCCCCTGCTGCATTTTAAATAGGCTTACTCCAGCAGGTGAACAGGCCCTATTTACTTACCGATCCCTGTTCCTGCTCGTTGCCACCTCTGCTTCCCGTTCTGCTCTCCAGGGGGCCCCGAGCATCCCATATCACGTTACTGGGGTTCCCAGAAGGGGAAGCGGCGATGAAGGATCGGTAAGTAAGGCCGTGGGCCCGTGGCAAGAGTATTTGTTCGAGTGAACCCCAACAAATACTGCTGTTGTACTCTGGAGTCTCTTCAGACCCCTGTGTATAATAATCGGAGGCCCAGGGGAGGTGAGCAAACATAAAAAACAGTGTTACTCACCTCTCCTGGGATCCGGTGTGACTCTCCCATGTCTTCAGGCATTTGTAGTGACGTCACGTCCAAGCTATCGTTGCGACGTCTGTGACGTTATTGAAGAGGGCCAAAAACAGCAGGGTAATCCTGCCAGGGCATTGGAGAAGTGCATACCACTGGTTTTTATGTTTGTCACCATCCCTGGGCCTCTAATCATTATATTCTGTTGTCTGAAAAGACCCTAGAGTATAATCATAGTTCATGGATGGTGTACGCTAAAAATTTTGGGTTCTGCTGAACCCAAAATATTTGCAACAAACATCGTTTGGGCCAAAGTGGGACATAATACTGCTATGGAACATTATACTTTGTGGTATTATACTGTCTGGGGGTCACTTTGGGACATTATAATGTGTGTAAATGGAGTGTTGTACTGTGGGGGCCAGCAAAATGGGCACTATGCTGTGGAGGGTCAAAAGTTTGCTATGGGGCCCAGTCTTTGCTAATTACGCCCCTGTTTGCTAAGGTAAGTAAAAGGAGACACATTGTGACTCCTAGGGTGCTGGGTCTGTAACGTCCGTTATTAATGTCAGTTTTTTTTTTTTTGTTTTTTCTGCGCATGCTCAGAAAGCAGAAACAAAAAAGAACACATTAGCAAAAGCATTAAATGGATCAGTTAAAAAAAAAAAAAAAAGTAACTAACATCAGTTAATATCTGTTATGATAGGTGTCTGTTTGTTTGTTTTTTACACTATCAGAACGGACATCCAACGGTAGTGTGAACCCACCCTTACTTTCCTGCATAATACCACATTATGTGCCAAGTCAGACAGACTTGCTCATCTTCTTCTTTTGGATTCATTGAAATATTACATTTAACTTTTTCTTCCCAGGATCTTTTCTCATACGTCCTTCCAGTATGGCAGTCCAGGTCACACTGGGTAGGTGACTGTTTGCAGGGATAGGAGGACAGAGACACTGAACCACCTTGATAATGGCTGACACCAGGGGCAGGGTTAACATGAACTTTTGTTCGTTATCAACCCCCTTTCGCCCCCTTGATCAGAGCGTGTGCTTGTTCTCTGAATGTAATTAATTGGGGGGGGGGGGTCGTTTTTTAAATCAGAAATTGAGTAGTAAGATAGGCTTTTGCTCATCTTATCACTACTGTGCACGTCATTAGGCCATTTATTCACACCATAACTGAGACAGTGTCTGGATTGTGGCATCAAAAGGGTTGCACTAAACCAGGGATCAGCAACCTTTGGCACTCCAGCTGCTGTGAAACGTCGTCCAAAATGCATAACCTTCCATTGGTCAATATTAAACTTCATTTGCCAAGTCTCGGCCCATGCTTCCAGCGTCCTTAGATCCCCTTGTAATAATCTATTATCCTCCTCATTTTTGATTACCTTACAACGTTTAGTATTATCTTCAAATATAGACACCCTGCTTTGCAAACCATCTACCAGGTCATTAAT
This sequence comes from Leptodactylus fallax, assembly GCA_947044405.1. NCBI lineage: Eukaryota > Metazoa > Chordata > Amphibia > Anura > Leptodactylidae > Leptodactylus > Leptodactylus fallax. The sequence continues at coordinate 5,429,827 of CAMRHE010000099.1, read as the reverse complement.
AAAGATATTAAACAGGAGAGGGCCCAATACTGATCCCTGTGGCACCCCACTAGTGACTGTTACCCAGTCTGAATATTTACCATTAATAAGCACCCTCTGTTTCCTATCAGTGAACCAGTTGCCAACCCAAATGCATATGTTTCCCCCAAGTCCCAACATTCTCATTTTGCATACCAACCTTTTATGTGGTACAGTATCAAAAGCCTTTGAAAAGTCCAGATACACCCCATCCACCGCATTACCCATGTCTAGTCTTGAACTTACCTCTTCACAGAAGCTGATCAGATTAGTCTGACAGGACTGATTCCTCATAAACCCATGCTGATTGGGTGTTATAAGATTCTTTACATTGAGGTACTCCAGGATAGCATCTCTTAGAAAGCCCTCAAATATCTTACCCACCACAGAAGTCAAACTTACTGGCCTATAGTTTCCAGGCTCACTTTTAGACCTCTTTTTCAAAATTGGCACCACATTTGCTATGCGCCAATCAAGTGGAACAGACCCAGTCATTACTGAATCCTTAAATATTAGATATAAGGGTCTGTCTATCAGCGTGTATAATTCCCTCAGAACTTGGGGGTGTATGCCATCTGGATCTGGTGATTTATCTATTTTAGTGTTTTGAAGGCAGCACCGCACTTCCTCCTGGGTTATCTATAAGGAAAACACCAGCATTTTCGTAGGTATAATTGACATGCTGTGGTTTACAAAAATCCAAGCATTTATGCTCCTAATTTTTTTCTGAAATTCTGAAAAATTTAAGTTTGACCAAAATTGCAAGAAGGTGACATAAGAAGAATAATAATAAATTTTATTTATATAGCGCCAACATATTCCGCACCACTGTACAATTTTGTAGGGTTCAAGTACTGACAAAAAAGATACATTACAAAGAAATAGTCAATTCACACAATGGGACTGAGGGCCCTGCTTGCAAGAGCTTACAATCTATTAGGTAGAAGGGGCGGCAACAGATGTAGCATTGCTTGTACAATGGTCAGACAATTTTGTAATAGAGGTTACTGTTATTACACATATATAAAGCTGTATGAGCCATCACCAGTCGTGTCCTTTAACGTGCAGATGGTGGCTGGACATATAAAGTTAGTCTGATACGGCATCATATCCTGTGAGGTAATGTTGGAGCATCAACAGAGGAGGGTATGTTTTAGGGATTCTAACTACGGAAGGGTTTACATTAGGAGTTGTGATAGGCCTGTCTGAAAAGATATGTCTTTAGTTTAAGCTTGAAGCTGTGGAAATTGGGGGTAAATCTAATAGTCCGGGATAGGGCATTCCAGAGAAGTGGTGCAACTCGGGAGAAGTCTTGTATACGAGTGTGGGAGGTTCTGATAATAGAGGATGTTAGTCTTAGGTCATTGAGTGAACGGAGAGTATGGATTGGGCGACAGAGATGAGGGAGGAAATGTAGGGAGGTGCAGCATTATGGAGAGCCTTGTGAATGAGGGTGATAAGTTTATATTTTATTCTGTATTGAATAGGCAGCCAATGTAGTGACCAGCACAGACCGGAGGCATCACTGTAGAGTCTAGACTGATAGACTAAGTCGATAAAGTGCTGAGTAGCATTTTGACAATGTACCTGGTTTTCAAAAAGTATATGGCTATTGGGGGTTAGTGCAATTAATTTATTTTGTTACTTACGCTAGGTTCACACTAGTGTTTGGTTTTCTGTTCTTGGGGGCCCAAAGAACGGAAACCTAATCCGCTTAAAAAGCAGTTACATGCGGACCTGAGACTATAATGGGGTCTTGTAGGACTTTTCTCTACACATTTTTTTTAAGCGGATTCGGGGACGGAAATCTCGAACGTAGAGCAGATGTAGGTGTAAACCTAGACTTAGATTTTATTTGTTATAGTGACTTACCATAGGTTTCTGACACTTCTCAAGTTAGTTTAAAGAGGACCTTTACCCACCTTTTTTTTTTTTTTTTTTTTCTTCTTGCCCCCACCTCCAGCCTCCAATATTTCCAATCAGTCAATACACTTAATTTTGGTGCCTGACCTGCTACTTGGCTCTGTACCATCAGAAGGGCAGTGTCAGGCAGGAGTAAGCAAGGGGTGTGTGTGTCAGAGCTCCAATGAGAGGTGGACACACGGTCGTGTGTAAGGGCCCATACAAAAGAATGGGTTAGTGTGCTATCTGTGAAATACACGGATAGCACACTGACCCACACCACGGTTATCTGCAAGGGGCCTATCTCTGTGCTCTAATACTGTCCATCTCTCATTGGAGCTCTGACTCACACCCCTTGCTTGTTCTTGCCTGACACTGACAATATAGAGACAGTCTAAATAGCGTTGTCAGGGGACAGTGGGCAGCAACATGACCCAGTTCATGGCACTGCCAACATCTGAGATGGTATGGGTCTCCATTTTGAGACCTAGATTTAGAGTTCACAGTCCCTGCTGCCTGTTCCCCCTCTGAGTGTCCTCCCATCACAACCTTCCTCACCCCCACAGTAGTTGGAACAGTCATACTGTCTTTGGGGTAACAGGTCTGGGAGACGTCTGCAGTAGCTCCTCAGTGGCTCAGTACCGTTCCACCAAACACACAAGCTGGTCAGCTGTTGTAGGTTCCGCTTGTCCAACCCAGCGCTGAATTTAAGGCGGCAGCGATCTGGTGTATTTGTCCAGTACCACTCTCTTCACCATCTGTGCTGGAGTGGCCTCCTCAGGCTGAAGCCATTTCTTTACTAAATACACCAGGCTATGCATCTGGCATCGGGGTGGCAGACTCTCAGAGAAAGTCCAGTGGTAGACTCTCCCAGCACGTACATGCATGTTCAAACAGAGATGTGCCAAGATCTCACCTCTCAGTTTAGGGTAGTCCTTAGCCTCCTGGTCACACAGGTCATAGTAGGCCTTCTGAGGTTCCCTCGTGAGAAAAGGTGCCACTACGTCGGCCCACTGATCCCTTGGCAATTTCTCCCGCTTGGCTACTCACTCAAAAACTCGAAGGTATGCCTCCACGTCGTCTGTGGATGTCATCTTTTGTAGCGTACTCTGTACGGCAGCTTGGGCAGCGGTCTGTACGCTCTGGGTCTCTCTTGCACCAGCACACTCTCCTGCTGTCCTCTGGACAATCAAGGCCCTGGCTGAGCAGCATCAGCTTCTCCATTAGCAGCAAAATCATCTCCTGCTGCTGTGCTTGGGCTTGCTGCTGTCGCCTTTCAACCTCCATCTGGACTTGTTGCTGCCGTGCCTGGGCTTGCTGCTGCTGTAGGATGATCTTCCCAAACTGTTTCCCAAACTGGCGGTCTCCTTTTTAATCTCTCCTGCAGCCTTCACCCAGGACATTGGAGAGGAAAAAAAAAAAATGGGTGTATGTCTCTTTAAGACTGCTTAGATTGGGTTTGCCCGCATCCGAAGCACCATATGTGGGGGAGGTAGCTCGGTAGCAGCAGTGGTGCGGACCCAACCAGTCAGAGACAGGGACACAAAAGTCTGGTGCAAAACAGGTTTATTAAAAAAAAAAAAAAAAAGCAAAATAAATAAACCTTCAGTTCAGGTATAAAATAATCAAAATAAAATACAGCCTTAACTTCAGGCAAAACAGAAAGAAACAAAATCCTGCTCGTCTTAGCGCTAAACTAAACAGTAACAAAAAAAAAAAAAAACTATACGTGTTGCTTACTTCCAGCACACGAACAAACAAATTAACACAGTTTGGTCTCCCCAGACTCTCAGTGTTTTCAGGATAGACCCAGACGTCTCCTCTCACTCCCAGGGTCTGCCCTGAAGTGCAGGCTCTGCAGCCTTTTATGGCCCATTAATGAGACTGGGACCTACACCCACATATGTCAGGAATCTGGGGGAGATATACCGGGACTCCAGCACTCTGCCTGTCACCTTCTCACAATAGATATCTCTCTATATATAAATATCACAGATTCGCGATACTTTTATTGGAACCTAACATCTATAGATCTTGCTGTTTTTTCACAGAACTGCGAAATGTAAAAAAAAACACCTTCGCTATTGGGTAGTAGCATCCCGTTCGTTACCCGGTAATTGGTTTAATTTTACTACGAGTGTATAAGAAAAATGAATTCATGTATTAATATACAGTATTACACAGTATTACAGTAATATACAGTATTACAGTATTAATATGCAGTACTGTACAGTATACTTTAGTATACTGTACAGTACTGTAGGGTAAAGTTTATTGATATTTAGGGGTTAAACTTTAAAAACCGGTATTCTAAGCGTTTCTATCAAACATTCGTGATTCCTCGCAATCTGCGACCCGCTCTGGAACCTAACCTTGCGAATGTACGAGGTATTACTGTATATGGACCTACATTTTTTTGCTGTATATACACTTCTGTCTAATAGTTGACATACGGTATATACATACCTGACTAATATTGTGTTTATACACTGCCAGCTGACTTTTTTTTTGTATCCATACACATTCTCCTATTTTTTGAGCTATAAACACTAAAATCAAATAGTGCTGTACAATATACAGTACAGACCAAAAGTTTGGACACACCTTCTCATTCCAAGAGTTTTCTGTATTTTCATGACTATAAAAATTGTAGATTCACACTGAAGGCATCAAAACTATGAATTAACACATGTGGAATTATATACTTAACAAAAAAGTGTGAAACAACTGAAAATATGTCTTATATTCTAGGTTCTTCAAAGTAGCCACCTTTTGCTTTGATTACTGCTTTGCACACTCTTGGCATTCTCTTGATGAGCTTCAAGAGGTAGTCACCTGAAATGGTCTTCCAACAGTCTTGAAGGAGTTCCCAGAGATGCTTAGCACTTGTTGGCCCTTTTGCCTTCACTCTGCGGTCCAGCTCACCCCAAACCATCTCGATTGGGTTCAGGTCTGGTGACTGTGGAGGCCAGGTCATCTGGCGTAGCACCCCATCACTCTCCTTCTTGGTCAAATAGCCCTTACACAGTCTGGAGGTGTGTTTGGGGTCATTGTCCTGTTGAAAAATAAATGATGGTCCAACTAAACGCAAACCGGATGGAATAGCATGCCACTGCAAGATGCTGTGGTAACCATGCTGGTTCAGTATTCCTTCAATTTTGAATAAATCCCCAACAGTGTCACCAGCAAAGCACCCCCACACCATCACACCTCCTCCTCCATGCTTCACGGTGGGAACCAGGCATGTAGAGTCCATTCGTTCACCTTTTCTGCGTCGCACAAAGACACGGTGGTTGGAACCAAAGATCTCAAATTTGGACTCATCAGACCAAAGCACAGATTTCCACAGGTCTAATGTCCATTCCTTGTGTTCTTTAGCCCAAACAAGTCTCTTCTGCTTGTTGCCTGTCCTTAGCAGTGGTTTCCTAGCAGCTATTTTACCATGAAGGCCTGCTGCACACAGTCTCCTCTTAACAGTTGTTGTAGAGATGTGTCTGCTGCAAGAACTCTGTGTGGCATTGACCTGGTCTCTAATCTGAGCTGCTGTTAACCTGCAATTTCTGAGGCTGGTGACTCGGATGAACTTATCCTCCGCAGCAGAGGTGACTCTTGGTCTTCCTTTCATGGGGCGGTCCTCATGTGAGCCAGTTTCTTTGTAGCGCTTGATGGTTTTGGCCACTGCACTTGGGGACACTTTCAAAGTTTTCCCAATTTTTTGGACTGACTGACCTTCATTTCTTAAAGTAATGATGGCCACTCGTTTTTCTTTATTTTGCTGCTTTTTTCTTGCCATAATACAAATTCTAACACTCCATTCAGTAGGACTATCAGCTGTGTATCCACCTGACTTCTGAACAACACAACTGATGGTCCCAACCCCATTTATAAGGCAAGAAATCCCACTTATTAAACCTGACAGGGCACACCTGTGAAGTGAAAACCATTTCAGGTGACTACCTCTTGAAGCTCATCAAGAGAATGCCAAGAGTGTGCAAAGCAGTAATCAAAGCAAAAGGTGGCTACTTTGAAGAACCTAGAATATAAGACATATTTTCAGTTGTTTCACACTTTTTTGTTAAGTATATAATTCCACATGTGTTAATTCATAGTTTTGATGCCTTCAGTGGGAATCTACAATTTTTATAGTCATGAAAATACAGGTGTGTCCAAACTTTTGATCTGTACTGTATATGCACCTATTTTTTTTCTGTTCATACATAGCTTGCAAATTTTTTGTGTCTACATACATCCCTCAAATTTTTGTGAGATATAGTTGACATATATAAATAGACATAACTTTATTTGTTTATAAATAGCCTGTTAATTTTTTTGTACCTATACACACATATCTCATATGACATGTCTAAGCATAACATATATACATCTACAATAAATATTTCCTAATAGTTATATACTGTTGAAGAAACATATACATTCTTTGCATCTAACAGACTTATCGGATGGTGAGACTTTCTTCTACTTGTCACTGGAGGGACACCCTAGGACAGTGCTTCTCAGAATTTTTTTCACCAACAAGGAAATACCACTGTGCTATACATATAGCATATAGTACCCTCAACAGTGGCAACCAAATACCACATTACAGCACAAAATACCAGCATCCATCAGAACATATCTTCAATAAGCACCAAACAGCAGTGAGGCACAACATCTCACCCCAACTGCACCAAGTACCACTAGTACAAAATGCAGAAGCATTGCTCCCCAACCTTTACTGCGCTTAATGGCCTGTGCAGCCTCCCCCTTTCCACTTGTAACCCATTGGCACTTTCAGGAGATTTCTTACAAAGAGAGAGTAGATAGGAGAAGAGCCTCCTACCTCCAGTACTCTATGATGCCTCTGGCTCCAGATTAGAGTATTCAGACTGCAGGCTAAACTGCTCCCAGGTGAAGAACGTGTGGACTCTTGGTGATGATGTTATCACAAATCCTTCAGTCTTTCTAGCCACAGAGACTGCACTGATAATCCAAGGGTGGCATTATAAGTGCATTTTTTTTTCTTTAGAGTCACTGCTTTGTGTTGGAGCTGACACTGGCAGGGACCTGTGCCTTACTAGTAACTGAGCCACACCTCACAGATTAGAAAGCACTGCTCTAGGAGAAGCCCCAGTCCAAACAGCAGGTTTTGACCACAAATGGTATTTTTTTTTTTTTTTTTTTTTTTTTAAATTTCACAGCCCAATTCAAATAAATTTTGTGAAATACCTGTGGGTATGGTCACACCAACCATAGATTAATTCCTTGAAGGGTGCAGTTTCCAAATTGAAATCACATTTGGTAGGTTTCCATTGTTCTGGTACTTTAGGCACTCTCCAATGACATGTTGCCTGAAAAACATCCTAATAAAATGGGGACACCAGAATCCATAAGGTTCATCTTCATTTCTGAAGACTGTTTGAGTGAAGTAGTACACTAGGGCCACATATTGAATATTTCTACAAACTGCAGAAGCAGGGTGTGAAAGATCCTCAGTGCGCCAATACTGCGTTGGCCCACACCTGAGACTTCTTTCCTAAAAACCACACTCACCGCCAGTGAGTGCTGGGTCCACAAGATAAATACAAGACAAGCTTTCTAAATTTTGTATATTAACCCCTAAATGGGTCGGTATTAACATCTAACACATACAGTTCAGAACAGATATACAGATATATGCAAGCATTAACAGTTACTAGTTACAATATACAGCGCATAAAATAAAAAGGGAATAAAGGTGAAATAATTACTTTACCACACATATCCTTGATGTGGTTCTGTAGTCCAACACTCACACATGCTCTGGTATGTGTGAATAACCAGTGGAGGCTTCTAGCAGCAGCATCACAGTATATCCCAGTAGTCTCTTAGTAGTCTCATCATAGTACATAGTATTCTCCTTGTAGTCTCTCATAGTATTCTCTTGTAGTCTCAGTACAGTCTCTCCCTCACTGACCTCTTACCTCATCTTTTATACCCTTGATTACACCACCCTGAATGAGGTCACCGGCGACGGCAAGTCTGGTTGACTAACGCACTCAAGTCCAGATTCTTTGTAAGGAGATAGGATTAAGTGGAATGACACAATGCCTTCTATATGTTATCAACCATGTCTGATCAACAGCCCAGGCTGAACAATGCATGTGTATTTGATCACCCAGGGCTATGTAGGAATTCAATGGAGCCATTCTGGGATGGATACAAAGTCCTATTGTTACATGGTTGCCACTACGGACAACATGCACCTAGGATTACAGCTGCGCACATTATGAGTAAATGGAAGTAAGAGGGAGATACGATACCCAGAGATCAAAATACATCTTTGAGTTATAGCCATATTTAAGTGGAATCATCACACAGGGTATTGAGTATTGACATTTGTTGTGTTGTTAATCCTTGCTGTGTTGCTGTAAAATAAAATGAAATTAGTGTTCCTAAAATGGGGTTAAATTTTAATTTTTTTTTATATATAGGCCTTCAAACTGAATTGCTCCCTAAAGAATTTTTAACTGACATGTACTTACATTTACAATCAAACTTAACTTTTAGTTAATCTGCCCCAGTGTGCTAGAAATAATAAAATAATACTCTTCAAAAGAGCAGCTCTCCGGGTACAGGTAAAGAGTAGAACATACTGCGCCAGATTTATGAAATCTTTACTAAAGATAAACTGTCTTTGCTGCCCATATTAACCAATCACAGCACAGCTTTCATTTTTCAAAACCATTCTAAGAAATGAAAATCGTACTGTGATTGGTTGCTACGAACAGTTTTCATAAATCTGTCCCTTCTATCAGTATAAAAGGGACAGATTTATTGGACTTTCATAGACAGCCAATTAGTGCATGCTCTTAAGTAATACAGTACATATGTTTTACCAGTGACCCATGCCCACTGGGATTATCTTCCACCCATTTATATATATTACAGATTACCAGTGCTGTGGCATTTTATATAGATATTAAGCCTTTCCTGCTGCAGCCATTTTTTTTATTTTTGTTTGATTAAATTTTGTGGGACAAATTGTACTTCGTAATTGTACCTTATAATATTCCATATGATTTACTGGGAAGGTGAAAAAAAAAAAATTCAGAATGGGTTTAATTAGAGAAAAACTGCATTTGTGCGACTTTCTTGTGTGCTTTGTTTTAACAGCACAATCAGTGTGGGCATTGCCACTGGGTCTCTGATGTATAATACAGATTGTGGTGAGCTAGGCACAGAATGGGGGTTGTGGTGCCAGAAAACTGGGTTAGGCCGGGGCCCTATGTTGCTAAAACGCATCATTTTGGCTGCGGCGGAAACACTGGGGCAAAAAATACTGTGTTTTACATTACTTGTTTTACATTACATTGCAGAAAAAAAAATCAGCGGCAGAAATGCTGGAATTTCAAAAATGCTCATGTTTTGGTAAATCGCAGCATGTCAATTATACCTGTGGCAGAAACGCTGCGGCAAAAAATACTGTAGTTTACATTACCTGTTTTACATTACACTGCAGAAAAAAATCTGCAGCGGAAATGTTGCGATTTCAAATACGCTTGCGTTTTTGTAAATCACAGCATGTCAATTATATAGTAAGACTAGTAGAATACCCGCGGCTTCGCTCACGGAAAATATGTTAAATTGTTGGTTATGCTAGCTAAAGTAAAATTTTCAGTGTCACACTGAAATTGACATTTTCAGAGTGCTACAGTAAATCTTTTTTTCCACTTGAAATTTTTCTTATTATTTTCGCATTTTACTTATTTGTCGTAACATTGATGTGAACAACTTTTTTTTTTTATTTCAACATTTTTATTGATTTTACATATTCAATACAGTCCCTGACAGAAGTTCTGTCACTTATCCATGTTGTGGAATCAAAAGCTTATAACCTGACTGTAAATTCATCCATTGGTTTTAGAAATGACTCATATGAAAGCTGAAACCCTCCCAAATGATTTTTTGGTTAAGAAAATAAATTGGCTTCGCTGCTGAAATATTCATCATTTAATGAACACAGAAAGGTCAGATTTTGGCAAGACAAAAGTTTTGTCGCACACATAAAGTAATGTGAAAATCAAACCAATAATTCTGTTCAAAAACAAAGATATGTTTCATAACATTGGTGAATGAAGTTGTGGTGCTATTAGAGCCATATTTAATATTTTGTGTGACTTCCATGAGCTTGAAGGACTGCATCCATGCGTTTCAACAATGATTCATACAATTTATTGATGAAGTCATCAGGAATAGCAAAGAATGCAGTCTTACATGCCTCCCAGAGTTCATCAAAATTCTTTGGTTTTGTCTGCCAAGCTTCCTCTTTCATCCTACCCCAAACATGCTCAATGATGTTCATGTCTGGTGACTGGGCTGGCCAGTCCTGGAGCACCTTGATCTTCTTTGCCTTAAGGAACTTTAATGTAGAGATGGATGTATGAGATGGAGCACCATCCTGCTGCAAAATTTGTCCCCTTTTATGATTGGGAATGTAAGAGGAAGCTAATACTTCTTGATATTTTAGGATATTGATATTGCCTTCCACCTTGCAAATGTTTCGCACACCCCCATACTGAATGTAACCCCACACCATGATCTTTCCACCACCAAACTTAACTGTTTTCTGGGTGTATCTTGGATCCATACGGGCTCCAGTAGGTCTCCTGCAGTATTTGCGGCGGCTGTGATGTAATTCAACTGAAGATTCATCTGAGAAATCCACCTTCTGCCACTTTTCCAGCGTCCATCCGTTTAGCAGGCTGTGGGCCTTGGCAAATGCCACACGTTTTTTTAATTGCCTTTTGTTTAGTGCTGGCTTCTGGGCACTGATTCGACCATGGAGGCCATTTCGAGACAGAATCCTACAAACTGTTCTAGTTGACACAGGGACTTGAGGTGACCAGGCCTGTTGGAGTTCTGCTGCAGTGGAAGAGGGGCTGGCTTTTGATTTTCTAACCAACAAACGTTCCTCCTGAGCAGTTGTCTTGCGGGGTCTGCCGGACCTGGGCTTGTCAAAAACATCTCCAGTCTGTTCAAATCTTTTTTTAATTCTTTGTACTTGACGCAGAGACACATTGAAGGTGCCAGCCACCTCTGCAGTGGATCTGGTCTTCAGCCTCTTGATAATCAAGGCTTTGGTCGCAGGGTTGATTTTTGGCATGTTGTCAGAGGTGAAGTTGCAGTTCAAGTGAAGGTCTGGGGTGCTGGAGCTTTTTTTATACACACCCACTAATTAACCGATCAATTAGTGAGCACAGGTGAGGCTTTAAACTAGGATTGGGTGCATTATATGACAAGGCGAAAACTTTTGTCTTGCCAAAATCTGACCTTTCTGTGTTTCTGAGTCATTTCTAAAACCAATGGATGAATTTAAAGTCAGGTTATAACCTTTTGATTCCACAACATGGATAAGCGACAGAACTTCTGTGAGGGACTGTACATATTATGTAGTATAAGCTATTACAACTATTTTTTTTTAACTATTTTTTATCAAAAATTAAAATTTATGCACCTGTGAAAGATCCTCAGTGCGCCAACACCGCTTTGGCTCACACCTGAGTCTTCTTTCATATAAAACCACACTCACCGCCAGTGAGTGCCGGGTCCACAAGATAAATACAAGACAAGCTTTCTAAATTTTATATATTTATTAACCCCTAAATGGGTCAGTATTAACATCTAACACATGCAGTTCAGAACAGATATGTAGATATATACAAGCATTAACAGTTACTAGTTACAAGATACAGTACTTAAAATAAAAGGGAATAAAATTGAAATAATTACTTTACCACGCATCTCCTTGATGTGGCTCTATAATCCAACACTCACACATGCTCTGTCATATGTGAATAACCAGTGGAGGTTTCCTAGCATGTAGCATTAATACAACAATCCAGCCTGCATGCTCTCATCACAGTCTCTCAGTAATAGTCTCTTGTAGTCTGATCATAGTAAGCAGCAGCATTCCAGCCTGCATGCTCATCACAGCAGCCTCTCCTCATGGTCTGTCTGTAATATCCTGTAGTCTCAGCACAATCTCCTCCCATTGCCTCTTACCTCATCTTTTATACCCTTTATGCCACCTCCCAGAATGAGGTCACTGGCGGCAGCAAGTCTGATTGAATAATGCACTCAAGTCCAGATTTTTTGTATAGAGCTGAGACCAAGTGGAATGATACAATGTTATCAACCAGGTCTGATCTATCAGTGCAGACTGGACAATGCATGTTTTTGTTTGATCACTCAGGGCTGTGTAGGAATACAATGGAGCCCTGCTGGGATGGATACAAAGCCCTATTGTTCCAGTGTTGCTACTACTGCCAATATACACCTAGGCTTATAGCTGCGCACATTATGAATAAATGCAGGTAAGAAGGGAGATACTATACCCAGAGATCAAAATACATCTCTGAGTTATAGCCATATTTAAGCAGAATCATCACAGCACCGTACACAAACATATAAAACATTTACACCCAATTAACAACATAGTGCAACCCTTCCCCCCTCCCTCCAGTGTAATCTATAAGTAGTTCACAGACAAAAGAGTAAAATTGGTTTACAGTTAAACAACTATCTATTGTAGTGCTTTTTGGTAAACAATGTTTCTGATTTTACCTTCAGGTGCATATATGAAAAGATTTTTGGGGTTGCCCACTCTAGAGCAAGCAACGTACAACTGTCCATGTGAAAAACACGGGCTCTCCAAATTAATGCCGGCTACTTTAAGTGATTGACCTTGTGCTTTGTTTATAGTCATAGCAAATGCAAGTCGGATTGGGAACTGCAGACGCTTAAAATTGAAGGGCATGTCGCTTGGTAGCAAAGGAATACGCGGAATGAAAAACATTTGCTCCCTTAGAGTTTCCCATAAGAATAGTGGCTTCAATAACATTGGGCATGAGACTTTTAATGCACAATCTTGTGCCGTTACACATTTTTGGTGGGTCAAGGTTCCGAAGCAAAATTATTGTGGCTCCTATTTTTAAAGTGAACTTATGCGGTGGCATTCCAGGAGGCTCCAAAGAATTCAGGAACTCCAATGGATACATTACGGCTTGTTCACTCTCCATGACTGAATCAATGGACATGTATGTGGTCGATAGACCAGGCAGCCTTCCCTGAATTAGTAGATTTATGGAGCTGACACTATCATTTTTAGGCGCTAGGATTGCACGTTCACAAAGCCACTGATGGTTGTTAAAATTGTTCCAAATGTCAGGGAAAACTTGGTCAATAAGTTCCATTACCGAAGATGCCATTTCACAAAAATCTTCCGGAAAGGAAATGAGACCAGTAGTGGAATCAGTAGGGAATCTGTCATTTCCAAGGCATAGTAGCTGGTGTGTAAATTTGTCCGCAGTTGTATTTCCCATCAAATGAACCCACATATTAGTAGTAAGAGTTTGCTTCTAAACATGTATCCACAGATAAGAAGATTTTAGACAGGCATTCAGCTCATCCCCTGGTGTTGCTCCCTTAAGAACAGGTAACGTCTGGCAGAAGTCACCTACAAAAATTACAACAATTTCCCCATTAAACAATCGGTTCCCCGCAGATCTTTCAAGGTGCGATCAAGGGCCTCGACCGCTTTCTTGTGCGCCATGGTACATTCATCTCAAACAATTACTTTGCAAGTTTGTAATACCTTAGATTTCCCAGAGCCCTTAGTGATATTACAGACAGGAGTTTCTGACATATTAAAGGGCAATCCTAGTGCTGAATGAGCCGTGCACCCTCCATCTAAAAGAATGACTGCAATCCCAGATGATGCAACAGCCAAGGCAATGTCATTGTTTGAGTGAATTTCTGCAAGCAGGAAATTAATTAAAAATGTTTTACCAGTACCTCCTGGTGTGTCTAGGAAAAATAGTCCCCCATTTCCACTGGAAATCTGACCGATAATTGTCATATAGGCCGATCTTTGGTCATCAACCAAAAGAGACTTATTTAATATGACAAATTCGTTATATTTTTCCAAATCATAGCTTTTTTCTTGCAGAATATCTCTGTTCATAATATCAAAGTCTGGTCGATTTGGTGCTGGTAAACCTAATTCTATTAGAGTTTTACTATTGATAGATATGCACCTTTCTTCTAACATCAAGAGGGCTTTGTTGAATATGTCAGTAGTGAAATTTATGTCTAAGTCTGGATTAACTCTCCTTTGCACTCTAAGAATATCTTCACTAAGATATTCTTTGTATTTGTCCCAAAGCGCACAGGGATTTGGAAGGTGCGCAGGTTGTAATTATTATAGCGAACAGGTCTCTTAGTTGAGGTGGAAAGCGAGTGACAGATGTTTCCTGCAATGTCATGTCCCAGTGTTGATCATCTTTGATCAGACCACGCTTTTGGCATGCTTCCCTGTAAGTTTGACACAGCTCTCCATCAACTATTTTCAAATCTGTGAAAGAAATTGGCCCACGGACAGTGTGAAGCAGTAATCGGAGTTAGTAACACTCTGCGTTGTTTGGATGCACTGTATACACACGTCCAAGAGCATCACTGGAACGTCTGTCCCATCCTGGGACCCTTGCACCTTGTTTCCTCTTGTAAAATACTTTTCTCAATTTATTCCATGTATAATATTTTGGAACATCTGAATATAATAAAGTCCTTGCAAATGGATCTGCTTGACATAGGAGAAAGAAAGCTGTCAATGTTGTATTGGTTGGTCGAGCAGCTCTTTCCTCTGCATTCTTGGGAGTAAAATAAACTCGTTGTCCATTTTCAAGATGGACACTGAGATGAACTACATTTGGATGTCTTTCATGGATGGGAAAATTTAGTAATCGCCACACGGCTTCATTAATACTTATATACCTTCCCATCTGATACAGCATAATCTCATCAGATGTACATTTTGGATTCTCTAGCTGGAAAACTGCCATATCACTGCCCTTGTTAACATATTTGCAAATGTATTTAATTGACTTAACAAAGTTACAATATTCTACGTTAATGTGCGCATCAAACATTTTTGAAAGCAGTGGAGAGTAAGGTACAACCCATCGATTATCTATTTCAAGATCTGTGTTTTGTTTAACCCGTTTTAATCTGATTGTTGCAGTATATCCTCCCTGTTCAGGTTTCCATCTTCTGTAAAGAGGATAATCATCATCTCCTGTTTGTGTTTCTACAATCAAGTTGAGAGGATACTTTTAGCACATTTTCCTTCCTTCATACATGGCGATCTTGGGTTAAGTGGCCCACATGGCCCATGGATCATATTTTTAGAAATAGTTTCAAAAAGTACTGGATCCTCTTGTGGATTTGGAAGCTCAGCAGAAATAACACTGTCAATTTGATCAGGGCGTATCTTATCTTTTAGCCATATCAGTAAATGAGCATGTGGAAGACCTCTTTATTGCCACTCTATTGAATACATCCAACACTGACTTTCATCAAAAATGTAACACTTTGTAATTACGTCCATGAGCTTGATCAGTTTTTGTTTAAAAACCCTTGCTATTAAATCATGTCGATCAGAGGGGCCCTGACCATTCAGAAGCTCTTCCTTTATCTCTGGCCAAGTTGGATTACATGTAACTGTAATAAACAGTTCAGGACGACCATATATCCGAACATATGTCATGGCGTCCTGAGCATACTCATGCATATGTCTGGGACTTCCACTAAACGTAGCCGGTAAAATAAACATACGCCCAATGTCAGCCACGTTGCCATCATTAGCAATAGCATCCCTTAAATGAATCTTGGCCATTCCAAAATATTATCGGATATTGCAGAGCATCATATGATCTATGTGTTTCTGCAATACGTTGAAGATTGTCGCTTCGTCGCTGAATAATTATATCTCGGCTTTGAAAGTCCTGTCCAACCAGTACAATAGCTACTTCGTTAACAGTGGGAGAATTAAATTGCCTTTCTTGCTCAACAAACGGTGTCTTGTCTGCTCTTATTACAACTTGATATTCATCACATGGCATTCTTTCTAAGGCTGTTTTGAAAAGGTTTACTAACTGATTGTGCTGATGGAAAAATCTTTGCAAATTCAACACAATCTCTTTTTTTTGTCTCAAGTGTAGCTTTACAACATCTTTCAGCTTGCATTTGTTCATCTCCCATAAAATACATTTGTAAAAACTTTGGATCTTCATTTGCTACAGGAAGCATTGAACCGATTTTGTGATATATTTGGCCCTGGACTTTAAAAGTTGGCATAAATCCTGCTTCCTGGAGTCCAGCTTTCGTACCAAAAGAAGTCATCTGGAAAGATGAATTTTATCTCCTAATATTTTGCAGAAAATGCTTTGACTCGGGAGTTGTTCCTGACATGTATGAAAGAAGTGGTTCAGGAGGTAGATCTAAAGGTGGCAAACTGACTTTGCCATTTGAGCAGCACATACCAGGCGATTCCAAGTTAAACTTCTTTGCTTGACAATGTTTGCATATTACGTCCATTTTGCCAATTATGACCTTCTGATGTGACCTATAGTCTTGAATTGGGTTGTAGTGAAATGCTTCCAAACACAAATCAGCCTGCCTACATCTTTGCACACGTTGAATATGTTATATGCGCTCATTTTCAGAACGTTTATCCTTTTGTTCAGATGTTTCCATATTCCTTGCTTCAGCCTGCCTTATCCGATTCTTGTGAAGACGACATTCCCGTTGCTCTGATGTCTCAGCTGCCTTACATTTAGCCTGTCTCATCCGTTTCTTTTCAAGCTGTGAGTCACGTTGTTCACTTGTCTCAGCTCTTTGACACAATTTTGCGTTCTTAGCTTTTGGATGAACTTGCCCAATAGATGGTGTTTTTTTTGGCCGGCATTTTAAAAAACAGTCCTTAGTATTATGACCCTTTAGTCTTCACCGGACACTGATAAGAGATGTAATAGGATGAATAGTAAATACAGAGCAGCCCTCACACAGTATTACTATGACCTGAAGGAGCTCACATCTCAGTAATGAAAACCGCCTCACAGGCAGACTTGTGTAGTTGCCCATAGCAACCAATCAGAGCTCAGCTTTCACTTTACCTCAGCAGCTTCAATGATGAAAGCTCCCTGTATAGTAAGCAATAATGACAATCTTACTATGAGGCAGTTTTTGCCTGACCAATATTGCTGCTCAGTAAGGCTGCTTTCACACTACAGTATTTTTCACGGGTCTCCAGGCCGTGGATTCTACAGCTCCATAAACATTCTATGGAGCCTGCAAATTTCACAGATTTGTGCACAAAGAAGTCTATGGAACCGCCAAATTCATGGCCTGGATGACAGTGAAAAATACTGTAGTATGCAAGCAGCCAATAAGGATACCAGACGTGTTTTGTCACTGCGTGCGTGTATGTGTGTGCGTGTGATCCATGTGTATGTATGCGTGTGTGTGCGCATGTGATCCATGTGTTTGTGCGTGCGCTGTGCAAGTGTCCATGCGTGCAGTAGGTGTGTGTGAGTATGTATGTGCTCTGTTTGGCCATGTGCGTAGGGTGCATCCATCTCAGTGTGTTTGCGTGCGTGTCTGGTCCTTGCGTTCGTGTGTTTGTGTGTGTGTGTATGTGTGTGGTGTGCATGTGGTATTTATGGAGTGGTGTGGTATTTGTGGGGTGGTGTTTGTGTTGTGTGTGTCTAGCGTGGTCTCGTGTTTGTGTTGTGTGTTGTGGCATTTGTGTGGTGTTGTGCTTGTGGGTTGGTGTATGTGTGCTGTCTGTGTGATGTTTGTATGGTGTTTGTAAAATGTTTATGTGTTGTGTGTGGTGGTGCAGCTCCTTTAGCAGCGACTCTTTGGCGCCGTCGCTATAATCTGTCACAACTGTTGTTTTCCCCTCAGCACTGTCACTTTCACCTTCACATTTCCCCATTATATGTATAGGGCCAAACTTCGGGGGCCCCAATATCATGACGGGGGGACGCTAGCGAGATGTAACGTGCGCAGTATTCTGCTCCTGTGAGTGGAGAGGGGGTGTGCCAAATTTCACCCAAATCAGGCGAGAACTGTGGATTTGTATAGAACGGGCTACTACAGATTTTGAGTTTTATATACAGACGTGGACAAAATTGTTGGTACCCCGTGTTTAATGAAAGAAAAAACCCACAATGGTCACAGAAATAACTTGAATCTGACAAAACTGGAATTTGCCAAACTACATGTTGACAAGCCACAAAGCTTCTGGGAGAATGTACTATGGACAGATGAGACAAAAATCAAAATTTTTGGCAAGGCACATCAGCTCTATGTTCACAGTCGGAAAAATGAAGCATATCTTGAAAAGAACACTGTCCCTACTGGAGGAGGCTCTGTTATGTTCTGGGTCTGCTTTGCTGAATCTAGCACAGTCTTGAATCTGTGCAGGATACAATGAAATCTCAAGACTATCAAGGGATTCTAGAGAGAAATGTGTTGCCCAGTGTCAGAAAGCTTGGTATAGTCGCAGGTCATGGGTCTTGCAACAGCATAATGACCCAAAACACACAGCTAAAAACACCCAAGAATGGCTAAGAGGAAAACATTGGACTATTCTGAAGTGGCCTTCTATGAGCCCTGACCTAAATCCTATTGAGCATCTTTATAAGGAGCTGAGACATGCCGTCTAGAAAAGGCAATCTTCACACCCGAGACAACTGGAGCAGTTTGCTCATGAGGAGTGGGCCAAAATACCTGTTGAGAGGTGCAGAAGTCTCATTAACAGTTACAGGAATCGTTTGATTGCAGGGATTGCCTCAAAAGGTTGTGCAACAAAATATTAAGCTAAGGGTACCATCATTTCTGTCCAGGCCTGTTTCATGAGTTTTCTTTTTTTAAAAATTCTGTTGAAGCATGTCTGACTCATTTGTTCATTTTCATGGAATTTTTATATATTATTACTTTTGTCAGATTCAAGTTATTTCTGTGACCATTGTGGGTTTTTCTTTCATTAAACCACGTGTGTATATAGATTTATTATAAGTTAAATAACTGGAGGTATACTACAGTATTTTATTACAATAAGGTAACAGACCACACAAGACAACGAAGCTGGTAATTGTTCAATAATATTTGCTCCTGTGAAAATTTTCACCTTAAACTTATTTCAGTATGTGTAGCATAAAGTGATGACCTTTACTATGACCTCCCTCCACTAAGCTATCTGTTAGAGATCAGCATATTCAAATTTACTGCAACTTTTGGGGGGGTTGTGGAATAGATTCATCTTTTTCATGAAGTCACCACAGTAAATCACTCCCTTTGAGGTGAAGCTGTTCTCCGCATCCTCCCATACCCAGTGACTAGTTAAGCTAAATTTGCATTTTATATAAACTCCTTAAATTGAAGTGGCTTGGTCTTTGTGATGATAAATCCTGCGAGTCATACAAAGGTCTCAGCTCCCATTTAGTGTCTTATGCAACAGTGTTAACAGCAGTAATTGCAACCTGCTTCTCCCTGGCTTCAGAGCTACTCCTATGGAGTGAAGACAATACACAAAGTACACGTACACACATAAACACATTCATGATTTACAACCATGTAAAAATGTAAGGACACTGCAAGTAGTTTTTTTTTTTTTAAACATACAGTATGTAAAAATATTGTTATTTGATCTTAATCAAAACAGTATATAGTTTTAATGTAATATGAATTCAATAAGGGTTCAAGAAAGAATGCCTTTCTTGAATGTAATGGTAACTACATTACTGGAGATAGGGTGTTTAAAAGGACAAATTTTACTGTACCACTTTGATACAACAAAAACTCAATTGCAGAGTTAATAGTTTAGTGTATATGAGTTCACGGTCCTTTTGCATTTGGCAAGGGTAAAAAACACCCCAAATTACACCACATAGGCATAAATTTTCTGTTTTTGGTCTTGAGCACAGTACAGATTAAACTTAAATGTTTGATTCAGAGTTGTGATTGAGATTGATTGATGCAGCTGCCGTAGTACAGTAGCATACAAACACACAGTCTGTGCTGCTGGCTGGTATAATAGTGTGAAAGACAAAGGGGGCGTTCACACTACCGTTGGTGACCATCAGTAGTGTCCGTTGCTATTGTCCGTTACAAGATTTTAGCATCGGACACTAGCTGAACCGTCAGAAATCCATTATAATTTCCATTCATTTCAATGGGTTTTTATATTGTGTCCGTTTACACCAAATCCGTCAGAAGTCCGTTTTTCTTTCGCGGACAAAAAATCCTACATGCAGGACTTTTTGCCTGTTTGAAAAAAAAACGGATTCTTGACGGACAGCAAGTGTCCGTTATTTTTTTAACATTGAAGTCTATGGGTAACGGACTTATAACAGACAGTAACTGATAACCATCAGTTACTGTCTGTTATTTTATGCCCGTTTTTTCCTGCGCATGCTCAGAAAGGAGAAACAAACAAAAAAAAATGGACAGTGTTAAAAAACGGACAGTAACTGATGCTAACGGACACTAACTGATGCTAATGTGTCCGTTTTTTTTAACTGAACCATTCATTGAATCAGTTAAAAAAACGGACACATTAACATCAGTTAGTGTCCGTTATGATAGGTGTCGTTTTTTTGTTTTTTGTTTTTAACGGACACCTTCATAACAGACTCCAGCGGTAGTGTGAACCCTGCCTAACAATTAAATCAAAGATTCCTTCTACTGTCCTTTCTAACACAGACATTACACTTCTTTTTTTAATTGTTTATTTATGCATTTTTTCAATAATAAAACAGTGGATAAAACAAGGAAAAAACATGATGACAAAGGGAATAGACATTCATTTATTTAGCTTACTTGTATAGCGCCAACATATTCCACAGCGCTTTACAGACATTGTCGGTCACTGTCCCTATAGGGCTTACAAGCTACATTGAAATGTGAGAGAAAACCCATAGAAACACGAGGAAAACATTCTCCTGAGCCTAGGACTAACCAGTGAGCCACTATGCTGCTCCAATAAGAGAGTGGGGAGCACAATAAACAGAAAAAAAAGAGGAAAGATGGTGGGGGGTGAGTAACATAGAAAGAGGGGAGGGAGAAGCGGAAAGAGAGAAAGAGAAAGGAGAAGGAAAGGAAGAAGAAGAAAAAAGGGGGGGAGCCTACTGATCTCCACTTCGAGCAGCCAAGACTTCACATATAGCAGACCCGGGCTCCGCCAAAGTGCTGGAATGCAGGCTCAAGCCACGTTCACTAAGTGGGGCAGGATCAACTGCTGATAGACCTTGATGGGGATATAATTCTGATGCAGCAAAAACACTCCAGGAGCAAATAGCAGGGAGTAGTCAGTAGAAGTAACCCGAAAGAATGACTGGACCATTGGACATTCCCAGACTATGAGACCATTCCTGTTTCTGCATGGCACCACCAACACAGAGGAGACATGGAAGGGAACCATCTGGATAGAATCATATAACCCACCTTCTGGAATCTGCTGGAGATGGATGCACTTATACACTCTGGAGACCTGGCTGTCTGTGAAGTGGGTGTTAAGCCCACATTTCCATTTTTCAATGAAGGACAACCTATGGAGGTCAGGAGGGGAGATTAGCATAGCATAGGTCAACAAAGGCATTTGACATATGGGGCCCATTCCGAGGCAGAGGTCTATTAATCAGGTGCAAGGCCGCATATAGGCCCAGGGACACGAAAAAGTTATGGAGCTGTAGAGATCTCCAAAACCACAGGGGGCAATTCATGTCTGGAGAGATTCAAGGGATGCCAAGAGTCTTGTGCCAAGAGATGCAAGACCCATAAGTGAGTCACATGAAACCAGTGCAGAAATGTTGAGTGTTCCCCTGCCTGGTGGAAAAGCCGAATTCCAGAGGACTGGAAGCACTGGAGAAGGCGAGGGTCACAAATGTGACCTGGAGTGAATGCGCTGACAAATGCTGAGGGTAGCCAGAACCATGTGGCTCCAGGGACACAGGGAAGAGTGAGTTGGGTGGAAGAGGAAGATTCTTCCAGAGGACCCAAAGATTCATTTTCTAGTGATGGTGCCAGTTTACTAACTTGGTAAGGTACCACACCTACGATCCAGGTCTACAAAACACCAGAAATTTGTGCTGCAATTAAAACACTAATATAAATCACACAGCACAATATATAAAATTTAAATACATATACCATATACAGGATAAAAAAAAACTTCCCACTGTGGATCATGATACCTCCCATCCCTATATACACATATTTCATAACTGTGCAGTATATTAAAAAAAAACAATAAATAACTATATCAAAAAGACATCATATTTATCCTGACAGCACATAACAATAAGCATAAAGTGGGAGGAGGGAAACAGTTATACCGACCACAGGGATATGACCCCATATTCATGACCCCAGGGACATAACTTGGTAAGGTATGTGGCAAGATAATAGGAGTACACGTCAGATAGTTCCACCCCACCCTGATGTTTGCCTAGCCAGATGAATTTGGAAAATATTGAGATGTGTCGTTAGAAATAGGACCAGGGTACAGCAATCAGCAAGACCTGACAGAAGAAGAGAAAATGGTGGAGAACAGTCATTTGGCCAAACCAAGAGAAAGTATCATGGGACCAATTTTCCAGGTCTCCTCTCATCTGAGACATTAGGAACGGGGAATTAACCTGAAAAAGGCAGTCTACTCTTCAATTAAGCATTTTAGGGCCAAGCACATCCAAAGAAAGGGGAGAGAGGATGCTAATGCAGCAGCCAAGTCAGAGGGGAGAGTGTCATTGAGCGCCTCTGATTTCTGCAAGTTAATTTTATAGTTCAATAGAGCCAAATATCAAGAGCATTCAGAGAGCAGGAGTGTAGTGCGCGGGGCCATTAAGAACAGAAGGTCATCAGCATAAGTGGCGATTTTATGTCTACCTGTCAAAAAGGGGCTCCAGGCACAAGATAAAAATGAAAGGGAGTAGAGGACAGCCCTGATGGGTACCATTGGTGATGGTGTAGAAATTGGACAACATGCCGTTCATGGAAATTGCAGCCAAGGGGCATGAGTACAACTCAGGATCCATCCCTGTATACCTGTGTCCAGGCCGACATACAGTGGGTACGGAAAGTATTCAGACCCCTTTAAATTTTTCACTCTTTGTTTTATTGCAGCCATTTGCTAAAAGAAAAAAAAGTTCATTTCTCATTAATGTACACTCATCACCCAATCTTGACAGAAAAAAACCAGTAATGTAGATATTTTTGCAAATTTATTAAAAAAGAAAAACTGAAATATTACATGGTCATAAGTAATCAGACTCTTTGCTCAGTATTGAGTAGAAGCACCCTTTTGAGCTAATACAGCCATGAGTCTTCTTGGGAATGATGCAACAAGTTTTTCACATCTGGATTTGGGGATCTGTCTGGGCCAGTCAAGAATGGTCACAGAGTTGTTCCGAAGCTACTCCTTTGTTATTTTAGCTGTGTGCTTAGGGTCATTGTCTTGTTGGAAAGTGAACCTTCAGTCCAGTCTGAGGCCCAGAGCACTCTGGAAGAGGTTTTCTTCCAGGATATCTCTGTACTTGGCCGCATTCATCTTTCCTTCAATTGCAACCAGTCGTCCTGTCCCTGCAGCTAAAAAACACCCCCATAGCATGATGCTGCCACCACCATGTTTCACTGTTGGGATTGTATTGGGCAGGCGATGAGCAGTGCCTGGTTTTCTCCACACATACCGCTTAGAATTAACGCCAAAAAGTTCCATCTTCGTCTCATCAGACCAGATAATCTTATTTCTCATAGTCTGGGAGTCCTTCATGTGTTTTTTTGGCAAACTCTATATGGGCTTTCATATGTCTTGCACTGAGGAGAGGCTTCTTTCAGGCCACTCTGCCATAAAGCCCGACTGGTGGAGGGCTGCAGTGACAGTTGACTTTGTGGAACTTTCTCCCATCTCCCTACTGCATCTCTGGAGCTCAGTCACAGTAATCTTTGCTTTCCTCTTTACCTCTCTCACCAAGGCTCTTCTCCCACGATTGTTCAGTTTGGCTGGACGACCAGGTCTAGGAAGAGTTCTGGTCATCCTAAACTTCTTCCATTTAAGTATTATGGAGGCCACTGTGCTCTTAGGAACCTTGAGTGCTGCAGAAATTCTTTTGCAACCTTGGCCAGATCTGTGCCTTGCCACAATTCTGTCTCTGAGCTCCTTGGGCAGTTCCTTTGACCTCATGATTCTCATTTGCTCTGACATGCACTGTGAGTTGTGAGGTCTTATATAGACAGGTTTGTGCTTTTCCTAATCAAGTCCAATCAGTTTAATTAAACACAGCTGGACTCCAATGAAGGAGTAGAACCATCTCAAGGAGGATCAGAAGGAAATGGACAGCATGTGAGTTAAATATGAGTGTCACAGCAAAGGGTCTGAATACTTATGACCATGTGATATTTCAGTTTTTCTTTTTTAATAAATTTGCAAAAATATGTACATTTCTGTTTTTTTTCTGTCAAGATGGGGTGCTGAGTGTACATTAATGAGAAATAAAATGAACTTTTTTTGCTTTTAGAAAATGGCTGCAATGAAACAAAGAGTGAAAAATTTAAAGGGGTCTGAATACTTTCCGTACCAACTGTAGCTTAGAGATCACAAGATGAACCTCCAACTCACGTGGTTAAATGCCTCATCAACATCTATGGACAAGAGTAATGCGTGGGTGGATGTAGCCACCATTTGGTTAATCAGGATGATAGCTCTAGTAGTGTTGGAGGTGGTGAAAGGTCCTCTTTAACTCCCTTCGTTTAAATATGGCGGCCGCTCAGCTCCTGTATTATACAGCAAAGACCTGGCACTAATGCCCACGATCAGTTCTCGCACTGATCAAGGGCATCAAGGCCCCTGGCGCCTCGGTCAAAGCTGACTAAGATGCTATTTTCCCAATGGCGCATGGGCACCACCATTTTGGGGAAGATTGCCAGCGACTAGAACAAAACCCAGGGCTGTCAATCCATGACAGCCGGGAGCCTATTGAAGACTTGTCTCAGCATTGTCTCGACCGGTATTTTGCAATGCCTTTGTTTTGTTTCTCCAATGTAAATTCCTCCATTGGGGCACCTTGTACACAGTATACATGTACACCACATTGGAGGATGTACATGAAAATGTCCCAGCAATTTTATAGTCCTGCTGTGTGTTTGGTATGTGGACTGTGGTTGATGAAACAATGTGGTTACAAGTCTTACATTTTTTTTTGCTGATGCATGGATGCGAGGGCACTTCTAACCAGGAAATTCCATGGTTCATGCAAATCAAACCACTGAAAATCTGAATTTGTTCAAATCCACCATTTTTGCAAAATTCGTATGAACCATTCGTATGAAATTCATTCACTTATCTGTACTTGCAGTAGTTTATTAAACAAAACAATCAGTTTATTAAACATATATTAAACACTTGCTTTCTATGGAAAAAGTAAAGTCCTGGCATGGCTCCTCTAGGCAGAAACAAGCTTCACCAGCATCTTCTTACAAAAGTCCTCCACAACACTCATGCAACTATGCAATGTTTGTGTGATTATGTGGACGAAGAGCCCATTTTTATTCCCCCTCTCCCCCCCCCCCCCAGCATCTAAATAGGATTTAATGTTTAACCCCCATTTCTGTTTGTAACCAAAGAGTTTACAGGTGTCTTTTGGTACATTGTCTTGTGCAAGGTCCACTCTGAGCTGATTTTCAATCCTCTGACTGCTTTTGTTACATTGAATAATTCATAGTGTATTTTATGATGGTAACCAGCCAAGACTCTTATATAGCAAGCATTTCATATCAGGTTCTTTTTCTGGTGAAATAAAATATTTGGTTTTTCACCAAACATGCATTTTGATATGGTGATCAAATAACGCTTGCTACATCTGACTAGAGCACATTGGAGCAGATTCATTAATGAAAATAGGCTAGTAGTATAATGTTGTTAGCCATAGAAAGTAGGGGAAGAGTGAAGAAATCAGGCATACCTTTTAGAGGCTAACTGAGTATACAATCATATGAAAAAGTTTGGGCACCCCTATTAATCTTAATCATTTTTAGTTCTAAATATTTGGGTGTTTGCAACAGCCATTTCAATTTGATATATCTAATAACTGATGGACACAGTAATATTTCAGGATTGAAATGAGGTTTATTGTACTAACAGAAAATGTGCAATATGCATTAAACCAAAATTTGATAGTAAGCTTTCGAGAGTCTAGCTCTCTTCTTCAGACATTGTGTTATACAAGAAACTGAAAATTCGCACACTCTTTATACACACACAAGACATGTATCTTCAAAGGATCTTAGAATAACAAAATGCAATATAAGTAGAGAAGTTATTTACAACAGGTCAAGAAATAAACAATCTGGAAAACTTGTGGGGCGTGATGGAGGGATCAGTAATTCTTGTTGTTATCTGTTTGCAATCAGGTGGTGATTTGTGACCCTCACAGTTCATACATAGTGTGCCATGAAACTGGCATGAATATTAAGTCCAAATTGCAGAGTTTTAAATTTTTAAATTAATTTGCAAACATAACAGCAATATACCAGATTTACAAGAAAATTTCCCAAACTAATTTCTCAGGGACCACTTCAGTTCTGAAGGGGATTATAAAGGCCTATATATTAGAAACCCCCATAAATTACCCCATTTTCAAAACTGCACCCCTTAAATAATTCAAAATAGCATTTGGGAAGTTTGTTAACCCTTTAAGCATTTCACGGGGATTAAAACAATATGGAGGTGAAATTTAGACATTTAATTTTTATCCAATAATACTTCATTTAGCCCTAAAATGTACACATTCATAAGGGGTTAAAGAAGAAAATGCATCTCCCCAGTACAGAAATAACCCACATGTGGGTGTAAACTGATGTTTGAGCACACGGCAGCAAGCAGAAGGGAAAGAGCGACACTTGGCATTTGAAAAGCAGATTTTGCTGGAATAGTTTTCAGGTGCCATGTGCCATGAGCTTCTAGAGTACCAATACAATGGAAACCCTCCAAAAGTGAATCCATTTTGGAAGCTACACCCCTGATAGAATTTATGAAGGTGTATAGTGAGCGCTTTGACCCCACAGCTGTTTCACAGATTTTATTAACATTGGGATGTGCAAATGAAAAATTACTAAAATGTCACTTTATACTCAAAGTTTTAATTTTCGCAAGGGGTTAAAGAGGTTGTCTGGGCAAAAAATAATTTTTAAAATAGGCCGAGGGAGGTGAAAAAAATAAAAAAAAATTATACTCACCTGTCCCACGGTCTGGTGCTGCTGCTCCATTGTCTTGTAGAAGTGAAACTCCCTCGTCGGCTGTGATGTCTCGGATTCCTTTCGCTGAAGCTGCTGATTGACCTCAGTGACTGACATCAGGAAGTGACTCCGGGACATCACAGGAAGTGGCATCACGTTTCCTTCATCGAGGTGGTTATGGGTGGTGGGAACTTCTTCCGGAAGACGACAATGGACTGGCAGGACCGGATCATGCTGGGAGGTATAGGAGCACCGGGGAAATATACCGCAAAGCTCAAATTAGTGTATTTTGGTCACCTTGCTGCACCCAAAAATTGCAATAAAAAGTTATCAAAAAGTCATACTGTACATACCAAAAATTGGTATCAATAAAAACTACAACATACCCTGCAAATAAAGAGCCCTTACATATCTCTGTCAACTAAACAGTAAAATAGTTGTAGGTATCAGAGTATGGTGACCCCTGGAAAATCGTTCATTTTCAAAAATGACATTTTATTAGTAAAAGTGGTAAAACATAATAAAACCAATAAAGATATGGCATCACCATAATCGTAATGACCCGCTGGACAAAGTTGCCATGTCATTTATAATACAGAGTGAACACCAAAGAAACAAAATGCAAAAAATAATGATAGAATTGTGGGTTTTTCACTTGGACCCACAAAAATATTAATAAAAGTTAATAAAAACACTATATGTACCCCAAAATGGTGCTAAATGAAAGAATGTCACGTAAAGAATGAGCCTCACATAGCTATTTCGACTGAAAAATTAAAAATTTATGAATTATGGAGAAGGAAAACATGAAAAAAGTCGCCGAGCATTAATGTCCAAACTATCCTAGTACAAAAAGTACATCCTTACGAGGTTAAAGAGGATATACTTTTTCCTGAGGACTATACATCTGATTGGGTTTTCAAAAATCAATGTACATGCTGCAGAAAAAAACATATTCACATGTAAAGTAACCAATTTAAGTTGCATAAATGTCCAAAATAAATGTGCAGGTTGAACATATCCAAAGTAAAACCAAAACACCCACTGAGGTCAAATCATTGTAGTGCATAGTCATTAAAAAACACAATTATGTAATTGTATGCCTCAGCAACTAATCTGAATAAATAAAATGCAGAAAGTTAAAATTTATGAAGACAGAAAGAAATCATGGGTCTGAACTGTGCTGATTTGGGGTCTTGATTTCAAAGGAATTAGGCTTCCTACCACCTGCAGTATATTCCTATCAACATATATTCCTATTTTCTCTGACCATAGTAAGTATGAAATATTTTAGGGATGCAAGAAGGAAAAAAAAGTTTTTTAGTATATCTATAAATAAATAGATTAAACGCCATGAGGCTGATGGGTTCTGTCCAATTTGAACTGGCAACTAGCCCCAGTTTGCAGATTTATCATACTCTATATTTAACATTCATGCTTTCCTTTCAGAACTGTGCTTCATAGTAAGATGAAGTCAAGGAAAAGTATAACTCGATCTCCTCTATCAGTGATCCCTGGAATTAGCCTAACTATACACAGAACTGTCTTATCTGTTGTCCTGTTTTGTCTGCCAAAATATAACATTTTTTTAGTTTAAAGAATAAATGTTTCTTGCAATAAAGGACTTGATTGTAAATACTTTCCTATATATTTCCTGTATATTACAAATGTGATCGTTTTCATAAAACAAATCATAAAAAGTATTGCAAGTATAAATGAGCAACACACCTACATGCATAACATTATATCTTGTAAAATAGTATTGGAAGTTTATTCTACAGTGTGTTCACACTGACGACATTGGTTCAACTATTACAAGAGCCACGTCATGTATGACTGATCAGTTGCCTCATTATAGATCAGTCAAGTGCTAGAAAGGAGATGATTTAATATGTTTTACTGGAAAAGGCTACTGAGTCCTGGTACTCAGACATGTATATTAAATTTTTTTTTTTTTTTACATCATGTCCCCAAATCTTGCTCTAATGCTGCATTAATGCAAAACATCAAACAATATATATAGCATTTTAGTGGCATTTATTCTCATAAGTAAAAGCTTGGAATAACTAAATTAAAGGGGTTGTCCGGGATGAGATAAAAATTGACCCTTAAACTAAAACCCCTCCCCCTGCCTCACTTCTAATTTACTTGTATTAAAAAAAAAATCTATAATTACCCATATGCCTGGGGCGGTCATGTGACCACCCCAGGCATACTTTCTGATAATCCGGTGATGTTCCATTTCGCCGTTTCCTAAATGGAACGTCACTATTACTCCCCCAACCACCTCCCCAACCAGATCATACTTACTTATCTTCCTCTCCGGAAATGGCTCCTCACCTCTTCCTCTCTGCCAGCGCATGCGCAGTCTGGAGGTGCCTGCGACATATGCGCAGTAGAGATGGCACTCCAGTAGTGGGCGGAATAGCTAGCGAGACAGGGAGGGGTGTAACGGAGTAAGAGAGGAGGGGGTGCAGTGAGAGGGAGGTATTGCGGAAAGTACACAGGAAGCTACACAGCAGGAAGCTACATTATGTAAACAAATGCAGAAGATGCCAGGAGCTCCCAGAGAAACCCAGAAATCACTCAAAACACTGCTAAAGGTATATGGGTGTACTTATTAACCCATTAATAGCACTAACAAACCTTTTAAAAAGATTTTTTTGCCCAGAAAACTCCTTTAACTTTCAACATTCCACATCACATACCTGCATACTTATGGGAATACCCCTCATACTTGAGAGGGGTATTCCCATCTCAAGGATCCTATTTGTTCTGCTAGTTTATGTAGAGTTTTCTTAAATACATTGTCTACATATCGTTTCCTTGGTCCCCGTCCTACATCTAATAATACAGGTCAGACGATGACTGCTCTCTGGGAGATCTGAGTTCTCTTGTTGTTATTTGTAGCTCTGTGGTCAGGACAATCAGTTCAGCTAATTGTAGTTTGCTGATATAGTCTTAGACAGTGTCAGCTGTCTCTCTATGTAAACACAAAAATAACATTGAGTTTACTGAAAATCCGTTCTCTCCTCAGCAGCCTGAAAGTTTTTTTTCCCTCTCCAAACCTGTGTAATGTAATATACATTTACTGTGCAGATTTGATCTGCATTTATATTAGATTTCTAGTAATCATAATAAATGATCTCTCATGGTAAAGGTCTATATCTAGTTAGGTACTGCCTCGTTATCACAATAAATAATCTCTCAAGGTAAAGGCAATGTCTATATCTAGTGAGCTATTTCATAGTTTCCTGTTCATCAAACAGTCAAAGCCTCCCACCAGCTTGTGGAAGAATACAGGATGTGAAAAGGAAAGACAGCAGGAAAACTGCTGAGAGAGGGAAATGGGAAAACCTCTTTAAAGGACCTTATAGATTAATCTAAATGCACACTGCTAGCATGTTCACAAATTAAAAGAATATTTTCTTAAAGTAAGTAGTTGAAAATACAGTATATATTCTCATTTTAAGAAAAAATGGTGTCATCATTGCAAATAACATTTGCTTTATTATATACTATAATATCATGTAAAAGGTGCAAGAGTGGCAAAAGTTTATCAAGATACTATCTCAGTTAATATGCATTGCTCATCATCATCAAATAACTGTCAATCAAGCAGGAAAAGTATACAACTCGGCTCACTAGTCTGGGAATGTCTGGATTCTCTACTGTAAATCTGTAAGCTATTGAGACCACAGACATGACATTGCGCCTCTCTCCCTTAATGTGTTCACAAACAAAACAACAACAAAAAAACAAGGGAAAGGCAAAAGCCGCAAAATGTAAAATATAGTGTTACTTATTGATGTTAATCATTGCAGCAGTGAACATTACTCATGTTCAATAGCTTGTATGACCTTTTAGTCTCCTAGATGATCAAATGAAAATGGCAGTCACTTACTTTGTCAACAGGCTATTAGCCAAAGTTTACACTAGTGTTGTTAAATGGTTCTTTATAAATTAGAAGCGTACAGTGGCATTGACTCCTAATATAATATATATATATGCAGTACAGACCAAAAGTTTGGACACACCTTCTCATTCCAAGAGTTTTCTGTATTTTCATGACTATAAAAATTGTAGATTCACACTGAAGGCATCAAAACTATGAATTAACATATGTGGAATTATATACTTAACAAAAAAGTGTGAAACAACTGAAAATATGTCTTATATTCTAGGTTCTTCAAAGTAGCCACCTTTTGCTTTGATTACTGCTTCGCACACTCCTGGCATTCTCTTGATGAGCTTCAAGAGGTAGTCACCTGAAATGGTTTTCACTTCACAGGTGTGCCCTGTCAGGTTTGATAAGTGGGATTTCTTGCCTTATAAATGGGGTTGGGACCATCAGTTGTGTTGTTCAGAAGTCAGGTGGATACACAGCTGATAGTCCTACTGAATGGAGTGTTAGAATTTGTATTATGGCAAGAAAAAAGCAGCTAAGTAAAGAAAAACGAGTGGCCATCATTACTTTAAGAAATGAAGGTCAGTCAGTCCAAAAAATTGGGAAAACTTTGAAAGTGTCCCCAAGTGCAGTGGCCAAAACCATCAAGCGCTACAAAGAAACTGGCTCACATGAGGACCGCCCCAGGAAAGGAAGACCAAGAGTCACCTCTGCTGCGGAGGATAAGTTCATCCGAGTCACCAGCCTCAGAAATCGCAGGTTAACAGCAGCTCAGATTAGGGACCAGGTCAAGGCCACACAGAGTTCTAGCAGCAGACACATCTCTACAATAACTGTTAAGAGGAGACTGTGTGCAGCAGGCCTTCATGGTAAAATAGCTGCTAGGAAACCACTGCTAAGGACAGGCAACAAGCACAAGAGACTTGTTTGGGCTAAAGAACACAAGGAATGGACATTAGACCTGTGGAAATCTGTGCTTTGGTCTGATGACTCCAAATTTGAGATCTTTGGTTCCAACCACCGTGTCTTTGTGCCACGCAGAAAAGGTGAACGAATGGACTCTACATGCCTGGTTCCCATCGTGAAGCATGGAGGAGGAGGTGTGATGGTGTGGGGGTGCTTTGCTGGTGACACTGTTGGGGATTTATTCAAAATTGAAGGAATACTGAACCAGCATGGTTACCACAGCATCTTGCAGCGGCATGCTATTCCATCCGGTTTGCGTTTAGTTGGACCATCATTTATTTTTCAACAGGACAATGACCCCAAACACACCTCCAGACTGTGTAAGGGCTATTTGACCAAGAAGGAGAGTGATGGGGTGCTACGCCAGATGACCTGGCCTCCACAGTCACCAGACCTGAACCCAATCGAGATGGTTTGGGGTGAGCTGGACCGCAGAGTGAAGGCAAAAGGGCCAACAAGTGCTAAGCATCTCTGGGAACTCCTTCAAGACTGTTGGAAGACCATTTCAGGTGACTACCTCTTGAAGCTCATCAAGAGAATGCCAAGAGTGTGCAAAGCAGTAATCAAAGCAAAAGGTGGCTACTTTGAAGAACCTAGAATATAAGACATATTTTCAGTTGTTTCACACTTTTTTGTTAAGTATATAATTCCACATGTGTTAATTCATAGTTTTGATGCCTTCAGTGGGAATCTACAATTTTTATAGTCATGAAAATACAGAAAACTCTTGGAATGAGAAGGTGTGTCCAAACTTTTGGTCTGTACTGTATATATATATATGCTTCTCATTAGATATAGTTTCATATACAGTAATAGAATAATTTTAAAAGGACACTATTTTGCAGTCCTAGATCAAAGTGCTCAGTGAACCAACCTCATCTTGGAGTAAGATACAGCCTTTGCCCTTACTACTTCTACCTGGCCAGTCCCCCAGCAAAACACCCTACATCTATCATTACATTAGGATACAGGAGAAAATATATGAAATCAGAACGTCCACAGTTTTTCTCAGTCCTGTCCCCACTTTTCACATTAGTTCATCCATAGTTCTGGTCTCTAAAGGACCCAATGATGTACCTACAGCAACCCAATGAATGAAACCCCTGGTTTAGGGGCCTGATCGCAACTGTTACCACTGGGACATAGCTACGACACAGCACTAGTATTGGGCTAAATATTGATTGCATCTTTTGAAAAACGTAAAAAATGCTACTAGATTGTCATCAGCATATTGCCTAGTCTAAACAGGGCTATGTGCTGCCAACAAATGCAAACTGTACAGCATGTGGATGAACATTAAAAGAGTAAAGGAACATTAGTTGCCAGTCAATGCCTGTAGGTGAGTCCATGTAAAAGGATCATAAAGGGGTTTTCCGAAACTTACCTATTGATATGTTATAAAAGCTGAGACCCCCACAGATCAGCTGTTTGAACAGGCAGCAGTGCTTATGAGCCCTGGAGTCACTTCCCTGTGTCACAGGCACATGGTACAGCAGCAGCTCGGTCCCATTCAAGTGATACCAACCACAGTCCCTACCCAATGTATGAAGTATGTATGTATCAATAGTTGGTACTGAGTGACAAGGCTGCAGTGCTTACCCAAATGTTGCCTTTTCAACAAGCTAATCTATAGGGATCAAATTCTCACCGATAACATATTGATGACCTGTCCCTATTTCAAAAACAAAGTAATAAACTTAAAGCTGCAGGAGCGAGTCACAAAGACAGAAATGAAGTGCATGTAAGTGCACTTTAGGTTCTGAAGAATAATATAGAGGGGGTTGCAGAGAGAAGAGCTAGATTCAGCTACTGAATGGAAAACTACTGGATAAAACTGTGGATATAAGTACATGTCAAGTTAAACTGTAGCATCCAGCGCCATCAGCATTTGCCAAGACAATTGAGTTTACGGGATAGGGTCATAAACACACCTGAGGAGAACTGGAGATTTACTATTGAAACTCCACAATTCTGGTGCAGTTTCCACCAACAAAAAAACTGTTGTACATGCCTTACAC
This sequence comes from Leptodactylus fallax, assembly GCA_947044405.1. Lineage (NCBI taxonomy): Eukaryota > Metazoa > Chordata > Amphibia > Anura > Leptodactylidae > Leptodactylus > Leptodactylus fallax. The sequence goes on along the minus strand of CAMRHE010000099.1, from coordinate 5,395,906 downwards.
CATATTTATTAACTATTTTAGATATTTTCTACATCATACACTACAGGTTGGTGGGGCTTGTTGGGAATATGTGACACTGTGACAAATGAGGTAACGGAAGGTGAGTATGAATGATTTATTTTATTTGTTACACCTCCCCTCGGCCTCCACCTATTATGAAGAGACCCCAGAGTATAATAATGAGTAAAAACTTTTACTTTAACATAACTTCAGTTGTGTTTGCCTTAGAGAGCTAGAAATTCTAGAGAGCTAAAAAGGTTCCTAGGAGCCCTAAGAGTGTTCTACGCTATGTTTTAAACCAATTTCAGGTGTGGTTTGTACCAAACTTATTCGACCCAAATCGAATCAGAGACCCGAGCTGCCAAACCCGAAACAAATCTTGAGAGGTTCACCCATCTCTAATAGTGATCCATAAATGGCCAATGTAAAAATGGCACTGTCGTTTATCTTATTTCACCATTTAAAATCTGGGATCTATAATTATTATATGAAGTAAGAACTTATTTAGCTGTGCGCTTTTATAAAAGCCACACCCCTTGAAAAGACCACTCCCACTTTTTCTGCAATCTCTCAAGGGCTCTCCTAGATTGACAGAGATCTCTACAGGGGCTGTGCTATTTCTTTCTGGTAAAACAATGTACACCATGACAGAAACCTGACAGATCCCATTATAGACAATGGGGTCTGCCATTATTTTCATTGATCAGTTCCTGTAAGAGAACAGAAGAAAGGAAATACAGCACAGGTGTGAACCTAGCCTTCGCCTTTTCTAACTAATAAAAAGGAGACTTTAGCTTTAACCCAAAGCTTGTCACCAACTATTTCTGTCATAGACAGAGTGCAGACATTGGTGATGTCTCTGTTTCCACGCTTTGTCAGTCATGTTTCCCCCCAGGAACTTATGTCTGAATTCATCGTGTATGCAATGGGGGTTCCCTCAGGTAACGTCTTCCCCTAGCTTTCCCGCCTCTGTGCTGCTTGTAAGCCAGTGTAGCAGACTAACTAGAGCTTTACAGGCCATCTACACAGTTGTCCCCCCTAAATCTTTGTCTCGGCCCCACTCCCTGATGTGCTGGTGAAGGGGGATTATCAGGTCATGCTTTGCATGCCATGTGTCCGCCTCTTCCTCTGCTCTCGCAGCCGGGTTGCTGGCAGCAGGAATGGGCACTACACTGTTCCCAAGTGAATCCTTTTACGGCTCCAGCCTCCTTTTACCTGGTGCCCGGCCAGACTGGCCATGTATGGGCAGCCTGCGGCCAGTCTGGAAGCCCAAGGGGGGCAAGGTCGTTGCCCAGAAGCCTAATATGGCTAGACAGAAGTGGAGAGATCACGGAGTGGAAGAGTGGGCTGAGAAGGGTGCATGGGTTATATATAAATACGCTTTCGACGGGACTGCAGCCTGAGCGAGCTGGAGAGCTAGCCATAGCATCCCCCTGCACTGCCTGAGAAAGACCGGAGCCCAAGGTGAGATGTACGGTGCGGCTGATCCACTGAGGGGAGGGGGTGGTTGTGTGCCCCAGCGTCCTGACTTGGACCTACTGTGCGGGCTGCAAGTGTCACTAGAGGGATAATTCTAACCATGCGATATTAAGGGAGTGCAGACGCCTAGAGATAAACTACAATCGCTACAGCAACAATAACATAGATATTTAGTATAATCAGCAGGTTTATCACACATACTGAGTGTACAGCAACTTGGAAACCTGATTGAAATAGCTGCGAATTACATTTATGAAGCATAAAGCTTAAATCAGAATAATATATCGGGCTGGAAGATAGAGGACGTCATCCCGGGGAGAATTTACACAGACTTGTTGGGACAATTTTTTGCAACTGTCTCATTCTTCGAAATGGGGCTTGCAGAAAACCGCAGACATGCATCAGAAACAACCCAATTCAGGTTTTCAGTCGCAGAAATCTGGTGCATGTGAACCCTCCTATATCCTTTTCCTGTAAGTTTAGTTACATGAGCTTTGGCATGTCATTTCCAACTGTAACAGGTGAAATTCCGATTAGTCTGGGGCGACACAAGTTGTCTTTTACTGTCTAGGAATTCTAAGCTGAAGGAACTCGATATATCAGCACTGATGGATTCCGCCTAACCCAGACTAGTATCGCCTTCAATTTCTTTTAGTGTTTTTTTAGTTGCATTAATCTGAATGGAGGTGTTTGGGCTGCTTGTTTAAGTCATACAACAGATTAAAAACAAATAAAAGCTCCACTTAGCATTATATTGCTAGCTTTCTCATGGTTATATTTTTAAACACTTATAACATTCTCAAAGCATATACATGTAACATACAACAGAAGTTGTAAAATGAAAGATTTTCATCTTTCAGTGTTATACACAACTGTGTAATGTAAGTGTGTAAATGAGCAGCTTTAGAACTGCTTGAAGTAGCATTTGCTTGCCCTGTGTATACCATATATTGCTACCATTTCAGAAAACTAGCTTTTGGGTAGAATATGGAGACAATACAAGAAGAGAATATACTACATACAGTACTACGTATGATGACCTTTAAAAAGAATATCTACAGTTTTAACAAAATAACATATTAAACATATACATATATTATATATATATATATATATATATATATATATATATATATATAAAAGTGGTGGGAGGTCTAGGATTTCTACAGATGCCAGGAAAGAGTAGCAATGATAGTTTGAAATATTATTAATATATGTATGTATCATGAGCTTTCATAGTGCAGCGTATAGTTTAGCATATATGACATTGAGAGCCACCTTTCATATTGAAGTTGTGTTTTCTCTGTACTCTTTAAGAAAGCTACCATCATGTGTGACGATGAAGAGACTACCGCACTTGTGTGCGACAATGGCTCCGGGCTTGTGAAAGCTGGATTCGCTGGAGACGATGCCCCAAGAGCAGTATTTCCATCTATTGTTGGTCGTCCCCGCCACCAGGTATACATAAAGATGCTTGAAAGGAAAACTATTTTAATATAATACTGGAATATATTATGAACTATTTTATTATATAATAATGCAATTATGTTATAATAGCATATATATAATTATTTTTGGGTAAAGAGTACCCATTATAGTATAAATAGTAATATAATATCCATAATAATATTTTATTATTAGTAGTAATGACAAACACAATTACCACAATTCACTTTTGAGAAGAAAGTAAATATTGTTTTTAATATTACTGGTTGTAGCAGTTGCTTGTTATAGAGTACTGTGCAGACTACACTTTTGCTTACAGTTTTTAAATAAGCTATATTCAATGATTTTTGCATTTGTACCTTTCAGGGTGTCATGGTTGGTATGGGTCAAAAAGATTCCTATGTAGGTGATGAGGCCCAGAGCAAGAGAGGTATCCTGACCCTGAAGTACCCAATTGAACATGGTATCATTACTAACTGGGATGATATGGAGAAGATCTGGCATCACACCTTCTACAATGAGTTGCGTGTAGCTCCAGAGGAGCATCCCACCCTGCTCACTGAGGCTCCATTGAACCCCAAAGCCAACCGTGAGAAGATGACCCAAATCATGTTTGAGACCTTCAACGTCCCAGCTATGTATGTTGCAATCCAGGCAGTGCTTTCCCTGTATGCCTCTGGCCGTACCACTGGTAAGAGTCTTTGTACACCCACTAAGACATTTAATTGAAGAGGTAATGAATTGTAATAAACCTATTGCAATTTTTGCAAAGGAAAAACAACACACAGGGGCAGACATATTGGTAAATTTATGGCAGTTTTCTGGAGTAAATACACTGAAATATGTAGTATTTGGCCTAAATGCCCTTATGTAACTTTTCCAGTCTGTCTTAATTGAATAAGGCTTCAGAGTTGCATTAGAATCATGTATCCAACTTTTCACCCACTGTAGTTTTAAATCTATCAAAAAATTCTTCAACAGAATGCGAGAACAGATTAGCACACCATTTGGAAAGTGTGCCAGTATTACTCAAACTGACTCATAAAAATGTACAATACTTTTTACATTGTTAGACTTTGCACTGCATTATGAGCTACAATATTTGAATGATATTTCTTTGTAGGTATTGTGCTGGACTCTGGTGATGGTGTAACCCACAACGTCCCAATTTATGAAGGTTATGCCTTGCCACATGCAATCATGCGTCTTGACTTGGCTGGTCGTGACCTGACTGATTACCTTATGAAGATCTTGACAGAGCGTGGCTACTCTTTTGTCACTACTGGTAAACAATAGTTGGAAATCCTCTCCTCTCTGATAGATAGATTTTTCTTAGAATTTTACTTATAATTATACTTTAATACAGTTCAGTAGAGAAACAAATGTAATACTAATATAAAGTACAAAGTTGCTGAAAATCCCATTTACTTTTATTTTGCTCATCAAGAAAATCCTGTTTTGACAAGTCATGTAATCTACACAGGAGATTCTTTTGGTTCTATTGTAGGACTTTCTTCAGGAGACATTACTGTATATTGTAACTGTATTGCAGTGTACTGTGTAATATGCCTCTAGATGTTGAATTGTTCATGCTATTTACTTACTAGTTTACTAACTTCACAATTACCCACAACAGCTGAACGTGAAATTGTCCGTGACATCAAGGAAAAGTTGTGCTATGTAGCTCTTGACTTTGAAAATGAGATGGCCACTGCCGCCTCATCCTCATCCTTGGAGAAGAGCTATGAATTGCCTGATGGTCAAGTCATCACCATTGGCAATGAACGTTTCCGTTGCCCAGAGACTCTCTTCCAGCCATCCTTTATTGGTGTGTACTCTTTGTTTTTGCATGGTTTTCCAAACAGCAAATACAGAATAATGTCTGTTATGGCTAACTTTTACATTATGAACATTCCAGGTATGGAGTCTGCTGGTATTCATGAGACAACCTATAACAGCATCATGAAGTGCGATATTGACATCAGGAAGGACTTGTATGCCAACAATGTCATGTCTGGAGGTACTACCATGTACCCAGGTATTGCTGACCGTATGCAGAAAGAAATCACTGCTCTTGCTCCCAGCACAATGAAAATCAAGGTAATGTTGATATACATAACTGCTATATGTAACATCCATTACATACCTAATTTTTTTAATCTTATATTGTATTATTTATTTTAAACATTAGGTAAATAACCCATACAAATTTGACTTAACTCTTTCCTGACTTATATCCCTATCATACATTATACCTGTACAGTGTGTTTTTTCCCCTTGTCATTAATAGCATCAATAGTTTTAATGAATAAATGAATACAGTAAATGTATGGATACATCTCTTAAGTTATAATGTCCTTTTATCTCTCATAGATCATTGCCCCACCTGAGCGTAAGTACTCTGTTTGGATTGGTGGCTCCATCTTGGCTTCTCTGTCCACCTTCCAGCAGATGTGGATCACAAAACAGGAATATGATGAAGCTGGTCCATCCATTGTCCACCGCAAATGCTTTTAAATATGTTCACATGATCCTTGTTATAATCTTCTGTCTCAGGTTGACAATGTTCTTTGCTATGGGCTGCACAAAATCTTTCAACAGCCATTTTACTTTACAAATGACAATTTGTCATTCTTTCCTCATACTTATTATGACTCAAAAAGCTGTAAAGTGTACATAAATTGTAATTTATTTTAAGATGTTTTGTAACTTCAAAAACATTGAACTAACGGAAGCAAAGAGAAATGTCAAGGAACAATAAATGAGTCATGTCCCACATGAGTTGTTCTTTTTTTCTTATCTAATATTCATGTTATTTGAGGGATAGTTAAATAATATTACATTTTAAAATTTTGTAAGAATTGGCTTTACATACAGTCATGAGAAAAAAAAAAGTACACTATCTTTGACGTCTATGGTTTTACAAATGTGGGTATAAAAAAAACATCAGGTCCTTAGAAGGTCCTAAAATTAGGTAAATACAGCCTCAGACAAACAATGACACACAACAGATTCCAGATTACTTTTTATTATTTATTTAATAACAGTGAAGCCAAAATGGAAAATCCTTGAGTGAAAAACAATGTACACCCCATGAATCAATAGTTTGTAGAATCACTTTAGCAGCAATAACTTTTGGTATGGTTTTATCAGTCTCTCAAATTGCCCTGGAGAGATTTTGGCACACTCTTCTTCACTTTCTTGCATTAGTTCATTGAGGCTTGTGGGCAGTCATTTAAGCACAACTCTCTTAAATGAACACTGATGATTTTTTTTTTTTTTTACTCATTGTATTGTCTGAAAGACCATCCACTCAATTCGAATAGTTGTCTCCTCACAGTGTTTTTCCTTTCATGCTTTCACATAATCACAATATGACCTACTTTTTCTGGCAAGAGTTGCAGTGGTGATGTCAATCACATGACCAGTCTGGGGCTCTTTCCGGAGCTGTATAAATTGAGCAAATGCGCCCAGTGAGTGGCTGCATCATTTACTGTACATTGGTATGCCCGGTACTAAAGGGCTAGAGAGTATTACAATTTGCTGAAGTGGCTTTAAAGGGGTTGTCCAAAAAATATTTGCAAATAAATCCACAGCAGTGATAAATACTCATTTCCCATGATTCGTCTTCCTGCTATCACCCTCTGTGTACCCCTCCCTTCTCCACTCTCCCCTGGAATGAAATCACAGGACACATACAGTACACACTGCCTATGTCCAAACTCCCTCCCTGGGGTCTGTGTTGTGTCTGATTTATTCAGTTCATGCAGCACTGCATATCTGACCAGGAAATAAATCACTCCCACGTCCAAGGCTTCAAGCAGCAAGAAGTCATGAGCTGCTGTGACGTTTCTATTGCTGTCTGAACTTCTCACAGGGAGGAGTAGTGAGTTTGTAAATGAAACGTGACAGCTGTGGTCAATGACTTGAAAATAAATCAGATAAACAGTTCAGAATTTAAACAAGAGATATATTAGGAAGTGTTTTGTATTGATGCATCCTGTTATTTGGCCCATATTTCTCGCTTATTTCACTGGGGGACACAGCACCATGGGTATAGACCCGGCCACTAGGAGGCTGACACTAGGAGAATGAAAATCTCTTGGCTCCGCCTCATAGTCTATACCCTCTCACAGACAGTGTGCTAAGCCAGTTTAAAACTAGTGTCCGTAGGAGGCACACACGACCTGACTCAGGTCTATCTGTCTTGCATCGTTTTTATTTTTTCTTCTCTTTCAGGTGCAGGGAGGTCTTCAGTGTGTATGCCACACTAATCGTACCCCCTGCGGGCGCAGTGCTCTTCTAGAGGACCTCGCTGGTCACCCAGTTCCCACTCATCACTTGCCGCATCAACGGCCGGATTATCCAGTGAGCCCACTCTCATGTGTAAGATCCACCGAGGTGGTGACCCTGCGACGCCTGAAGACGCCAGACAGATGAGTATTAAGAAGAAAAGCTGGGCGAGTATCTCTCCCCCCCTCCCTTCGGGGCTCTTCCCTGCTGGAGCAAAAGAGTTTTCCTCTGGGTCCCCTCTGTCCCCCCCCCCATTAACACTGAAGGGGTTAATTTTTATACGGGGTCCCCCCCTATGTGGATGAATCCCTTTTCTATGGCGCTCCAGGACCTTTTTTCCTCCGCTCCCCGAGCGGCTGCCAGTGGGGGAGGGGGGGGCTTATCTCTGAGGCCACGGGAAGTAAAAGTTCTCTCCTCCCCCAGAGGCGTTGTAAGCACAAGCCATCTTCTTCCAGCCATTCTCAGCGCTTTCGCTTCCTTTCGTGGCTCCACCTTTCGCTCCAGAGGTCGGTCTCCTCGGAACTTCCACTTCAAGAATCCCTCTTTCAAGCCCAGACCTGCTTGGCAGTCCTGCGCCAAGCCCTCCAGGCCTTCTGCCCCCAAGCCCTCCTCGGCATGAAGGTCTTCCCCTCCCGGAAAGGGACGTCTGCTCTCTTTCCGGGAGATCTGGCTTGCCAGCGTCGACAACACCTGGGTTTGACCGGCTACTCAATCGAGTTCTCCTCCCTTCCTGACAGATTTTTTCTGTCCACTTTGTCTTCTTCCCCCACTTGAGCAGCCACATTTCTCCAGGCTGTCTCCATTCACCAGAGGCAGGGAGTCATTGTCCCTTGCCCGCTTCAGAGCGTTTCCAGAGTTAATACTCCAACCTGTTCACCGTCCCCAAGAAGGACGGCTCTCTTCGCCCCATTCCTGAATCTGAAGGCTCAACAGGTTTGTCCTTGTCCGCAGGTTCCACATGGAGTCCCTGAGGTCAGTGGTGGCTTCCCTGGAGACGGACGTATTTCTTTCATCCATAGAAATCCACGACGCACATTGCGCTGGGCCATCAGTGTTTTCTTTGTTTTGCGGTGGGTTTGTGTCATTTCCAGTTTGTCGCTCTCCCCTTCGGGTTGGCCTAGGCCCCCCGCGTCTTCACCAAGGTGGCATCTTTCATGGCCATCCTCTGCTCCAGAGGAGTTGCCATGATTCCATACTTGGACAACCTCCTGGTCAAAGTTTCCTCCAGGAAGGACAATCTCTCCAGCTTGTGGATTGCCTTCACCGGTTCGACTGGCTCATCAATGAGGAAAAATCCTGTCTCGTGCCTTCTCAGCGCCTGGAATTCCTGGGCATGATCCTCGACACGCCCCAGAGCAAGATTCTCCTTCCAGAGTCTAACATTCTGACCCTTTGGTCCGGTGTGTCCCGCCTTCGGAGGACCTCTCCTTGTTCTCTTGGGCTCTGCATGCGGGTCCTAGGCATGATGATCTCGACCTTCAAAGCTGTCCCATTTGCCCAGTTTGACTCGCATCCTCTACAGCTGGCGATTCTAGCACGCTGGGACAGATCTTCGTCCAGCTTCGACCGCCTGTTTCTCCTGCTTCTTCGAGTCCGTCGAGAACTTCTTTGGTGGCTCTCCTCTCCAGGAATATCCCAGGGGAAGTCCTTCCTTCCCCTCCGTTGGCAGGTGATCTCCACTGACGCAAGTATTTCTGGATGGGGAGCGGTCTTCGGTGCCTTGACCGTTCAGGACCTGTGGTCCAGGGCGGAGTTCTCCCTCCAGATCAACCTGCTGGAACTGAGGGCCATCTTCCTAGTCCTGTCTCATTGGACCTCTCTTTTCCAAGGACGTCCGGTCAGAATCCAGACCGACAACTCCACCGCAGTCGCCTACCCTGAACCATCAGGGGGGAACCAGGAACCGTGCGGCCCTAGAAGCCTGTGGGCAGAGCGTCACGTTTCGGCTCTTTCACCGGTCCACATCCTGGTCGTGGACAATTGGGTGGCAGACTACTTAAGCCGAGAAAAACTCGACCTGGGCGAGTGGTATCTTCCTCCAGAAATTTTCCTCCCAATGTCGACCTCCTCGTCTCCCGCCTGAACCACAAGATTCCCTGGTACATGGCCAGGTCCTTGGACCCTTGAGCCATCGCAGCCGACGCTCTCATGATTCCCTGGTCGGATTTCCGCCTTCTGTACCTGTTTCCTCCTCTTCCACTCCTCCCTCGGGTTCTCAGGTAGCTCAAGACCGAGGGGGTCTTGATGGCTCCAGATTGACACCACCAGGCCTGGTACACGGATCTCATGTTCCTATTGGCAGACGCTCCTTGGCCTCTTCCCCTGCAGGTGGACCTCCTGTCTCAAGGGCCGCTGTTCCACCCCACCTTACATCAGCTGCGTTTGACAGCATGGCTGTTGAAACCGAGGTTCTGAGGCATCGTGGGTTTTCAGAGTCTGTTATCCAGACCATGCTTAAGGCCCGTAAACCCCAGTCGGCCAAGATCTACCACCGCACGTGGAAGGCCTGCGTCCACTGGTGTGAGAATAATGACTATCATCCACACTCCTTCTCTCTTCCCAGGATCCTAGCCTTTCTCCAGTCCGGTCTGGATCAAGGTCTTGGTCTTCTTCCCTTAAGGGACAGGTTTCTGCTCTTTCTATCCTTTTTCAGAAGACCTTGGCCTTCCACCCTCAGGTGAAGACCTTACTACAGGGTGCGCCCCCCCTTATCATCCACCAGTGGACCCATGGGGTATTTGTCTCGTCCTCGAGGTGCTTCAGGCTCCTCCCTTTGAGTCTTTAAGGAATATTCTGCTTCGCCTTCTGTCCTGGAAGGTCACTTTTCTGGTGGCTATTACTTCCATTCGCAGGGTCTCCGAGCTTGTTGCCCTGTCCCAGCAGTCTCCCTTTCTGGTTCTCCACAGGGACAAGGTTGTCCTTCGTCCGCCATCGTCTTTTCTGCCTAAGGTGGTTCCCTCTTTTCACATCAATGAGGACATTGTCTTGCCATCCTTCTGTCTGGACCCCAAGCATCCTCGTGAGCCTTCCCTTCACTGTCTGGATGTTGTCCGGACGCTTCGGGTCTACTTGTCTCTCACTGACCCTTTCCATTGTCCGGATGCCTTGTTCGTCCTCCCGGAGGGCCCTCGCAAGGGCCTGCCTGCTTCCAAGGCTTCCATCTCCAGATGGATTCAGTCTGCAATAAAGGAAGCCTATCAGCTTAAGGGTAAGGACCTGCCCTTCCGTGTGATGGCTCACTCCACTAGGGCCATCGGAGCCTCCTGTGATGTTCGGCATCAGGATTCTGCCACCCAGGTCTGCAAGGCCGCCACCTGGGATTCCATCCACACTTTCACAAGGTTTTACCAGATCCATTCTGTGGCCTCTGCCGATACCAGCTTGGGTCGCAAGGTTCTGCAAGTGGCTGTGTGCTAGGTTGTTTACATGGTCATGTAATTCCCATCCTCTTGGACTGCTTTTGGACATCCCATGGTGTTGTGTCTCCCAGTGAAATAAGCGAGAAAATGGGATTTTTTTTGTACTCACCGTAAAATCCTTTTCTTGTTGTATTCACTGGGGACACAGATCCCACCCTTGTTTTATAGTTGTTTCTGCCTGAGGTGAATACAACGAGAAAAGGATTTTACGGTGAGTGTGGAGAAAATTCCAGATCCTTATCAAATTATGATATCACCGATCTTCTAAAACAAAATAAGATTAGTTTTATTTGTTAACAAATAGGAACACACACACACAGCATACAACCTATAGTGTGTCTGCCCACAGACTTCCAATGGACACCGATTTTTATACTTTACTGGTCACATGATTTTATGGGTTGGCTTTTTCATAATATACTGAAAAATATGCTGACATCATATAACATATATCAAACAGGAGACAGACCAAACTTAGAGAGAAATAGAGTAACTTATTCATTAGCTATCTTGTTTTTATAAACAATAATGTGTTTTCAGCATATATAAATCACAAAACTAAGTCTACAGAGATGAGAGGAGTTTTCCAGCCTCTGTCAGACTGATTTTTACTGTCTCATTCTAATCCTTAAAGGGGTATTCCCACGATCATAACCATTTTTAAATTTGTAGATAATTAAAAGTTAAACATTTTTGCAAATATAAGTAATTAAACATTTTGCAGAGTTTTAAAGAATTTATCTAAATATCTTGTGGCCACAAGTTGTCTTGATTGGTTTCAACCATGAATGCAGGAATTGTGGCTTGGATATCTTCTGATACATGTAGTGTCCCTGCCTGATAACCTGTCCACAATAAGAAAATCATGGTTGGGTTCCTGACAAGTCCCAAACCATAGAAAGTTTCTGCATTTGTGGTCGTATCCATTGGCAATCGGTCAAGACAACAGACTATCTCCACTAAGATGGTTAGAGAAAAGCTTTAAAACTCTGCTGAATGATTAAATATTTATATTTGCAAAAATGTTTAACTTTTAATTATCTACAAATATAGATATGATTATATTTATGGGATTATCCCTTTAAGAACAATCATTACAAATACTTATATAATGTAAAACAAAGCAAACAGTGAGTACAAAAAAAAAAATCAAATTTTTTCAAAAACTGAAAGACCCGTTTAAGCCATGCTGCTACTTTCTTTTTAGAAAAAAGGCTTTATCCTGGCAATGCTTCCATTAAAGTCATACTTGTTTAGTCTTTTTCTAATTGTATTGTCATGAATTTGAAGTTTTATCATACTAACTGGGGCTTATAGAGTTCTTGAGGTTTCTGCAATTTCTTTTGTACTTTGCGTGGTCTTACCATGGGGTCAATTTGTTGAGATGTTCACTCCTGAGAAGACTGTCACCTGTCTTGAATGTATTTCACCTGTCTTTATCACTATAGACTTCAAATAGTTTGAAAATGGCCATATAACCCTTCTTAAATTGATGGGCAGCAACAGTTGCACCATTGCTGATGTATTTCAATCTTGGCATTGTGTTATCACACACCAAATCTGCCAAAACCTGTTTTTATAGAGTGGGTCACACTTGTGGATGAATTTTGAACAAAACAATTCAGATGCAGTTGAAGTTCAGACTTTCAGCTTTTATTCAGTGGGTTGAACAAAATGATTGCATAAAAATATGAGGAACTAAAGCATTTATTACACACAATCCCTTCATTTCAGGGGCTCAAAATTAATTGGACAAATTAAATAACTGTAAATAAAATGTTAATTTCTAATACTTGGTTGAAAACCCTTTGTTGGCAATGACTGCCTGAAGTCTTGAACTCATGGACATCACCAGACTTTGTGTTTCCTCCTCTGTAATGCTGTGCCAGTCCTTTACTGCAGCGGTTTTCAGTTGCTGCTTGTTTGGGGGCCTTTCTGTCTGAAGTTTAGCCTTTAACCCCTTAACGACCCAGGGCGTAATAGTACGTCCTGAGTCGCATGACGATGTATGGAGAGCGCTCAGGAGCTAAGCGTTCTCCATACACCGGGGATGCCGGCTGTATAATACAGCCAGGACCCGCCGCTAACAGCAGCGATCGGTGCCTGCACCGATTGCGGCTGTTAACCCTTTAGATGTCGCGGTCAAACGGGACTGTGGCGTCTAAATTGCGCAGCCGCCATTCGGCGCCGCCATTTTTCCCTGATCGCTGCCCTCCAGAACGTCATCGGAGGGCGGCGATTGGTTGCCATGACAGCCGGGAGCCTATTGAAGGATCCCAGGCCTGTCATTACATTAGAACTATTACACGATGCCAGAGGCATCGTGTAATAACAGTGAAGGCATTTTGCTATTCATTGTGATACAGTAGTTTCGCAGTGAATAGTATGATCGATCAGACTCCCTAGGTTTCAAGGTCCCTAGGGAGTCTGATCATACAAGTAAAAGTAGAAAAGAAAAGTTTTTAAAAGTATGAAAAAATTAAGAAAAACACAAAAGTTCAAATCACCCCCCTTTCCCTAGATCAGATATAAAAGTAAATAAACAAAAGTAAGCATAAACACTTTAGGTATCCCCACGCTCCAAAATGCCCGAACTATTAAAATATTTATCCCATACGGTGAACGGCGTAGCAGGGAAAAAAAATCAAAATGGCCAAATAGCGTTTTTTTCAACACTTTGCCTCCTATAAAAAATTGAATAAAAAGTGATCAAACCATCAGATCTTTCCCCAAATGGTATCAATAAAATCGTCATGTTGTCCCGCATAAAAAGACGCCTTACCCAGCTCCATACATGTAAATATGAAAAAGTTCCAGGTGACACAATATGGCGACGCAAAATTTTTTTTCTATTTAGCAAAGTTTTAAATTTTTTAAAAGGTATCAAAACATTACAAATACTATATAAATTTGGTATCGCCGTGTTCATACTGACCCGCAGAATACAGGTAACATGTCATTTTTACCACACAGTGAATGCTGTAAAAATGAAACCCATATGAATTTGGCGCAAATGCAGTTTTTCTCCAATTGCACCTCATTCTGAATTTTTTTCCAGCTTCCCAGTACATTGCACAGGATATTGAATGGAGCCATTACAAAGTACAATTTGTTTCGCAAACAATAAGCCATCATGTGACTCTGTGAACTGAAAAATGAAAAAGTTATGGCTCTTGGAATGTGGGGAGGGAAAAATGAAAATGCAAAAACAAAAAATGGCCCGGTCATTAAGGGGTTAACAAGTGAAATACATGCTCAATTGGGTTGAGATCAGGTGACTGACTTGGCCATTCAAGAATATTCCACTTCTTTGCTTTAATAAACTCCTGGGTTGCTTTGGCTTTATGTTTTGGGTCATTGTCCATCTGCATTATGCAACGCCAACCAATCAGTTTGGTTGCATTTGGCTGGATTTGAGCACACAGTATATCTCTGAATACCTCAGAATTCATCTGGCTGCTTCTGTCCTGTGTCACATCATCAATAAACACTAGTGGCCCAGTGCCACTGGCAGCCATGCATGCCCAAGCTGCCTCCGCCATGTTTTACAGATGATGTGGTATGCTTTGGATCTTGAGCTGTACCACGCCTTCACCATACTTTTTTCTTTACATCATTCTTGTAGAGGTTGATCTTGGTTTCATCTGTCCAAAGAATGTTCTTCCAGAACTGTGCTGGCTTTTTTAGATGTTTTTTTTTAGCAAAGTCCAATCTAGCCTTTTTATTCTTGAGGCTTATGAGTGGCTTGCACCGTGCAGTGAACCCTCTGTATTTACTTTCATACAGTCTTCTCTTTATGGTAGATTTAGATATTTATATGCCTATATCCTTGAGAGTGTTGTTAACTTGGTTGGCTGTTGTGAAGGGGTTTCTCTTCACCATGGAAATTATTCTGCAATTATCCATCACTTTTGTCTTCCGTGGGCGTCCAGGTCTTTTTGCATTGATGAGTTCACCAGTGCTTTCTTTCTCAGGAGGTACCAGAGTGTAGATTTTGCCACTCCTAATATTGTAGCGATTTCTCGGATGGGTTTTTTCTGTTTTCACAGCTTAAGGATGGCTTGTTTCACCTGCATGGAGAGCTCCTTTGACCGCATGCTTTCTTCACAGCAAAATCTTACAAATGCAAGCACCATACCTCAAAATAAACTCCAGGCCTTTTATCTGTTTAATTGAGAATGACATAACGAAGGAATTGCCCACACCTGCCCATGAAACAGCCTTTAAGTCAATTGTCCAATTCATTTTGGTCCCTTTAAAAACAGGGTGGCACAGGTTAAGGAGCTGAAACTCCTAAACCCTTCATCCAATTTTAATGTGGATACCCTCAAATGAAAGCTGAAAGTCCATGTTGATTATATAACTATAACTGGAATATGTTTCAGTAAACAGGTAAAAAAAAACTAAATTTGTTCCAGTGTCCAAATATATATGGACCTTACTGTATATGATATAAATATTCTAATCCCAACTGTGTTTTCAATCAATGATATCTCTGGAAATATTTTAGATAACACTGCAGCCTTAGTGTCATATGGCAGAAGAGAATCTCCTCTTTCATATGACACCAAGTTTGTACATTTTATAATTTCCAAGATATAACTGTTTGAAGTGACCGACCATCCCCTCCGCTCATTTTCTCTACATGTTACACTGCCCCCTACTCCCGTACACAGTAACATTCAGTGAGAGGCAGAAACAGCTCTCAATATAGAAACAAGGGAAACAGTGAAAAAATTCTGGATTTCACAGAAATGATCCAAAATTTTTATTAAAATATATTACAAAATTTATTAATGACACAAATACTGCCAGAAAATCAAAAGTTGTCCGAAAGTTTAGTTACACTTTAATCAAGAGCATTTCTTTAGCACCCATGGTGGAGACATTCATGGGAAACCCTTTCTGTGTGTGAACAAGGATTATACCACTGAGAAATGACAGCTGGAAGTCCTGTCCGTGAGCGGATGTCAGTGGATTCCACTGCAAACTCATCCCCACATCAGAAGCACACTCGGTCATGTGTCCCTAGTTTGGGAGACCAACTGTCAAATATGATGACTCCCCAGATCATTACACCAGCAGTTGGGAGAGTGTGTTGCTCCACAACAAAGACCTCCCATACTTGAAGTCGACTGTCATCAGATCCCAAATAGAATCTGGATTCATTGCTAAAGAGTATATGTTTTCAGCCCATAGCAGTCCAGGATTTTTGTTCAAGGAAACACTGCAAACGAAGGTGACAGTGACTGGCTGTGAATGGCAGGACACATAATGGGCCCCTGTGACACCAAATTTCCTTCTGCTAAGCACCTGGAAATTGTGCTAAGCACCTGGAAATGGTCCAGCAGGAGATTAATGAAGGTGTCTGGATGGTGGACAAGGATACTATGAGAGCTTCTTGTGCACATTCTTCTCTACTGGTGGTTTGTCTGGACTATCCTTTCTACTGGTCGGCACAATTGTCTTTACCTGATTTGTCTAGGAAATCCAGAACCTGTTCATTGTGTGAGCATGCCCTCATGTAACCACTACTAGCAGCTAGGTCACAATGGCCTAGATGTTGGGTGGTTCATCAAACCGGCCATCCTGTTTCTCTCTGTCCAATGATGCGCCCCCTCTAAAGGTCTGTCTCTTACCATGAGACACACTATCCAAAAGTAGCTTCTGATAGCCGTTTTAAAGAGCAGCAGGAGAAGGACTTTTATGCCCTCTTATGGCAAGACCCAGTGTCTAATCAGATCACACCTGTAATCATTTACATAACTGCTTGAGACATTACTTGACATAACTGCATGCCGAGTTTTGCAGGAATCCCACATTTCTGTATGGGTGTTTTTATGTTATGTTTTTTGTCAATGAGAGTAGAACTTATATTGCTGTAAATGATACATGCTACATAATCCATTAGTTTTACATACATTTAAACCTTTTAGAGACATCTACCCAATTTGCATTGAAAAGTCAATGAAAAGAAGATGACCACTATGGAGTTGTAGAAGTTACACTTGGATTAACATTATATGTAAAAAAAAAAAATATATATATATATATATATATATAAATTTTAAATTTAAACAATAAACAATTTAGAACAATAAATACAACATGGATAAAAAAAATTAAAATACCCCTGGCCTCCCCGGACCTGTCTAGAGAATTTAGGTTCCGTGCACCAAACTCCCACATGTCTATCATGGCGGCTGTGGCAAAGAGCCTCCTTCTAGTCCCCATGTTTCCCCAAGCTCTCAGCACCACCCACCTGAAGCAGCCCCACATGAGCTGTACCTGCAAACAGTGCCAATGGATACGCTCCTTGATACTGGCACAGTTGCAAAGGTAGACGTTTTAGCTACCTTCATACAGTGAAAACCTGTGCAAGTTCTGCACAGCACCTCACTTCACTTGTAAGGTCCTTCCAACCAGATCAGGTATGTGACTTTATGTTTTTCAAGCCCTGAGGCTAGTTGCCCCCCCCCCCCCAGTCCTTGTACACCTTTGTTGTTTAGTCCAGATGGTGATGGGGTCTCCCCTCCCTCACATTAACGGAAGTTAGAGTTGAAAACTATAGGGAAGTCCTACTGTGCAGAATATATATGCCTTATTGGAACTCCACCAGCTCAGCACCCATATCAGGACTGACCCCACACATGTGTCCACAGACTGGAGCATGCTCACTGTGAAGAGCCAGTGTCAGATCACTATCCAACCACTAGAGACTAGAGCAGAGTCTTAGGAATCCTCCTCTAAAGTCCTTTCTGCCAGGATTGATACCCACAATGCCGTTGTCTCTAACTGTGATGCAGAGAACAGGAATAGGCGCAACATTATAGAAACAAACGGTTATCCCAACCTGTCACTGAGGACCTCCCTTTCCTCCTCCGTATTGTATGTGGTTAATTGTTTGCTCTCCAACTCTTTTTCTGAATCCTTCTCTGAGTCTCCTACCTACCTTTATCTTCGCTCCTTCTATCTCTTTTCTTCCCTCCCCACTTTTTTCTCTCTTTTATTCTCACTTCATTCTCTGTTTCTAACCCTTCCTTTCCTCCATTGACCTCCCATCCCCCTATTGTCGTTATGGCCTCTGTGGAGTTTTGTTCCCTCAATGGCAGGGGGCTCAGTGTACCTCAGAAAAGGAACCAGATTTTGTATCAAATGCATAAACTTCATTCCCATGTTCTACGTTTGCAGGAAACTCATTTCTGATGGGACCACATTCCTGAAAATTAGGAATATGTACTGCCACACCTGGTACCACAGCGTGAATTTGACATCCAAGTTGAAAGGCATTTCTATCACCCTCCATAGATCTCTGCAACATGAGGTACTGGACACCTTGATTGGCACTGAGGGTAGGTTTATCTTTTTAAAAATGTGCATAGGGGTAGGTACACTTGTTACCATTGTGGGGTGGTATCTCCCCAACCAGGATCAGGTGGATTCATGTAGTTGACTCCTGCATAAATTAGCAAACTTCAGTGAGGAGGGGGGTCATAGCTGGAGCTGATTTCAACTTTGTCCTAGACCCCTCACTAGATTGTGTGCCTCAATGCTCCCAAGTGGCACAGCTGCGGAAACTCAAGTAAACGCTTCATGTGTGATCATGCCTTTACCTATTTCTCAATGGCACATAATTCTTGTAGTCATAAACTTCTTTCTCATTTGCCATCACACATTTATCTTGGAGTCCATCTGCTTTAATAGGCTCCACCATTTGGACAGATAACCCTGCTACGATCCCAATTTGCTGGGAAGCACTTAAATAAACATAGCACCCAAATGAAAAAGGAGAAAGAAAGCCAGATAACTTCTCTTGGCCAAAATCCACTCTCAACGCCTCCCGCAAACAAGCTCATTCCCAACTTACCTTGAAACAACTCCTGAAAACAAGGGAGGAATTGCATACCCTTTTAGACGATAACCTCCTCAGTGTCCAAGATCGTATCTGACAGGACTTTTAGAAATACTCCAATAACTGAAGCTGGTTTCTTGCTCGGCATTTACACCCATGAGTTGTTCAGACTTTTATCCCTCACCTTCACGACAACTAGGGACCTGATATCCATAACCCAACAGACATTTCTGATGCCTTTGTCTAGGTGAGCCCTTTTCGGAAAAAGAGGTAGTGTCCGCAATTAAATCAAGCCTCCCAGGAAAATTCCCTGGCCCTGATGGCTTTTTGTCATGTTTGTATAAATATTTCTCGAATCTCTTCATCCCACTCCTCACAAAGTTTTCAACAATGTTGGAGAATCCTCCCCATTTGCTTGCCAATTATTGATGATGCTCATCATGATAATATCAAAACCAGGCAAAGATCTTTCGCAATGTGCAAGCTATCACCCCATTTCTCTCACCAATGTTGATATCAAACTATTTTCCAAAAACAATAGGAAACAAGCTGTCTCCTATACTCCCGATACTGATCCATTTGGGTCAGGTGGGCTTTGTATCGGGGAGGGATTCAAGGGACGTCAGTAAGACTATGTTACTGGTTTCCAGAGCTAGAACATGGTAACACACTATGTGTTTGCTCTCAGTCGATGCCGAGAAGGCCTCAGCCATGCAAAATGTATCAGGAATCTCCGTTTAGCTGCTGTTACTTTAAGGTTATCATGCCAACCTGTGAAGCTTCTGCAGTCTTCAGGCCTCTCCTATGCCGATCCAGTTAGCATCCTGACTATAAAATCCCTAAAGGACGCTATACAATTTTTCTGGTCAAAGACAGGCCATGAAGGAATATATTAAAACTATTCTTTGCAAAGTTCTTACCCATTCTTCTACATCCGTGGTGGGTTCTGGGTTTTTCTTTGTTAAGAAAAAAGATGGAGCATTGAGACCATGTATTTACTACTAAATTAATTTACTAACTAATTTAAACAAACTTACAGTTAAAAAACAGTACCCCTCTTCCTCTCATCCCTGATTTACTAAATAAGATATCTGGAGCAAGGTGGTTCTCCAAGCTCGATCTACAGCGACATTTTTCATTTATAAGTGGGATGAGTGGTAGACAGCCTTTAATACCCCAGAGGGTCACTATGAATATTTGGTCATGCTATTTACTCCTGCTGTTTTTCAAAATTTGGTTAATGATATTTTTTGCAATTTTATTGTATGTTTTGTTATTGTGTATCTTGACGACATACTTATGTTTTCCCCTTACTGGATCTCTTCTGTCAAATATTTAAAGTCAATTTTCTAGGTACTCAAGGAAAACCACTTTATGCCAAAACGGAAAAATGTGTTTTTGTACAGCTGCTTTCTTTTTTGGGTTATATTCTATCTCCTTCTGCGATTCGCATTTATCCAGCCAAGGTCCAGGCTGTTGTAGATTGGACACGCCCTACTTCTCAAAGCCTTGCAGCAATTTTTGGGTTTTGCTAATTACTATAGGAAATTCATTAGTAATTTTTCTTCCATAGAAAAACATCTAACTGACCTCACTTAAAAGGGAGCTTAGTTAATTTGAAAACAGATGCTTTCTCATCCTTTGAGTCACTTAAAGGGGTATTCTCATGAACATAATCATATCTATATTTGTACATAATTAAAAGTTAAGCATTTTTGCAAATATAAGTAGTTAAAAATTCTGCAGAGTTTTAAAGATTTTCTCTATTCATCTTAGTGGTGAGAGTTTGTTGTCTTGATCGGTTGCCAATGGATACGACCACAAATGCAGAAACTTTCTATGGTCTGGGACTTGCTAGGTATCCAGCCATAATTTTCTTATTGTAGCTGGGTTATCAGGCAGGGACACTACATGTATCAGAAGATATCCCGGCCACAATAAGGACATCATGGCTGATTTTCTGACCTTAGAAAGGTCCTCTGCATTCATGGTCGTATCCACTGGCAACCAATCAAGACAACAACTTGTAGCCACAAGATATTCAGAGATAGATCTTTAAAACGCTGCAAAATGTTTAATTACTTATATTTGCAAAAATGTTTAACATTTAATTATTTACAAATTTAAAAATAGTTATGTTTGTGGGAATACCCCTTTAAGCATAGTTTTATGGAAACTGCAGTCCTGGTTCAACTTGACCATTCATGTCCATTTGTTGTTGATGTTGATGCCTCAGAAGAAGGTGTTGGAGCGGTGTTATCCCAAGGCTCCACCTCCATGACTAACTTAAATCGTTGTGCCTTCTTCTTTTGCAAATTCTCTCCTGCAAATAAGAATTATCATATAGCCAACTGTCATCTTTTAGCTACTAAATGGGCTTTTGAAGAATGGCTTCACTTTTTGGAGGTGGCTAGCATAAAATTACAGTCTTCGCAAGGTCTCACCTTTTTAGAATCAGCCAAGAGATTCAATCACAGACAGGCTGGGTGGGCATTATTTTGTCCAGGTTTGATTTGGTGGTAACCTACAGACCTGGGTCTATAAAGTTTAGGCTGATTTCTTGTCTTGAAGTTTTTGTCCCTCTCAAACCGCTGATCCTGAGCCTGGACTAATTCTTTCAGAAGGCATCATTATTTCTGTATATCCCCAATTTAGACTGAGATTGTTGAACAAATTACATGATTCAGTTTTGTGTGGTCATCCAGAAATTTCTGTACTAAAAGACTAGTTTCTCGTCTTTATTGGTGGCCAACAGTGTCTCATGATATCATAGCCTATGTCTCCGCCTGTGATACTTGTGCCAGGACTGAGACACCTTGGGTCCACCCCTATGGGTTAGCCTCTTTCATTGCCAGTCCCTCAAAGACCGTGGACCCATCTCTCTATGGATTCATTACTGACCTTCTGAGGGGAAGTCGGTCATTTGGGTAGTTGTAGATCATTTCAGTAAAATATGTCATTTTGTTCCATTATCTCAACTCCCAAATGCCAAGGTTCTCTCCAGATTATTTATTCATCATAGTGTTTGTTTACATGGTATAGTTTCTGATCAAGGTGTTCAGTTTCATGATTTTTGAAAGCTTTTTGTTCCAAAATGGAAATTCAATTATCCTTTTCCTCTGCTTTTCACCATGAGACCATTGGTCAGACAGAAGGTTTTAACCAAACATTAGTACAACGTCTTAGGTGTTATGTTACTGATAGTCTGTGTGAGTAACCTATTTACCATTAACTGAATTTGTCATTAATAATCGACATCATGTCTCTCTGAATACTTCGCCATCTTTCTGTAATTATGGGTTTCATACTTGGTTCAGTTTGTTGTCCTCCACTACTGAAAGTCCAAAAGTAAATATGGAATCAAATAAACTGTGCACACTGAAAAAGTCTCCCTACGTCTTAAGATTTTCTCTCATAAGTTGGGTCCTAGGTTTATTAGTCCTTATGAAATTCTTGAGGTTGTTAATCCTGTATCTTTTCATTTACATCTTCCTCCATCCTTCAAAATACACAATTATTTTAAAAAATCTCTCCGTAAGAAATATTTGCTGCCTGTTACCATGCCCAATAAACTCCTCCCCCGTTTAAGTGGAAGGGGACCTAAAATTTGAGGTTGAAAGATTCATTGATTTGTCTAGAGTTAGAGGTGTACTCCAATACTTAGTACAATGAAAGGGGTATAGACCAGAAGAACGTACTGGGCTTGTTCTGTCAGTGCAGATTTACTAATTAGGAGTTTTCTCCTGATTCATCCTCCTGGTTTTGATCTGCCTTGTAACTTTATCATAACACACTGGGGTTACCTCTGTGCCATACTGGTTCAGGTGGGTCTGGGGTTATGCATCGTAGGAAAAAAATTTCTCTCTATGATAATCCTGCAGCTCAGTTCAGAGTGAATGGCCTTATATCAAAGCTTTTCCCAGTGAAACATGACACCAGACAGGGCTGCCCTCGATCACCTGCTTCTTTATGCTCTTGTAATTGAGCATTTAACCATTGCCCTCTGTAGGAACCCCAGTGTTCATGGTCTTTCTGTCGGCCAAAGACAGTTGAAAGTGATTTTACACATGATGATCTGTTACTCCTTATTACCCAACCAAGGCTTTAATAAGACTGAGGCTTTAAAGAGAACCTAAAGAGAATCACCACCTACACCAATTCAAGTTCTTGTGTCTGTGAATAGGTGCCCCTCCACTAATTCCAGTGCAGTTTGACTTTTTTTATCTAGCCCCCACCATTCCCGAGCAACAAAGCAGTTAGTTTTGGTGTCTGATATGCTATTTAAGCTCTGTAATGTCAGAAGGGTGGTGTTAGGCAGGGAGACGTGATTCAGAGCTCCAATCAGAGGCAGCCAGTGTCAGTGCTCAAAAACACACCTCTTGCCTGCTCCTTCCTGAAACTGCCCGCCTGATAGTACCGAATCTAAATAACATATAGACACCAAAGATAATTGCTTGCAAATGGTGGGGTCTAGAGAAAAAAATTCTGTGCCAGAATCAGTGGAGTAGCACCTATTAATTAATGCAAAGAGCTGGAGTAGTTGGAGGTGGTGAAAGGTCCTCTTTAACTGTTACTATCCCTTCCGATGCAGGACCACATCATTAAAATACCTGGGTGTACAGGTCCCCACAGAGCTTTATCATGTAAATTATCTTCCTTTGTTAGATTCGTTACTTCACAGAAATACGCCAGGTTACAACTGCATAGTTTGGGTGTATTAACGCCCTTAACATGGATGTTGTCTCGAGACTTTTATCTGTTTTCCAAGCTCTGTCCATTAGGCTTCCTCGTTGCTTCTGCACATGTGTGGGTTTGTTTGTCGTAGTAGACAAATTCTGGACACTGAGGCTTCGAAAGACTGCTGATGGAACAGGCCTACCAGACCCCAGATTGTACCATACTGCTATGATCTTGCTTCACTATTGACTGGAAGTTCCACCAATCACATCAGATATTCAGTTGAATCGGATATGCAATTGACCTGCCCAGACACCTCATTGCCCTGGATGGAATAAAACCTGCTGATCCAGTGTTTTCTTCCAGTGGAAGTCCCTGCCACACTGTGACATGACATTCCCCACCTCTGAGTGATCTTGAGAAAGATCTCCTGATTTAGGGACCATTCTCCTGCAAGAGGCCTCCTTTGGCTCAGCTGGTCCACCACCACATGGAAGGTACCCCGAATGGAGACCACACAAAGGTGGATTAGATTCTTCTCTGCTCAAGAAAGTATATACCCACTTCCTGCTGATTAGGTTGAGATTGTGTTGCTCCCTGTTGATGTATAATCTTGTCGGACCTGACCTGACTCGGACTGCCTTCCACTTGATCTGA
This sequence comes from Leptodactylus fallax, assembly GCA_947044405.1. NCBI lineage: Eukaryota > Metazoa > Chordata > Amphibia > Anura > Leptodactylidae > Leptodactylus > Leptodactylus fallax. The sequence continues at coordinate 5,372,083 of CAMRHE010000099.1, read as the reverse complement.
AGAGAGAAAAGCTGGAGTGCCAGGTGGACAGCTCTTAGTTCCCTCAGATTGGAGGACCTCTGCTTCTCAAGGATGTTCCATGTACCCTGTACTGGAATGCCATCCAGAATCCCCATCCTATAGGGGATGCATCCATGGTCAATAGAGTCCAACTAGATTGGATCATGGACCTTCCATCTCTGAGGAGGCTCCATCACTTGAGGGAGCAACGGACTTTTAGAGGAAGGGAGCACTTCTTGTCTAACCCACTGGGACAAGACAAATGGCTTCTCTGGATGTTTCCATTCAGTTGTCATAGCCTTTTCTAAGGCTCTGTGCACTTTTAAGGCCCTAGTTCTCCTAGAGGTGAATGCTGAGACCTCCCCCTTATCAATATCCAGGGCACCTGACCAGATGGATCTTATACCTTCTGTATCTTGTCTAAAAAAAAATATGTATATTCCACATCTTCCTCATTGTCTTCAAAAGAAGGTGGAGGTGGCCACCTCATCAAGGATCTGGAACTCCTCATCTGATACAACTACAGACTGTACGCCTACTGGGTTTTTTTAGACAGCTGCATGGCTGTTCAATGGATCTAAGGAGATACTGGCAGCAACTGTTGTAGTCATAACTATCCGGAACACGAATTTCAAAATCTATGCTAGCTAGATATCTTCCCTTGGATGCAGATTTCACTTCCTCTGGACTCTCTATCTCCAGAACCTACTGAAGACATCTAAAAAAAGAGAATGATATAAGTATATAATATAAATATCCAAGAGTAACGTTAAAAAAAACATAATACCTTGCTGGTATAGAACTAGCAGCCGAAATACAGTTAGATCCATACAGTGGGTAAAAAAAAGTATTTAGTCAGCCATCAATTGTGAGGTGAGGTGAGGTGATTTGTGACCCTCACAGTTCATACATAGTGTGACATGAAGCTGGCATGAATATTAAGTCCAAATTGCAGAGTTTTAAATTTTTGCATAAACTTGTACTCCCATTCTTTCCTTTCCTCCTGCGTCTTAAAATGTCCCATTAAAACCACAACCCGCAAATCTTCAATAGAGTGGTTTTCTCTGGAGAAATGTGCGGCCACTGGGAGATCTGTTCTGCTGTTATTAATATTGGATCTATGTGAGTTCATTCGCTGACTAAGTCTCTGCCCTGTTTCCCCCACATAAAGGCCTGTGGTGGGACATTGCACACACATTATGAGGTACATCACATTGGAAGACCTGCAGGAGAATATCCACCTAATTCTGTGCACCTGTTGTGACTGTGGGACAGGTACACTGTCAGCAGTGTGGATGTGCTTGCAGGTCATGCACCTTTTTTGTAGGCAAGGTGAGGTGCTATTTTCAGTTGAGACCTCAACTATGAGAGACAAAATGAGAAAACAAATCCAGAAAATCACATTGTCTGATTTTTTAAGGATTTATTTGCAAATTATGATGGAAAATAAGTATTTGGTCACCTACAAACAAGCAAGATTTCTGGCTCTCACAGACCTGTAACTTCTTCTTTAAGAGGCTCCTCTGTCCTCCACTCATTACCTGTAGTAATGGCACCTGTTTGACATTGTTATCAGTATAAAAGACACCTGTCCACAACCTCAAACAGTCACACTCCAAACTACACTATGGTGAAGACCAAACAGCTGTGGAAGGACACCAGAAACAAAATTGTAGACCTGCACCAGGCTGGGAAGACTGAATCTGCAATAGGCAAGCAGCTTGGTGTGAAGAAATCAACTGTTGGAGCAATAATTAGAAAATGGAAGACATACAAGATCACTGATAATCTCCGTCGATCAGGGGCTCTTCACAAGATCTCACCCCGTGGGATCAAAATGATCACAAGAACGATGAGCAAAAATCCCAGAACCACATGGGGGGACCTAGCGAATGACCTGCAGAAAGCTGGGACTAAAGTAACAAAGGCTACCGTCAGTAACACACTACGCCACCAGGGACTCAGATCCTGCAGTGCCAGACGTGTCCCCCTGCTTAAGCCAGTACATATCCGGGCCCGTCTGAAGTTTGGTAGAGAGCATTTGGATGTTCCAGAAGAGTACTGGGAGATTGTCATATGGTTAGATGAAACCAAAGTAGAACTGTTTGGTAGAAACACAACTCGTCGTGTTTGGAGGAGAGTGAATGCTGAGTTGCATCCAAAGAACACCATACCTACTGTGAAGCATGGGGGTGGCAACATCGTCCTTTGGGGCTGTTTCTCTGCAAAAGGACCAGGACGACTGATCCGTGTACATGAAAGAATGAATGGGGTCATGTATCGTGAGATTTTGAGTGCAAACCTCCTTCCATCAGCAAGGGCATTGAAGATGAAACGTGGTTGGGTCTTTCAGCATGACAATGATCCCAAGCACACCGCCAGGGCAACAAAGGAGTGGCTTCGTAAGAAGCATTTCAAGGTCCTGGAGTGGCCTAGCCAGTCTCCAGATCTCAACCCCATAGAAAACCTTTGGAGGAAGTTGAAAGTCCGTGTTGCCCAGCGACAGCCCCACAACATCACTGCTGTAGAGGAGATCTGCATGGAGGAATGGGCCAACATACCAGCAACAGTGTGTCCCAACCTTGTGAAGACTTACAGAAAACGTTTGACCTCTGTCATTGCCAACAAAGGATATATAACAAAGTATTGAGATGAACTTTTGTTATTGACCAAATACTTATTTTCCACCATAATTCGCAAATAAATTATTTAAAAAATCAGACAATGTGATTTTCTGGATTTGTTTTCTCATTTTGTCTCTCATAGTTGAAGTCTACCTATGATGTCAATTACAGGCCTCTCTTATCTTTTTACGTGGGAGAGCTTGCACAATTGGTGGCTGACTAAATACTTTTTTTCCACACTGTAGGTTAACGTAACGGTCAACATCCCATACTTATTACCAGATATCCAGACCAGTCTATGGGATGGAAGCAGAAAGGCCTTGCAATTTCTCCTAAGGCTAAAATGTCAGGGAAGCCCACACTGAAATTGTAAGTATTGATAGAGGACAGGTGTCGGGCTTTCCTTCAGTCAAGAGATGGTGACAGATCTGGCACTCAATGTGCGGTTCCCCGCTACTGGAAGCGCTGCTGAGAGGCACCTCTGCCCTCCTTAAGAAGCACCATTGTAATGTGCGCTCAGATGACTGCTGCTGCCTTGTCCGTGGGTGGAAATGGGGTATGAATCTGACAGAAGTGAGGCTCTAATGGGACGTGCTTCATTTGCAGTATTTTTGCCAGTTTAAATTGCATGAATGGTATCCTTATGAATGTATGGTAGCTATGGGGAAAAATGTAGATGGACCAAAAGAAAAAAAGTTGAAGTAAGAGAGTAAGATGAGAGAGAATAAGCCGAAATTAAATAAGCACAGTAAGATCAGGAATGCAGAATGGAACAAAGAAGGGAATTGGGCAGAAAAAGAGGGAGGGGCAAAAAAAGGGAGGGAGAGAAATAACAAAGAGAATGGAATAGAGCAGTGTTTCCCAAACTTTCTGAAGGCGGGACAAACTTTTGGATGAGAATTTTGCCAGGGAACCCTCTACCGTACTTAGTGGCATTTGAAAAATAAATGTCCCTAACCAGTATTCTGCATCTTATTCCACTGTAATCTTCCTTTTATTCTGCCTTTTAGAACTGTATTCTGCCTTTCATTCTATTCTGCCACCTGAAATTTTGGGTTCCCATACTGGCAAATTTTGTGTACCCCCCTCCTGCCTGATGTATCTTACATTTTCCTGTCCTTTGGCCCCCACACACTTTACATAATGTTCCCTGGTGCTCCCCACACAGTATACAATGCTCCACAGTGTCTCCACATGGTATAATGCTCCATAGTAGCCGCACACAGTATAATACTTCAGAGCAGCTCCCGCAGTATGATGCTCCACAGTGGCCCCAGACAGTATAATGCTCCACAGAGGTTCACACAGTTTAATGCTCCACAGAGGCCTCTACAGTGGCCCCAGACAAGTATAATGCTCCACAGAGACCTCTACAGTGGCCCCAGACAAGTACAGTGGGGAAAAAAAGTATTTAATCAGCCACCAATTGTGCAAGTTCTCCCACTTAAAAAGATGAGGCCGGCCTGTAATTGACATCATAGGTAGACCTTAACTATGAGAGACCAAATGAGAAAACAAATCCAGAAAATCACATTGTCTGATTTTTAAAGAATTTATTTGCAAATTATGGTGGAAAATAAGTATTTGGTCAATAACAAAAGTTCATCTCAATACTTTGTTATATATCCTTTGTTGGCAATGACAGAGGTCAAACGTTTTCTGTAAGTCTTCACAAGGTTGGGACACACTGTTGCTGGTATGTTGGCCCATTCCTTCATTCAGATCTCCTCTAGAGCAGTGATGTTTTGTTGCTGTCGTTGGGCAACACGGACTTTCAACTTCCTCCAAAGTTATTCTATGGGGCTGAGATCTGGAGACTGGCTAGGCCACTCCAGGACCTTGAAATGCTTCTTACGAAGCCACTCCTTTGTTGCGGTGTGCTTGGGATCATTGTCATGCTGAAAGACCCAGCCACATTTCATCTGCAATGCCCTTGCTGATGGAAGGAGGTTTGCACTCAAAATCTCACGATACATGGCCCCATTCATTCTTTCATGTACACGGATCAGTCGTCCTGGTCCTTTTGCAGAGAAACAGCCCCAAAGCATGATGTTGCCACCCCCATGCTTCACAGTAGGTATGGTGTTCTTTGGATGCAACTCAGCATTCACTCTCCTCCAAACACGACGAGTTGTGTTTCTACCAAACAGTTCTATTTTGGTTTCATCTGACCATATGACATTCTCCAAATACTGTTCTGGAACATCCAAATGCTCTCTAGTAAACTTCAGATGGGCCCGGGTATGTACTGGCTTAAGCAAGGGGACACATCTGGCACTGCAGGATCTGATTCCCTGGCGGCGTAGTGTGTTACTAACGGTAGCCTTTGTTACATTAATCCCAGCTTTCTGCAGGTCATTCACTAGATCCCCCCGTGTGGTTCTGGGATTTTTGCTCACCGTTCTTGTAATCATTTTGACCCCACGGGATGAGATCTTGCATGGAGCCCCTGATCGAGGGAGATTATCAGTGGTCTTGTATATCTTCCATTTTCTAATTATTGCTCCCACAGTTGATTTCTTCACACCAAGCTGCTTGCCTATTGCAGATTCAGTCCTCCCAGCCTGGTGCAGGTCTACAATTTTGTTTCTGGTGTACTTCCACAGCTGTTTGGTCTTCACCATAGTGGAGTTTGGAGTGTGACTGTTTGAGGTTGTGGACAGGTGTCTTTTATACTGATAACAATGTCAAACAGGTGCCATTACTACAGGCAATGAGTGGAGGACAGAGGAGCCTCTTAAAGAAGAAGTTACAGGTCTGTGAGAGCCAGAAATCTTGCTTGTTTGTAGGTGACCAAATACTTATTTTCCACCATAATTTGCAAATAAATTCTTAAAAAATCAGACAATGTGATTTTCTGGATTTGTTTTCTCATTTTGTCTCTCATAGTTGAGGTCTACCTATGATGTCAATTACAGGCCTCTCTCATCTTTTTAAGTGGGAGAACTTGCACAATTGGTGGCTGACTAAATACTTTTTTTCCCCACTGTATAATGCTCCACAGAGTCACACAAAGTAATGATCCACATTGACCTTACACAGTATATTACTCCAGAGCAGCTCCCCACAGTATAATAATTCACAGTGGCCCCCACACAGCATAATGATCCATAGTGGCCCCCACCTAGTATAACGATCCACAACAGCCCACACACCGTATAATGCTCCAAAGTGGCCCCCAAACAGTATAATGTTCCAAAGTGCCCCCGACAGTATGTGACCCCTTTTTTTGACCCCACATAGTATGTGACCCCTTTTTTGGCCCCCTCACAGTATATGACCCCCTTTTTTGGGCCACCCTCACATTATATGATCCCCCATTTTATTATATGTTAAGCCGCTACCTATTGTATTATTGCAATAGGTAGCAACTGATAATTTACTCACCTGTTCACGCTCCTGTCCAAGCCGGGCTCTGCTGCACCTCCAGGGCGTGCAGTACCAGATGCTAAAGAATGCCAGGACACTGTACGTGACACAGGTGCAATTCTGCCTAGAAGTGGCAGTGGAGGTGAGTAAATTATCGGCTGCTTCCTATTGCACTGATACAGTAAGTAGAAGAACAGAAAATAGAAAAGTATATAGTAAGTATAGTGGAGTGTGGGTTCAGCAAGGTACAAGGATATATGAGAAAGAAGTCCAAGGGATGTCAGTCAATAAGAATAAAAATTGTTAGCAAGTAGACAACTAAAGGAAACTATGCAGTTCATACTCCCTTTTGAGGCCTTTTGGTTCCAGGTCTGCAGTTTATGAATCTTCAGAAGCTGGATATGGTTGCCAACCTTCGTGGTTGGGGGACATGTTCCAGCATCTGGATTCTACTCTGGGGATGTTATGTTTTTTGTGAGCAAAATGAGTTGGAATGGGTAATAGCAGGTTCTTGCAATGAATATTGGACTCATGTTGCTTAAAGCGGTCTCGCACATGTAAGCTGGTCTTTTTATGATATATACAACATAGTTGTTATTGCACGTAAAGTAGTTTTTAATGTGAAAGGTCTGTCCCGTCAGGGGGTGATATTTTCCCCTTTCATCACATTAGAACATTGGAAGCTTAGGGATCCAAACTGGCAAAGCCAATGTTGGCCCTCACCAACTTATCCCTCAGGTTGGAAGGTCTCCTATAACAGGGAAGAAAGTTTTAGAACTCTGTGATATGTGGATAGGCCCTTCTCAGTATCTCCCAATGTCTACACAGAATGTGATGAATCTTGTATGAGAAGGTATGGTATGTATGGACAAAATGTAAACTTTCTGCTGTGGTTCTGGAGTCATTTCGGTTAACCTGATGTCTGTTGTAGTAGAGTTATCTACAATACGGGAAATCCTCATTTATTGCGACTTAGACAATGGAAGAGAGGTGGAAACTCCCATATTGTAGGAAACTATTACAATCTGTCTCTTTCGTATATAGATCTGTTGTGAGATGTCCATTCTTGTCTTTAAGAATATAAGTATCCAGGAAGTTGATTTTTGAATATGAAAAGTGAATTTAAGTTCTGGCCAGACTGCATTTAGTGCCTCAGTGAAATGGATCAGGGTTTCCAATGGGCTGCTCCATATACAGAAAATGTCATCAATGTAATGTTTCCACAAGATATTGTGAGGTTTAAATTATTAATTTGTATAGATGATATTTTCCTCAAATTTGTCCATATAACACTTATGGACAAGAGTGTGGAAGAGCCACATTAGACCCTATTGCGGTTCCCTTTTTCTGAATGAAGAAGGTGTCCTGGAAAAGAAAGTAGTTTTCCTCCACGACAGTGCCAAGTAAGTCTATACAGAGGGAAGACACTTTCTGGCTGATGTTGCATTTCTCTAGGAGTTTGGCCACTGACACAATTCCTTTATCATACCCAATAGAAGTATAAAGACTAACCACATCTAATGTTGCCAAAATAGCATTGGGTTCTACCTGATCCAATGTGCGGATGGTTGTGAGGAACATAAATGTGTCTTGCACTATTGATTAAATAGTCATAAATGGACATCATGTTCAATGTATGATGTTACATATGAGCATATATATTCAAAAAGAGAGATATAGTCCGAACAAGATCAAGAAGACACACAGAGATGTAATAATAGTATGTAGTTGGAGAACTCGAGGTTGGACTGTATCCAACCATGGGTTAAGACACATAATGTCAAAAAAGTGAGCTAATACCCACTCATCTCCACTATAATGAAAGTAGAGGGGAGAAGAGCATACGTAATTTCCATGAGTGTGCCACCATCTCTTGACCGAAGGTATGCCCAACATCCAGCCTCAACAAATTCAGTGCAGGCTTCCCTGATATTTTAGCCTTAAGAGTAATAACAAGGCCTTTTTGCTTCCATCCCATAGAACATATATTGAACATGATGTCCGTTTATGACTATTTAATCAATACTGTAACTTTTCATTGTATTGTACATAGTCTAAGGAAGGCTGGTCAAACATTTAATATGGCGTTCTTTGGCGCATGTCTAATGATGACACATTGCACCACAAGTGAAGGAAGCTGGCTTCAGCTGCCCCATCTGAAGCCAGCTTCCTTCACTTTGTTCAGTGTTTTATCATCAGACATGCAAAGTACAGTTAGTACTGTGTGTTGAGGCAGATAGCAGCAGATAGTTAAGCCCACTGATGGAAAGCAACGCCCCTAAAGCTCTTTTCTGCTCATTTGCAAAGGGATAAAAGGACGATCTCTACAAGAATGGACTAGCAGTCCTGAATAAGAAATACATAATTGTAAACAGTGCTGACAGCCCTACAAGGTTACTGTGATTAGTTTATATCTCAATTTTGTGCTGACAGATAAAAAAGAAAAAGGAGAGCAAAAATAAAGAAAGAAATAGGGGCAGAAAGAATGCCCATCTGTCCAGCACAGGACAAAAAATACACATAGGGGGTGGGGCTGGCAGTCCTCTTATAGTCTGGTATATAGCTATTAATTTCCATAATGAATTAATTGTTTTTCATTAAAAGTTCCATCTGTCCTGACAGGTCACAGGGTCAGAGAATACTCCATGTTTTGCCACTGTAGGATATAAGGGAATTTCAAATCACCCACCCCCTTTCTTAGATCCCAAATAAAAATAAATAAACATAAACACGTTAGGCATCCACACATCCACACTAAATTATACATATATTGGAAGTGACATAGCAGGTAAAATTTGCCCAAACTGTTGTTTTTTCACCATTTCGCCTCTCTCAAAGATTTTAATAAATGACAAAATGACAGACAATCCCCGGAATTGTATAAATAAAAATTACAACTTTCTCCACAAAAGTTGCCTTTCACAGCTCGGCACATGAATTGTGGATTTTTGTTAAGGTTTTAAAACATAACAGAAGCTATACAAATTTGGTATCTTCATAATTCTACCGACCAGCAGAATATAGCTAACATGTCATTTTGGTTGTATAGTGAATGTTGTAAAAAAAAAAATCCATAGGAAAATGATGCAAATGCAGGTTTTTTCTTCTAATTATTCCCTATTCTGAGTTTGTTTCCAGTTTCCCAGTACAATTTGTGTTGCAAAAGAATAAGCCCTCATTCAGCTCTGTGAAGGAAAACATTAAAAGAAGCTATGGGTTTAGGAAGGTCGGGAATTAAAAGTGAAACTGAAAAAAAACATAACAAAAAATGACTGTGGTGGGAAAGGGTTAACGGATTCTGTCACCAGGAAACTCAATAGCAAACCAGCCACAATGCATAGTAGGGGGACATTGTACTGAGCACCTTCTTACCTTTATCCCAACACTTAATTTCCTTGAAAAAGTTGTTGCATATCAGTGAGGACTGAAAACCCGCGACTCATTTGATATTTATAAAAATGGCTCCCTTTAATCATACACCAGAGAAAGCTGACAACTCACTTGTTTTATATTCTTCTAATAAAAATTATATTGCTATATTAAACAATCATGTTTTCTTTTCCCTGTTTATTTCATGTGAAGAATTGATTTATCTGTAATGTATCTGTATGGAGTATGTCAATGTTAAGAGGAATTGCTAAGAAACTCATCACTGTGAGCTTGGCATATGACTCATGCTGCTCCGTCCAAAACCTTGTCTCTATTTTTAAATAAATACCTTACTATATTTGCCTTTCCTGATAACCACACTGAGTAATAGATATCTTTCTTAATGGCATCTTTATTTGAGCAAAACACCCAGAGGCTAAGAGCCCACATTGCTGAAATGCAGTGTTTTTGGCTGCTGTGGTAACACAGCAGAAAAAAAGCAGCATTTTACAGTGCCAACAAAGTAAATGAGATATTGGTTAATCTTATCCACACATGCAGGTTAATATTACCTGTGGAATTGTGAGTGCTTCCCCTATAGATTTAATAGGAGTAGGAAAAAAACTGAGAAAAAAGCAGCAAAAACTCAATGAAATCACTGTGGAAAATAACACAATGCATTTATGCTGTGCTTTTTTATGCAGCGATTTTAAACTTCATTTCGTTACATGGGGCCTTAGTCTGAAAGTATTATTCGTCTGGGATGGGCATAAAATAATATTTTTATAACAGATTATAAAATTCAATGTACGTTATTATGCACTTCCTAGAAGAGGACCTTTCATCACGTCCACAATCTTCAAGTCATTTCCTCCTTCAATAGGTGCTGCTACCTTTATAATGGAGCAGGTGGAATTTTTCTCTAGCCCCCACCATTCCTTCTGCTGTCAGCTGGGTGGTCCCTGTCTTTCTGCATCAGCCCAGGAACACCTTTTGACAGTAGAGAGCATAATTGTGCTGAAACTAAAGCAATTATTGCTTGTGAATGGTTGTGACAAGAGAAAAAAATCCCAACTGTGCTGGAAACAGCGGAGTGGCAAGTATTGAAGAATGCAATGAGTTGGTAGAGGTGGAAGGTGAAAGGTCCTCTTTAAAGGAATTGTCCAGGAATTGGACAAATCCCAGTGGAGGCCAGGGAAGGTGTAACATAACAAAAGAAATCATACCTCTCTCCATCTCTCCGTTGTCCTCCCCAGCTGTCCATTCGGGTGCTTACTCTGCCTTCACTGCCAGAAGTCATGCTCTGCATGTGAGTGGCCTCTTCAGCCACAAGAAAGGTCCCAGTGACACAGGAAAAGACCTCTGGAATTTGTCTAATTCCTGGACAACCCCTTTAACTAAATAAGCCATACATAGAAAATTATAATGGAACACAGATATGCCTACAGTAATCACACAACCACCCCACCATTCATCATACCAGGTGACCTCAGTCCTCTGGTCAAGCCCCCTGAGTGCTATGTATGACTATTTAGTCAGTGCCAGAGGTTTTGAATAAAGCAACATGGTGTATGCCTGACCACCACTCCTTCTAGCTGCAGTTTTCAAGCTGGATAAATGGAGGTCCATCTTGTTCTGGTGATCAGTTTGATGTCTAGGGTGCTATATCCCGTTGATACCACATTTTAGAAATTATACAAAATGAGTAACGTCTGGAATTAGTATGAATTAGTAAGCATAAAAAGTTGAGCAATGCACTGGAATCTCTATGGTTATGTTTCCCAACCTTATCAGACTCGGGGCCCTCCTGGAAAAAAAAAAAAAAATTTCCTCGAGGTATCCCTACCAAATAATTTTTACCAAAAGACAAAAAACTATAGTTTTCATGTGTTTTTTTTAGCACCTTTTTTGACATTACAGCTGGTGAGTAGTGACGCAGTACATGCTCCCTAGTTGCCCTCAGACACATAATAATGATTCCCAGTGGCTCCCAGACACCAAATAATGCTCCCCAGTGGCTCCCAGGCAAGTAGCAATAATCCCTAGTCCCCAGGCAAATAGTAATGTTCTCCAATGGCCTCAAGACAAGTCATAATGTCCCCAGTGGCCCCCTGACAACTAATAATGTCCCCCAGTAGCCCCTGACAACTAAATAATGTCCCCCAGTGGCCACCTGACAACTGATAATGTCCCCCAGGGGCCCCAGGCAAGTAATAATATCCTCAAGTGCCCCCCAGATAAGTTATAATGTCCTCCAGTGGCCCCCAAACAAGGAATAATGTCGCACAGTGGCCCCAGGAAAGTAATAATGTCCTCCAGTGGCCCTAGACAAGTAATAATGTCCCCCAGTGGAACTTATACAGCATGTAAACCTGGCTTATACCATGGAGAGAATGCTAACATGTAGGAACAATCGACTCCCCAACTTCCATTCCAAATGGGCTCTGCGGCATGATGTTAAGGGGTTGCTGCAGGTCTCCACTAATCGGTCTTCACTGCCCTCTCCTTCCTCTCCCCTTTTTCTCTTTTAGTTGGACGGTACACATTATTCTTTGATGTGACCTTGGGCTATTTATGGTTTCCGGTTCCCTGTTTCCGGACCGCCCCCTCCAACCCTCCCCGCACAAACCGCATTCCTGGGCACACTATTATGCGCTATTGTGGGCCCTACAGACAATATTATGCCCCATAGTGGCCCCTGCACATAGTATTATGCCCCATAGTGGCCCCTGCACATAGTATTATGCCCCATAGTGGCCCTTGCACACAGTATTATGCCCTGCAGTGGCCCCTGCACACAGTATTATGCCCCATTGTGGACCACCCTTGAACAATTATTATACTCTGGGGTCTTTTCAGACCCCAGAGTATAATGATCGGAGACCCAGGGGAGGATACAAACAAAAAAAAACAATGTTACTTACCTCGCCCTGGCTCCAGCGCACTCTCAGCTACTTCAGCCATCTTCAATGTTGGACCAGACCTCACGTGAGCCAGGTCGGCGTCGCGACGTATAATGACGTCGGCTCACGTCTGAAAAGACCCCAGAGTATAATGATAGCAGTGTTTGTGGGGTTCGCGGCCTGCAGCCTCACCTACCAATCCCTGCTTTTGCTCACAGCCACCTCCGCCAAATGGAAAGCACAGAGCAGGAGCGGGGATCGGTAAGTAAATAGGGCCCGTTACCTACTGGGGTTACTTTAGCAGGTAACGGCCCCCTAATGTCCCGTTACCGCTGCTACCCTGGTATTTACGTCCCTGATTTGTGTGTTCATTTATGTTATTTTTCATAAAACTTTCAATAAACAGTTAAGTTTGAAAAATAAATGTCCCTAGTGGTCCCCAGACAAACAATAATGTCCTCCAGTGGCCCCCTGAAACTAATAATGTCTCCCAGTGGCTCCCTGACAACTAATAATATCTCCCAGTGGCCTCCAGACAACTAATAATGTCCCCCCAGTGGCCCCCAGACAACTAATAATGTCCTCCAGTGGCTCCCTGACAACTAACAATGTCCCACAGTGGCCCCACACTGTAGTTGTGCTCTGTAAATAAAAAAACAAACACCACTTACCCATCCTCAACCCCCGGAGGTCTTTGATTCTTCTCCTCTAAAGATCGATGCAGCAGGTCTTCAGCAGACTTTATTAGCTGATGGCTGGGTATAAAAGCGGGAAGCTAAAGTCCTGCTGCTCTTTTCTATTCAACTACACTGACATCCTAAGGCTGTGTTCACACGGAGTTTTTTGGCAGCGGATTTTGACGCGGAATCCGACTTAAAATTCGCCTGAAAAAACTCCTCCCATTCATTTCAATGGGAGTCAGTAGCGTTTTTTTTTCCTCTAGCGGCTTTTTTTCCGCTAGCGGAAAAAAAGCAACATGACCTATCTTGCCACGGATTCCGCCAGCGGTGTCCACAGCTCGAGGCGTGCTCCTGATTAGGCCCATTCATCCGGGCCTAATCAGGAGCGGGATGCCGCGACGGAATGCTGATGCACTGCATCGGAATCCAGTCGTGGCAGACGGCGGCGAAAACTCCGGGGGCGGAAAATATTCTGCCGTGTGAACACACCCTAAGGATACCAATGTAGTTAAAAGGATGCATGGAACTATTTCCCCACTGGATTGTTGCAGCACCCCTGGGGGGTCTCCATGGCACCACGTTTGGGAATCGCTGCTCTATTGCAAGATATAAATAAACAAGGGGTAAGATTTACAAATGGAAATGTACGAATTAGTGGAATTTGAGCTAAAACACTGGTGAATATGCCTTACACCACATTTATTAAGATAGCAGATAGGTTTGGACTGGCCCACTTGGTTACCGGTGAATCCCCCAGTGGGCACCGTGGGGGATTAATAGGCAGTGGAGGTCTGGTAACCGACGGCGTAATGAAGGTAGCAGGAGGTGCGAACAGGCCCGAAGTGGTATGGGGCACTCTGGAAATGGCTGGGGCCCTGCAGCACCATGATAGCGATCGGAAAAATCCTGGTTCCCTGACTGCTATACATATTGTTAAGGGAAAGGAGCCTGGCATCATGTGACGTCTGCACATGCCAGGCCCCTTTCCAATAGTAGTACTTATACTCACCCCTCCTGTGACTCCGACAGCTCCTAATGTCCCTTTAAACAGTTTATTAGCAGGGGCCCTGGGTGTTAGACTCCCCCCCGATCTCTTAGATTTCTTAGACTGTTAGGACCCCACAGATCAGATGTTTACCAGAACACGTAGCTCCCAGTATCGTTTCCATGCTGGGCACTGCACTGTTCACGCACCATATTCTTGATAACTTCAGTTGTGGGTACTATAGTTGTATGGGCCATGTTAATATTAACAATTCCAGGAGCCTTGCTGCTTGCTTGCCATACAAAGTGTAGAGGTGGGTTTAGTGCAGTGGTACACATCGTATGGTGGGAGAGCAGCATGGCATTGTTATTACCTGTAGCCGCACTGTGTCAGTGCAGCTGATCTGCAGGTGTCCTGGTGGTGGGCCCCTCGTAAAAATTCCACTGGTGGGCCTTAGACATCCCAGTCTGATACCAGATACCAGTTAATAGCATCAACAAACAACCTCACCCCCCTGTGGAAATGCACCAATTGGTCAATCTCTACGCTGACCTAGCACCCTCAAGCCTAGAGCGCGGAACAGCATTCCAACCCATTACAATGACTCTCCAGGAGAAAGAAATCAAGTACAGCATTTGTTTCAGCTTTCAGACTAATTCCCATTCATATACAGTGAAATACCTACAGGAGGCATAAGAGGTGCTGAAGTGTAAAGTATACATTTGGTTTACACAACCTCAACAAACAAATACCTGGATCTCAGCAACAGCCAGCACATTCAAGAAAGTTTCTGAGGCTGCTATGCTCTGTTAGGTTTCCTATCCTGTTGGCTGAACAGTCTCTCCTCCAGGAAGTACACAAAATATGTGCTGAAATGAATTTTTCTAATTAAAACCTTATAAAAATTGACAACCTTTTGCAAAATTGTCTGAGCAACAGTCTCTGTTACAATCCCTTACTGGTCCTGATCATTGTGCTCATGATTAACTTGTTAGCCACATGGACCATGAACATGATGTTATTACTGAAAAAAGCAGCATTTGTATAAACTTTATTGACTGCCAGAGCAGCCAGGAGAAGGTGGGGGCTGGTCCTGCACCTGCTTCACACATCTATATGATTACAGCAGTGATTTATTTTTAACTCTTCAAGTCTCTCCCATTGCATGTCAACATTTCATTGTATTTCAACATGAGTGGGGGGAAGGTTTTATGGACACTGATGGGAGGGCATCATGGTAGATACATAGGGAGAGGGAAGTAGACTAGCAACATGTGTTTCTCTCCCCTGCAAAAGCTGTGAATGCTTGATCATTAGTATCATGAAGGGTCCTGCTCAGGCTGTGTTCACACGGTACGTCTTTTCCCAAAAATCCACGTTTTTCAACAATGTATGTAATTTTAACAAATGCATGCGATGGTTTCAAAAACCTTAGCATTTTTAAAAATCACAACCTGTGAACACAGGCTTACCGGGAAGTGTTGTATCATGGGACTAGATTTTGTGATTGTGCTTTACAGACATTCTCAATATATATATACAGAGAAAGTAGTGAACATCATCAGAGGGTGTACTGGGCATGAATGAAAAACTGTTAGGAGGTGCATTGAGTAGATTGCGGGAAGGACTGCCACATTTCCTTAGCCCCAAATAGAGATGAGCAAACCTATCAAGATTTCTTTTAGGTTCGGATGACTTGGGTACCAGATTCATGTCTGGTTGAACAAGTTTGGTACTAACCACAACTTAAATTGGCTGAAAACATAGTGTATAACACTGTCAGGGCTCATAGGAACCTATTTATCCAATTCCTAGCTGTAAGGCAAACCAGCTGAAGTTATGTCAAAGAGAAAGGAAAAACTGATGGTAAGCAGTGAATACAAACTCCAAGTTTAACCATATACTGTGCTGCCATTTGCTTTTATGCATTTTAACATTTAAAACACTCCAACAATTACCCTTTTTTAAGCCAAAAGGTGCTTGCCTGTGGGGTTTTGAAGATAGACATGATGGTTATATTGTAAAATCAATGGTTTTGTAAAAAAAAATTAGCCCATTTTGACTTGTAAGTGCTAAAGATGTTGTTATTTCAGAGACAAATTTGTGGCTGAGAGCCACTTGAAAAGTGATCAACCCCTTCCCTAATGTGTATGTGTTTCACAGTATTTAAGTACTTTTATATGTGTTCTAGGGAAAGGGGGGTGATTTGAACTTTTAATATTTTTTATTTATTTTTTTATATATTTTTTACTTTTTTTTTATTTCTATTTTTTTTCCATTTATAAGACCCCCTGGGGGTCTTGAACCCCAGGGGTCTGATCACTAAAGCAATGCATTACAATGCTAAAGCATTGCAATGCATTGCAAAAAAACGGCGCTTCTTTTGCAGGCTACATACTGTAGGTAAGCCTGCAATAGAAACTAATGAAAGACAGGCCTGAGAGCCTTCACAAGGCTCACGGCTGTCATAGTAACGGGTTGCCGGCGATCTCCGGTAAAATGGCGCCTCGGTCAGCCCTGTATATCAGAAAAGAACCTACCTGGATTATCCTGCTGGTCATCCCTGTATGAGAGCACATGCCACATTGTGTTGACAGAGTGACAATTTTGTTGGCAGAGTGACAATTTACATAATGTCAGGTCAAATTTGGGTCAAACTCATTGTGCCTGGCCTGCCAGCTGAAAAAACTAGAATATCTCCTGAATATTAAAAGAATTGTATGACCCTGAGAACAACACTTGCGAGGCAAAAAAGAACCTGAATTATGCTAACGGCTATCCCTGTATGAGAGCACATGCCACATCAACATTGTGTTGGTAGAGTGACAGTTTACAGAATTTCAAGAAAAAATTGGGGCACACCGTCAGTGTGCCTACTGCCTAGCATGCCAGCTGAAAAAGCTGAACTATCTTTCAAAATTGATCATGATGAGGTGGAAATTATAATTCTTCCTCTCACAGTTATCCACTCCATTGTGTCTGTGGTTTGCTGCATGCAGTAATCATTCATTGTATACTGCTGTTCAAACTGATGCTCCACCATGTGCCACAGTGCTGGTCAATTTGTGCTTCAAATTGATGAAATGAGAGAAGGGGAGTGTAAGCACTGGCTTGGCCTGGTGAGGTTGGGGGCGGGAGATGGTCCAGTGTTGAGGAACTGGAGAAGGCCACATGAGCATTGTGTTGAGTGACAATTTACAGAATTTCACTATCAGCGTGCCTGGGCTGCTAAAAAATGATTTTAATGACCATGAGAACAGCACTTGGGAGCCAGAAAAGAATCTGGATTATCCTACCAAGAATTGAACCAAATGCCACATGAACATCGTTTTGGTGGAGTGGCAATATAAAGAATTTCATGGAAAATTTGTGGCACACCATCAGTGTGCCTACCATTTTAAAAACTAATAATGAATTGGGTGTAGAATGGCTTGCCCTAGGCAAGTTGGGGGTCGGAAATGATCCAGTGTGGTGCAACTGGAGGAGGTGGATAGATCCTGTCTGGTCTTAAAACAGTGCCTGCCTTGCACCCACGAGGTTATGTCTTAATGTATTTCTAGACTGTGGCCTCTGATGCTCATTGACCCAGTAGGACATGAAAGCTATGTATTGTCCTTGCCCACAATTGCTTCTCCACGTATTGACGGTGGTTTGCACTTTTTGGTACATGGACATTTACAAGCAGAGGCCCATATGGCTACATCCAGTAGGGACAGCTTGCATAGAGAAAGAATGGTGGCTATGTATTCTCCATTGAGACTGTGCACTGCCATCAATTGGAAAAATGCAGTGGATTCCACTAAGTGGCATGGCAGCGGCTACACCACCAATAAATTGGCCAGGTGCGAGTTAAAGTTGCAGACCAGCCAGATGACTGGTTGCAGATTGTTGTTTACAGGATACACCTTTCTTTATGGATGATGACTGATGTTGGAGTGAAGGAGGAGGAGAAGCAGGTGGAGATGATAATAACAATGATCGTGTGCTAGGTGTGGATGTGGCTTGCCTACAAGGATGATCATGGGGAGAAGGAACAGAACAGTCTTGCTCAGTTGGTGCCACTGCCAATTCCATTTTGCCAAATGAGACACTTTATGTGAGTACGGAGAGACCTAGTTCCTACACGTGTGCCTGCACGCCCATGGCTAATTATTTGCTTGCAGATCTTGCACCTTGCCATCGATTTGTCATCTGGTAATGTACAAAAAAATTCCCGTATGGGGCCAATACCAGCAGCAGTGGAAATGTGTATGCCAGTGCCACAACCACCCGAGCTGGCCTTAGATTTACCCTGCATGTTTGGGCTGCAGATCGTGTGGAATTCTTACTATTGCAGCCATCACCACCATCTTCCTCTGATGTCACCCTGACCCTGTTGCCAGGTCTTATCTGTAAAAGAATCATCATTGGATTCAGTAATGTCATCATCTTCGCCACTTTTTTGTGAGTCTTCATGGCAATGGGATTCCTCTATGCCCTCAAGATTTCCCTCTAGTGCCCCTACCAGCATGACTACCAGTAGCACCCCTGCCACTATTTCCTCCACCATCACTAATGTCTTCCACCTCTACATCCTCTACATCCAAAAAACACTGGCAGTTCTCATCAAGAAGAGAAAGAAGAGGATGTCTTGGGCTATGAGGAATATCTCTCTCAACAGATGCCACTTGACTACTAGAGAATGGGATCTATGTCAGTGAAGAAGACATGGTTGACAGTACAGAAATATAGCATGGTAAATTATGTGTTACAACAGAGGAGGAGGAGGAACACACAGAACCTTGACTCAACATTTGTGGTTCACTAATTTCAAAGATGATTTTATTCTCAGGAAGTATGACAACACTGCAGCTACTTGTGGGCCTGTCAAGACCAGAAGTAGTGTTGCTGCTGCCACCCACATTCTTATTGTTAGTACTTGCACAAGTGTTTCCTCCTCCCCCTACTTTTGCCTGCCCAATGCCCTGTTTTTTTTTCAGTCATTTTACTGCACACTGCTTAGCTACAATTGAGTTTCCTATGGTCATCTTTCAAATAATTATGTCATGTTATGCAAGAAACTCAGTGCAATCAAATCCAATATGATTTCCAAAAGATTTGTGGATGCTGGATGTTTTTTTATGTTAAACTTTGGCAGATGAAGAGGGACATTAAACTGGGGGGAGGGGCAGATGGAGGGGGACATTAAAATTTGGGGGCAGATAGAGAGGGACATTAAATTTTGGGGGCAGATAGAGGGGGATATTAAACTGGGGGGGCCAATAGAGGGGGACATTGAACTGAGGGGGCAGATAGAGGGGGACATTAATCTGGGGAGCAGATGGAGGGGGACATTAAACTTTGAGGGAAGATAGAGGGGGATATTAAACTTTGGGGGCAGATGGAGGGGGGAAATTAAACAGGGGGGCAGGTGGAGGGGGACATTAAACTGGGGGCAGATGAAACTGGGTGCTCTGCTGCAGCACGGCCACCATAGCTACCGGGTGTCCACTGTATTCTACAGTGGAGACCTGGTGCTAATGTCCATTATCAGAGTTCATGCTGATAGGGAGCATTGCAGGCAAGGACACTCCCCCAAATAAAAAAAAATGGCTTCTGGTACCTTTATCGCGGGAGCCAACCTGTTCCTCTGACAGCTGGCTTGTCATTGCATTATAGATACAGTGCCTTGCGAAAGTATTCGGCCCCCTTGAACTTTTCAACCTTTTGCCACATTTCAGGCTTCAAACATAAGGATATATAATTTAAATTTTTTGGTGAAGAATCAACAACAAGTGGGACACAATCGTGAAGTGGAACGAAATTTATTGGTTATTTTAAACTTTTGTAAAAAATAAAAAACTGAAAAGTGGGGCGTTCAATATTATTAGGCCCCCTTAAGTTAATACTTTGTAGCGCCCCCTTTTGCTGCGATTACAGCTGCAAGTCGCTTAGGGTATGTCTCTATCAGTTTTGCACATGGAGAGACTGAAATTCTTGCCCATTCTTCCTTGGAAAACAGCTGGAGCTCAGTGAGGTTGGATGGAGAGCGTTTATGAACAGCAGTTTTCAGCTCTTTCCACAGATTCTCGATTGGATTCAGGTCTGGACTTTGACTTGTGAACCATTCCATTGAAGATTTTGCTTTATGTTTGGGATCATTGTCTTGTTGGAAGATAAATCTCCATCCCAGTCTCAGGTCTTTTGCAGACTCCAACAGGTTTTCTTCCAGAATGGTCCTGTATTTGGCCCAATCCATCTTCCCATCAATTTTAACCATCTTCCCTGACCTTGCTGAAGAAAAGCAGGCCCAAACCATTGTAAGGGTTAAAACATAACTTGCACTATATTCTATATCACAGTATACAGAAAGCACAAGAGGGTGGAATGATCTATAAACAAGACTGCGTAGTTGATAAGGACAGACTTGGAGTCTGGGGGAGATATCAACAGTTCTGCCGATTTCAGCAGAACTAGTAGTCTTGGAAGGACATTTAGATAAGGTGAAAATGAAAACATCTGGGGTGATGGGTAAATGAACAAATTTGTGTGATAACGGAACTGGAAAGACCATATATGTAT
This sequence comes from Leptodactylus fallax, assembly GCA_947044405.1. Taxonomy (NCBI): domain Eukaryota; kingdom Metazoa; phylum Chordata; class Amphibia; order Anura; family Leptodactylidae; genus Leptodactylus; species Leptodactylus fallax. The sequence goes on along the minus strand of CAMRHE010000099.1, from coordinate 5,351,592 downwards.
ATTGATCACATGACTGTTATGCAATTGAGCTTGCTTTTAAAACTGTATTGAACTACGTAATAAAGTAGAAACGGTTCATACACGATAACTGTGTACGTCTTGTTTCCCGAGCGCTCGAAACTGGTTATTTATTTAATTAGGATTACGATGACATCCATCCCAGGGGGACTTGCCCCCCGACAGAAATTGGCGACCAATGACGTGGGGCCTCGAGATCGTCTGATGTGCAGCCGATAGAGTGCCGACCCACTCACCGATCGACTTGAGGACGGGACCAGAGGACCTCAGATAGATAAAAACAGTACTGTGAAGGTAAGCCTTTGATCTTGCCAATTAGTATATCTGAGGTTCCTGTGTGTCTATTCTCTGTATCGATGAGTGAGGTAAGCTGCTGCATGCTTATATGACATCTCGATGCCAATTGTATAGTACGGAAGAACCTAAAAGGGACATGTCACCTGTAAATGATATGGAAATTGTTTTCTTTGCTTTTTGTCTTACCTGTTTACCTGTCTACTGAGAAGGCATGTTACCTGTGTTATAAGATATATAAGGCTGCAAAGAATGGGGAAAAGTTCTCTATTCTTAACCCCTAGAGTTTAGAGTTGCGGACAAGGTTCCGAACTGAGAAGCACAGAGTGATTGAAAAGTCCTTGTTTTGGAAAACTAGCCTCCAGCCGTGCCTGGACGGTCAAGGTCGAATGGGACCTGAGTAGTAGCACGAAGGACTTAGTAGAATCCGCGCGAAGTGCGTGTAGTGATTTGGGAGTGTTTTGATAAGGGGACACAGGCAGAAAGTTGAGCCTGTGGAAGCCAATTGAGGCATTGCCCTGAGCACTACTCCTGAACTTGCACAAGTAGAGTAGTTCATAGAAGACAGAAGAGTCTGTCTGGGAGTTCTCACTAAGTAGTCATAAGTGACCCTCTATTGTCTAAAGGTTGCTCTAGAGGAGTGAGAGACTCATCGGCTGATTAGCTACCAGCCAAGATGGGGAAGGGACCATCTAAGATATGGTACACCCCATGTGAACTAATAGAGATAGGGGAAGGGAAAGAAGTAGCCGCACAGGTAAAGAAAATCCTAAAAAGAGCAGGAATACACAAAACTGGGTTGGTAGACAGTAGATTTTGGGATCAGTGGAGATTAGATCATGCGGGATTGATTCAGGACAAAAAGTTGCAAAGAGGCATGTATGCCCTGATAGAAGGAAGCAATAGAATAGGATAAGGGGTGATAGTTCAGGAAATAATGAATCACCCCCACCTCACTCCGAGAATCAGGCTTGAAGGGAGACATTACCCTTCTCAGTATTATTGTTTAATATAACCCATCTTATCTCCCAGTTCTGTATGAAATATTACCTACTTTAACAAAATACTCAGAGCATCTGATATAGTGCAAAGAGAAAAACTGTCCACCATCGGTATGATGTTTATTGGATTATGTATTTTATATATATATATATATATATATATATATATATATATATATATGTCAACCTGTATTTGTAATATTCATTCTGTTTATATCAATGCCAGGATTCAACTTTTATGCTTTTTGTAAAATTAAATCCGCTTTCAGGAAATGTCCCCTAAAAAGAAGAAACTAGGATATTGTGATGTTCCACAGGGGTTCAACTTTTGGTTGGAATCCAGTGAAGAAAATTCTAAAGTCTGTGGGGTTTGGGAAATATTTGAAAATTGTACAAAAATAGTAATATGTAATTTTGGTGTCAGTATTAACTGCTATCTGCTTGAATTGTTTTCCTGTATTCTGTTGTAGCGCTCTGCAGATGTTCTGCAGGGAATAACCAAAACATTAATTGACTGCCAAGTAGCTCCAAGGACGTTGTATCTGATATAATGCGCACGCAGAAAATCACAAGCTGAACATGATACTGTGTTACCCAGTAATGTTACATGTCAATTATTACAAAGTGAAACTTGGCTTTGGGCCTCCGGGGTCCGCAGCCTGTGTATGATGACTATTTATGCCCAAAGGGAAAATATTTTGATAAAAGTGTTAGCCTAAGGTTAAATGGAAAGTAAGGTACAATGACAATATATATGTGTAAAATATTCAAGAACATACTCAAACATATGAAATTATGTCTTGTACTATGTTATGTGAATTTATTGTCTTGCCTGTTATCATCTGAAGTAAGGTATCTGTTAAAAGAGAGAAAGGTGAATCAGTGGAAGTTTATGGAAGACTTCTCACTAAAACGGTGGATGCTTTAGATCAAACTGATCCTGTAGAAACCTCATTTCAGGGTTGCAGGATACTCACTAAGTATTTAGTCTCCGACACATCAGATAACATTCTTGGTACAGATGTGATGGGAGTATTAGGTTGTAATATCATGTTGCATTCATCAGGAGAAGCATATGTAAAAGTCACACATACTAACCATGAGATTTTATGCTTGTTGTCTGCCGAGTTAAGTACACCAAATTGTATTTTTGTCCTCACTGAAGAAGAAAATGTACTGTTATCCCAAGTGCCAACAGCATTATGGGCAACTGGGAAAACAGACTTAGGTAAATTGGATGTACCCCCTGTTATGGTAACCCTGAAACCTGGTGCTCAGCCACCCAGGATTAAACAATATCCTCTGACCCATGCCCAAGAGGATGCCATAGCGGTAACAATAGTGGAATTAGTGAAAGCAGAGGCATTGAAGGAATGCACTTCTGTAGCAAACACTCCTCTTTTCCCAGTGAAGAAAAAGGGCAAAAAGGGAGAACCAGACACATACCGTATGGTTCATGATCTTAGGGAATTGAATAAAGTAACGCTACTTGAAACCCCAGTGGTACCTAACCCACACACCTTGCTGTCAGCTGTCCCCACAGGTACCACCTGGTACAGTTGTATAGATCTTTCCAATGCATATTTTTCTGTGCCTTTACACCCCGATTGCCAGTATTTGTTTTCATTTACATTCAGGGGTAAACAGTACACCTGGACAGTACTACCACAAGGGGCGCAAAACAGTCCTAACCAATTCACAAGGTGTCTTACACTTATTATGAGTACTTGGTATTTTCCACATGATGATGTTGTTCTGTTACAATATGTTGACGATCTTCTTCTTTGTGCTCCAGACAAACCAACCTGTGAAGCGGCGACCATCAGCCTGTTGTGTTTCCTCTACCAGAACGGCTGCAAGGCCAACAAGGACAAGTTGCAATTTTGCAAACAAAAAGTGGTGTTCCTGGGACACTGTCTCGGCCAGGGTACCAAGCACCTGTCAGATGAGAGGACCAAGGTGGTGAGAGACATGCAGGTGCCGACCTCTCATGCTCAGCTACGTACCTTCTTGGGATTGGTATCCTACTGTAGGCCATGGATCAGATCTGCATCTCTGACCATGCAACCTCTGTACGATAGCCTCTCCTCAAAACCATTCAGCCTCACACCTGAGGCCTTGGATGCGTTTTACCAGCTGAAGTTGCAGATAGTCAGTGCTCCGGCCCTAGGCCTACCTGACTATCAGAAACCTTTTCAGCTCTACGTGACTGAGATGATGGGGCACGCAACTGCAGTTCTCACACAACAACACATTACAGCTCATGGTTAGATGCTGTAAGCCAGGGGGACATCCTCCTGTGTGCGGGTTGTCCTCTCAGTACAAGCGTTGCTTGAGAAAAGCTCAGACATTGTCCTAGATCATATACTGGTTGTGTATACACCTCATGACATCCATGCTATCCTCACACAGGTAGACAGACGTCACCTTTCTTTGGCACGACAGTGCAAAATGGAATTTGCTCTGCAGTCCTCCTCAAACATCTCTTTTCAACGCTGTTTAACTTTGAATCCTGTAACTCTTCTTCCTGTAGGAATTCATGATTCAAAAGGGGGAGTGGAAGATGAGTTATTTTTAAATTCCCTCTCTGAAGAAGAACTGTTTGACAGCCAGCATGAACATGATTGCGTGGCTCTTATGTCACAGGAAACAGTGGGATTTGACCATGTCACGGATGTGCCGTTACAAAATCCTGATTATGAGATGTTTGTGGACGGCTCAAGGTATCTGACAGATGAAGGCAAATTTGTTACAGGGTATGCTGTAGTCACTGAACATGACATCATAGTCCAGGAAGCTCTTCCACCACACATGTCAGCCCAAGAAGCTGAGCTTAAAGCCCTTATGGAGGCTTGTAAGATAGCCAAAGGTAGAACAGCTAACACATACACTGACTCCAGGTATGCTTTTGGCATTGCACATGATTATGGTCCAATATGGAGGGCAAGGAACTTCCTAACGGCCCAGGGCAAGCCAATTAAGAATGGAGATGTGGTAAGTCGACTGATGGAGGCCATACTGCTCCCAAAGCAGCTGGCAATTGTGAAAGTCAGAGCTCACGCAAAAGGAAGGGACCCTGAAAGCCGTGGAAATGAGAGAGCTGACATAGCAGCCAAGGCTGCAGCACTACTGGCGAGAAGGGGTCCCAACCAGGTGAGCAAAATGGACATTGACCTAGCAGACCCAAAAGGGCTGTACTCAAAGGTCACCAGTGTGGAAACTGAAAGATGGAGAAAAGCAGGTGCTACAGACGGTGATGGTATGTGGAAAATGGGGGATCGATTATGTCTGCCCGCAGCAGTCTACCCCCAGATGGCTGGCTTGGCCCACGGTAAGGTGCATGCCTCTCGAAATGCCATGGAGTCATTAGTGGGTAAATTATGGTTTGCCCCAGGTTTTGGAAGAGCTGCTAGTAACCACGTAAAAGCATGTCACATATGTGCTCTACACAACCCAGGACAGGTAGTTAAAACACCCACCAAGTGTACACCAAAATCCCTGTACCCATTTCAGAGGATACAGATAGATTACATACAGTTGCCTAAGTCTGGAACATACGAGTATGTATTGGTCTGTGTGGATCTGTTTTCAGGATGGCCTGAGGCCTACCCTGTGAGCAAAGCAACCGCACAAGCAACTGCCAAGAAACTGATGTCTGAGCTTGTGTGCAGGTTTGGAGTGCCCGAGGTGATAGAGTCTGACAGAGGTACACATTTCACAGGTGAGATAATGAAAGATATAATGTCTGCACTAGGGATTGAGCAAGCTTTCCACACACCCTACCATCCTCAGAGTTCAGGCAAGGTGGAGAGGTTGAATGGCACACTCAAATTAAAGATCCAAAAAGCGATAGCAGAGACAGGGAAGCCCTGGCCTGAGTGTCTATCTTTAGCCCTTTACTCAGTAAGAACCACCCCTAACAGGAGGACAGGGTTGTCACCATTTGAAATATTGTTTGGAAGTGCACCCAAAACAGGGTTATACTTCCCTCAGACGTTACAGCTTAACTATGACAGTATTTCTAGCTATGTGCAGAGTTTGTGCCAGAAATTGAGAGAAACACATAAAAAAGTGTTCTCTTCTATTCCAGACCCTTCTGATTTTTCAGGAACGCATAGCTTGCAGCCTGGTGATTGGGTGGTCGTGAAAAGACACACTAGGAAGTCTCTTGAACCCAGGTATGACGGTCCCTTCCAAGTACTGCTGACAACTGCCACTTCAGTAAAATTGGAGGGAAAACCCACCTGGATACACGCTTCACATTGCAAGAAAGTTGAAGCACCATCAAAATGAAAACAGGACACTTGCTGATGTTTGCTGGATGCCTTTTAATAATATGGACCTGGTTTGAACTTTACAGGAAAAAAGACAGCCCAAATCGGGGAGTAAGGGAGCTGGAGGAACACATATGGAGAACAAAAGAGAATATGTGGTTATATTTGGCCCGAGTATTAAACATGACAGAATTTTGTTTAAGAAATGCATATTCCAGTAATGTGTTAGAAACTTGTTTGATTGCAGTGCCGACTTCTGTTGCAGTATGGACTAAATTGTTGAAACTTCAGTTAAATGATACTCTTTTACAGGAAGCTGATCTCCATGTGCATGCAGACTGGATAAGTCCTTATTATGCTTGTATGAACTGCACTGCCTACGCAGATTTACAGGAGAATATGATAAGGATATCGACTGGGGCAGTAGCAAGAGCAGAATTGTGTTTCAAATTTTCATGTAATAAAACAACAATACCTAATTGCAATCCTATAATGAATAAAGGGCAGTTTCCACAAATCTGCAATAGAACTGACAACGATTGTGAAACCCTGAGGGAAGGGAAGAGGATGCAATGTAACAGGACACTTATTGTCCCGTCACTAGATTTACATGTACCCTTGCCACCTGGGTGGGTTCTAGCGTGTGGTAATAGCAGCTACACCTATATACCTGCCAATATAACTGGAGGCATATGTGCCTTGTCTAGATTAGCATTGACTATGATACCCACACCATATGAACAGAGTTCACAGAAATCGCATGTACATATATTACACAAAAGAAGTACTATCCCACTGCCTGAGGATTGTAATTATGATGTGAAACTCTTATCGAAAGCAGAATACATAAGCCTAGCTGTGTCACTGGTAGGAGTACCAGGTTTGTCTGCATATAATGCTAAGATAATATCACGTATTGCTTGCTTTATGGTAAAGAATATAAACACTACTAGCGCTATCATTAAAGATGTTGTATTAGATTTGCAATCACATAAAAAAGAAATATTGCAGAATAGAGCGGCTATAGATTATTTACTGCTTAAACATGGTTATGGGTGCAACACTTTTGCGGGAATGTGCTGTTTTAATTTGTCTGACCATTCAGAAGATGTGCATGATAAGTTGAAACAGTTGCAGGAAATGGTAACACATATTAAACAAGATGTCAACCAAGGATGGTGGGACTGGCTGTTAGCTTTCCTACCTGACTTGGGATACCTTCGACAAATCGTAGGTATAATCCTTTGTGTAATCATTTTTATGATATTAGGATGTTGTTGTATCCAATGTATTCCTTCGCTATGCAATCTCATGAGGGACAATACTCAGTATGTAAGGTAGGATCATTATTTTTAACATTTTCAATGGAGAATCCATCACAGATGGCACACAGATAGTGTGAATGTATTCATTGAATACTGATTAAAAATAAAGTCCTAAAATGGGGGAATTGTAAGGGTTAAAACATAACTTGCACTATATTCTATATCACAGTATACAGAAAGCACAAGAGGGTGGAATGATCTGTAAACAAGACTGCGTAGTTGATAAGGACAGACTTGGAGTCTGGGGGAGATATCAACAGTTCTGCCGATTTCAGCAGAACTAGTAGTCTTGGAAGGACATTTAGATAAGGTGAAAATGAAAACATCTGGGGTGATGGGTAAATGAACAAATTTGTGTGATAACGGAACTGGAAAGACCATATATGTATATTGATCACATGACTGTTATGCAATTGAGCTTGCTTTTAAAACTGTATTGAACTACGTAATAAAGTAGAAACGGTTCATACACGATAACTGTGTACGTCTTGTTTCCCGAGCGCTCGAAACTGGTTATTTATTTAATTAGGATTACGATGACATCCATCCCAGGGGGACTTGCCCCCGACACCATGATGCTGCCACCACCATGTGTGACAGTGGGGATGGTGTGTTCAGGGTGATGAGCTGTGTTGCTTTTACACCAAACATATCGTTTTGCATTGTGGCCAAAAAGTTCGATTTTGGTTTCATCTGACGAGAGCACCTTCTTCCACATGTTTGGTGTGTCTCCCAGGTGGCTTGTGGCAAACTTTAAACAAGACTTTTTATGGATATTTTTGAGAAATGGCTTTCTTCTTGCCACTCTTCCATAAAGGCCAGATTTGTGCAGTGTACGACTGATTGTTGTCCTATGGACAGACTCTCCCACCTCAGCTGTAGATCTCTGCAGTTCATCCAGAGTGATCATGGGCCTCTTGACTGCATCTCTGATCAGTCTTCTCCTTGTTTGAGATGAAAGTTTAGAGGGACGGCCGGGTCTTGGTAGATTTGCAGTGGTCTGATACTTCTTCCATTTCAATATGATTGCTTGCACAGTGCTCCTTGGGATGTTTAAAGTTTGGGAAATCTTTTTGTATCCAAATCCGGCTTTAAACTTCTCCACAACAGTATCACGGACCTGCCTGGTGTGTTCCTTGGTCTTCATGATGCTCTCTGCGCTTTAAACAGAACCCTGAGACTATCACAGAGCAGGTGCATTTATACGGAGACTTGATTACACACAGGTGGATTATATTTATTATCATCAGTCATTTAGGACAATATTGGATCATTCAGAGATCCTCACTGAACTTCTGGAGTGAGTTTGCTGCACTGAAAGTAAAGGGGCCGAATAATATTGCACGCCCCACTTTTCAGTTTTTTATTTTTTACAAAAGTTTAAAATAACCAATAAATTTCGATCGAATTCATGATTGTGTCCCACTTGTTGTTGATTCTTTACCAAAAAAATAAAAATTTATATCTTTATGTTTGAAGCCTGAAATGTGGCAAAAGGTTGAAAAGTTCAAGGGGGCTGAATACTTTCGCAAGGCACGGTATGACCAGTCACAATAGCTATGTAGCGAATTTCCCATAGACTGTAATACAGTTGTACTGCAGTCTATGGGACTTGCAATCAAATGGTTCAAGGTTCAAGCTCCCTAGGGGGCTAATAAAATTGTAAAAATAATAATTAAAAAAATATATATATAAAATAAAAAATCTAAATGTGCAAATTACCCCCTTTCCCTAGAATACATATAAAAGTAAAAAAAATTACTGTGAAACACATACACATTAGGTATTCCTGTGTCTGAAAATGCCCCGGTCTACAAACTTTAAAATATCTTTCCTGTACAGTGAACGCCGTAGCGGGAAAAGAAATCAAAACTACCAAACCAAAAGTGCCATTTTTTATTGTTTTTCCTCTGATAAAAATTTTAATGAAAAGTGATCAAAGCAATAGACCGTCCCCAAAATGGCATCTGGCCCCACAAAAAATGACGCCCTATACATCCCTGTACAAGGAAACATAAAAAAAGTTACGGGTGTCAGGATATGGCGACTTTTAGAAGAATTTTTTTTCTGCAAAGTTTTAGATTTTTGTTAAGGGGTTAAAATGTAAATAATTTTTGGCGGCAAAATGAAAGCTGTATAAATGAAACCCATAAGAAAGTCTCCCTCATAGGGCTCTGTAAACGGAAAAATAAAAAAAGTTATGGGGTTTGGAAGGCAGGTAGTTAAAAACGAAAACTGAAAAATTTATTACTGTCCCCATCTAGTTGCCCCAGTTTTATGTCCCCCTCTAGTTGTCCCCAGTTTATGAGGGCAACATTATAATGTGGGGGCACATACAGGTGCATCTCAATATATTAGAATATCTTTGAAATGTTCATTCATTTCAGTAATTCAGTAATACAATCCATAATCAGCGTCTTCCATGATTGTGTGTCTTACTGAACCAGACTGAGGGACCATTTAAAGGCTTAGGAAACCTTGGCAGGTGATACACTGAATTTACAATACTGAACTTTTTTACAATATTCTAATTTTCTTGGATTTGGGTTTTCATTAGCTGTAATCCATAATCAACATTTACAGAAATAAAACACTTGAAATAGAACACTCTGTGTGTAAAGAATCTAGAAAATATAGGAGGTCACTTTTTTTAATTTAATTACTGAAATAAATAAACGTTTCAAAGATATTCTAATTTATTGAGATGCACCTGTAATATTAGAGACACTGTAGGAGCATTATACTGTGTAGGGACACAAAGAGAAATTGATGGGATGGGCAGAGTCAATGTAGAAGTAGGTAGAGCTAAATTTGCTGCGGCATGCGTAGCCGCACTTTCTGTCCCCCTTTTAGTTTTTTCAAAGTTGGGAGGTATGCTAAAACACTAGTGTAGCTGCATTTTAACTATGCAGTTGCCGCAGTCCAGATGGAGGGAACCAGAGGAAAGGAAGTAGTAGTGGCGGATGACGTGCCACCAGATAGGCCAAGCACACTCAACCACTCTCCCCAGATCTGCTTCTAGGCTGGAAACTGATGAGGTGTGTTCTGCAGCACTACCTGATGGTGATGATAGTAGTTTTTTCCCGGGGTGCTTCCAGTTGGAGAGGAGACCTCTCTACTCTGAGCAGGTGTGATGGTATTTGGAATGGCCCTGATGGTAAGGCAGGAACGACTCAGGAAGGCAGTTGTGCAGTTGAAACAGGGTGGAATTTTACTCAGCATGTGAATAGTGACAAAGAAGCAGCTTCCAAATGGCGGTTGTAGTCTCCCAATATTCAACTCTCCCAGCCTTGGGAGGATGCCCAACACCACTCCTAAGCCTCCTCCAGCAGCAGATGCTAAGGGCTGTCTGTACTACAGGGTAGTCCTGAAAGGGGTCTGGTTACCTTATAGAAGGTGTGGGATAACACCTTCTGTCAATGGACTCCACTACTTCTCCTGGCACAATGTCCAAAGTGCTGACAGCTGACTCAGGGCTGTCTTAAGATGATCCTTGGGCTTAATTCTTTCTCCTCAGGGGCTGTATAGAGATCTGCTAGGCTTCAGTGCACAGTGCTGGCATGCACTGTCTCTAACTACACACACTAGACTGCAGCTCACTACACTACTACTACTGAGGCTGTAATGGCTCACCAGGAGACCTAAGTCTCCCAGACCTCCAAGGTAGTATTTTCAGAAATACTACCTGTACCACGAGCCACACAGGAAAGGCAGCGGGAGATTAGGGAGGTAAACAAGTGGCTCAAGAGTTGGTGTAGGAATGAGGGGTTTGGGTTCCTGGAGAACTGGGCCTACTTTGCTGTGGGCTACAGGTTCTATGGTAGGGATGGGCTGCATCTCAATGGGGAGGGTGCAGCTGTGCTGGGGGAGAAGATGGCTAGACGGTTGGAGGAGTGTTTAAACTAGGGACTGGGGGGGAGGGAAACAGATGTAGAGGGCAAGATAGTGTAGAATAGGAAAGAGGGCTAAATAATGTAACTGGGGGTGGAGCGGGGGGGTGGGGTTAGAATAGTCAATAGTCAGGCAGTGCAAAAGTAGTGATAAAGATAAATCCATGAAATGTATGCATACTAATGCCAGAAGATGGAGGAACTAGAAGTGATAATGTTGGAAGAAAAATATGACATAGTGGGGATAAGTGAGACATGGCTGGACTGGGGGTGGAGCGGGGGGGTGGGGTTAGAATAGTCAATAGTCAGGCAGTGCAAAAGTAGTGATAAAGATAAATGGTCCTTCAGTGTGGTACCCCTGTATATTTATAGCCCAGTCATGGCTAGAGTCCAGCCATGTCTCACTTATCCCCACTATGTCATATTTTTCTTCCAACATTATCACTTCTAGTTCCTCCATCTTCTGGCATTAGTATGCATACATTTCATGGATTTATCTTTATCACTACTTTTGCACTGCCTGACTATTGACTATTCTAACCCCACCCCCCCCGCTCCACCCCCAGTTACATTATTTAGCCCTCTTTCCTTTTCTACACTATCTTGCCCTCTACATCTGTTTCCCTCCCCCCAGTCCCTAGTTTAAACACTCCTCCAACCGTCTAGCCATCTTCTCCCCCAGCACAGCTGCACCCTCCCCATTGAGATGCAGCCCATCCCTACCATAGAACCTGTAGCCCACAGCAAAGTAGGCCCAGTTCTCCAGGAACCCAAACCCCTCATTCCTACACCAACTCTTGAGCCACTTGTTTACCTCCCTAATCTCCCGCTGCCTTTCCTGTATGGCTCGTGGTACAGGTAGTATTTCTGAAAATACTACCTTGGAGGTCTGGGAGACTTAGGTCTCCTGGTGAGCCATTACAGCCTCAGTAGTAGTAGTGTAGTGAGCTGCAGTCTAGTGTGTGTAGTTAGAGACAGTGCATGCCAGCACTGTGCACTGAAGCCTAGCAGATCTCTATACAGCCCCTGAGGAGAAAGAATTAAGCCCAAGGCTCATCTTAAGACAGCCCTGAGTCAGCTGTCAGCACTTTGGACATTGTGCCAAGAGGAGTAGTGGAGTCCATTGACAGAAGGTGTTAACCCGCACCTTCTATAAGGTAACCAGACCCCTTTCAGGACTACCCTGTAGTACAGACAGCCCTTAGCATCTGCTCCTGGAGGAGGCTTAGGAGTGGTCTTGGGCATCCTCCCAAGACCAAGGCTGGGAGAGTTGAATATTGGGAGACTACAACCGCCATTTGGAAGCTGCTTCTTTGTCACTGTTCACATGCTGAGTAAAATTCCACCCTGTTTCAACTGCACAACTGCCTTCCTGAGTCGTTCCTGCCTTACCATCAGGGCCATTTCAAATACCATCACACCTGCTCAGAGTAGAGAGGTCTCCTCTCCAACTGGAAGCACCCCGGGAAAAAAATACTATCATCACCATCAGGTAGTGCTGCAGAACACACCTCATCAGTTTCCAGCCTAGAAGCAGAGCTGGGAAGAGTGGTTGAGTGTGCTTGTCCTATCTGGTGGCACGTCATCCGCCACTACTACTTCCTTTCCTCTGGTTCCCTCCATCTGGACTGCGGCAACTGCATAGTTAAAATGCAGCTACACTAGTGTTTTAGCATACCTCCCAACTTTGAAAAGACTAAAAGGGGGACAGAAAGTGCGGCTACGCATGCCGCAGCAAATTTAGCTCTACCTACTTCTACATTGACTCTGCCCATCCCATCAATTTCTCTTTGTGTCCCTACACAGTATAATGCTCCTACAGTGTCTCTAATATTACAGGTGCATCTCAATAAATTAGAATATCTTTGAAACGTTTATTTATTTCAGTAATTAAATTAAAAAAGTGACCTCCTATATTTTCTTGATTCTTTACACACAGAGTGTTCTATTTCAAGTGTTTTATTTCTGTAAATGTTGATTATGGATTACAGCTAATGAAAACCCAAATCCAAGAAAATTAGAATATTGTAAAAAAGTTCAGTATTGTAAATTCAGTGTGTCACCTGCCAAGGTTTCCTAAGCCTTTAAATGGTCCCTCAGTCTGGTTCAGTAAGACACACAATCATGGAAGACGCTGATTATGAATTGTATTACTGAAATGAATGAACATTTCAAAAATATTCTAATTTATTGAGATGCACCTGTATATAATATTTAAGGATTCAGTAATGACTGGGTCTGTTTCACAAAACTGGCGCTTAGCAAATGTTGTGTCAGTTTTCAAAAAGGGGTCTAAAAGTGAGCCTGGAAATTATAGGCCAGTAAGTTTGACCTCTCTGATGGGTAACATATTTGAAGGATTTGTAAGAGATGCTATCCTGGAGTACCTCAATGTAAATAATCTTATAACACCCAATCAGCATGGGTTTATGAGGAATCGGTCCTGTCAGACTAATCTATGAAGAAGTCAGTTCTAGACTGGACATGGGTAATGCAGTGGATGTGGTGTATGTGGACTTTTCAAAGGCTTTTGATACTGTACCACATAAAAGGTTGGAATACAAAATGAGAATGTAGGGATTGGGGGAAAACATGTGCATTGGGTTTGCAACTGGCTCACTAATAGGAAACAGAGGGTGCTTATAAATGGTAAATATTCAGCCTGGATCACAGTTACCAGTGGGGTGCCACAGGGATCAGTATTGGGTCCTCTCATATTTAATATCTTTATTAATGACCCGGTAGAGGGTTTACAGAGCAGGGTGTCCATATTTGCAGATGATACTAAACTTTGTAAGGTAATCAAAAATGAGGAGCATAGTAGAATATTACAAGGGGATCTAAGGAAGCTGGAAGCATGGGCCGAGACTTGGCAAATGAAGTTTAATGTTGACAAATGTAAGGTTATGCATTTTGGTCGACAAAAAGGACTTGGGGATTGTGGTAGACAGTAAGTGACCAGTGCTAGGCAGCTACCGCCAAGGCAAATAAAATCATGGGATGCATGAAAAGAGGCATAGGTTTTCATTACAAGAACATAGTTATGCCTCTATACAAATCACAGGTACGGCCCCACATAGACTATTGCACGCAATTTTGGACCCCAGTATACAAGAAGAAAATAACTAAACTAGAGAGAGTACAGAGAAGGGTGACCAAAATTATTAGGGGAATGGGTGGATTTGAGTACAACGATAGATTAACAAACTTGGGGTTATTCAGTTTAGAAAAAAAAGACATCTACTGGGAGACCTAATAATAATGTACAAATACATGAAGGGACAGCACATAGAACTTTCGAATGATCTTTTTACTCCTAGGCCAGTTACATTGACAAGGGGACATCCTAAACGTCTGGAGGAAAGAAATTTTCACCAGCAACATAATAGGTGATTCTTTACTTTAAGAACAGTGAGACTATGGAACTCTCTGCCCCAGGAAGTGGTGATGGTGGATTCATTGAACAAGTTCAAAGAGGGCTTGGATTTCATTCTCGAACAGAACAATATTACGAGTTATGAGTTCTAGATTTTAAGGGCACTTTGATCCAGAGTTTTATACTGATTGCCAGATTGGAGTCGGAAAGGAATTTTTTCCCATGAAATGGGGCAATTGGCATAAGCCTCATGGGGTTTTTTGCCTTTCTCTGGATCAACACTATAGGGTTATAGGTTGGACTTGATGGACTGGTGTCTTCAGCCAACCTCATCTACTATGTAACACATATTAGAGCATAGGGACAAATTGAGAGTTATTCACTTTCAGTTTAAATATAAAAAGCTTAAATTGTTTATTGACACTGCAGCAATTTATTTCATCTACTACTTCCCCAAACAAATGTACTTGTTCAATTTTGTTTACCATAATGGATCATATTTATATTAGAGTATGTAACATGTTTACCCGGGTAATCAGTTGTACTTTTTGTTTTTAGTTATTTTTAACTCAATTGTTCCAATAAGATTATATTTTTTTTATACTTTTTATAAATAATCTTCTCGGTCAAGCGTCTCTTCTATAAGTATGCTTCTTTTTGCCTTCTTCCTTTTTGACTGAGTGGTAGGTACTAGGTAATTGTGGTAACATGTGTGGCAGTGCAGCAGGGCATAATATGATGGACCAGTGTAACGTCTCTACCTGTTCAGGTCTCTGCAACACCCTTCGCTCGCACGCTGCAGCACAGGAGCCGTGTTCAGGCATGTGTCAGCTTAGGGTTCTTGTTGCTCAGTCTGAACTCTGTCCTAGTACCTCTTCTCTATAATTGAATTTCAGCCACACCCGTCTCCTGCACCTTGCTTCTTTCTGCTCCTCAAACAGTTAATCTTAGCCTTGCCTGTGTGATTGACAGCCTGTCTACCAATCAAGTCTGGGGCAGATCCTGGACTTCCTATATACAGGTCATCAGCCCACACTGGTTTGCTGGCTATTGTACTCTGTCCTGTGACTTTGTCCTCGCTAGCTTCCTACTTGCTTTTGCTGTATTATTTCTGACCTCTGACCTTTGGCTTCCCTTATGATTACTCCTTTGGATTACAATTTGGTACTGCTTTGTCTCTCTGGCTGTGACCCTTGGCTTGCTGACTTCGCTTCTGTGATGTTTTGTCTTTTCTTGTTCTGTGTGTCACTTATTCAGAGAAGGGATCACCTCCAAGTTGTCGGCTGTCACCTAGGACAGTCAGGCAAGTAGGCAGGGACAGGGGCTGGGTCGAGTTTAGGACTCACTGTCTCTGTAATTCCTTTCTTCCCTTGTTTCAGCAGCAGCAACTGCTCAACTGGCAATTTCCTTACAACCAGGCTGCAAGATTTGTACAGGCAAAAACAGCAGCAATTTGCTGTTAAAACAGCAGTATTTATTTAATGAAAAAATGTTAACTCTTGCCCAAAAAAGTCGTCGGAAACGCACTGCAGTTTTTCCCACAGCGCTTTTCACAGAAAGTCTGCAGAGTTTTCCTCTGTGGACTTTCTTCTTAAATGATACCTATATGGAAACCACTAGGTATAATTCACATGCTGTGATTTCCAAAAACATGATAGTTTTGGAAATTGCAGCATTTCTGCTGTAGGTATTTTTATGCAATGTTTGGAATTTTCTCTCCATATATTGTGATCATAGCCTTTGCATGTTATAGAAAATACAGGAAGTGGTTCCACTAATACTGTTTCCTTTTTGCCCCTATTAGATCCAGGCGGTAAGAACAAAAGTTTTTTTTGCCCCCTCACCCTGCACCCAAAAAACCTCCTGTAAAATTAGGAATAACGTCACAGAGAATCAATCAGTTCTTTGTCAGAGTCACCCCTTCCAAAAAACAAATAAATGCAACCATGTCAAGTGAGGAGGTAAATAAAAAGAAGCAGAACAGCCTCCCACTAATTACAATTAAAGATACTGATGAAATAGGATCAGTAAAGATTTTTAGTTCCGGATATTTTTGAATCTTCAACAATATATAAGAAAATTGACTATTTAACATCATTTCTTGATTAATGAACAAAATAAAAAGAAGGAATGTTTCATTTTCACCAAAGGACATAACTTTATTTTTCCGCTCACAGAGGCTTATGAGGGCTTAAAGCATAACTAAAACTTTTGATTTTCTGGCAATATTTGTGTCATTAGTAAATTTTGTAATATACACATTTTGGATCCTTCCTGTGATATCCTGCATTTTTTCGATCCCATTGTTTCTGTATTGAGAGTTGTTCCTGCTTTCACTGTGTATGGAGTATGGGCTTGGAGTACGGGGCTGTGTAAAATATAGAGAAAAATTAGGGTAGGGGAGGGTCATTTCAAACAGTTACAGTCATATGAAAACGTTTGGGCACCCCTATTAATCTTAATCATTTTTAGTTCTAAATATTTGGGTGTTTGCAACAGCCATTTCAATTTGATATATCTAATAACTGATGGACACAGTAATATTTCAGGATTGAAATGAGGTTTATTGTACTAACAGAAAATGTGCAATATGCATTAAACCAAAATTTCACCGGTGCAAAAGTATGGGCACCTCAACAGAAAAGTGACATTAATATTTAGTAGATCCTCCTTTTGCAAAAATAATAGCCTCTAGTCGCTTCCTGTAGCTTTTAATCAGTTCCTGGATCCTGGATGAAGGTATTTTTGACCATTCCTCTTGACAAAACAATTCCAGTTCAGTTAAGTTTGATGGTCGCCGAGCATGGACAGCCCACTTCAAATTATCCCACAGATGTTCAATGATATTCAGGTCTGGGGACTGGGATGGCCATTCCAGAACATTGTAATTGTTCCTCTGCATGAATGCCTGAGTAGATTTGGAGTTGTGTTTTGGATCATTGTCTCGCTGAAATATCCATCCCCGGCATAACTTCAAATTCGTCACTGATTCTTGTACATTATTCTCAAGAATCTGCTGATACTGAGTTGAATCCATGCGACCCTCAACTTTAACAAGATTCCCGGTGCCGGCATTGGCCACACAGCCCCAAAGCATGATGGAACCTCCACCAAATTTTACAGTGGGTAGCAAGTGTTTTTCTTGGAATGCTGTGTTTTTTTGACGCCATGCATAACGCCTTTTTGTATGACCAAACAACTCAATCTTTGTTTCATCAGTCCACAGGACTTTCTTCCAATATGAAGCTGGCTTGTCCAAATGTGCTTTTGCATAACTCAGGCGACTCTGTTTGTGGCGTGCTTTCAGAAACGGCTTCTTTCGCATCACTCTCCCATACAGCTTCTCCTTATGCAAAGTGTGCTGTATTGTTGACCGATGCACAGTGACACCATCTGCAGCAAGATGATGCTGCAGCTCTTTGGAGGTGGTCTGTGGATTGTCCTTGACTGTTCTCACCATTCTTCTTCTCTGCCTTTCTGATATTTTTCTTGGCCTGCCACTTCTGGGCTTAACAAGAACTGTCCCTGTGGTCTTCCATTTCCTTACTATGTTCCTCACAGTGGAAACTGACAGGTTAAATCTCTGAGACAACTTTTTGTATCCTTCCCCTGAACAACTATGTTGAACAATCTTTGTTTTCAGATCATTTGAAAGTTGTTTTGAGGAGCCCATGATGCCACTCTTCAGAGGAGATTCAAATAGGAGAACAACTTGCAATTGGCCACCTTAAATACCTTTTCTCATGATTGGATACACCTGGCTATGAAGTTCAAAGCTCAGTGAGGTTACAAAACCAATTTTGTGCTTCAGTAAGTCAGTAAAAAGTAGTTAGGAGTATTCAAATCAATAAAATGATAAGGGTACCCAAATTTTTGCACCGGTCAAATTTTGGTTTAATGCATATTGCACATTTTCTGTTACTACAATAAACCTCATTTCAATCCTGAAATATTACTGTGTCCATCAGTTATTAGATATATCAAATTGAAATGGCTGTTGCAAACACCCAAATATTTAGAACTAAAAATGATTAAGATTAATAGGGGTGCCCAAACTTTTTCATATGACTGTATATCTTAGACATCATAATACGTACAAACTTGTTTTTGAAAACACAGTCAGGATTGGGACATTTATATCATACTAGAGGAAGGACCCGGCTTCGCACGGGTATATTTCATTTTTTGTTTGTATAGTGACCACATAAGAATTGGCCAGTTTTGCACTTGACATCCAGTATGGAAGTTCAGTATAGGTACAGTCTATTTATGGCTGTGTTGCTATGGAAACCTGGTAAATGAAATGTGAACTTATATTGGCTGATGCACGTCATATGACTGAATATTTAAAGACCTGCGAACCGCTATTGACTCATACAGGTCATAAATAGCTTGGTTGCTATGGAAACCTGGTGTAAAGCTGTGTGTATGTCAAGACTGAACCTGCGATTTTCCATTGGTCCATAAGTGTCATGTGATCATGTGCATCTCAGTTTGGATATCAGTGAAAAACCTGCGATCGGTTGTTATGGAAAACCTGGAGTAAAGCTGTGTGTATGTGACCTTGTGTAACAGTGTCATCCACAGCGCCCTGCCCCTTTAAAGCTGACCTACAGCAGTGAAGAAAAATGGCTGGGTTGTTATTGAAACCTGTAGTGCAGCTGTGTGCATGTGGCTGACAATGCTTTGTCAGATTGGAGACGGGCTTGGGTCTGCTCGGGAGTTTCAGCAGCTCGCTGTTGTCTGTAACATACCTTATCAGATTGAAGACAGGCTTGGGCCTGCTGAGAGTTTTCATTAGCTCGAGCAGCAGCCATGTGTTTTGCTGCAGGGGATATGAGTAGTTTAAAAAACGTTTCAATTTATAAGAATGCTGAAATCCAGTATGGCAGTCCAGTCAGTGGTGTAAATACCGGTTTAGCAGTGGTAGCAGCTGCCACAGGGCCCGGGACATTAGGGGACCCGGCATTTCTCTGATGTTTTTTTTTTTTTTTTTAACACCAGCAGGTAACGGGCCCTATTTACTTACCGATCCCCACTCCTGCTCACGGCCGCCTGCACTTCACCTTCTGCAGAGGCGGATGTGAGCAGGAGCGGGGATTGGTAAGTAAGGCCTGTGGGCCGTGAACCCCACAAACACTGCTATCATTATACTCTGGGGTTTTTTCAGCAGGCTTCGGGCCTCCTTGGTGGCGTCCCAGATTTCGGTGGGCCAGTCCGACGTCATTATGCGTTGCGATACATGCCTGGCTCACATGACATCTGGTCCAACATTGAAGAAGTAGCGGGAAGTGCGCATAATACTATATGAAGGAGCCACTATGATACTGTGTGCAGGGGCCACTATGGGGAAGAATACTGTGTGCAAGGGCCACTATGGGGCCTAATAGTGTATGCAGGGGCCACTATGGAGCATAATAGTGTGTGCAGGAATGCAGTTTGTGCGGGGGGGGGGTTGTAGCCGGAGGGGGGTCCCATGTCAAATGTTCACCTTGGGGCCCTGCCATTGCTAGTTACGCCACTGAGTCCAGTATAGGTACAGTCTATTTATGGCTGTTTTGTTATGGAAACCTGGTAAATTAAATGTGAACTTATATTGGCTGATACACGTGATATGACTGAATATTTAAGGTCCTGTGAACTGCTATTGACTAATACAGGTCATACATAGCTTGGTTGCTATGGGAACCTGTGTGCCTCAGGAGAGTAAGCACCTGCAAGCTCTTATTGGCTGATAAGGGACATGTGACTGTGTGTATGGCAGTTGGAATATGAGTGAAAGACTTGCAGGCTTGTATAGACTAATGCTGGTCATTTTTTGGGAATACTGTATCTCAGGAACGGTACTTCCAAGAGAGCTGAGACCCAGTCTATAATATTCCCGGGATACCTGATGTACATGTGTGCCAAATTTGGTGAGGATCGGTCCAGTCGTTTGGTCGCGCATAAAGAACAGACAGACAGGAACTCATTTTTATATATATATATATATATATATATATATATATATATGAGATATAATACAGCTGTATATAAATATCTTAATACAAACTGTGTTCTCAACCAGTGATATCTCTGGAAATAATATAGATAGCACCTCAACCATAGTGTCAGATAAGAAGAGAACCTCCTCTTTCATATTACTCCAGAAGAAAGTTTAAGTATGTTATATAATGTCCAAGATATAACTGTTTGAAGTGACCCTCCCCTAGCCTAATTGTCTCTACATTTTACACAGCCCCCGACTCCAAGCCTGTACTCTATACCAGTAACATTCAGTGAGAGGCAGAAACAGCTTTCAATACAGAAGCAAAGGATATAATAAAGAGATGCAAGATTTCACAGAAAGGATCCAAAATGTGTTAATAATAGTCCGAAAGTTTAGCTACACTTTAGTTAATGTTTGCGGGACAAATTGTTCTTGGTAGTGGTACCATTTAATGTTCTGTACGATGTACTGGGAAGCTGGAAAAAATTCAGAATGGGGTGGAATTGGAGAAAACTGTGTTTGTGTGACTTTCTTACGGGCTTTGTTTTTACGGCGTTCACTATGCAGCCAAAATGACATATCACCTGTATTCTATGGGTTGGTACAACTCTGGGGATACCAATTTAAATTTGTTCTTTGGGTTTTTTATGTTTTAACTTCTTAAAATAAATCCAAAACTATGCAAAAAAAAAATTAAATTCTGACACCCATAACTTTTTTTACTTCCGTGTATGGAGAAGCATAATGCATCTTTTTTTTTGTGGGGCCAGATGAACTTTTTATTTATACCAACTTGGAAAATGTCTATTGCTTTGATTGCTTTTATCCAAGTTTTTACAGGAGGTGTAACAGCGAAAAAACAGCGCTTTGGCTCCTTTTCATTTTTTCCTCCTCTATGGCGTTCACTTTATGGGAAAAATATTTATATATGTTAAGTTTGTAGACTGGGTGTTTTTGGACACTGGGATACCTAATGTGTATGTGTTTTGCTTTATTTAAGTACTTTTATATGTGTTCTAGGGAAAGGGGGTGATTCGAATTTTTAATTCTTTTTAATTTTTTAATTAGGGGTCTTGAACCCTAAGGGATCTGATCACTAATGTAATGTATTTCAATGCTAATGAAAAGTAATGCATTGCAAAATGATGGCATTTCTATTACAGACTTTCAGAGTAGCAGTGGAAACCCTCCCATTTTGGAAACTTCACCCCTCAAGGAATTTTTCAAGTGGTATAGTGAGCATTTTAACCCACAGCTGTTTCACAAATTCTATTAACATTAGGATGTGTAAATGAAAAATTGCCAAAATGTCACTTTATCCCCAAAGTTTTCATTTTTATAGTAAGACTTGGAATGGAAAGACTGCCATTTGGTTTTTGGAGGGTAGATTTCGCTGTAATAGTTTTCAGGTGCCATGTCACATCTGCAGAGTTTCTAGACCCCAAAAAAGTTTTGGAAAGTACACCCCTCACAGAATTTATCAAGGGGTATAATCATCTTTTTGACCCCACCGCTATTTCACAGTCTTAAATTAAAATTGGGACATGAAAATGAAAAATTACTTTATGACAGTAAACTGTCATTTTAGCCGAAAATGTTTCATTTTCATATGAGGTTAAAGGAGAAAGAACACCTCACAGTTCATAACACAATTTCTTCTGAACACGGCAATACCCCATATGTGGTCATAAACTACTGTATGTGTCCATGGTGTTGCTTAGAGTGGAAAGAGCGCTATTTGGCATTTGGAAAGCAAATTTTGTTTAAATAGTTTTCAGGTGCTATGTTGCATTTGCAGAGCCCCTAAAAGTACCAGTACAATGGAAATCCCCGAAAAGTGACCCCATTTTAGAAACTACACCCCTCACAGAATTTATTAGGGGGTATAATGAGTATTTTGACTGAAGTTATAGTTTCCAAAAAGAAAATGTACAATGGATGATGTAAAATGCAATTTTAGTCTCTCTGCAAACGTGACATGGAGTCCAAAAACCAACAATCGAACTGTGTGCTACGAAAGCCACATGACACTCCTTCACATCTGCACCCTGCTATGTGCCCAAACTGCAGTTTATGCCCACATATATGACACTGTTGTACCCAGAATAACGTACTTTACAATGTCATATGTGGGTATAAACTGCTGTTTGGGCAGGAAAGGAGCACTATTTGTTTTTTGGAGCAGTTTGTTTTTGGACCTCATGCCACTTTTGCAAAACTCCTGAATTGCCCGTAAAGTGGACTCAATCCACAGACAAGAAACTCCATTTTAGAAACTGCACCCCTCAAGGGATTTATCAAGTGGTGTACACAGCAGTTTTAACCCTTTACTGTTACATTAATTTAGTTACCAGAAATTAATGCAGAGCTGAAAAGTAAAGTAAAAATTGCAATTTTTCCAGATCTATGCCATTTCAGTGCCTGATATGTTGCACCCTGCTTGTGTCAGCAGTGACACACACTCCAAAGACTGCTAAGTGGTTATTCCGGGAACAACAGCTTTTGGAGGGTTCATCTCTGACACAAGCTGGGCACAACATATTGCACACTGATGTATTTCTGGAAAAAAAATTCTGGAAATTGAAGGTTAAAAATGCTCACTGTACCCCTGGATAAATTCCTTCAGGAATGTAGCTTCCAAAATGGGGTCACATGTCATGACGTGCAAAAACCAAACTGGAAAAATTTTCCCTTGTAAATCTAAATCTCACAATTTATACATTCTCTTCCTGCCACAGCCAGTTTTGCCCTTGCGATTTTTGGGTTTTTTGTCATCACATTGAAAAGAAACCATTTTGGTATGCCTGTAACTTATATATTAAATTTTCTTAACTCTTTCTTGGTGGATTTAAAAAAAAACCCAAAAAACATCAATTTTGGAATTGCTTTTTACCTTTTAACATTTTTTTTTGCAATTCAGCGTAGAACAAAGTAACTTTTTTTTTTTTTTTTTTTTTAATAACTGTAATTTTTATTGAAATTTTAAAAAAGAATACTAAATAAACAATTACAAAACATTACCAAGTTCCACTGAAAAGATAAAGAGTACAAACAAAAGACATTTGAGATATATGTAAACAAGGGGTAGGACAAAAGGAGAAATATGAGGGGGGGGGCGGGGGATCCTAGGTACGATAAACCCCCTGAAGTGGGATGGAGGGAGTGAAGAAGTAACAGTCAAGAGGCCCTGCAGTATACAATATGTGACTCATGTGGTCCAAATAGGTTGGAACACCTCGACAGAATTATTCAGGGCCATAGTCAGGTTTTCCAGGCTGAGAGCATCTTTCATGAGGGCCAGGAGGTCATTACCTGAGGGGGGTGGCTGGGTGGTCAACACGTCTCCAATGTTTAGCTATAAGGATCTTAGCTGCGGTACACAGATAAAGGAAAAACTTAGCCATATTCCTGCCTAAGTGCCTGAGAGGTAAATTCAGTAAAAAGGTCAAGGAATCTAAAGGAACTTCCTGCAAAAAAAGTACATCAGTCATCGCCTTCACCTCCACCCAGATGCCAATGGAGCATTCCCAAAAAATATGATATAATATACCTAATGTGTTATGGCATCGCCAACACTCGGGGGAACAGCCAGGTTCAAGGAATGTAAGAGGGCAGGAGGTGTGGTACCAGTGCATCAAAAGTTTATATTGCGTTTCCTTTAATGTCACACACATGGAGGATTTAGAAGCATGTAACCATATAATCTGCCATTGCCGGAGAGAAATAGGCCTCCCCACTGGTTCCTCTCATTTGAACATGTATCTATGTGCAGGATGGTCTGACCTTCTGGGAAGAAGAGGATCTGATAGAAAGTGGGTATCACAGCCTTCGAAGAGGTCCCCACATGGCAGAGTTTCTCAAACAAGTTGAGAGTGAAACCTTTGGTAATGGAGCCATTCAGTCTCAGGAAGAACCAAGTAATAGATGAAGTACTCAAAGGGCCTAAGTTCCAGGGTAGAATGGTCCACTATGTCCACCAACCTAAACAAGCCTGTTGCTGACCACATATGTCCATAGTAGCCATCAAACCCTCCCGGATAATCGGATTAATCAGGAAGGAGACCACTGAGGAATGCTGGGAGGTGAGGGGAAATAGTTTACTGCAGGTG
Source organism: Leptodactylus fallax (assembly GCA_947044405.1). Lineage (NCBI taxonomy): Eukaryota > Metazoa > Chordata > Amphibia > Anura > Leptodactylidae > Leptodactylus > Leptodactylus fallax. The sequence continues at coordinate 5,327,316 of CAMRHE010000099.1, read as the reverse complement.
TTTCATCGCCTTGTGAATTGGATGGGTCCAAGAAGGGTGGGGACGAGGGGGGCAAACGGACATACAAAAAAAGAATTGGGATGCATGGGAGCAAGCCACAATTTTTCAAAATCTCCACCCACTCTGTGTATGCAGGCAAACCCAACCAAAATGGAATGCATCTCAGGTGAGTCGTCCAGTAGTAGTGGAGAATATGTGGGACCGCCAATCCTCCACACCAACATCACTGACCTACGGATGCGGTGGCATTTCGTATTGCTTTCTGTAGACTGTGAAACCCCAAACTGGACAGGGGATAGCTAGCAGGAGTATCTCGAAGGTTACCTTTATTCTATGTGTCAGTGAGATTACAGCAGTACCTAATTTATATTGTTTTTTATGCAATGCTAACGTTGCAGAACAAAAATCCCATTTGGGGAAAGAAATCAATTGTTTTTGAAACAATCTTCTGAGAGGCGTTACATTTTTATTTTTCTGTTGATAGAGTTGGCTGAGGGCTTATTTTTTGCAGGACGAGCTGTGGTTTTTATTGTTACAGTTTTGGGGATTTTTATCACTTTTTATACCAGATTTTGTGAGGCGAGATGAGGAAAAATCATACATCCATATGATCCTTTGGGAATTGTATTGGGTCTAGGATAGCAGTACTGTAATGGTCTGCCATGATGATCTAGGATGGGGTCATGAACATAAGCCCTTTAAGTTCGATAGCAATCTGCCGGAAAAAAAAAAAACGTTAGGAGCATTCGGGGCATAAACATTCACTAAGAAATAACTGTGCCCTTCAATGGCAGCATTAAGAATAAGGAACCTGCCCGCTGGGTTCATGTACAACATGAAAGTGTCATGGACAACATAATCCAAAGAGGAATGGAAAAAAACAGCCACTCCTCTCTTCTTTTGTAGAAAACAGTCATTGAAGTGCCGATTACGTGAGTAGTGTGTTTATCTTTCAGCCAATGCATTTCCTGAGGAAAACTATTTTGGGGCCCAAACTGGTTAAACAACATCTTCTTTTATGACTGGACTATAACATCCATCAACATTCCAGGAACACCATCTCAGAGTATTCCTGGAAGTAACCTGTATATATGCATGTGTCATTAACTTAATCTGCATCTGCTAAAGCCCACCAAATGATCCAGGTACCATGAGGCCCTGGCCCTGTCCCAGTGAGAAGGTAGAACCCTCAATAAAGTTAGGAAAACGAAACACACACTCTCCTTGTCCCACATTAACCAAAAAGGCTGTATAAACTAGTTGCCAGAACATTCCTAATACGAAAAGAAAAAATCAGAAAACTATCTGGTGATTTTCAAGTAGGATCGATGGGAAATGCTGGTGCAGGATCTGTGACTTGAGGCATGACCAGAGGGGTGAAGGAATGACATAGCAGCATTTGGATCCTCATAAAATTGGGGTCTGCCAATCCATAATGAACCATAACCTGGCAGAATAGATTAGGTTGAAGCACACTTGACAATCACATAAGAGCTTACAGACTGGGGCAAATGCTGTCCTCTTAGCTGTCACATTTACAGTCCTAAAAGAGAAGTAAGGGGGCGTTCACACTACCGTTGGTAACCGTCAGTAGTGTCTGTTGCTATTGTCCGTTACAAGATTTTAGCATCGGACACTAGCTGAACCGTCAGAAATCTGTTAAAATTTCCATTCATCTCAAAGGGTTTTTATATTGTGTCTGTTTACACCCAATCCGTCAGAAGTCCGTTTTTTTTTCACGGACAAAAAAATCCTACATGCAGGACTTTTTGTCCATTTGAAAAAAACGGATTCTTGACGGACAGCAAGTATCCGTTATTTTTTTAACATTGAAGTCTATGGGTAACCGACTTATAACGGACAGTAAATGATAGCCATCAGTTACTGTCTGTTATTTTATGTCCGTTTTTTTCCTGAGCATGCTCAGAAAGGAGAAACAAAAAAAAAAAAAAAAAAAAAAAAAAAACGGACAGTGTTAAAAAACTGACACTAATTGGATCAGTTAAAAAAATGGACACATTAACATCAGTCAGTGTCCGTTATGATAGGTGTCCTTTTTTTTTTTTTTTTTAACAGACACCTTCATAACGGACTCCAACGGTAGTGTGAGCCCTGCCTAAGGTATGGCCCTCAAACTGTAGGACTTGATGTTTCTGAAAGGCATCCATGAGACCTATTTTGTCCTGACAGTTAAGTAGTTGAAATATTACCAGTAGATCTCTGGAAGCTGCATCTGGGAGCTATGAGCCCTCTCCACTGCCAATGGATGGTTCTGAGATAAGAGGTGCAGAGTGCTTGATAGCCATTCAGAAGTGAGGTAAATTAAATTAGAGGGTTTGACTGACTCTGGAATCACAATGAGTTTTATGTTATCCCTGCACCTGCTATTCTCGAGATTGTCAATTTTGTCCTGAAAAGCCTTGATGATGGTGGTCACGTCATCTAATTTGGTGTCATGACTGCAATGGGAGTCTTGCAATTTCAGGGACAATTTTCCTGAGAGGATTGAGAGGCCAATAACCTGGCGTCAACGTCCAGGATTAATATATGCGAGATGGCCTGATCAGTAGCCTGTAGTGTAGGAGTTTCTGGGGCAGGAGAGTCCTCTGTCGTGCCTGTTTGTTTTTTTTTGGCACCCTTTTGCTTTTGGCTGACATACTCATCTTATCCATATATAGCGCCATAGCACAGTTTGCAGTGTAACCCTTTCCCGACATCCGCCATAATAGTACGGCGGATGTCGGGTATTTAAATATGGAAGCCACTCAGGAGCTGAGTGGCCCCCATAGCCGCCGGGTGTCTGCTGTATAAGATCAAGGGCATTAACCCCCCCCGGCACCTCAGTCAAAGCTGATGAGGCGCCATTTTGCCGGCGGCACCTGGGCTCCGCCATTTTGCTGGAGATCATCGGCACCCAGAGCGAGATTCAGGGCAGGCGTCCCGTTGGCATGACAGTTGGGAGCCTATTGAAGGCTCCCAGGCTTGTCTGCCATGCATTCCCGTAGTGGGAAAAAAAAATTTAAAGTGCCAAACTGCCGTTTTTTTACTGTTTTGCCTCTGATAAAAATTTTAATAACAACCGATCAAAGCAATAGACGTGCCCCAAAATGGTATGACTAAAAAGTACACCTGACCCTGCAATAAAAGACGCCCTATGTAACCCTGTACACAGAAAGTTTTAGATCTTTGTTAAGGGGTTAAAATGTAAATAAAACTATATAAATTTGGTATCCCCGGAATTGTACCAAATACAGGTGACATGGCTGCAGAGTGAACACAGTAAAAACGAACCCCGTAAGAAAGTTGCACAAATGCACTTTTTCTCCAATTCCACCCAATTCTGAATTTTTTCCCAGCTTCCGAGTACATTGTACAGAATAATAGATAGTAACATTATGAAGAACAATTTGTCCCGGAAACATTAAGCTCTAATATGGCTCTATTTAACAGAAAAATAAAAAAGTTATGGGGTTTGGAAGGTGGTGAGTCAAAAACAAAAATCGAAAAATGTCACCGGTGGTAAGGGGTTAAATAAAGCAGGAATGAAATTAATCTAGCAAAGTCTCCTTGTAGACAGTTAGAAAGTCACCAGAAGTTAGAACATAAATCACATTTCAGCTGGTAGAGCAGACAGTATCTACAAAAGTGGTATAACATCACCACCTTGTGGCCACATACAAAAAAAGACAGTTGTATTGTAAAGATAGAAGTACTGACTGTGCTGGTGTACTCCAAAAAAGGCAAAAATGGCTACCGGGGTAGCAGAAGTAGGTAGTGGCTGCCACAGGACCCGGGCAGGGCCTGCTTTTTTTTTTTTTCAATAGGCCGTTACCTGCTGGAGCAACCCCAGCAGGTAACAGGCCCTATTTACTTACCAACCCCCGCTCCTGCTCATGGCCGCCTGTGCTTCCCCTTCTGTGCAGGCGGAGGTGGCTGTGAGCAGGATCGTGGAACAGTAAGTGAGGCCACGGGCCGCGAACCCCACAAACACTGCTATCATTATGCCCCATTGTGGACCACCCATGAACAACTATTATACTCGGGGGTATTTTTTCAGATCTGGTCCAACAATGAAGATGGCCGAAGAAGCATGGGTGCGCCAGAGCCAGGGAGAGGTAGGTAACAGTGTTTTTTTATTTTTTGTTTGTATCCTTCCCTGGGTCATTATCTGAAAAGACCCCAGAGTATAATAGTTGTTCATGGGTGGTCCACAATGGGGCATAATACTGTGTGCAGGGGCCACTATGGGGCATAATACCGTGTGCAGGGGCCACTATGGGGCATAATACTGTGTTCAGGGACCACTATGAGGCATAATACTGTGTGCAGGGGCCACTATGGGGCATAATACTGTGTGCAGGGGCCACTATGGGGCATAATACTGTGTGCAGGGGCCACTATGGGGCATAATACTGTGTGCAAGGGCCACTATGGGGCATAATACTGTGTGCAGGGGCCACTATGGCGCATAATAGTGTGCGCAGGAATGCGGTTTGTGCGGGGGGGGTTGGAGGGGTGGTCTGGGGGGTTTAGGGGGGGGGGCATTTCAAATGTTCACCTTGGGGCTCAGCCATTCCTAGTTACGCCTGTCCCCGGCATTGGTAATGCAGACACATGCGGTGGTGAGGCTATAAAAGCAGGAAGCAGCCGTATCTAAGTGAAGAGAATCCATGCTAGGTGGAGGCACAATATTGTGTATAACAGCAAAGGAGAGGTCTTCAGACTATGGAATAGTGTACTCCCATGCTCAAGGCAGGAGAAGGAGTCGGGATCCAAAATGGCGCCTGAGGCAATGTGCGTTGGACCTGGTGTAGGACCAGTCATGGCAGCCAGGGAAGGAGAGGACAAGGACTTCGTGGACCTTATCCGCCATGTACGGAGGTCACCAAGCAGATCGTTGCAAATCACAGATTTTGGTGCTGCATTTAAAAGAAAAATTCTGCACCATGACATAATAGTACATCATGGAAGGATGACTCAGGAGACAGCATATGCAGCTGAACAAATGTTGAAACTTTACAAAAGATGATGCAGTAACAGCAATGGGAATTCCATTGTAGATCATGGTAATGAGACAGGTAACAGTTCTAACGACAAGGTATGGCCAGTATACAGATGTTAATTCCAGTGCTTAGTCTCCAGTATAGCTATACTCATGCCTCTGTCAATATGTATGGGGGCTGAAATAAGTAAGTTCCAAGGATCATAGTCTACCTGAGAGGATGTGAGGCTCTCACAGTGCTGAGCCTAGCCTCTCTGCTGCCTGAGGTAACTTATAGAAAGGTGCAGCCCCCACCGCCACCCCACCCAAAAAAAAAAAAAAATACCCAACCCAGTGATCTTTGGTTTCCTGATGGGGCCCCCTAATAAAAATTGTAAGTTAAGAGGGGGGGGGGGATGTGTCCTAGCCTCTCCTCCTTTCAGTGAAAATAGGCAAGATGTAGTCCAGGAAGGCACCGGGAGGGGGATTTTCTCCCGCTGGGAGGCTCCAGGGCATCTTCTGATGGTGAGGCTGGATCTGACTCCTCATGCTGCGGCCCTTACACCGCCAGCAGAACTCCTGGCACCTATGCACAGACAGCAGCAGGCTTCACTCCACTGTGTCTCAGAGGCTCCGACACCCCAGAATCCTACATGCTCTGGGGTAAGTGCATAGAGCCCCGTTATTCAGCCACCCTCCTCACTTCGGCTGAGCACGGGAAAACGGCGGCCATCTTGGCTCCCGGGCCAGAATGGTGACTCTGTACCTTTAATGGCGATAGCCCCGGTAGGGGCTCCCACCTCTCCCCTCACCTCCCATCTAGCTCAGAAGAGACCAGAGACTCCCTTAAACCCTGACAGGCCTGGGGGTATGGGATTCCGCATAAACAGAGTCCTAGAGTGACAATATCTGTAAAGGCGCTGCAGAATATGATGGCGCTATACCAGTAAGTAAATACATAATAAATAAATAAGTGGGGCACAAGCCCGCCATCCAAAAATCTCCACTATACCCCCAGGGGCCGCACCTCAAGATCCCTATCACCTGCCCGGGATGCTGACACGTCCTCTGATGAGGAAGGCACTCCACCTCTCAAATGCTTCTGCTCCCACAGCCCGCCATCCTGCCAGTTCTTCTCTTCTCACTCATCTACTCGCCTTTCCACGGTGCTCCGGTGCCTCCCAGCGCGGTCTGGTCTTCTCGGTCCAGTCATGATGCGTGGCGGAAGTCACTCAGCCAATCAGGTCTCAGCGAAGGGTTTGCAATGCACTACTTGTGACATCACAGGTCTCTTCCTGAGTTCCACTAAGGAAGAGACCCGTGAGAAGCTGCTGGAGCAGAAGGACCGAAAAGCGCTAGGAGGACACCGGACAGGTGAATATGAATTTATTTTTTTTTTTCACCTCCCCCGGTTGTCCAGGCATTAAAAAAAAATGTCTGGACAGCCTCTTTAAGGAGGACATCATGCAAAAGGCCAGCAATGAGAGATCTATTAACTTTGATAGAGTCCAATTGTCCCTATCCCCGGATCTCTCTTGTCATACTCTGCAACAGTGAGTCGCCCTGAAGCCTCCCTTGTCTATTCTGCAAGAACACGGTATCCCATACCGCTGGGGCTTTCCATTCGCCGCCCAAGTCCAGATGAAAGATCGGCTGCTTGTCCTATCAAACCCTGACGACCTGCAAGCTTTGGATTTATCTATGAGACGTACTGACTGGGAACTGCTCCGGAACAACTCCGCTCCTCCTGCTAACCATCAAGCTACAGGGTCTTCCACAGCCAACCGCCGCCTGCGCTCTCCCAGATCTCAGGAACCCTCACGTAGGCGACGTGCGGCTTCAGGCCGTGAACACCAGACCTAACCCAGGTTCCCTCAGGTGACATCCACCCCCTGGACTGTTACTGCTAAGTTTGCTCTGTTTTGATTTTTCACTATTATATTGCCCTGGTTTTTTCATGTTCTTCTTTAATGATTCTTCACTCCTCTCCTTATTCATTCTGTTTCATTGGGCTTGGACCGCTGCAGGTGCCACTTTATTTGCCTTGTTATCCGCTACATTCTAAGCTCCACCTGTGCCTGCCACAACCCCCCCCATAGGCTAGTGGACGATTATACCAATCCACTTTGAGACGTGTGCTCCTTGATCCTAGTCCCACTGACGGCAGCTGTACTTCCCTTTGTTCCTTTCTCTCTCTGCTGCCCTAGCTTATATTTCTCCCCTCATCTTCCTTGTCTTACCTTGCTCTCTTCTAGCCCTTCCATTTCTGACCTTCTTACCTTTCTACTTCCTAGTTTATCTCCCCTCCTCCCAGTTCCTGATGGCAGAGATCTCTGTATCGTCCTTCAAGCATAGAGTCCAGATATTATGTTTGCAGGAGACCCACTTTCTCTCCTCCCATATGCCAACTATTAAAAATTGCTAATATCCGGTATGGTCCCACAGCAGTAGTCAGCAAGGTAAAACCAGAGGTGTAGCTACTTTCTTTCATAAGAATAATCCTACAAATTCCTCTACACTAGAAATAAACTGAGACAATTACCCCTCGAACAACAAGAATTCCTATCTGGTATCATCGCCCAATAAATAAATATTTGCCCACATGATATTGCAGATATAATTATAAAGTTTTATTGATACAAAAAAAAAAAAAAAAAGGAAAAAAACAAAAACATTAAAATCATTTAAATTATACTTCATAAGAGTGGAGGTCGCAGGGCAATCCACAAACCCAGGTCATCAGGATCAACAATATATATGTAAATATGACATCACAGATCTCATATATATATATATATATATATATATATATAAAACACAAAATATAACAATATTAAACTCCCATACACAAAACTGGAGAAATATGTAGCACAATATCACACAACAAATGCAATAAGTTCACTGATGTTACATGTGATAAACATAGAGTATAAATTACATCCAAATATAGTTGAAACAATAAGTCTCCATTACCTCCTGGCAAGTTATGTGGACATACACTGCGACCTCCACTCTGAGCCCCAACGTACGTTTCGCACCCCGCTTCGTCAGGCGGCTACAGAGTGGAGGTCGGGTGGCCACATTGTATAGTACAAACATACCTGAATTTAATCACCCAATCAATGGCGCCATTGAGTCACCTACTACCGCGAGATACGCGCGAGATGATATATTCCCTATACCAGAGATGCTGTGAGACCGTTACAGAATATCGCGCATGCGAGATGGTGTATTCCCTATATCAAAGATGCCGCGAGACCATTACAAGGTATCGTGCATGCGAGATGATGTTTCACTATACCAGAAGTACCGCGAGATCATTAAAGAGTATGGGCAAAGATGTATACACAGCATCCAACAGCAAAGTATGATATAGTTATAAACTCATAGAGAAGGCAAGATGGTCAAAAGAAGTACATTCAGGGATGCATGTAGAGGAGGGAGATATATGTCACCTGCATCCTAATACATTTTATGGAGACTGTATGAAAATACATATACAGCATCCACAAGACAAAATATGATGTATTATAAATATAAAAAAAAATATATACAGTACAGACCAAAAGTTTGGACACACCTTCTCATTCCAAGAGTTTTCTGTATTTTCATGACTATAAAAATTGTAGATTCACACTGAAGGCATCAAAACTATGAATTAACACATGTGGAATTATATACTTAACAAAAAAGTGTGAAACAACTGAAAATATGTCTTATATTCTAGGTTCTTCAAAGTAGCCACCTTTTGCTTTGATTACTGCTTTGCACACTCTTGGCATTCTCTTGATGAGCTTCAAGAGGTAGTCACCTGAAATGGTTTTCACTTCACAGGTGTGCCCTGTCAGGTTTAATAAGTGGGATTTCTTGCCTTATAAATGGGGTTGGGACCATTATTTGTGTTGTTCAGAAGTCAGGTGGATACACAGCTGATAGTCCTACTGAATGGAGTGTTAGAATTTGTATTATGGCAAGAAAAAAGCAGCTAAGTAAAGAAAAACGAGTGGCCATCTTTACTTTAAGAAATTAAGGTCAGTCAGTCCGAAAAAGAGATAACCAAGATGATTGTCTATAAAATGATGGTAGCCTCACGTTCGAAGCTGTAGTGGATGGTGAGATATGGAGCATGAAAGTCAAAAGTTCAAATTATTGTTACCCTTTTGCTCATCAGTGTATAAGGGGAACCGTCATCCCTAGCATGGTAGTGAGTGGTCAGGGTAGGAAAAGTTAGCTGAGGGAGCAAGCGAGGTGAGGGACTTAAGATGGTACTGGCCAAGGCGGAAGATGAACCTACTTTTCACCATGGGACAGATGAAGATAATGCGCAGAACAAGTGTAGAGTAGCACACAGGTAAGAGGGATTTTGGGTTTAAAAAGAGCAGTTCAAGTGTAGACACGCAATTTTAAATGAGAAGAGGCAAAGATCAGATAGTCGATCTTAAGATCGTATTTCATGGAGCAGCTGTAAAACATCGCAGGAGGCACTGGCATTATCACCAGAGAAGACTGAGAGTCTGCAACACCACCAGTAAAAAAGATTGAAGAGGAAGATCATGCTTCTGAAGCATCTGCAGGATACCATCTGGCTGGGTGAGTCATCCCAAAGGGGAAAGGGGGTCCCAAGGGAAACAGTCAGGTAATTCACAGCAGGCAGGGAGTGGGGAAAGTAGTGGATTTATCCATACCCAGAACAGAAACACAAAATCCAAGCAATAAGATGCAAGTAACAAGAAAACATAGTTGAGGAGTACATTCAGAAATAAAAATCAAAGAACCTCACACAACAACAAAAAAAAAAATCAATAAAACTGTTTATTAATTAAAAACAAAAAAAGTTTATTAATTATAAAATGCAAATTAAGAAAAGAAGAAAAAGAGGGAAGATTGGCCTAGTGTGGTGTGATCACAGAGGGGTGGTATATGGAAGCAATCATATACATACAAGAATGAATATGTGATGTCTACCACAGTAAAAAAAAATTCTAAATATTCTGTGATAGATATCACATATTTATACTTGTATGTATATACAGTTTTATTGATCTTTTTTGTTGTGTGAGGTTGTTTGCTTTGCATACCCAGAACAGGCAGCAAGCCTTTTATGGCTGGAGTGTCTCTGTACTCTGGTGGAGCAGTTGAAACACACAACTAGATGTTGCATGCTACCTGACGGTGCGGGGTTCATAGGCAGCAGTGGCAAAGGAAGTTGACGCCCTGGTAGCCTCCCATACATGAGTGCCAGCCCCAGCAGTGTAGAGACAAGGGGCTCAGCAGCACCTCACCTGGCAAAACTGACCTAAAAGAGTGAAGTGGTTGAGAAGTTGTTAGGCGCGTGGACACATGTTCACTATCCCCTGCATATTAATACTTATTGAAGTGGAAGTTTATTTATGTCTTTGACCTACCTAGGGAATCAATAGCAGAAAATGAAGAGGGTACAGGTATACAGTGTCCATATTAGGACATCCTCAGATATCAGAGTCAAACATCAGATTAATAGTAGTTTACAACAGTGATACCTTACTCTGATGCCTGACTTTGATGCTTTGATACCGACACCTGACTTTGATACCGACACCTGACTTTGATACCGACACCTGACTTTGATACCGACACCTGACTTTGATACCGACACCTGACTTTGATACCGACACCTGACTTTGATACCAACACCTGACTTTGATACCAACACCTGACTCTATGCAGTTTCTGGGCTGGTTGTAAAACTTAGATGACTTCTGACTTTCATATCTGATTGAGTCAAAACTCAGCAGTCAGCTATGAAGCACATACAATGTTACACTGTGATTGGCCAGGATGACTGACCTCTGAGTGAACTCACTGCTCACACTCAGGAGTAGAAGATACCTGTATAAGGCTGCAGGTTGAGAGCTCCATGAGTCTGATAAAAAGTTGTCTGACACAGTCATCCTGGCCAATCACAGTGTAACATTGTATGTGCTTCATAGCTGACTGCTGAGTTGTGACTCAATCAGATATGAAAGTCAGAAGTCATCTATGTTTTACAACCAGCCCAGAAACTGCATAGAGTCAGGTGTCGGAATCAAAGTCAGGTGTCGGAATCAAAGTCAGGTGTCGGAATCAAAGTCAGGTGTCGGAATCAAAGTCAGGTGTCGGAATCAAAGTCAGGTGTCGGTACCAAAGTCAGGTGTCGGTACCAAAGTCAGGTGTCGGTACCAAAGTCAGGTGTCGGTACCAAAGTCAGGTGTCGGTACCAAAGTCAGGTGTCGGTACCAAAGTCAGGTGTCGGTACCAAAGTCAGGTGTCGGTACCAAAGTCAGGTGTCAGAATCAAAGTCAGGTATCAAAGTCAGGTGTCAGAATCAAAGTGAGGTATCAAAGTCAGGTATCAGAGTAAGGTAATAAAGTCAGGTATCACTGTTGTAAAGAGCTATTAATCTGATGTTTGACTCTGATACCTGAGGATGTCCTTAATATGGACACTGTAACAGTGGAATGGATTAGGTCAAAGAATATTCATGTGTTAGAATGGCCCAGTCACAGTCCAGACCTAAATCCCATTGAGCATCTCTGGCAAGACATGAAAATTGCTGTTCATAGAGGCTCTCCATCCAATCTGGCTGAGCTTCAGCTATTTTGCAAAGAAGAATGGGCAAAAATCTCAGTCTCTAGATGCACAAAACTGGCAGAGACATACCCCAAAAGACTTGCAGCTGTAATTGCAACAAAAGGTGGCTCTACAAAGTATTGATATAGGGTGGCTGAATACTTTTGCACGTCACACTTTTCAGATTTTTTTTTTATTAAAATTTTGAAAACCATGTATCATTTTCCTTCCACTCACAATTATGTTCTACTTTGTGTTGGTCTATCACAGGGGTTGGCAACCCCCAGCACACATGCCAAGAGTGGCACGTGAGGGTTATTTCCCTGGCACGGCGACCCGAGTCCTCACCCAGCAGTTTCGATCGGACCAAACATGGCCGAAACGAAACTGCTATTATTATACTCAGGGGTCTCTTCAGAGACAGAAGCGCCCGAAGAGAACAGAGCCGCCGCGGAGCTCAGGGAAGGTGAGTAAGATTGTTTTTTATGTTTGTCACCTCTCTTGGCCCTCCGCTTATTATACTCTGGGGTCTGAAGAGCCCCCACAGTATTAATAATAGCTAGTGAGTGGCGAAAATTATAAATTATTATAAAAGTTAGAATATTATACTATTTGGAGGGGCCGCTATGGGACATAATACTGTGTGCAGGGGCCGCTATGAGACATAATACCATGTACAGGGGCCGCTATAAGACATAACAGGAGACATGAGACAGGGGCCGCTATGGGACATAATACCGTGTGCAGGGGCCACTATGGGACATTATTCTGTATTACGGTGTGTTTTCTGTATTACGGATGTGTTTTTGCACAGAAAACTAAGGCATTTTTTTGTGTGCAAAAATGCGCCATGTGAACGCAGTTTTACATCGAATTAAAAGTGGCCTAAGAATATAGCTGCATCCAGATACATAGTGTGTTTTCACAATAAGGATGCTGCCATATGGTGCTCCTGGACACATACATTTACCACTAATTGGGGGCTGTACATGTACTTTCATTGCTTCTAATCGGAAAGTAAAGGTGCGTCCCAGGAAATAGCAGTAAACGCATGAGTCCTAAAGCATCTGGTGGCAGCGCTTCTGTGTTATGGTTTGTGGTATATGACTTTAGTTTAGGGGTTGGCAGACTTACAATTATTGATCGGCACTCCGAGTACCTCATCTTTGATTTTTTTTTTTTTTTAAGTAAAATAGGCACGCCGAACAAAAACATTGCCTACCCTTGGTCTATCAATTATCTCAATAAAATACATTTAAGTTTGTGGTTGTAAGGTGACAAAATGTGAAAAGGTTTATGATGTATGAACACTTCTGCAAGACACTGTATACAGTATATGCATAGGGTGTCTTTTTTATGGGGCTAGATGTACTTTTTAGATATACAATTTTAGGGAATGTCTGTCGATTTGATGCTGATATGGCCATTTTGATTTTTTTTTTCCTGCTATGACGGGAAAAATATAATGATATACTTGTAGAATGGGCATTTTTGGATGTGGGAATGCATAGTTTGTTTATCTTTATTTGAGATCTAAGGAAAGAGGGGTGATGTGCGCTCCTGAGCAGCCGCCATATTTAAACACATGACTTCAGCCATAATAGTAGGGTGCATGTCGCGAAAGGGTTAAAGGGAGTCTGTCAGCAAGAAAAGTGATATCAGACTAATGACAGTACCTTGTAGGGTGGCTTCTAAAATTTCCAAAGAAGTCTGTCTTATTCTTTGGAATAATTAAGCTACATGGCACAATAAGAAAGACATCTTTGGAAAATGTAGAAGTTGCCCTACAAGGTACTGTCATTAGTCGGATACCACGTTTCCTGCTGAATGACTGCCTTTAAACATTAGTGTGGGGCACTGTGGGGACCTTTCTATTATACGTGGTGGCACACTGGAGGCATTTATACTATATGTGGGAGCACTGTGGAGGTCCATTATACTATATGTGGGGGGACATTATATTATATTTGGAGGCACTGTGGAAATCATATTACATGTGGGGGCCATTCTACTGAGTGAGAAGGCCATTATACTACATGTGGCACTGAATGGGCCATTATTCTACATGTGAGGGCACTGAGAGGGGCATTCTACTGAGTGTGAGGGCTAGTATATAACGTGGGGGCACTGAGGGGACCATTATACTACATGTGGGAGCACTGAGGTTGCCATTACATAACTGTTGACGGAGGCTGCAAACAAAGCTTTATTTTGTTAAAGGGGTATTCCCATGAGCATAATCGTATCTATATTTGTAGATAATTAAAAGTTAAACATTTTTGCAAATATAAGTAGTTAAAAATTCTGCAGAGTTTTAAAGATTTCCTCTAACTATCTTAGTGGTGACAGTCTGTTGTCTTGATCGGTTGCCAATGGATACGACCACGAATGCAGAAACTTTCTATGGTCTGGGACTTGTCAGGAACCCAGCCATGATTTTCTTATTCTACCTGGGTTATCAGACAGGGACACTACATGTATCAGAAGATATCCCGGCCACAATAAGGAAATCATGGCTGACTTTCTGACCTTAGAAAGGTCCTGCATTGATGGTCGCATCCACTGGCAACCGATCAAGATAACAACTTGTGACCACAAGATATTTAGAGAAAATCTTTAAAACTCTGCAAAATATTTAATTACTTATATTTGCAAAAATGTTTAACTTTTAATTATCTACAAATTTAAAAATAATTATGTTCGTGAGAATACCCTTTTAACATTTATAAGTGATCGCTATTTTGGGAGTACTCAGTTGGGACGTTTTCTTACTTCAGGGGGCTTCACTTGAATAAGCTGAGAAACACTAAGCTAGGGCATCAAAATTCCTTGCAAGCATCGACATAAAAACTGAAAATGTTCGCTGCAACTGTTAGGCTACAGGCACACTAACGTGTGCATCATAGGGAAAACGGCAGGGACAGTACCCTCCAAGGACCCATTCATTTCCTGCAGTGAGCCCAGTATGCAAAGCGGACATGAATAGGACCTGTCCAGAGTTCTGCCTCAGGCTCATGGACCTATAATAACATATGGGTGTGTCTTTTTATTTTTTATGTATTTTGCCTACAGTACTTGTATGGTCCCATAGAAAATAATGGATCATAAAGCACAGGCTACCATACTGGCAAAGCATAGGTTTCTCTCAGTGGCGTAGCTAGCAGGGGGGCAGAGGGGACGGTTGCCCCGGGCCCACTGACTCTGTGGGGCCCACCCCAGGACCGCCATTAAAACATGCTTTACTTTTAACTAGATCAGTGTCTGCAGACACCGATCTAGTTAAAACCCATCCTGCAACTAACTGTCTTGTAATCCGCAAGCCACTTCAGGACTGCGGTTTACAAAACACCGAGACCACAGATAGAACACGTCTGCTCTTGGCACAGGCGGATGCGATGATGTCACAGTATTGCGCCTCCTGAACTGAGACGCAGACGTCCTGTGCATGGACCCTGCGCATAGAGCACGGGTCAAGAAGAGGAGGCAGCGGCTCTGTTCATCAGGTTCGAAGGTAGGGGAGTATAACTTTTTTTTTTTTAGTGCAATTGTAGGTGTTTTAATAGTATAAGGGGGTAGTTAGGAGGGTGAATTATAACTATAAAGGAGGATTCATTAGGGGGCATTATGACGATGGGGGGGTCATTTATATAAGGGGACATTATGAACATAAGGTAGTCATTTATATAAGGGCTATTAAGGGGCATTATGAATACAAGGGGGGAGGTTATTTATAAAAGGGGTCATTAGGGGGCATCATTTATATAAGGGGGCATCATTTATATAAGAGGTCATTAGGGGCGCAGTATTTATGTCACGGGGAATCAAGGGCATAATATATGGGAGCAATTCATTTAATTAAGGTGGCACTTGGGCCTTATTAAGGCTAAGGCCCCACATAGCCGCTGCAGAAAAAAGGCGCTGCAGGAAAAAACGCGGCAGTAATGCATCGCGGTTTTTCCCACAGTGCTTTTCACAGAAAGTTTGTGCTTCCATTATACCTATAGAGAAACTACCAGCGTTTCCGTAGGTATCATTGACATGCTGAGATTTCCAAAACCGCGATGGTTTTGGAAATTGCAGCGTGTCCACTGCGCATATTTTTCTGCAATGTGTGGATCGGATTTGCTAGAACTGTCTAGGAACTGTAAAACGCTGCGTTTTTTCCACGACGTTTACACCGCGGCCAAACCACAGCGTTTACGCCACGTGCAGCCTCAGCCTTAAAGAGTTTTCCACCTCATTTTTATTGATGATCTATCCTCAGAATAAATCATCAATAAGAGATGAGTGAATCCCTACTGACCAGCTGTATGAAGGGGCCATGGCACCTGTTTATATCACACGCTGTCTGTTTATAATGACCGTGTCATGTATTTACAGTCTTGTCACATAGGCTGTAGTTACATTTCACGGACACTATGAAATGTATACTATATAAACAGAGAAGGGGTCACGGTACTTACACAGATACCACGGTCCATTCAAACAGCTGATCCTTGGGATCCCGGGTATTGGAACCCCACTAATTTTTTTTTTTACCTTTAAGTAGGAAACACCTGGAATATTATTAGCAAGGGACACTATTTATAGGGGGTACACAGGGAAGTTACTAATTTAAAGATGCACTTGGGGGTATTCATTATGGGGGGTTATATTATATATTTAATAATTGGGGGTAGCAGCAGGATGGGTGTGCAGGTAAGGACAATGTGGGGCAGGTGCCTGGAAAAGTGAGGAGCCAAAGATGTCTGTGCTGCAAACTTTACAGAGTTTGAAAGAAGTGGTCATGGCGGTCTAGATGTAAGAGACGGGAAATGGAACGATTAGCCAGAGACGTCACCGGTAAGTCACTAAATGTTACTGCCCTGTATTCAACTAAATCATCCGCAGAGCCCTGTGTAGAGCCGATATCTACCACTATATGGTCACCGTATAGTGATAATATCAGAATACCTAAGTTGGGGGCCACTTTGACATGTTCTCCCCCCTGTGCTGAACCCCTAGTTACGCCTCTGGTTTCTCTGCATGGAGCCAGTTTTGCTATGGGGGTCTTATGATACCTGCCTTTGGACATTTATTGCATAACACGTGAATCTGGCAGAAATGACATGTGTAAATCATACAACAGCATACATGGTGTGTTCATGTGTTCTCGGATGTAATACATCTACTCACCACATCATGCCTGGCAGCGGACAAGACATAGAAGTGCTCTGTTACTCGTGTCTCTTACCCAGAGCAGGAAGAGGCGGTGCTGATATTTTAACCACATAATCGCCAAGTGTTTATGTCACACACAAGCGGAACCTGAGATGGGTAGAAGCCGCCCGCTCTCCTAGCCAGCTGTGAGTATTCTGCCCACATAGGTCATGGTGCGCAGCGACAGGGCGAGGGAATGAGACGCTGCCACACGGACTGACATCAGTCACTGCTAATAGCGGCTGATGGGTTACAGCTGGGATCACACAGGTGTCCTTCACTCTCTGTGGCCATGGCACTGGAGGAAGCCTCTGCTTCTTGTGAGTGGGGTCACTTACACGCTGCTGCCTCCTATAGTGTCAAGCATAGGAGTAGGAAGAGAGTGTTGTGCTATAAATAGCCATTTGTTCTCTGTGCAGCGGAGTAGTGAGCGCTCTTCTCGGACCATCTGTCACCATGTTGTGTTCTGTAAAATGGAGGTTTGTGGAGATAATCTAGTTCATATGTGCTAGGATATGGAAGCTCAGTGGCTCTTGTGTTGCTTCTATATGGCATTATAGATGCTTCTCCACAAGGCACAATTTATTGTCCTTGTATCATATATGCCATCAGATAAGCCAGTGCCACTTATTTGCATCACCTTCTTTTTCTATGTGGGCGATACATACTCATTTTTCATGTCTACAGACCTGTAATATCGCCTTTACCTCGGAAACTACAAGATTTTTTCAGTATGAAGTATTCCTTGTGGATTTGTGGTAATTTTCCAAATAAAATCGTCCCCAAAAAACTCTCATCTGGCGATTTTTGAGGAGCTGAACATAGTCTTAAAGGAGTTGTCTGGGATAAAAGCTAATTAATAGACTAATCTAAATACCGCCCCCCACCTACTTTCTAAATGTATCAAAAATGTATATTTACCCATATCCCTGGGGCGGTCATGTGCGGTCCACTCCATTATACTTACCTCTCTTACCTCTCTTCCTTCCAGGCTTCCTCCTGCGAGACGGCTCCTCCCTCTTTTCTGATTGCCGGTGCTCGCAACAGTCCCATTGCTGCTCTGTAGCCGATAATCCACCTCTACTGCGCAGGTGTACGAGCAGCTCCCACGCCTGCGCAGTAGAGGTGGATCGTCAGCTACAGAGCAGCGCTGAGACTACCTCATGCGCCGGCAGAATCAGAAAAGAGGGAGAGGTCTTCCTGCAGGAGGCAGACTGGAAGGAAGTCACGTAAGTATATTGGGTCGAATAAAATTATGCGCATGGAAAACCTTACCTCTTTCCTGCATGATACGATTGAAGTTTTCAACAAAACCTGGTTCTATTGGATGGAATTCCTGCGCTCTAGAGAATACCTGTCGCTTTTCGGTTCTGAATTCGCCACGCAGGCTTGGAGCAGGCCTTAGGAACGACTGCTCGACACTGCTGGTCTTCCTGATTTACATCCCCCCAACAATCCCCGGGGTGGTTGCGCCCTCGCTGATGAGGGTCTGGTCCTCTACTTTTTTTTTTTTCTCTTTCATTCCCTTTGTTCTTTCTTTGTCTCTCTTCCTCCGCATTCTCTCTTCGCTCCTCACTTTTTCCCCCTCTCCCTTGTTACTCTTCCACTCTTCTGGACTGAGCAGGCAATCCTCACAGCTCAGCGTCATCACTGGGCTGTAAGGAACACCCCCTCTGACAGTACAGGGCTATGGACAAGTACAGAGAGAGGGGGCATTCCTACCGCCCAGTGATGACGCTGAGCTGTGAGGAACGCCCCCTCAGTACAGAGCAATGGACAAGTACTGTCAGGGAGGGCGTTCCTCACAGCCCAGCTAGACTGTCAGGAACGCCTTTCTGACGGTGAACAGTGACATTAAGACCCCCGATATCTCCAGCCCTGGGGCATATAACAGGAAAGCTGACAGTGTGCTGAATTCAGCATGCTGTCTAGCGGTATGTAAAACCACATATACATAAGGACGTGAAAGGTCCTCTTTAAGGCTGAGGCCCCATGTTGCAGATTTTGCTGTGGTTTTTTTGAGCCAAAGACAGGAGTGGATTGATCAGAAGGCAGAAGTATAAGAGCTTCCTATATATTAACCCCCTGGATGCTGTGATCAATAGCGATCACAGCATCCAGGGGTTCTGGGGGCAAGATCGCCCCTCAGAACCTGCAATCTGAATCGTGGGTGGTCTGAGGTACGATCTGTTCCCCGGAACCCCTGGATGTCGCGATCGCTACTGATCTAGGAACTAATGTGCGATGTTCTGCAATACTATGTATTTCAGTACATTGCACTGGGGATCTGAGATCCCAGCTTCAAGTCTCCTTGTGGGACATGTAAAAAAAAAAAAAAAAAAAAAACCCACACACATAGTTTAAAATTCACAATAATAGACAAACAATAAAAAGTTTAAAAAACCCACCTTTATATTTAAAAAAAAAAAAAAACATAATGTAAACAAAAGTAAATAACCATGTTAGGTATCCCATTTGCGTATAAGTAACCTGCTATCCAAACATAGTGTTATTTATCTGAAACGGTGAATGCCGGAAAAAAAAAATATATGTGCAAATTAGCGTATTTTGGTCACTTTGCATTCCCCAAAAAAACAAAAAATAATAAGAAGTGATCAAAAAGTCATACATACCAAACATTGGCACCAATAAAAAGTACAACTTGCCTTGCAAATAAAGACCCAGAAAAATCGTTCATTTCAAAAAGTAACATCTTATATTTGTAAACGTGGTGAAAACATAATAAAATATAAATATTTTAATATTAATTCAGAGTGAATGCCGTAAAAAACAAGATGCAAAAAAAAATGATAGAATTGTGTGTTATTTCTCATGGATCCCCAAAAAACATAAATAAAAGCTAATCAAAACATTATATTTACCCCAAAATGGTGGCAAATGAACATCTCGTCCTGCAAAGAATAAGACCGCACATAACTATGTTGACAGAAAAATTGAAAAAGTTATGAATTTTGGAAGACTGGGAGGAAAAATATGAAAAAGTTGCGATCATTAACGTACAAACTACCCTGCGTCCTTAAGGGGTTAACTCCTGTGTTTGTTAGTTATGTGGTAGGCTTGCAGCACTTTTTGCTCGTATAAACAGACTGATTAGGTTATGCTCACGCAGAGTTTAACAGTCACCACCATTTTTGAGTTTTGCATTTTCATTTCTAATTCCCAGCTTCCAAAAGCCATAACTTTTTTTTTTTTTTTTCTCTCTTTATGAGGGCTTATTTTTTGTGGGACAAATTGTACTTCGTAATGGTACCATTTCATATTCTGTATAATGTACTGGGAAGCTGGAAAAAATAAAAATGGGGTGAAATTAGTTAAAAACAGTTAAAAAACCATTTTCTTATGGGTTTTATTTTTACATTGTTCACTGTATGGCATACATTGTTCAATTATACTCTTCAGGTTGCCACAATCACAGCAATGTCAACTTTACATAGTTTTAGTTATGTATTAAAATATGTACAAAAATTAAAACTTTGAAAAATGCAAAAAAATTTTAGTCACCATATTCTGACAACTGTAACTTTGTTTCTGTGTAGAGTTACGGACACAAACGGAGCCTCCTCCATCTGGCATCTGTTCCCATTGACTGTCTGATTGGCTTTCTACCATCATGTTTGTTTACTTTTCTAATGTATTCATGCAGGACTTTTTCTTCTGTCAGAAAAGTAAAAAATGTTTTTTACATTGGGGTGAATGCAGATGGACATCTGACAGAGGGGGCTCTGTCACACAGTAATCCAAATGTGCTAGTCGAAGAAGTAATAGGGCCAGAGGAAGCCTGTGGATCTTTCAAAATGGCCATTGCCCACATTTACTGAATGTGCCAGTGTTCTTATACCATGCTACTGATCAGAAACTGATGGCCTGTCCTGAGGATAGCTCATCACTATGAAAATTGTCTGGGGGCCTGGAAAACCCCTTAATGCCCACACCCAGACTGGCAGTTGACATGTGTTTATAATTTGCACTTATATCTTTAAAGGGGTTGTCTGGGATATTTTATTATTGTGGCAGGAGGCTGGGGAAGGTGGGGAAAAAAAAAAACAACCTGACCTGTCCCCTGTGCTCTGGTGTCCCAGGCCGCTGGTCGGTCTGGGCACAGGACGTCACTCATGCATGTCACAGATGTCATCCCAGTTCCTTTCCTTAGGCTACTGATTGGCCTCAGCAGTCACATGTGGCAGGGACTTCTGCTGGAAAAGCCCTGGGCTGCTGGGAGTGTACAGCTGCCTGGGGCACTGGAGCACCTTGGACAGGAGAGTATGTTTTATTTTTTTTCACCTTCCCCGGCCTCCTGCCACAATACCAGAGGACTAGAACAACAGACAGGTGGACCGCTAAAACAACAGACACGTATGGAACTCGATGGACCCCATTGACTATAATGGGGTCTGTTGATGTCAGTTGCTTTTAAACTGAAAGAGCTGGATGAAAAAGTCATGTGTGCAGGACTTTTTCATGCACAGATTTCAGGCGGACATTGCGATGGAGACTCTGATGCAGAGGTGAACATAACCTTAGCTGCTACATCGCTTCAGCATCTACAACATATTCATTCCACGTCCGCAGCAATGATGCATGGCCGTGTGTGTCCCTTCCTGCTAATCATACAGCCACAATGCTGAATGGTTCAGCACACCTCCATCTACCACATCTGTCTCCCAGAGGCCTTTAGCAGATGTGTCATGTAACAATGTGAACAATCAAGCAGTTTCAGTCACAGGCGTGCAGGAAAGCAAAAGAACAGACTATCAGCAGGTGAAATAATATGTGTAAAACTTAACATTTATTCCACAAAATAAAAATCAGAACCATGTGGTTCCACAAAACTGATCCATGCTTAAAAAATGCCATGTATGATGATATACACCACCAGCAAAAGTCCAAATACCATCTAAAACAGCATCATAGATAAATTGAAACGGTCTTATTGGGTCTCGAGGAGATGAGAGGGATGTTGTATCCCACTTCACTTCAGGGTCTCCTAGGTTCACATTGGGAGGTTTGTACAGCCACAAATGACTTCTGTCCTTACAAGAACAATCCTGTTACTGTCTCTGCACAAAATAACTTGACCCTTTCTCCACAGAATAACCTTCCACGCGTTTCATTTATCTCTCATAGACTCATCAGGAGAGTGATAAATACTCAAGGCGAGGCCATATGATGTCCCCTACATAACAGCCTATACTAGGCTAAAGCAGAAAAGGTATATAACATAATTATATGAAACATGCAACGGAATGATTGTCATTTAGGCCCCCAAGTTTAATCTTGCCCAGGGTAATTCCAGCATGCCTCACTTTGGAGCATCTTACAATCAAAATTCCCTCCTCCGGGGCCTGGTGACACCACTTCTACCCTCTGAAATCTGAGGTACTGTGAATGACCTGCAAGACATTCCCAAACGTGAAGAGCAATCAGTGTATCAGCCTTATGTCCAACATCATTGATCTGGTCTCTTACCCTCCTATGGAATTCCATGATCATTTTACCCACATATTGGGCCCCGCAGGCACTGATTTTTAAATAGACCACACCGGATGTCTTACATGTCACCCAGCCCCTCATGAAATACAACTTACCAGTGCTCAAACTATTGAATAATTTGCTGACTGATAGAAAGTTGCACGTATTACATGAGCCAAATCTGTACATGCCAGTCTACCTGCAGGATTGTTGGTAGCTGTGAACCAGGTTATAACACAAATTGGGGCCTCTCTGGAATGTAATTGTTAGCGCATCCCCCACCAAATTTCTAGTGTCAGCAATAATCTTGCAATGTCTCCCAAACCTGCCAGAAGGCAGCGGAGGGTTTCCAGGTCTGAATCGTGGACCGGTGAGTAAAAATTATCGGCCACTACTCTGTGTGGGGAGATAATAGGGGGTCATATACTGTGTGGGTGGGGTTTAAAAGGTGTCATAAACTGTGAGAGGGCCATAAATAGGGGGATCATATGCTGTGTGGGGGCGTAAAAAAAAAAAGAAAAAAAAAAGGGGGTTCATATACTGTGGGGGGCGAAAAATGGGGGTTATATACTGTGTAATTGACAAGAAAAAGGGGGTCATATACTGTGTGATTGGCCAGGAAAAGGGGATCATATACTGTGTGATGGGCCAGAAATACATATAATATAAATATAACTCATTATTTTTTTTATTTTTTTTTTTTTTACTAGAGCTACAAATATCACAAAATTATGGATATTTCTGGATGTGACACGCCACCCGAGTTAAGTTAGGTTTTTTTTTACGAATTTTGACACACCGAGCCTAAAAGGTTAGCCATCACTGTACTAGGTAGTCTCCCAAGTTGTTACAATTAGTTGTTACAATTATGGTGCACCCAAAAGGTACTGGCACTTCGGGATACCTTCACGCAAAGATCTCAGGTGCCAACATAACAAACTGTTTGTGGCCGATTGTTTGCGAAACACCATAATCAATAATCTACCAGACAGTGACTTCATTATCTGCAAATGCAAGAAGGTGGTCCTCTTTTCTTGGATCCTAGATGTAAACAACAAATCAAGTTCAATAATGTTGAGCATACTCACAGATTTTCCAGACTCATCCCTGGTGCCACCCCATCATCATTGAACCGCTGCCACTTTGGGTCATTGTGGAAACGTATCAGGAGTATATTAAAGATATAAGTGCAGATAATAAGCAAATATCCATTGCCAGTCTGGGTGGGTGCCTTATAAGGTATATGCCTCTGGTGGTGGATGTGGAATTAGGATACTGACTGAAGGGAGTAATCCAGCTAGATGCTATACAGCTCTACCCTTCTATCTCGGCACCCTACCTTTTAGGGACAACTATTTGTTTGGCTTGATCTTACCCCTGTTATTTTTAATATTTATTCAATAAAGTGGATTTTTAGCTTTCTACTAATCAGGCAGTATGTTTGTTTTTGTTTCATTAGAACATGAACATTGTATTTCTAGTTATTTTTTGAAGCTTTAGTTACGGATTCTGCGTCTCACAGGGTAGGAGACAGCCCGCTTTATTACCCCATTCATAAAAGGATTGTTAACCCAGTCTCTGTTGCTTGTGCTCAAGGAGGGTTTAATCTCATGACGCATCCCCGTCAGGGCAGTGAGAGTGGAATGTTGGAGGGTTTGTTTATGTTGTGCCTCTAGAGTACTCAGAGTCTTAGGAGATATTTAAGTTTCATGCCCACTTTACGTTTGAGCCTGGCTCCATATTTTATTAAAACCCCCCTCACGACACACTTCAGTGCCTCGCACTGAATAGGCGGAGAGATATCGTCCTATAAGTGATCATGTGCAAAGTTAGTAATGGAGAGTTTAAGATCTGCCAGACATTGAGCATCACACAAGAGCGACTCATTAAGAGTTCAGACTTCTAGTAAGGGGATGAAGGCTAAGAGAGCAGGTGACAGGTGCATGATCAGAGAGGAAGGTGTTACCAATGTTGGCTGAGGTCACTTGCGGCAGGACGGCATGAGGGAGGAATATATAGTTCAGTCTGCTGTACGAATGATGACATGATAATAAAAGGGTGCAAGATGCACCAGACATCGCACAGAAGCATAGAGTTCAGGAGTTTACGGAACCTATTGAGAGCGTTATAGGGAACTGGAGACTTACCTGATGAGGAGCCTATCAGGGGATTGATGGTTAAATTAAGGTAACTAAGGTAGCTAAAGTGTAGGTAACCCCGTAAATCTCACACACTACAAAAAGGAATTGGGCCTCAGATCAGAGACGGGGTCAAGTGGTTTAATAGGGAAGTTTTTGTGGAAGAAGATGGGCCCCCCTTTAGTCTTTCCCTGGGTACTGCTATTATGGGACCATACTGAGTAGTACCGACTTTTAATGGTCAGCGTGTGGGAGGAAAGGAAGTGGGTCTTCTGTAGACATAGTATATGGACCCTGCGTTTGTGTGTCGTATAAGATTTGTGAATGCTTTTCAAGAGTGTTCAGGCCTTTTACATTAAAGGATGACACAGAGATGTCTAACAGAGGAGGAGGGAAAGGGATAGGGAAGCAGGGAGGTCAGGGAAGAGAGTGGTGTGGAGCGCGGGTAGGGTACAGCTAGAAAAGGAACTGTAAGAGGAAGAGTGAAAGGAGAGGGACAAGATACAATAAATTAGAATATCAAAATTTTTTTTTTTTTAGTAATTCAATTGAAAAAGTGAAACACATACAGTACAGACCAAAACTTTGGACACACCTTCTCATTCCAAGATTTTTCTGTATTTTCATGACTATAAAAATTGTAGATTCACACTGAAGGCATCAAAACTATGAATTAACACATGTGGAATTATATACTTAACAAAAAAGTGTGAAACAACTGAAAATATGTCTTATATTCTAGGTTCTTCAAAGTAGCCACCTTTTGCTTTGATTACTGCTTTGCACACTCTTGGCATTCTCTTGATGAGCTTCAAGAGGTAGTCACCTGAAATGGTTTTCACTTCACAGGTGTGCCCTGTCAGGTTTAATAAGTGGGATTTCTTGCCTTATAAATGGGGTTGGGACCATCAGTTGTGTTGTTCAGAAGTCAGGTGGATACACAGCTGATAGTCCTACTGAATGGAGTGTTAGAATTTGTATTATGGCAAGAAAAAAGCAGCAAAGTAAAGTAAAACGAGTGGCCATCATTACTTTAAGAAATGAAGGTCAGTCAGTCCGAAAAATTGGGAAAACTTTGAAAGTGTCCCCAAGTGCAGTGGCCAAAACCATCAAGCGCTACAAAGAAACTGGCTCACATGAGGACCGCCCCAGGAAATGAAGACCAAGAGTCACCTCTGCTGCAGAGGATAAGTTCATCCAAGTCACCAGCCTCAGAAATCGCAGGTTAACAGCAGCTCAGATTAGAGACCAGGTCAATGCCACACAGAGTTCTAGCAGCAGACACATCTCTGCAACAACTGTTAAGAGGAGACTGTGTGCAGCAGGCCTTCATGGTAAAATAGCTGCTAGGAAACCACTGCTAAGGACAAGCAACAAGCAGAAGAGACTTGTTTGGGCTAAAGAACACAAGGAATGGACATTAGACCTGTGGAAATCTGTGCTTTGGTCTGATGAGTCCAAAGTTGAGATCTTTGGTTCCAACCACCGTGTCATTGTGCGATGCAGAAAAGATGAATGAATGGACTCTACATGCCTGGTTTCCACCGTGAAGCATGGAGGAGGAGGTGTGATGGTGTGGGGGTGCTTTGCTGGTGACACTGTTGGGGATTTATTCAAGATTGAAGGAATACTGAACCAGCATGGTTACCACAGCATCTTGCAGCGGCATGCTATTCAATCCGGTTTGCGTTTAGTTGGACCATCATTTATTTTTCAACAGGACGATGACCCCAAACACACCTCCAGACTGTGTAAGGGCTATTTGACCAAGAAGGAGAGTGATGGGGTGCTACGCCAGATGACCTGGCCTCCACAGTCACCAGACCTGAACCCAATCGAGATGGTTTGGGGTGAGCTGGACCGCAGAGTGAAGGCAAAAGGGCCAACAAGTGCTAAGCATCTCTGGGAACTCCTTCAAGACTGTTGGAAGACCATTTCAGGTGACTACCTCTTGAAGCTCATCAAGAGAATGCCAAGAGTGTGCAAAGCAGTAATCAAAGCAAAAGGTGGCTACTTTGAAGAACCTAGAATATAAGACATATTTTAAGTTGTTTCACACTTTTTTGTTAAGTATATAATTCCACATGTGTTAATTCATAGTTTTGATGCCTTCAGTGTGAATCTACAATTTTTATAGTCATGAAAATACAGAAAACTCTTGGAATGAGAAGGTGTGTCCAAACTTTTGGTCTGTACTGTATAATATATTGAGTCATTACAAACAGAGTGAACTTTTTCAAGTGTTTATATCTCCAGCCCCGGGGCACATACCAGGAAAGTCGGCAGTGCGCTGTTGGCTTTCTAGTGGTATGTAAAACAGCATATACATGAGGACGTGAAAGGTCCTCTTTAATATGCTTTGATACAGCACTCTGTGAACAGCCAGCTTCTTTAGCAATGACCTTTTGTGGCTTACCCTCCTTGTGGAGTGTGTCAATGACTGCCTTCTGGACATCTGTCAAGTCAGTAGTCTTCCCCATGGTTGTGTCCCCTACTGAACCAGACTAAAGGGACCTATTTAAATGCTTAGCAAGCCTTTGCAGCTGTTTTGGGTTGATTATTCTAATTTTCTGAGATAATGACTTTTGGGTTTTCCTTGGCTGTAAGCCATAATCATTAACATAAATAAACACTTGAAAAAGTTCACTCTGTTTGTAATGACTCAATATAATATGTGTTTCACATTTTGATATTCTAATTTATTGAGATGCACTTGTAGCTGCCCGCAAGGGGGGCTACAGTTGGCAAGCACAAGTCTCGAGGTAGGCCTTAATATTGGCCACCAAACTATGTGGGGTCATGGTAGGCACAGCAGAGGCCTCAGGCATTTGAGAGAAGTACAAAAAATGGACACAATTAGTGGGAGAAGATGAGAGAGGCAAATGAGTAATCAGGGGAATACAGTATCAAACTAGCAAAACAGTGGAACATGGAGGTCACCTAACAGGAGGCATCTCAGGCGGGGTGATCTTGGTCAGGAGCCGTTTGTCGCCTGTGACAGGAACGTTGTGGCTGAGGAGAATGCAGATTGCGTCTAACTTCAGTATCTGCGATGGTGGAGTGGTTCTTGGCCAGTTCAGGGTCACCCAGGAGTTTCTCCTAGCTTGGGAGAAGAAGTGGAGGAAGATCCAAGGACTGCAGAAAGGCGGGCAGGTCATCTGGGGAGGAAAGGACCAACATCCTGTCTCTAAGTCGAACCTGAAGGACAAATAGGAAACCCCAGCAATTCAGAATTCTTCGTTCTCGGAGGAGTGTCAGCAGCGGTTTCAATGAGGTTCTTTGTTGCAGAGTGTGGTGGGACAGGTCTGGAAAAAGGTAAAGATGAGCCCCGTCAAAGTCAATTAGTTTTTTCTCCTGGGCCTTCAATATGATCTCCTCTTTAAGGGCATAGTAGTGTACCCTACTGATAACATCACGAGGTTTCGCTGGGTCTGAGTTTCGAGGTCTGCAGAGCACGATGAGCACGATCAATCTCGATGCAAGTGGCAGCTAGTTGGCCAGGCAACATGTTAGAGATACCAGTGAGAGTGGGGATGAGGTCAGAGGGTGGCGTGGCTTCAGGCAGACCACAGATCATGATATTGTTGCATCGGTTGCGGTTCTCAATATGCTCAACATGTGCCATAAATTTGCAATACTGAACAGTAGCAGAGGAAGAAGACTTTTGTAGAGATTGTATCAAGGCAAACACTGAGGTCTGAAACAGCTTCTGGTTGTCTATTTGCTGTTACAGGTTAGCTATATCTGTCTTGACCTCCTTAAGATCCTGACACCAGGCCCTTTTCAAGTCAGAAGCAAGATCATCCATATCCCTTTTACTGGGAAGGTCGGGCAAGCAGAGCTTGTAGTTCAGGTGGTCCTGGAGGGATTGTGCGGCCACATCGGTTGGTGGTAGATGCAGAACGGAAGAAGAGCCCATGGCCGGACAGGGAGCGCTGGAGGGCACTCCATATCTGTTCTTGCGGCAGGTCGGGGGTGGGGGGGCATCGTCCTCTTCTGGGGATAAGTCTGTGTCTCAAGATGGCAACTGACGCCTTGCATGGCGTCCCTTGTCTGCTGGGGACTGAGTGACTTCTTGGTTGGGGGGGGGGGCTTATGCCCCAGTCTAAATATACAAATATTACCCTGTTTTTGAAAAATGCAATGTGTTAATTTTAGCTGTGGAATTGTGAGCATTTTCCTTATATATCTAATAGGGGAAGGAAACAAGTGGAGAAAAATGCAGCAAAAACTCAATAAAAAAGCACTGCAGAAAAAAAAGTGATGTATTTTTGCTGCATTTCTGCTATGTGGGGCCTTAGCCAGAAGGTTTTTCCGACGAGGAAAACTGCTCAAAATCTGCCCCAGATAAACACTCTAAAGCAGGGGTAGGCAACCTTTTTTGTTCGGCGTGCCGATTTTAATTAAAAAAATGAAAGATGAGATACTCGGAGTGCCGGTCAATAATTGTAAGTCTGACGACCCCTATACTAAAGTCATATACCACAAACCATGTCACAGAAGTGCTGCCACCAGATGCTTTAAGACACATGCGTTTACTGCCATTTCCTGGGATGCTCCTGTACTTTCCGATTAGAAGCAATGAAAGTCCATGTGCAGCCCCCAATAAGTGGTAAATGTATGTGTCCAGGAGCACCGTATGGCAGCATCCTTATTGTGAAAACACACTACAGGTATGTATCTGGATGCAGCTATGGAACTTTTTCTTCAATGTAAAACTGCGTTCACATGGTGAGTTTTTGCACAAAAAAATGCCCGTGTTTTCTGAGTAAAAACACATCCATAATACAGAAAAGGTAGGAGTGACTCCAAAAAAGAGAGGTAGGGGAACACGCTTCACCAAGGTTGCTTTAATAAACTCTAAAACACAACGCGTTTCGAGGATCAATGGTCCTCTTTATCAAGCACACACTTCTGCTATAATTATCCGATGACGATCCGTTTCCCCATTTCCAGAAACGGATCGTCACTACTACATCCCCCCCCCCCCCCCTGCATGCACTCCATCATACTTGCCTTACCTTCCGGGCTTCTTCCTGCGGGACGGCTCCTCCTTCTTTTCTGACTGCTGCCGCTTCTCCCAGCGCTGATCTGTGCACTGCTGCCGATAATCCACCTCTACTGCGCAGTTCCCACACATGCGCAGTAGAGGTGGATAGTCGCTACAGAGCATCGTTGGGAGAAGAGCGTGCACCTACAGTATCAGTAAAGGAGGGGCACAGGAAAAAGCCATGAAAGGGAGAGAGGTAAGTATATAATGGGGTCGGGGGGTTAAGCTGAGTAGGTAGGGAAGGGCTAGTAGTGGGCGGGATAGCTAGAGAGACAGGGAAAGGGGTGTATGGGAGGGAGAGAGGAAGGAGGGGGGAGTAAGGTGAGAGGGGTTAGTGTGGAAGTTACATAGGAAGCACGAAGCTGAACCATGTAAACAAATGCAGAAGATACCAGGAGCTCCCAGAGACACCCAGAAATCACTCAAAACACGGCTAAAGGTATATGGGTGCATTTATTAACCCATTAATAGTAGTGAAAGAGTGAAGAAATCAGGGGATACCTTTTAGAAGCTAACTGAGTATATTTGATAGTAAGCTTTCGAGAGTACTAGCTCCTTTCATCCGACATGGTGTTATACAAGAAACTGAAAATTCACAAACTTTTTATACACTAAAGACATGGACCTTCAAAGGATCTTAGAATCCTTAAAAAAACTAAATGCAATATAAGTAGAGAAGTTATTTACAACAGGTCAGGAAATAAACAATCTGGAAACTTGTGGGGGATCAGTAATTCTTGCTGTTATCTGTTTGCTATTAGGTGGTGATTTGTGATCCTCACAGTTCATACATAGTGTGACATGAAGCTGGCATGAATATTAAGTCCAAATTGCAGAACTTGAAATTTTTGCATTAACTTGTACTCCCATTCTTTCCTCTCATTCTGTGTCTTAAAATGTCCCATTAAAACCACAACCCGCAAATGTTCAATAGAGTGGTCTTCTCCGGAGAAATGTGCGGCCACTGGGAGACCTGTTCTGCTGTTATTAATGGTGAATCTGTGTGAGTTCATGTGTTGACTGAGTCTCTGCCCTGTTAATAGCACTAACAGACATTTAAAAAAAAAAAACATTTTTTGCCCGGAAAAACCCTTTAAACTAAAAACTGAGTATGATCCTTGAAATACTACAACTGCAAAAAGTAATCTCTTATTCAGTTGTATTTATGAAAAAATTAAAAAGTTATGGCTCTTAGTAGGGCTGGGCAATTATGACCTAAATCAAAATAACGATTAATTGGGCATTTTACCTCGATTTCCGTTTAATGGCAATTATTTAGGTCACGGTCCTGTTAAACCATCTTTCTTTTACAGTACGAGTTGGGCGAACCTTGCGGGATTTCTCTTGCAAGGTTCACCCGGCGGTTTTGTTTGAACTGAATGTAGCCAAACAGAGTATAATAACCAAAGGACCAGGGGAGGTGATCAAACCTAAAAAACCGTCTTACTCACCTATCCTAGGCTACAGCGCTATTGCCTGCTGTCTTCAGCACTTTTGACTAAATCACAGACCTCAGCAGTCTCTGATGTCAGTCAGAAGCGCTGAAGAGAACAGGGAGATGCGCTGGAGCCCTGAAGAACATGTTATTTTGTGTTTGATCACCTCTCCATTATACTCTAGGGTCTAGTGTTTAATCAAAGTTTATTGAAGCAAATTTTTAAAAACAGTAACAAATAACATTCTAGATAAGGATAACGTTGAAACAGGAAAAAGAAAAGAGGTAGAGTCCAATACAGGACTATGAATAATCTGTGATACTCTGGAGTCTATTAGCATGTTCGGTCTGAACAAAACTGCAGGTAGAACCTCGCAAATATTGAAATAACCAACGTGAACAGAATCACATTGGTTATCGTGGTTGATGTTCGATTCCAGTTATTTTTCACCCAGCCCTAGCTCTTAGTATGTGACAACAGAAAAACACAAATAAATGGTTTGGTTATCAAGGAGCAAAATGGGCCAGTCATTAAGGAGTTAAGGCATTTTTAGAGCCTGATGAAACCATGTAAGCAAGGCACTGATTAACCAACAAATCTTTTACACAGCTACAAAAATAGCCTGTCAGCAGCTTGTCTCTGTGAACTGTATGGGGACTTTGTATGGTAATGAATTGCAATGCATTGTAAAATTACTACACTACTTAGTGCAGTCTGTAATACAAGTCAATAGGAGACAAGCCTGGGAGCCTACAAGAGACTCCTGGCTGTCTTGTTATTGGATTGCTGCAGCCTAAAATGGCTGCGCCTTTGCTCCACCGGGAAAATGGTGCCTCAGCCATCTTTGACTGAGGCTATAGGGGTTAAGGAATCATGGGCACTGCCCGCTCCTGAACACCCGCCATATTTAAATACCCGACAACCACCATAATAGTACGGCAGATGTTGGGAAGGGGTTAAATGGAATATGTTACCAGAACCCAGCATGTCAACCCAGCCCGGGAGATAGATTGGTTAGGGTTACCTGAATCAAACATTGTTTTCCCTTATGAATCTGTGCCTTCTTGTCGATATCACCATTTTTGTCAAATGTGCCATTTGGAAAAGTTAGGTCTATAATATGTGAGCAATAAAGCGGCTATGTTACGCCAATCTGAAACCGGCCCTAGTTATCACATTAGTTAGGTATAGAGGTTATAAATATTCATTAAGAGTTACAATATTTATAGGGGGATGTAAGCCCCTATTTAATTTGCATGCACAAAATTGGTTGGCGCATTTTTGCTATTATGTCGTTTCTTTAACACCTGAACCTGTAAATATACAGTTGAAACCAGAAGTTTACATAGACTATATAAAAAGACACATATGCATGTTTTCTCACTATCTGATATGAAATCAGAATAAGCCTTTCCCGTTTTAGGTCATTTAGGATTACCAAAATTATTTATATTTGCCAAATGCCAGAATAATGAGAGAGAGAATTTTTTAAGGCATTTTTATTACTTTCTGCAGTCAAAAGTTTACATACTAATGAAATGTAATTGGTACCATTGCCCTTAAACTGTATAACTTGGGTCAAACGTTTTGGATATCCTTCCACAAGCTTCTCACAATAGTTGGTAGGAATTTGGGCCCATTCCTCCTGACAGAACTGGAGTAACTGAGCCATGGTTGTAGGCCACCTTGCTCGCACCTGCCTTTTCAGCTTTGCCCTTAAATTTCCAATAGGATTGAGATCAGGGCTCTGTGATGGCCACTCCAAAACATTGACTTTGTAACCAGTTTGGCAGTATGCTTCGGATCATTGTCCATTTGGAAGACCCATTTGCGCCCAAGCTTTAACTTCCTGGCTGATGTCTTGAGATGTTGCTTCAGTATTGCCACATAATGTTCTTTCCTCATGATGCCATCTACTGTATTTTGTGAAGTGCACCAGTCCCTCCTGTAGCAAAACAACCCCACAACACGATGCTGCCACCCCCGTGTTTCACAGTTGGAATGGTGTTCTTAGGCTTGCAAGCTTCTCTCTTATTCCTCCAAACGTAACGATGGTTGTTATGGCCAAATAGTTCAATTTTAGTTTCGTCAGACCACAGGACATGTCTCCAAAAATTAAGGTCTTTGTTCCTGTGTGCATTTGCAAACATTAATCTGGATTTTTTATGTTTCTTTTGGAGTAATGGCTTCTTCTTGGAAGAGTGGCCTTTCAGCCCATGTTGATACAGTACTTGTTTCACTGTGGATAATGACACACTCTTGCCAGCTTCAGCCAGCGTCTTCACAAGGTCTTTTACTTTTGCTCTTGGGTTGATATGCACATTTTGTACCAAAGCACGTTCATTTCTGGGACACAGAACCCGTCTCCTTCCTGTGCGGTATGATGGCTGGACATTCCCTTCTTGTTTGTATAATTGTTTATACAGATGAACGAGACACCTTCAGGTATCTGGAAATTGCACCCAAGGATGAACCATACTTGTGCAAGTCCACAATTCTCTTCCTGATATCTTGGCTGATTTCTTTAGATTTTGCCATGATATTACACTAAGAAGCAGTGTGTTTCAGGTGTACCTTTAAAATACACCTATAATAACTCAGATGTTTCCAATAAACCTATCAGATGCTTCCAAAGACATGACATCACCATATGGGCTGTCCCAAATTGTTTAAAAGCATAGTAATCTTAGTGTATGTAAACTTTTGACTGCAGAAAGTAAAAAAAAATGCCTTAAAAAAATTCTCTCTCTCATTATTCTGGCATTTCACAAATATAACTAATTTTGGTAATCCTAATTGACCTAAAACGGGAAATGTTTATTCTGATTTCATGTCAGATAGTGAGAAAAACATGCATATGTGTCTTTTTATATAGTGTATGTAAACTTCTTGTTTCAACTGTGTGTGTGTGTGTGTGTATATATATATATATATATATATATATATATATATATATATATATATGTGAATTCCTCACATCTTTCAGTCTTTTGGAAAGTACTTTTGCAGAAAGTTGTTGCTTGAGCGTGCACTTTAGTGGCAAATTTGAATTTTTGTGAAATTTTTGCTTGTAATCTCTGTTTGCTACAAAGTTGCATGAAGGTGGCTGTATATATGAAATATTAAAGGGGTTTTCCAGGCAAAACATTTAAAAAAAAAAAAAAAAAAAAAAAAGGTCTATTAGTGCTATTAATGGGTTAATAAGTACACCCATATACCTTTAGCAGTGCTTTGAGTGATTTATTGGTTTCCCTGGGAGCTCCTAGCATCTTCTGCATTTGTTTACATGGTTTAGCTTCCTGCTGTGTAGCTTTCCACACAGCCTCCCTGTCACTGCCCCCCTCCTCTCTCACTCCGTTACACCCCCTCCGTTTCTCCCTAGCTATCCCACCCACTACTAGCCCTTCCCAACTAACTAACTAAGCTCACCCCCCCCCCCCCCACTGAATCATACTTACCTGTCTTCCTCTTTGGGAGACGGTTCTTCCTTTTTGTTCACTGTGCGCAGGCTGGACACGCTTCTCTTCGTCTCTGCCAGCGCGTACAGAGACCGGAAGTTCCTCTTACGCCTGCGCAGTAGAGATGGAGTACCATCTCTAATGCGCATCTGTCGCAGGAACCTTCAGACTGTACAAGTGCTTGCGGAGAGTAAGAGGGGAGGAGACGTTCCTGGAGAGAAAGGTACGTAAGTATGATAGGGTTGGGGGAAGGGGGGGGGGAGTAATGGTGACAGTCACAGTTTGCTGCGTGCAGTATAGATTTTTAACATATTAGTAAATAACAGCAAAATATTGCTTGTCTTCTGTATCAGTGTTTTGAGAATATGAGATCTTGTAGCTGATGTTTACGGTATATATAAATTATGTACACCTTGATCTATTATTTTATATGTGTTTTGTGTGTGAATGTATGATTGAATAGGAGTTTTAGGTGCAAATATATGTTTTAATGCATTTTTTCAAAAAAATAATACATTTTATTTATATAGCGCCAACATATTCCGCAGCACTGTACAATTTGTAGGGTTCAAGTACTGACAAAAAAGATACATTACAACGAAATATTCAATTTACACACTGAGACTGAGGGCCCTGCTCGCAAGAGCTTACAGTCCATGAGGTAGAGGGCACAGGAGGTAGCAGGGGCGGCAACAGACGTAGCATTGTTTGTACAATGGTCAGACAATTCTGTAATAGAGGTTATTGTCATTACACATATATAAAGCTGTATGAGCCGTCATCAGTCGTGTTCTTTAATGTGCAGATGGTGCCTGAACATATAAAGTTAGTCTGATATGGCATCATATCCTGTGGGGTAATGCAGGAGCGTGAACAGAGGGTATGTTTTAGGGATTCTAACTACGGAAGGGTTTACATTAGGAGTTGTGATAGGCCTGTCTGAAAAGATATGTCTTTAGTTTGTGCTTGAAGTTGTGGAAATTGGGGGTTAATCTGATAGTCTGGGATAGAGCATTCCAGAGAAGTGGTGCAACTTGGAAGAAGTCTTGTATACAAGCGTGGGAGGCTCTGATAATAGAGGATGTTAGTCTTAGGTCATTGAGTGAATGGAGAGCACGGGTTGGGCGATAGACAGAGATGAGGGAGGAAATGTAGGGAGGTGCAGCATTATGGAGAGCCTTGTGAATGAGGGTGATAAGTTTGTATTGTATTCTGTATTGAATAGGCAGCCAAAGTAGTGACCAGCACAGACCGGAGGCATCGCTGTAGCGTCTAGACTGATAGATGAGCCTGGCCGCCGCATTCAGAATAAAATGTGTTTGTCACAAAGTTACACGAAGGTGGACATGGCTATTGATATCCCATTGAGACACATGTAATCTTCAGGTTGTATACTTTTAGAAAATATATAGGGTTTAGGGGTGCACTTGCATTTCACGGTATGTAATCCCTAAATTGTATAGGATGATACTTTTTTTTTTTTTTTAACATTTTCAGTTTCAAAGCAGATTTTTGTTCCTTACAGTTCTGGTGATTTTCTGAAGATATGTGCATGCAGGTGTAGACCTTAGTGATATGAATAAACTCTACAAATGTTGATCTCTTATTTTTAGAAGGTTTGGTGCATAACACTTTTTGTTTGGGACCCACTTTTATACATTTATATACATTTATTTGCATTCTTTATAAAACATACAAAATTGCATAAAGGCGCCTGTTCGTATATGGTATCAAGTGGCATTTTGACAATGCTGCCAGAAAATAATGTTTTCAGAAAATATATAGGTATGGGGGGGAGGGTTAGTATGATTTTTTTAACGTTGCAATTTAGGTTTCATTTATCCATCTCAAAACTGTGAAAATTGCTCTGGCTACCAGAGGTGCAAAATATCTGGAGACCCCTGGCAGCGAAAAGGTTAATGGATGTTGTTCACTGTCAGTTCAAAAATGAGTGTATATGTACCTATTGACGGTTATTTTTCTAGTAGTATAATGTTGTACCGTGTTAGCCATTGAAAGTAGTGGAAGAGTGAAGAAATCAGGCGATACCTTTTAGAGGCTAACTAAGTATATTTATAAGTAAGCTTTCAGGAGTACTAGCTCCCTTCATCAGACATGGTGTGATACAAGAACTGAAAATTCACAGATTTTTATACACATGGTTTTTCAAAGGATTTTAGAGTCCTTAAAAAACCCAAAACAAAATGCAATCTAAGTAGAGAAGTTATTTACAACAGGTCAAAAAACTATCTGGAAAGTTGTGGTGCGTGACATGATTTGTGACCCTCACAGGTCATACATAGTGTGACATGAAGCTGGCATGAATATTAAGTCCAAATTGCAGAGTTTGAAATTTGCGCCACCAAACCTATGATTTACCTTCGTTATATCGATGATATCCTTGTCATCTGGACTGCAGGTGAGGAGGCCCTACTTCAATTCCATAATGACTTCAATGACTTTCACCCTACCATCAACCTTAAACTTAGCTATTCAGTGAGTGAAATTCACTTTCTGGATACCACAATATACATCAAAGACCACCGGCTACTCACATCAATATACCACAAACCTACAGACAGAACGGCCTACCTGAGAAACGACAGCTTCCACCCCAAGCACACAGGACAATCTATTATCTCCAGCCAGGCTATACGATACAATCGTATTTGCTCCGACAAAACAGACCTGGACAAGCACCTCCTGGATCTGAGGATGAAATTTCTCAGATTGGGATACAAACCAAAAGTAACAGACAACCAATTAAACAAAGCAGCAGCCATTAACAGAGACAGCCTGCCCACATATAAAAAGACCCAGAAAGAAGCCTGAGTGCCCCTAGTCGTCACCTACAACCCACAGCTGGAGATCCTACAAAAGATTGCCAAGGAGCTCCAACCTTACATAGGGAAAACAGACTCAAGGACATATTTCCAGTCCCCCCTCTCCTTTCCTTCCGACAACCAACAAACCTGAGGCGTATTATCGTCCGGAGTGCACTGAAGGCCCCAACTGAAAATGGCACCTCACCTTGCCTACAAAAAAGGTGCATGACCTGCAAGCACATCCACACTGCTGACAGTGTACCTATCCCACAGTCGCAACAGGTGCACAGAATTAGGGGGACGTTTTCCTGCAGGTCTTCCAATGTGGTGTACCTCATAATGTGTGTGCAATGTCCCACCACAGGCCTCTATGTGGGGGAAACAGGGCAGAGACTTAGTCAACGAATGAACTCACATAGATCCAACATTAATAACAGCAGAACAGATCTCCCAGTGGCCGCACATTTCTCCGGAGAAAACCACTCTATTGAAGATTTGCGGGTTGTGGTTTTAATGGGACATTTTAAGACGCAGGAGCAAAGGAAAGAATCAGAATACAAGTTTATGCAAAAATTTCAAACTCTGCAATTTGGACTTAATATTCATGCCAGCTTCATGTCACACTATGTATGAACTGTGAGGGTCACAAATCACCACCTTATAGCAAACAGATAACAGATCCCTCTGTCACGCACCACAACTTTCCAGATTGTTTTTTGACCTGTTGTAAATAACTTCTCTACTTAGATTGCATTTTGTTTTGGTTATTTTTCTAAAAACAGATGTGTGATGGATGTTAAAAATATCTGTTAGATATCAGTTTCTCACTGTCATGTGCATGGAATCTTAAAGGGGTTGTCTTGTTATGGACACTTATTGCCCTGTCCTGTGGATAGAGGATAAGTGTCTGATCACCGAAAGTCAACTAAGGATCCTTGTGAATGGAGCACCAAAGTGCTTGCATGACCGACATGCCAATCACTTCTATGGGGCTACAGGGACTGTAATGCGCCCACAGCCCCATAGAAGTGCACTTGTGCTCCATTCACAAGGACGCCTCAGGGAAACTTAGGTCCCCGTCCTCCTAATCACTTGGCGATCCCAGCGATCAGATACTTTTCCCGTCTTGTGGTTAGAGGATATGTTGATAGCTGCACAACCCCTTTAAGGAGTTGTAAGGTCCCAAATTGAATTTTCATACTGATGACCTATTCTGATAGGTCATTAGTATATGATTTGTCGACACCCAATATCCCGCACAGATCTTTTCTAGCAGCCCCATGTGCCAGAAGATAATGCAGGGGACGGAGCTGCTGCTCTGCGACCATTACTTGGGTAGGAGCGGTGCTGCACCAGATGTTGAAAGAACAGCTGAGGGGCTCAGTGTCCGACCACAACATGTCACGTACTGATGACCTGTTCTGTGAATAGATTATGTGAAGGACAACCCCTTTAATTAGAAGCTGACTACTAGAAACCAACTATAGCATCCTGCAGAATCGCGCTGTGTGACTAACAACGCCATTGATCTATGGGCCACATGTACTATATGACCAGCATTTCACGGGTGTTTGCGCTACTGTTGTGTGTGGCTACATCTATCTCAGACGAGATGTGTGTACCAGTGTGCACGGTTTGATGGGATGGGGGCGGAGCCGGTGACTTTGTTTAGGTTTAAATGGCAGGCTGTTGGCGGGTGGCTCTGGGCTGTCTCCAGGTGACGAAAGCCTTTTGTGCCCATAGTAAGACGCCACGCTGTGAGTTGTTCAGCCGACGGCGTGTAAATAAACCTGAAGCTAACGGCCGCTTCGTGTGTCCTTTCTAGGTCCCTGTGGGTGCCTGCGCAGAGCGGGAGGATGCACTGTAAAACCCTACGAAGCGAATACATGAAGCGCTTCAAAGATCCTCAGTGGGAGGCTTACAGGAACTGCTATGAGGAAATGCTGAAGTACCGGCTGAGCAGGAGGCTGCTGGAGCACGCACATAAGCCCTGGCTGTGGGATGGCTGGGAAGGAAGCTCAGGTTCCAGTAGTGGGCACTCCACACCACCGCCAAAGCAGTGTGAGCCACTGACTACAGCGCCTCAGAAGCTGGCACCTGCCGATGTCACGGCCAAGCATGTTGCACCCATTGCAGGACAGAACACTGAAAGAGATCCTCACAGGCAAGGTACTCTGCTGGCACATATACTGAATGCAGGGCAGCTCTGTTCAGCTTTAACCCTTTCCAGTTGCTGCCAGCCTTTGACTTTTGTTCTTTTACTTCTTGCCTTCCAAAAGCCGTAACTTTTTTTTTTTGTGGGACAGATTGGAGGCGAATGGTGCAGTGTAAGATTCAAATTCAATGCACTGTCGGCTTTCCCGGTATGCGTTAGTTTCGGCACCAATATCTCTCTACTGTCAGAAGGACGGGCCTTACAGCCTATAGCGTCATGGACTTGTACTGTCGGGGGGCGTTATTCACAGTCCAGTGATGACGCAAGGCTTTAAGGCCCGCCCTTCTGACAGTGGGGAGATATTGGTGCTGAAGTTAACGACAACAATATCTCCAGCATCGGGGCGTATACAGGGAAAGAATTCAGCGCACTGTCAGCTTTCTAGCGGTAAATAGTACTGCACGTCAATGAGGACGTGAAAGGTCCTGTTTAAAGGGTTACTCCCATCTTGGCAAATTGCTGTTAAGAGTGGACTAACTGCTCCCTGTCCTGACCCCTAGGGCAGGACTTATAGGAACAGCTGAGAAGTACTAATTTATGGTGTTCACGTGCCCGCCATAGAAGAGTGGGAACTACAAAAACAGTTTAACATAGCTGAACTACGTGTTTTCTTTAGCTTAGTTTCGGATACAGCATAGCCACAGTAAATGCCATGCTGATTCCAAAGCTCCCATTATCCTCTATGGGAGTTATGGAACCAACATAGAACTGCTGGACTGTTCCCATAAGACCCCATGCACACGACTCTTTGTGCCATACAATGTGGGGCCGTATTTGCAGTGAAATGCACTCGGAGTGACACCAGAGTGTCTTCCAAGTGCATTCTCTGATTTACTCTTATGGAGGCTTCTGATGTGTTCTGTTCTGATGACATGGAGCAGGATAGGACCTGCTCTATGTTGCTCCGAACAAACCATCGGACGCTGCTTTGGAGGAGCATTGACCTGAACACTCAGTGGTGTGTATTAGGCATAAGTCCTACCTAAATAACCCTCCCTCCTTACTCTATAAATGTGGGCAATATACACGGTACTGCTCTCATAGGGACTTCTGAATACTAAATTTACCTAGGTAAACCATCCTCCTTGTTCTGTAATCATTCCTTAATCTGACAGATATGCCCTTCAGGATCCCAAAAAAGCTTGGTAATATAGCAGTCAGTGCTGTAATACAGTCTGCCAAGTCAAAATCTACCTACAAAAACCTCTTTAAGGCTGGGGCCCCACGTAGCGCAAATGCCACTGCTAATCTCATCCACACACTGCAGAAAAATATCCGTAGCGGACATGCTGCGATTTAAAAAACCATCATGTTTTTTGTAATGTCAGTATGTCAATTATACCTACGGAAACGCTGGCATTTTCCCTATAGGTATAATTGAAGCAGAAAGTCTGCAGAGGAAAACTCTGTGAAAAGCTCTGCATGAAAAACCACAATGTTTTTACCGTAGCATTTTTAGGCTACAGCTCGCTACGTGGAGCCTTAGCCTAAAAGATATGACCCAGCTAGCTAGTTTTACCTTTTCAGAATCTGGGAAAGTGAGGTGATTTGCACAAAGTAGATGAAAAACAACAAACTTGTAATTCTCACCTCTCCCTGGTCTAATTCCTGCTCTGGAGCTACACTATCTCCATTACATTCAGTGGCACTCCTTTACAGCATTTTAGTAAATGGGAGCTAAGCCCTGTCACTCTTGAAATTCCTGTGAGGTCATGCTCCTGCTTTTAGCCATTCTGTAGCCGGCGATGGCGCTGCACAGAGACAAAGAAATGTCTACCCACTGCATGTCTGCAAAATTAATGCTAAACTGCTCAGAGCTGCTTTTTAGCAGTTAATCCTGCCAACAGACCTAGACATAAACTACATCATACATATTTTTTTTTTTTAGTTTTCAGGGTTTAGTGTCCCTTTTTAGGCTACGGCCCCATGTTGCGGAAACGTAGTTTTTTTTTCTTGCAGATTTTGCTGCGGTTTTTGAGCCAAAGCCAAGAATAGCTACAAAAGGAATGGGAAATACATAGGAAGTTCTTATACTTCTACCTGCTGCTAAATCCACTCCTGGCTTTGGCTCAAAAAACCGCAGCAAAATCTGCAACAAAAAAAGCTGCGTTTCCGCATCGTGCCTTAAGCAGTATATTAGCTGAGTGTGATCTCCCCAACTATGAGACTGCAGTAACAGGAGGAGTGGGATAAGTATAGACAGTAAGGCCCAGTTCACATCTGCGTTCGGGTTTCCATTTGGGGAGTCCGCTTGGGGACCCCCGAACGGAAACCTATGCGTACAAAAAAGCGGTTTACCTGGGAAACCCGCGGACCCAATAGACTATAATGGGGTCCGTGCAAGCAACACTTTCCTGTCCACATGTTTCGTGCAGAAACCACACGGACCCCATTATAGTCTATGGGGTCCGCAGGTTTCCCAGATAAATTGCTTTTCTATGCGTATAGGTTTCCGTTCAGGGGTCCCCAAGCGGACTCCCCGAACGGAAACCCGAACGCAGATGTGAATTGGGCCTTAGAGTTACAGACGGAGATAACATGGAAGTTAGTGAATCCTTTCCTGTTGTACAGAAGTTTAATACAATACAGAGGAAGAATGCAGTGAAGATAGTACAGTCATGTGTGACATTAAGGGGTTAATACAGTGTATACAAACAGTGCCGCACTATTAGACTTTTGTGGGATTTAATATAATTCACAGAAAGCTTACATTGATGTTAGAAGAGTCAGGGTCATCATGTATAGAAGGCAGATTTGGAAATGACACAGGGAAGAGTGCAAGAAGGAAGTTTTGTTTTAGTCTGAATGT
Organism: Leptodactylus fallax; assembly: GCA_947044405.1. NCBI lineage: Eukaryota > Metazoa > Chordata > Amphibia > Anura > Leptodactylidae > Leptodactylus > Leptodactylus fallax. The sequence goes on along the minus strand of CAMRHE010000099.1, from coordinate 5,285,127 downwards.
ATTTTGTTGTGTTTATCTCTGGTTTCATGCATTTGTCCTTACCTACATTGTTTTTATTGGCCACTACCCTGTTCAGGTATCATCCTGTAAAGGGGTCTCTTAGGTTGACCTGTGTGCTTCAGACTCTTATGCTGTATCTGGTGGAAATGCCATAAATGTTTCAGACAGAAATTTGCGATAGCTACCGGGTCCTGCTGTTTTACACAGGAGGGGCCTGGCTTGCAGTGCCTGCGGGTAGAGATTTCAGGTGCGGCTACTGCATCTGAGAAATCATTTTCACTATCACTTTGATACCCAAACCCCATTAGAATGGGTCCTGTGTGGCAAGATTGCTACAGCCTCCCTCTTCCTATGGCAGCTGGGAGCTTTCTGAAGAGAGCGCGGTGCAGATGTCAACCTAGCCTTAGTTTGCTGTCAATAAATGAGGACACATATCTTTTTAGACTAATCCTTACTGTATTGACTGTTGCTCCTAGCTGTGAAGCTGATACAACTATATCTATACTCTGCAATTCTTGTGAGCTAAAGAGCTTGACCCTAGATTTATGCATTAGCCCAGATTTACTAATAGTTACAGTGTACAAGTAGTAATAGTTTAATAGTAGACAGTGTAAACTTAGGCAGATTTTTGCATTTGGGTTTTGAAACCAGAAGTTTACGTAGACTATATAAAAAGACACATATGCATGTTTTTCTCACTTTCTGACATGAAATCAGAATAAACCTTTCCCGTTTTAGGTCAGTTAGGATTACCAAAATTATTTATGTTTGCCAAATGCCAGAATAATGAGAGATAATTTTTTAAGGCATTTTTATTACTTTCTGCAAAGTCAAAAGTTTACATACAGTACATTTCATTAGTATTTGATACCATTTACCTTAAACTGTATGTCTTGGGTCAAACATTTTGGATATCCTTCAACAAGCTTCTCACAATACTTGGTTGGAATTTGGGCCCATTCCTCCTGACAGAACTGGTGTAACTGAGCCATGCTCGCACCTGCCTTTTCAGCTTTGCCCATAAATAGGATTGAGATCAGGGCTTTGTCATGGCCACTCCAAAACGTTGACTGTTATCCTTAAGCCACCTTGTAACCAAAGCAGTAATCAAAGTGTGCAAAGCAGTAATCAAAGCAAAAGGTGGCTACTTTGAAGAAACTAGAATATAAGACATATTTTCAGTTGTTTCACACTTTTTTGTTAAGTATATAATTCCACATGTGTTAATTCATAGTTTTGATGCCTTCAGTGTGAATCTACAATTTTTATAGTCATGAAAATAGAGAAAACTCTTGGAATGAGAAGGTGTGTCCAAACTTTTGGTCTGTACTGTACGTGAACAATAGTGTCATTAAAGTGTACCTGTCATTTCATTTAACTTTTTAGGATAAACTGCCATGTGTATGTGCATGAGGAGTAACACTATTTCTGGTCATTATATGACTTTGTATTTTGTAATGTTTAGACATTTCCCACTCTCCATGCTATATCTATTGTTTGCATTCCCCTCTAAACCACTGGGTGGAGACTAGTTACCATACACTGAATAATAAGTACAGGAGAGGAATCTGCTCTATAAGGCTACGTTCACATCTGCGCTGGAGTCTCTGTTGCAGAGTCCGTTGAAAACCGTTGCAGGAAGATGACCAGCATGGAGGACTTTTTCCTCTGCCGGTTTCAAAAAAACGACGGACACCCTATGGACTTTATTATAGTCAATAGAGTCTGCTGGGCTCTTTGTGCAACTGCTGTTTTAGTGGTCCATCTCTACATTGTTCAGGTACCCCTACGGACACAAACGATGCAGATGCAACGCTAGTGTGAACCTAGCATAACTTTGTCTCTTTCACTCAGAAACAGCTCCAGAAACAAGCAGGTCATACCTAAAGAAGTACTGACGTTTAGTAAGTGTCCGTTAAAAATAAATAAATAAATAAAAACCTGAAGCCTATCATAACAGACATTAACGGACACTACTCATGTTAATGTGTCCGTTTTTTTTGTCTGTTTGTTTGCTTATTTTTTTGTTCTGCCCAGTGTAATGTGAGTTAGCCACAGACATTAATGTTAAAAAATTAGCGGACTCTTCACATCTGTCATAAGTCCGTTATATTGAACTAACGCTAAAGTCCTGCCCCCTGCGTTATTTAGTCCGCTGAAATTGCAGACTTGGTGAAAACAGTAACGGACAACAGATCAAAACTACGGCTGTTATATGGGCCCTACTTTTATCTGCAATTGCGGTCATAGTGAAGACAGGTGTAGCTCACTTACAGATCAGATTACTTTGAGGTGTATGAAAGGGGATGGGGAGCAGAAAGAGGAGCCCAGTGAGACAGAAGCTAACAGAGAAGAACAAGTTACTGGAGGACATAGTAAGATTTATTTCTTTTAGAGCAGTTTTTCAGCAAGTATTAGCAGGACTGAGTTGTATAGATGTGAATAAAGCTCTAGTAAGAGAGACAGAGAAATCCACCTCAAAAAACGCCTCCCATTCATTTCAATGGGAGTCAGTAGCAGATTTTTTCCTCTAGCTGATTTTTTCAGCTAGAGGGAAAAAAAAGCGACATGACCTATCTTTAGGCGGATTCCACCTTGAAAAACCCATTGAAATCAATGGAAGGCGGAAAAACCGCTAGCGTTTTTTTGAAGCGGTTTTTGACGCGTTTTTTCAAAAACCGCTAGCATTTTTTAAAAAAGAAGTTTCCAGGTCCATACGCTGTGCTGGAGCAAAAAAAACGCGGCAAAAGCTGTGACAAAAACCACGACAAAAAAACGCATCATGTAAAAAACTGTTTCCTAATTCCTGAATCAGATTTTTTCAGCTTGCAAAAAACTCCGTGTGAACATACAGGTGCATCTCAATAAATTAGAATATCTTTGAAACGTTTCTTTCTTTCATTAATTAAATTAAAAAAGTGACCACCTATATTTTCTAGATTCTTTACACACAGAGTGTTCTATTTCAAGTGTTTTATTTCTGTAAATGTTGATTATGGATTACAGGTAATGAAAACCCAAATCTAAGAAAATTAGAATATTGTAAAAAAGTTCAGTATTGTAAATTCAGTGTGTCACCTGCCAAGGTTTCCTAAGTCTTTAAATGGTCCCTCAGTCTGGTTCAGTAGGACACACAATCATGGAAGACGCCGATTATGAATTGAATTACTGAAATGAATGAATGTTTCAAAGATATTCTAATTTATTGAGATGCACCTGTACCCTTATTGTAGTCTGCTTGGGGATGTCTGTTTACCCCTGCTTCTCATTCATTCCTCTTCCTGCTCCCTCTCCATAGAATAGTATGAATTGCAGCCTGTCTTCATTAAAGACTGATTTTCTTTCACTGAACAGGAGAGGAGCTGATCTCAGCAGATAAGAGCATTTTCCTGTGATAATATAGGAAACTTTGTAATAAATCTTTACCTCTTCATTTACAAAAAAATATTTGAAATGACATTTACTCTTTTTAAGCTGAACCCCCATTCACTTCAGAGGGAGCAGAGCTGCAGTTACACTTTATTCCATAGATTTTACTGATGTAATAATAACTGAACATATGCTTCCGAGCAGATGCTGTACTACATCTTGTTTTCTATATGGTCCTACTGTATATGGAGTCTGATGGGTTTAAAATGCCATGAAAACAAATAATAGTGCGGTGTAGAGACTTTTAATAGGAACAAAACCATATTTATGTGGCAACAAATCAATGAATATGCAAATCAGCCTGCAAGTGCATTGTGGGCTTGCCAGTTTGATAAATTTGTATACAGACAGTTATGATGCAGGCAGAGGCAGAAATGTCATTTACTGCTAAAGGGGTGACTTTGGGCAGCAATTTTAGAAGACATTCAGAACACTTGTGACTGTCTGTAGGCAAATCAGTCCGCAAACCTTTAAGGTTTATTTGCATATCCATAAAAAGAGAATTATCTCTATGTTGCTTCAGTAATGTATGTTTCTTCTTCTATTAAAGGCCCCTACATGGCATTGGTTTGGAAAGCCTGACAGACTCCCTTTAAGATTGCAATGTTGGGCTTCTAAAATTTCCACTAATTCTAATGAATCTGATCATGCAGAGATCAAGCAGATTTGGATTGATGTTGACTGTTGTGGTAACTTGTGTGTCACAACGATATTCACTCTGGTTTTTATTTAATAGCATCGTGTAGCCCTTGCCTTAGTCATGTACCTGTTCATGGCCTCTCCAAAAAAAGTGATTTACCCTTTCTTGAGTGCTGAAAATGATCCAATATGATAGTTTTGCATACTTTATATATTATGGTCATGAAGCTCTTTTGCTGATTTGATATGCATTGGATTGTAACAGAGAAAAACCAAGATGAGGAAATCAATACAGAAGCAAATGAAAAACCTGCCGTTCACTCAAAACCACAACATACCCACAGTGCATTATCCAAACAGAATGCTCAAAAGTTAGATTCAAGTCCACAGAAGATGAGCCTAACAAAAGAAATCCGGTACCCATTTGCTCTGTATGCTTCTGGGGAGAGAAAAAAGGACACAGGGAGCCAGAAAACCCACAACGTGTGTGCTCCGGCACAGGAAAATGAGGTATAATTATTTTTTTACTTGGTAGCTTTGGAGAAAGTATACATTTGGTGAGCTGTACGCCTGATGAACAGCATTCTGCCTGTTAGTAGATTTATACATTGAATTGATACTCAAGAATAATTCAGACTTGGAGCAAAAAATTATTTATTCTCTGTTTTTACTATGCCCCCCTCCCCCCATTTAAAGTGAGTCTGTCAGCAGTAAATTGTAGAATACCTTGTAGAGGTGATTCAACAATTTTCAAATATTCCTCTGTTATTCAGCTTAGTAGCCCCATTTTCCTGTAAATTGCTGTTTTATCCAGGGGAAAAATGCTTTGGGGGCATGTAATGACTATTATACCAATTATATTATATGCTGTTGTAGAGCTGATTAGTGGCACAGTAAATACAGTTTTTTTGTGTCAAAGTGCAATATTGCTTCTGAGATGATAAGCTTTTAATCCATATGCGAATTAGCTGTTTGGTGCACCTGTGACTTGGTTGCGTCTGCAAGAGTACCCACTTTTGCCTGTGGTTGCCACTTGTTGCCATGCCCTAACATAATGATTGATAGGTCCGCATGTGTGATGACCAAAGGCCAAAATGTGTGTTGCAACAAGTGTCACCACATCCTGGGTGCACCAAACAGCTCTTTGGTTTACAGATTGAAAGGTGATGCTGATTGATGCTAATACTTCTATGCAGTCCCTACTACAGCATGTAAGTGGCTTAGAAGAGATTGTGGTAGTGGTAGACTCCCTTTAAAATGCAGCCCTTAGTAAAGTCAGTGGACACTGCCACTAAGAAAGGTAGTATTATATGACAACCTGTAATATTGCCTCATGTCTTCTGGAACAAGAGCCACTTGGTTGGAAGAGAACTGCAGCAGGAGCCTACCCCTGTTCCTTCTCTGCAGTTGAACATAAAAAGATTATTAAAGGGATTGTGCAGGATAAGAAAATGGCTGCTTTCTTGTGTAGATCACATAGCTACAGCTCACTCCCCTTAAAATGAATGAGACTGAACTGCAACATGTCCATGTCACAATCAAATGCATTGTCATTTCTTGAAAAACCGTAATCGGCAATGTATTCTAATCTTGCACAAACCCTTGAAGCATCTACCCCAATTTTAATCCGTGTTTCATATAATGTTAAAGGCATTAATATCCCTCAAGAGCGAGCTCATATATTGCAATACCTTAAAAAAAAGAAAGTCAATATAACTATGCTCCAGGAGAGATGCTTTAAGAAATCATATACCCCTATAACAAAAAATAGATATTTTCCGGCATGGTATATTGCACACCACTGGTCTCATTAATTCCAAAAAGATTGAGGCTTCTAAAGGGTAAATTTGAAACCTAAGATCACTTAAAGGGGTTGTCCAATAGTCGACCTCTGGGAGGAGGTCGGGCAAGGTGAAACCTGTTCTCGGCACTCCAGTGTCTACTGCCACTGTCTGTTCTGGCGCATGCCATGAAGTTGCCACTTGAAGTCCTCAGAGTGATGTTCCTGGTTCCTCTCCCAGGGCTGTTAAGACCTCAGCAGTCACGTATGACATAGGACTTTCAGCTGCAACTTCATGGCACGTGCTGGATCGGACAACAGCAGTGAACACCTTTTTTTTTTTTTTTTTTTTGTTTATAAATGTTTCACCTTCCCCGACCTCCTCCCTGGGTTGTACAATTCCTGGACAACCCAATTAAGCTCTTCAACTCCAGGAGATCTACGGAAAGGTAAGGAACATCAGACTTATTCAAAACTTAACAATCTAACAAACAAGGAAACCGCTCAAATAAAACACCTAGCCAGAAGTCACTTGCCAAATATATCTTATTGGCATTGGCAAAGCACCATACTATCTGGAGAAATGGAAGTGTGAGCTAGGTTTAAAGTTCTCAGAGTAACAAAAAAGATTGATTCTTAAAAACTCACACTCCTTATTGATATCAACTAGATTCCAAGAACTTAACTACAAAATAGTATCAAGATGGTATAAAACTTCCATAATGCTACACAAAATGGACCCAAAAATCTCTGTGAAAAAGAAGGGACACATTCCTTACGAATGTTCCTCACTTTATTCATACTGGATAAATATCTAGCATCTCATTTCTAAATATAGTAAAGAACCAATTAACTTGGCTCTGGACTGGGTCTTATTAAACTGTAATGTTGCAGTGAATAGAACAGGCTGCTTTGTGCTACTCCCATCACTTACTAGACGCAATGAAAAAAGTAGTGGTTAGAGTATGGAAAAAGAAAGTGTCCCCCCCCCCCCCCGCCCGAATCTGTATGTAACAGCAGAAACAACTTGTTTGTTTCTCCCCTGTGCTTTTCCCTTACTTTACCCCCACTCTTACACCTGTTTCAGAAACATGAAAAAAAAAAATCCTGCAGACTAAAACAGTGGAGACAACATTATCTTCTGTTTATTTTTATTGTCCATTGCCTGGTTTAGTGCTCCTTTTAAAGGGGTTATCTGGTTACTAACATTGATGGCCTATCATTAGATTTCACATTTACAGTTTGTATGGCAAGTAAGCAGCGCGGCTCCTGGTATGCACACCAATACCGTGATCTGCGGGTGGTCCCGGGTGTCAGACCCCTGCAGATCTAATATTGATTGTCTGTCCCATGGATAGGCCATCAATGTTACAAACCGAGTAAGATAATTGTATAAACCTACTTATTGTATAAAGAGAAATAAACAAAACCTTGTACAGAAGTAGCTGTAAAATAAAAAAAACATCCAAAATAGACAACTTTGTCACATAAACCAGGCAAGGAATGAAAGGAAACTTGTTAGGTGTTTTTCCCACAATAATCTGGCCCTATCATGCGCAGGATTAAGTAATTCTCTTTACATCGGTTCCCCTCTGTAATCTTTCCTTTGAAGCAAAGTGCATTTATAAATGTCTGAAAGCATAAAACGTTGTATGCAAATTAACCCAAGTAGTCACGGTGGGTAGGGAGCAGCTTCAGCCTAGTCACACTCTCCCCTTGCCCATCACAACTCCTGGGCATGATTTACATCTCCCTCACAGCCCCCTCACTTCCTGACATCAAAATATGTCAGTAATGCCCAGGAGACATGACTAGCAAGAAAATTGTATGACTGAAACTGCTTCCTGCCCACCATGACTACTTAAGTTAAATTACATATGACTTTTTGTACTTTCAAACTTTTATAACTTCACTTGGCTGTAATAGAAAAATTACAAATGGGAACCAATGGAAAGGGAATTATTTTCTTTTGCACATGAAAGGGCCAGTTTATGGTGGAAAAATCACCGGCAGGTTGCCTTTTAAAGGGGTTTTCCCATGAAAGCAAGTTATCCCTTATCGATAGGATAAGGCAGGGGTCAGCAACCTTTGGCACTCCATCTGCTGTGAAACTACAACTCCCAACATGCTACATTCACTTCCATGGGAGTTCCAAGTACAGCTGGAGTGCTGAAGGTTGCCTACCCCTGGGATAAGTGATAACCTGCAGATCATTGGGGCCCGACTGCAGGATGTGCACTGCTCAATTCACTTCAATGTTACAGGTAGATGCCCATTTGTTTACATCAGTTTTTTGCATATGATAAACTGTACTGCCAAGTGGATGTAAAAAAGAAACCGGATGTAAATAAACCATAACACAGTATCATTCTACTGGTAGCAGTTTTTTACTTTTTCACAATCAAAATTTTGTATTACTATTCCCCTTGTGAAAGGGTGAATCCCTATACAGTCTGACAGTGTCAGTGTGTCACACCCTCAACTGCTAACACACAGTTATCAATTTATTCATAAATTTTCAGGAGAAATAATGGAGGGTGATGTGACCAGCCCACCCATCACTGCACACTGAAAGAGGAACTAATGCATGCCCATTGCAGTGTGCATTGGAATTCAGTGGAGAATTCTGATTGATAGACTCTCCAACAGTAGCCATTATGGACCAGGATCACAGTACAATCAGAAGAGCAGACTACTAGTAATACTGTAAGAGGCCTGCACCTACAGATAGGTCATCAATATATGATTAAAGTAGTTCTGACACTTAGGACCCTCACCGATCAGCTCTTTGAAGAGACTACGTCATTTGGGTGAACACTGCAGCCACTTCACTGAATACCAAGCACGATGTTGTACATTACATATAAGCTGTCCTTGGTATTACAGCTTAGCCCCATTCACTAAAATGTGACCAATGATTGTGACCCCACTGCTTCAAACAACTGAATCTGTGGGGATCTCTGGTGTTGGATGCAACTCTTCAGATATTGATGACCTATCCTAAGGACAGGTCAGCGGTATTTTTGTCCCGGAACACTCCTTTCAAACATGGACTTTTGACTAATAGGGATTCCAGTGATGGGACAGACAGTGATAAGACTCAAATCCCCTATCCGCAACATAAGGACTTAACCTAAAGAGGTATTCCACCTTGAAATTGATCTGTGGGGGTCCAGCACCCAGATTCCACACAGACCAGCTGTTCTGGAAGCTGCTGCAGTGGATGGGGAGTATGTTCACGCTGCTCCTATTCAAGTAATAGGAGCGTCACTGAAGTTCCCCAGAACAACAGTCATACAGTAGAGGTTGCAGCTGAGGATAGGTTGTCAGTATGAAAAATCCATTTGGGACTGGAATACCCCTTTAAATTTTGCAGCATGCGTGCTGCCGTTCAATTCTCTGTGGGACTGCCGAGCACTGTACTCTGAGTCCTATACAGATTGAATTAATGGAGCAGCAGCCTGCATGTGCAACTGTCTCTCCATTCAATGAGGAAAACTGTTTCCATGATTGTTGGTGGTTCCTGCAGTGGCCTGTTAATCAGCTGATCGTTGGCAGTGCCAGGAGTCAGACCCCCACAGATCTGTTATTGATACTCAGACCTAAGTATAGTTCATCAGTATAAAAGTCCCTGAAAACCCCTTTAATAGGAGATTTCTTATAGGATATACACATGTTCTTATCATTATCACAGCTTTGAGGTCTTCATGATTCTTTCTTTCTAAGATCCATGAATCTGCACTGAGAGCAAAGAACAGACGGCAGAAAGAGAAGAGGAAGCAGATGCTGCAGAAGCAGAGAGCCCGGTCTGCAGATGCTGAAAGGATCCTAAGAAGAAAACCTTCCCCAGTAGATAATCCCTGGATGACTGAGTACATGAGATGTTATTCAGCCAGAGCTCGCTAATGGTAGAGTTGTCTCCACATTGACTGTTTCCTCAGCGCTAGCTTCCCCCCCGATCAAACAACTTCACTTCAAATAATATAAATATTTTAAGAAAATGTCTACTGACAGCAAGCACTGTCTGTTTTTAAATCACAGCAATACTAAGTAAAACTAAAGCAGACTTTTTCTAAAGGTTTTTGTACAATACATTCCAAGGGTTCCCCCAGAGACGAGGTGGTTAAGACTCCTCATATTTAAGTATATATTTTCCTTATGTTTTTGATTTTACAACAGTGGTGTTTTATGTCAACTCTACGTCAAAACAGATACAATTCCTTGCTGGAGACCCAAAAGTTCTTCAAGTTATTATGTATCTATTGTGAAGAATAAGCAGAGAAATACAATTGGGAAAATGACAGCTGTAATGGTAATATTGAGCTTTTAAATAGAAAGGTAGTGTGTAGTCTTGTATTTAAGTCTTGTGCATTATAAAGAATTTTCCAATAAAAAGACCTTCGCTACAGAAATCAGGGCTGTGGAGTTGGTAGGTCTAACTACCAACTTCAACTCCTGCTGCTCATACAAGTTAGTGATTGAAATTATATAAAATTAATAATTGTATAATAAAGTTTTAAGGGAGAGTGTTACCAGGGTGAAGCGTATTAAACCAGCAGTACATTTAAATAGATCACTTTTTTTCCCATGAAAATTCGTGCCTCTGTTGCTGAAATATTCCTTTATTTCAGAATATGAAAATGAGCCATATGGAGCACCAAGGGCAGCTCAATTGCTCCAAATTGGTATACCCCACACTGCACAGGAACACCCTCCTTTCTCCCTCGTTTCTTTGGGTAACAGGGCCAGGGAGCTAAGCTGAAATCTGGCATGGCCCAGTCACTAAAGAGAGGGAGAATATAGGACTTATTACCCCAGTGTGGGCCGTAGCAGTTAGGAAATGGCACTCTGTACGCCAGATTGTTCATTTGTATATAGTGAAATAAATGAATATCTCAGCAATGGAGCCACAAGTTTTCATGAGGTTATGGTGATAGATTCCCTACTTTTTTCCAATTCCACCTAAAACAAATCCCGACTCCAACTCCACAGCCCTGACCGTCAACAGCAGTTTGTAGTAAACAGAACATGAAAGCTTGTTACTATTTACTATGTATAATACACACAGCAGAGACCCGGCAGCTATGGCGGCCTCTCATCTCCTGAGCGGCCGCCATACTTAAATACTCAGCATCCAGCATACTATGGCGATTTAGGCCACACCCCTTTTGAACCACGCCTTCTTACAGTATGACCGACTAAGTGTAGTCTCACAGCCTAATCAAAACTGCTATTATACAGTATCTTTATATTCAGACCCCAGAGCATAATAGGCAGAGGCCCAGGGGAGGTGATCAAACATAAAAAACAGTATTACACACTTCTCCTGGGCTCCAGCGCCACTCTCTGCTGTCTTCAGTTCTTCTGTCTGATGTGACACATAGTGTGACCCACATGACATGTGTGGTCCCTGAAGACAGCAGGGAGTGGCGCCGGAGTTCAGAAGTGAGTGACACTGTTTTTTTATGTTTGATCACGTTCCCTGGTCGTCAGCTTATTATACTCTGGGGAGACCCCAGAGTATAATGATGGCAGTTTCAGTTCGAACGTGCAAATATTTTAATAACCGATGTGAACAAAATCACCCAGCCCTGATAAATAGATAGATAGGTAGATAAATAGATATAGATATATCTATATAGATATATGTTTATATCTGGCTCCAGATATAGTTTGAACTAGAGATATTACACTACTGTCCTAGAGGAAAAAAAAACTTCCTAATATTTCATATTACCTAACATGTCTTTGTGGTTCTGAATGTAAATATTAGTTTTATGGCAAAATAATTTTTATACTCAAATCTTTTTGAAGTGCAGAAAAATGTAAGTTTTTTTCCTTCTGTGTAGATTGTTAAAAATAGCTGATTTATATTTATATATATATATATATATATATATATATATATATATATAATTTATATGAATCTTACGGTATATATTTGTCATTCCATGTTGATGGCCATTAGTGCTGATCTCTCAGTATTTCATATGTGGAGGAAACTGAAGGAGGCCGTATACATATCAACTTCAGTCAAACCTGCTGATTTTGTCTGACCATCTATTGTGTATAGGGTGCCTCCCGGCCCCCCATCCTTACAGATTACAGTGGAAAGAATAATCAAGCAGGTGGATTTCAACATGTCCAGTCCTTTGCTTCTCAAGGGAGACAAGTCACCACCAGAGTGATTTTTTTTCCTTCTCTATATTGCAAACACATACAAACTGAGTTGGCTGATAAGATGTGCAAGAGGACAACCCAAACACACACTTATTTGTAGGTAATTTCTTACTTGATCTTTCATTCTGGTGCTTAAATTATAATGTGTATATACCACAAAGTGTGTACAATGTATATACAGTAATGTGTAAGCATAGGTTTGCTCCACTTGGATGACCTGGAATAAGATCCATCACATTTTTGTTGCAATGAAAAGGAATGAACACAGTGATATTTATGTGACTGAATCAGAATACTGCTCTGCAAAATAAATTAAAGGGGTTGTCCAGGCAAAATTGGACAACCCCTTTAACTTTTAAATCAGCCGGGGCCAGTGAAGAAAAAAAAATAAAAATTGCATACTCACCTGTCCCCAATGCTGCAGTGTCCTCCCGGCGTGTCCCGGTTCTTCTGCTCCCGGCGTGTCCCGGTTCTTTTTTTACAAAGTTTTACTTAAATTAATTTTTTTTTCTTGCATCAATAAACCCCAATTTTCAAAACATACTTATCCCACATTGACATTGTAATGTTTGCTTAGTTTTTCTCACATTGTGATCTGTGAACATTTAATGTCTGTATATTATTTTAAGCTATTTTTGAATTTGCTGTCTCTGTGATTTGGTGCCCACTGTTTATTGCCAGATGTGAAATTTGTTGTAAAAGTGTATTATGTGAATAGATTTTTTTTTTCCCCACAAGTTTTTAAAATTGTAAATGTGTTTTATATTTTAACTTATTATAAACAAAATATGTTTGACAAATAAATCTGAAGAAGTTGACATTGTAGTGTCATTCTATTACTTTGTATGGCAGAATGTTTGCATGTCTATGTCCAGGTGTTAAATTACTTGACTTATAAACTATTGGGAGTACACCTGCTAGGCTGAGCACATACAATGCGAACACGCAGCTAAATTTTTGAGGGAAATTCAGCTGCTTTTTTTTCCTGCAAGCTGCAGCAGCAAAAAGCTGTAATCACTGCAGGTCACCTACAGACTTCTACCTATGCTTTGAAAGCCGCATGTAAAAAAAAAAAAAAAAACATGCAGAGGAGATTTGTTTAAATCATGTTTGAAATGTTCCATGTACGGTACACAATCCACTTTGTTATTTTAAGACAATGTTAGTGCCCTTTGGGAGCAAAATTGGTGTATACTACACATTTTTTTATATATATTATATGTTAATGAGAGCTTCTCTCCTCCTCTTAGATGGAGACAGAAGTCTCTCCAAAAAGAAAAAAATTCGTCAAAAAAGCAAAATGGAGAAGGCTTTTTGCTTGTCCTAGAATAGGGAAAGCCCTTCTTTTTATCAACAGCCTTCTCCAGTAAAGTGTCTAAATCAGGTCCAAACACAAGTTCTCTATTAAAGGGAATATTACACAGTTTCGTCTTTGACCTGATATCTCCCGTCCAGTATTTCATCCATAGGGCTCTTCTGGCCGCATTAGATAGAACCCTTTCACGTATAGATTCTGCTGAAGAATCCCGTAGCTGATTTAAGAAGAGGTATGGACTGGATTATGCCCTCTCGAGGGGGGATCTTCTCTTTTAAGATTATTTTCTAGCTTGCTTAGCCATACATATAACATGCGAGCTACCAAGGTGAACACAATGTTGGTTTTTAGGTTAGTCATTGCTGCCTCCCAAGCTTTTTTAAGTAATGCATTCGACTTTCTATCCATAGGATCTTTAAGTTAAGCACTATCCTCAAAAGGTAAATCCCTTTTTTTTTTTTTTTAAAACTACCTTTACCTTTTCACTTGATCCCCAAAGTACATTTTGCTCCAGCTTCTTCTGGGGGTTACAAGGTGGTGATGGACATTCATCCTTAACCCTTTCAGGACCGTCCACTGTATATAAATGTCGGCGCTTGCTGGGCTTTGTGCAGAGCCGACGTTTATAAACTGACCCTGCTAAATTGGGGATCGGGTCTCCCCAAGGGTCAGGAACTCCGTGAATACAGCAATAATAGCTGCTGGTGTTCACGGAGACATGATCAGGACCTGATAGGTTCAGGTCCCGATCATGTAGCCGCCATATCAGGGAAAGTTTGTTGCAGTAACAAACTTTGCCTGATATTAGCGGCCCACCCGCCTGCGGGCGGCATCGGGAGCAGGTGTTAGCTGTATCTGACAGCTAACACCCTGTTCCATATCCTACGGTCGGAGCTGTGCTCTGATCGGAGGTTTTAACCCCTTTGGATGCCGCGGTCAAACAAGATCGCGGCAACCAATGGGTTCCGTGATGCCAAATGAACCCCCCCTCACCCCCCGCGGTGAGATCGGGGGGGTGCCCATATGTGTCTTCTGCAGCCCGGGGTCTGGCCAGTGACCCCAGGCTGCTCAGTGCCCCCAGTACCTCGTTGATCTGCCCAGATGCAGGGAAGTCAGCCGCATACGCTGACTTCCTCTATAGACTGCAATACACGTGTATTGCAGTCTATAATACTGAACCAGCGATCCCTGGTTCAGGTGTCCTTATAGGACAAATAAAGAAATGTGTAAAAAATAAAAATAAAAAAAGTGTAAAAGAAATGTAATAAAGTTTGTGAAATAAATACATGAATAAAGCCCCAAAATTCACTTTTTTCCTATATCAAATGAGTTATATAAAACAAAAACCTAAAAATTTATAAAAAACAATACATATTTGGTATCACCACGTCCGTAACAATCTGTACAATAAAACTGAAACATTATTTAACCTACATGGTGAACGTCAGAAAAAAAAAAACGGAAAAAATCCGCCGTAAGTAATGATTTTTCGCCATCTCACCCTACAAAATATGCTATAAAAAGTGATCGAAAAGTCACATATACCCCAAAACAGCACCAATAAAAAGCACAGGTTGTCCCGCAAAAAATAAGCCCTCAACTATCTTTGTCAACCGAAAAATAAAAATGTTACGCATCTCAGACGATGGTGATGCAAAGATAATTGATTTCCTTCCCCAAATGGATTTTTGTTCTGCAAAACTAGTAACGCATAAAAAAACAATATAAATGAGATATCACTGTAATCGTACCGACCCAAAGAATAAAGGTCACAGGTTACTTATGTTGTACACTGTGTGGAAAAAAATTAATAGGTAAAACACAATGCCACAATTGATGAGGATTTTTTTTTAATCCACCAAGAAAGCGTTAATAAACGTTAATCAATAAGTCATTGGCACCCAAAAATGTTATTAAAAAATACATCTCATACCACAAACAACAAGCCCTCATATGGTTACAGCACCAGAAAAAAAAAATATCTATATAGCTTGTTCAATGTGAAGACAAAAACCCCAAAAATCGCCAAATCATTAGAACACAACTTGCTGCGGCAGGAAGGAAATGTATAAGCTGTGCGAGCGTATATTAGGGGACATCCCAGATTTAGAGCTTACGAGGGAAATAAACCAGAACTGACCCCCAGAGTGACCCCTCCCCCAATCATACAAGCTACTGGGGATATACTAGTAGTAAATTTCGTGTTCCCCATGTACTCCGCTCAGCTTACATATTCACTCTTCATCTGCTGTGCAGTCACATCTGGGATACTAATGCTCACTACACCCCTTGATAAGTTTTTTGAGGGGTGCAGTTTTTAAAATGGGGTCATTCCCTAGGAGATTCCACTTTACTGGTACCTTAGAGGCTCTGCAAACATGACATGGTGTCCAGATACCAAACATCTAAATGTGCGCTCCAAAAGCCACATAGCGCTACTTCCCTTCTATGCCCTGCTGTGTGCCCAAAATGCAGTTTATACCCACATGTATGACACTGGTGTACCCAGGGTAACGTACTTAATGTCATATGTGGGTATAAATGGCTGTTTGGGCACAGAAGGAAAGGAGCGCTATTTTGGAGCACAGACTTAGACAGTTTGGTTTTTGGACACCATGACACTTTTTCAGAGCTCCTGAAATGCCAGTAAAGTGGAATCCCCTGATATGTCACCCCATTTTGGAAACTACACCCCTGAAGCAATTTATTCAGGGGTACAGTGAGAATTTTTAACCCCCAAGTGTTGCCTTAATTAATTTTCCAGAAATGAATACGCAGCTAATGGTGGAAGATGAAAATGACATTTTTTCCAGGAATACATCATTTCAGTGCGTAATATGTTGTGCCCGGCTTGTATCAGAGATGAATGCTCCAAAAGCTGTTGTGCCCAGGGTACCCGCTTAACAGTTTTTGGAGGTTGTGTCTCTGGTGACACAAGTTGGGTACAACATATCAGCACTGAAATGGCGTATCTATGGAAAAATTGCAATTTTCACTTTTCATTATCAGCTGCGCATTCATTTCTGGAAATGAAATTAATGCAATACTCAAAGTTTAAAAATGCTCGCTACACCACTTGATAAATCCCTTCAGGGGTGTAGTTTCCAAAGTGGGATCACATTTCAGCGGGTTCTACTTTACTGCCAATTCAGGGGCTCTGCAAAAGTGGCATGACATCGAAAAACCAAACTGTGCTCCAAAAACCAAAATAGCGCTCCTTCCCTTCTGTGCCCAAACTTCAATTTATACCCACATATGACATTAAGTACGTTATCCTGGGTACACCAGTGTCATACATGTGGGCATAAACTGCCGCTTGGGCACACAGGAGGGTGCAGATAAGAAGGAGCGCTATGTGCTATTGGACCGCTGATTTAGTTTGTTGATTTTTGGACGCCATGTCACATTTATAGAGACTCTAAAATTGCCCCTACAAAATGGAGTCACTTCTTGGGGAATTCCAATTTACTGGCACCACCAGGGCTCTGCAAAAACAACATGGCATCCAGAAAATCCTTCCAAATCTGTACACCAAAAGCTAAAAAGCGCACTGCTCCATCCCTTCTGAGCCCTGCTGTGTAACCAAGCAACAGTTTACACCTACATATACAACTTCTTTCTACTTGGGATAGCCCAGTTAATAGTTTTAGGAGTGTATGTCTCTGATGACACAAAGTGGGTGCAACGTATTGGGCACTGACATGGCATATTTCTTTAAAAATTAAAATTTTCACTTTGTACATTAATTTTCAGGAAGCACTCTTAGGGTCAAAATTATAATACCCCTTGATAAATTCCTTGTGGGGTGTAGTTTCTAAAATGGAGTCACTTTTTGGGGGTTTCCATTGTATTGGTACTTTAGGGGCTCTGGAAATGCGACATGGCACCTGAAAACTATTCCAGCAAAATCTGCCCTCCAAAACCAAATAGCGCTCTTTCCATTCCGAGCACCACCATGTACCCATAGAGCGGTTTTTTTTCCCCCGTTGGGGGGGTTTTTTTTTTGTGGGGGGGGGGGGGTTCGGGGGGGGTTTTTTGTTTTTTTTTTGGTTTTTGGGGCCCCCCCCCCCGCCCCCCCCCCCCCCCCCCCCCCCCCCCCCCCCCCCCACCCCCCAGCGCCTCCCCCCTCCCCGCCCCCCCATGCCCCCACACCATTTGCCCATGGGTGTTGTTCCATATGGCTCCAACTGTATTTTGATCTCTGGGTATCGTATCTCCTTCTTACTTCCATTTATTCATAATGTGCGCAGCTATAATCTTAGATGTATGTTGTCAGTAGGGCAACACTGTAACAATAGGGCTTTGTATCCATCCCAGAATGGCTCCATTGTATTCCTACATAGACCTGGGTGATCAAATAAACATGCATTGTTCAGCCTGGGCTGTTAGATCAGACATGGTTGATAACATTGTATCATTTCACTTGATCCTATCTCCTTACAAAGGATCTGGACTTGAGTGCATTAATCAATCAGACTTGCCGTCGCCGGTGACCTCATTCTGGGTGGTGTACTCAAGGGTATAAAAGATGAGGTAAGAGGTCAGTGGGAAGAGATTGGGCTGAGACCCACTGGGAGGAGATTGGGCTGAGACTACCATGGGAGATGACTTGATGAGCTACTAGAGGCTGGCTGTGATGAGTTGCTGAGATGCTGGAGTTAATGCCGCTGCCTCCACTGGTGATCTCCACATGCTATGTGTGAGTGTTGGACTATAGAGCCACATCCAGGATATGTGTGGTAAAGTAATTATTTCACTTTTATTCCCTTTTATTTTATTGTACTGTATCTTGTAACTAGTAACTGTTAATGCTTGTATACAGTCATGGCCAAAAGTTTTGAGAATGACACAAATATTATATTTTCACATGATCTGCTGCCCTCTGGTTTTTATGTGTGTTTGTCAGATGTTTTTATCACATACAGAAATATAATTGCATTCATATTATGAGTAACAGAAGCTTATATTGACAGTTAGAATGAGTTAATGCAGCAAGACAATATTTGCAGTGTTGACCCTTCTTCTTCAGGACCTCTGCAATTCTCCCTGGCATGCTCTCAATCAACTTCTGGACCAAATCCTGACTGATAGCAGTCCATTCTTGCAGAATCAATGCTTTAATTTTGTCTGAATTTGTTGGTTTTTGTTTGTCCACCCGTCTCTTGATGATTGACCACAAGTTCTCAATGGGATTAAGATCTGGGGAGTTTCCAGGCCATGGACCCAAAATCTCTATGTTTTGTTCCCTGAGCCATTTAGTTATCACCTTTGCTTTATGGCAAGGTGCTCCATCATGCTGGAAAAGGCATTGTTGAGCGCCAAACTGCTCTTGGACGGTTGGGAGAAGTTGCTCTTGGGGGACATTCTGGTACCATTCTTTATTCATGGCTGTGTTTTTAGGCAAGACTGTGAGAGAGCCGATTCCCTTGGCTGAGAAGCAACCCCACACATAAATGGTTTCCAGGATGCTTTACAGTTGGCATGAGACAAGACTGGTGGTAGCGCTCACCTCTTCTTCTCCGAATAAGCTGTTTTCCAGATGTTCCAAACAATCGAAAAGGGGATTCATCAGAGAAAATGACTTTATCCCAGTCCTCAGCAGTCCACTCCCTGTACCTTTTGCAGAATATCAGTCTGTCCCTGATGTTTTTTTCTGGAGAGAAGTGGCTTCTTTGCTGCCCTCCTTGAGACCAGGCCTTGCTCCAAGAGTCTCCGCCTCACAGTGCGTGCAGATGCACTCACACCTGCCTGCTGCCATTCCTCAGCAAGCTCTGCACTGCTGGTAGCCCGATCCTGCAGCTGAAACACTTTTAAGAGACGGTCCTGCCGCTTGCTGGTCTTTCTTGGGCGCCCTGGAACCTTTTTGGCACCAATGGAACCTCGCTCCTTGAAGTTCTTGATGATGCGATAGATTGTTGACTGAGGTGCAATCTTTCTAGCTGCAATACTCTTCCCAGTTAGGCCATTTTTGTGCAGTGCAATGAAGACTGCACGTGTTTCTTTAGAGATAACCATGGTTAACAGAAGAGAAACAATGATGGCAAGCATCAGCCTCCTTTTAAAGTGTCCAGTGGTGTCATTCTTACTTAATCATGACAGATTGATCTCCAGCCCTGTCCTCATCAACACCCACACCTGTGTTAATGGAGCAATCACTGAAACGATGTTAGGTGGTCCTTTTAAGGCAGGGCTGCAATGATGTTGAAATGTGTTTTGGGGGATAAAGTTCATTTTCTAGGCAAATATTGACTTTGCAAGTAATTGCTGTTAAGCTGATCACTCTTTATAACATTCTGGAGTATATGCAAATTGCCATTAGAAAAACTGAAGCAGTAGACTTTGTAAAAATTAATATTTGTATCATTCTCAAAACTTTTGGCCATGACTGTATATCTACATATCTGTTCTGAACTGTATATGTTAGATGTTACTTTTGAAGGTTTCCATTGTACTGGTACTTTAGGGGCTCTGCAAATGCGACATGGCACCTGAAAACTATTCCAGCAAAATCTGCCCTCCAAAAGCCAAATAGCGCTCTTTCCATTCCAAGCCCCACCATGTACCCATACAGCAGATTATGACCACATATGGGGTATTGCCACATTCATGAACAATAGTTTAACAAACTGTGGTGTGCTTTTTGTCCTTTAACCCCTTGTGAAAATGAAAAATTTGGGGGGAAAAGTGACATTCTAGTAATTTTTCATTTACACATTCCAATGTTAATAAAATCTGTGAAAAGGCTGTTGGGTCAAAATGCTGACTATACCCCATGATAAATTCTGTGAAGGGTGTACTTTCCAAAATGGGGTCACTTTTGGGGGGTTTCCTTTGTACTGGTGCTTTAGGGGCTCTGCAAATGGGACATGGCACCGAAAACTATTCCGGCAAAATCTGCTTTTCAAATGCCCATTGTCGCTCCTTCCCTTCTGTGCACTGCCGTGTGCCCAAACATCAGTTTACACCCACATGTGGGATATTTCTGTGCTCGGGAGAAATTGCATAACAAACTGTGAGATGCATTTTTCCTTTAACCCTTTGTGAAGGTGTTAATTTTAGGGCTAAGTGAATGTGTTACTGAAAAAAAGAAAGAAATGTCTAAATTTCACCTCCATATTGTTTTAATTTCTGTGAAATCCTTAATGGGTTAACAAACTTCCCAAATGCTGTTTTAAATTATTTGAGGGATGCAATTTTGAAAATGGGGTGATTTATGGGGGGTTTCTAATATATAGGCCTTCATAATTCCCTTCAGAACAGAAGTGGTCCCTAAAAAATTAGTTTGGGAAATTTTCTTGTAAATCTGGAAAATAGCTGTTACACTTGTAAGCCTTCTAACATCCAAAATAAATGAAAGGACAATGTATTTGTGTGATATGACTATGTGTTTGAAAAGCAGAGCATTTCACATTTTGAAAATTGCAATTTTCTCCAAATTTCCATCAAATTTCCTATTTTATAAAAATATGGATCAATATTTACCACTAACATGAAATACAATGTGTCACGAAAAAAACTATCTCAAAATCACTTATGTAAGTTAAATCGTCTCAAAGTTATTGCTATATAAAGTGACACATGTCAGATTTGAAAAATGAGGCCTGGTCACGAAGGCACTTTTAGGTTGTGTCCTGAAAAGGTTAAAAATAGAGGCCTGGCACAGTTGATATCTTTTACCTTGTAAGCTATCCACATCAGATTCGCCTTTCTTCCCTCTCCCATGTACAGCTCTCAGACAATTTTCAATCTCCTGAATTTCATCTTTCATATAACACCAAAAGCAATTTTGTACGTCTTATACTGTCCGAGATATAACTGTTTGAAGTTACCTTCCCCACTCTCATTTTCTCTACATTTTACACAGCCCTGCCCGTGCTCCATTCACAGTAACATTCAGTGAGAGGCAGAAACAGCTCTCAATACAGAAGGAAGAAAAAGAGTGAAAAAATGCAGGATTTCACAGGAAGGATCCAAAATGTGTTAATAAAGTATATTACAAAATGTATTAATGACACAAATACTTTCAGAAAATCAAAAGTTGTCCGAATTATATATTATTAACTTGAAGTGTTTGTTCTGTAAAAGATGCTTTCCAGGACTAAGAAAATCTGACTAAAGTAAGGAAATGCTTGTTATATGAATAAACAATCATAACTAAGTACCTTTATATATTTATATGTTTGGACCATTTCTACCATTCCTCATATTTTCAGGCTCATGCAATACTTCCTGGTTATGGGAGTGTCTGTGCTTTTCCCGTAAGTCCCTCCATGCACCTCCTAGCAGTTTTTTATTCATGTTCAGTACTCCCTCTGATGA
The DNA here is from genome assembly GCA_947044405.1 of Leptodactylus fallax. Lineage (NCBI taxonomy): Eukaryota > Metazoa > Chordata > Amphibia > Anura > Leptodactylidae > Leptodactylus > Leptodactylus fallax. The sequence continues at coordinate 5,263,465 of CAMRHE010000099.1, read as the reverse complement.
TGTCCATCACTCTCCCTGTTTTATATATATATATATATATATATATATATATATATATATATATATATATATATATATATATATATATATATATATATATATATATGGGGGGAAAAAGTATTTAGCCAGCCACCAATTGTGCAAGTTCTCCCACTTAAAAAGACGAGAGTGGCCTGTAATTGACATCATAGGTAGACCTCAACTATGAGAGACAAAATAAGAAAACATATCTAGAAAATCACATTGTCTGATTTTTTTAAAGAATTTATTTGCAAATTATGGTGGAAAATAAGTATTTGGTCACCTACAAACAAGCCAGATCTCTGGCTCTCACAGACCTGTAACTTCTTTAAGAGGCTCCTCTGTCCTCCATTCATTACCTGTAGTAATGGCACCTATTTGAAATTGTTATCAGTATAAAAGACACCTGTCCACAACCTCAAACAGTCACACTCCAAACTCCACTATGGTGAAGACCAAAGATCTGTAGAAGGAACAAAACCAGAAACAAAATTGTAGACCTGCATCAGACTGGGAAGACTGAATCTGCAATAGGCAAGAAGCTTGGTGTGAAGAAATAAACTGTGGGAGCAATAATTAAAAAAAGGAAGACATACAAGACCACTGATATTCTCCCCCCTGATCAGGGGCTCCACGCAAGATCTCACCCCGTGGGGTCAAAATGATCACAAGAATGGTGAGAGAAAAATCCCAGAACCACACGGGGGGACCTAGTGAATGACCCGCAGAAAGCTGGGACTAACGTCACAAAGGCTACCGTCAGTAACACACTACGCCACCAAGGACTCAGATCCTGCAGTGCCAAACGTGTCCCCCTGCTTAAGCCAGTACATATCCGGGCCAGTCTGAAGTTTGCTAGAGAGCATTTGGATGTTCCAGAAGAGTATTGGGAGAATGTCATATGGTCAGATGAAACCAAAGGATATATACCAAAGTATTGAGATGAACTTTTGTTATTGACCAAATACTTATTTTCCACCATAATTTGCAAATAAATTCTTTAAAAATCAGACAATGTGATTTTCTGGATTTGTTTTCTCATTTTGTCTCTCATAGTTGAGGTCTACCTATGATGTTAATTACAGGCCTCTCTCATCTTTTTAAGTGGGAGAACTTGCACAATTGGTGGCTGACTAAATACTTTTTTTCCCCACTGTATATACAGTGCCTTGCGAAAGTATTCGGCCCCCTTGAACTTTTCAACCTTTTGCCACATTTCAGTCTTCAAACATAAGGATATAAAATTTAAATTTTTTGGTGAAGAATCAACAACAAGTGGGACCCAATTGTGAAGTGGAACGAAATTTATTGGTTATTTTAAACTTTTGTAAAAAATAACAAACTGAAAAGTGGGGCGTGCAATATTATTCGGCCCCTTTACTTTCAGCGCAGCAAACTCACTCCAGAAGTTCAGTGAGGATCTCTGATCCAATGTTGTCCTAAATGATTGATGATGATAAATATAATCCACCTGTGTGTAATCAAGTCTCCGTATAAATGCACCTGCTCTGTGATAGTCTCAGGGTTCTGTTTAAAGCTTCAGAGCATCATGAAGACCAAGGAACACACCAGGCAGGTCCGTGATACTGTTGTGGAGAAATTTAACGCCGGATTTGGATACAAAAAGATTTCCCAAACTTTAATACACCATAATGTAGCTGTAAGTAATGTTTTTCTTACAAAGAGGCACCATGATGTACAGTTAAAGTATGGTAACTGGGTGGGCACAGGAGCTGTGATTGTGCTATTACCATGGTAACCTGGTGGTGACTGTCTGCTGGGTTTCTGCTGTAATGGTCAGGATCAAGTAACCTCTGATCATGGCTGTTTAAACCCATTAGAAGCAATGAAATGATGACAGCTTCAAGTCTCCGAGAGACACAAAAAAGTAAAGTCAAAGTGAGCAAAGCTAAGTAAGTTTCCCATCAAAAATGTATCAAACATATTTTTCAGCCTTTATTCAAATAAAGATAATTTTATTTTCAAAAAGAATTCACAATAACAAATACATATATTGTAGAATAAAGTTAACTAACTGTAAACAGCTACAATATAGTAAACAGCAAAAAAAACAAAAACCCAGACATTGTTTTTTTTTAATTTTTTTAATTAATTCTCCCTCTCAAATTTATAAAATTAATCAATAATTGAAGTTTCAACAAACCTTCATACATGTAGTTAAAAAGAAAAATTACATAAAACAATGGTGAAATAACTATTGTTTTGCACTCTTCAATTATGAAAATGATTGATAAGACCAGTAGATATGTTCCTGTAAATTAGAGTGTTCCTAACCCCGCATTCAGATGGCCGAGTTTCACCTGTGAACATTATGTCGGGAGAGGGACCCTTAGCAGTATAGTTATCTATGATGCTCGAAGTCCCTGCCTCTCCTCTACATACTGTCTTGTAATATGCGGTACAGGACAGTATGGCGCTGGGTTAGTGTAAGGCTCAACATGTCCGGTCCACTGTGGTATGTCCACAACAGACAGCCCGCAGTTGATTCAGTTGCAGCAAAAAATGCAGCCAAAAAGGGCTGTTCAGCTGCAATTCCTGAGTGGTTTGCCCCAGCTTATACCTTTGCTTTACAAAGGTTGAAAGCCACAGATGAAATGACAGCAATAAATGACATGCTACATGTTTGAAACACACAGCACCATACAGTTTGCACTGCAGGTTTGTTTCTGTGGTTTTCATCCACTACACTGGTACTGTACTTACCAGTGGGTTAGGCGCCCATGATTTTTCCAGCAGCTAACCCACTGCGAGTAAGGTTGAGCTATTAAAGAGAACCTGTCTGCTGTTTTTTTCACCATAAACTGGCCATATGTACAGAATCAAGTAATTCCCTTTCCATTGGTGTCCTCTGTGATCTTTCTGTTGCATCAAAGTGAAGTTATAACTGTTTGAAATGACCCCAAGTAGTCACGGTGGGCGGGGAGAAGCTTCAGCCTAGTCACACTGTCACCTTACTAATCACACCTCTAAGGTGTGACTGACAACTCCCTTGTGACATCAGTGAGGAGACTGTGAGGGAGATGTCAGGCACTATGGTTTTACACAAAGGGTTGCAAGGATTTAGCAAAATGTGCATAAACTTGTCCAAATTTATTTATGTAATGTTTTTTTATTGCGTTTTACTTGATAAGTACCTGCCCATACACATTGATGGTCACCTGCTCATACCAAATTCAGTGGGTTGTAACAACATTCATCTAATGTGTATGGCCTCCTTAAGACATAGCTGATGTGTTATTACAAGCCTCAGCACAGACTTACCCCGCATGCACACAGAGTTAACCCGCATTAGCATGACCGAGTTTCAGTATGCTGGGTGAAGGGCTCCTAGCATTGTAGTTATCTGTGATTCTAGGAGTCCCTACCTACCAGCAATATACTGTCCCGTAATGATTATAGTACAGGACAGTATGTTGCCGGGAGGCAGGGACTCCTAGCATCATAGATAACTGTATTGCTAGGAGTCCTTTCCTTTCCTTTCCTGGCATACTGTACAGACTGGTAAATCCAGCCAACACACGGACCTTGAGTTTGATGGATAAAACTGGGACATGTGAATACGGGGTTAGACTATTGCTTCCCCATTTTGCTTTCAGCAGTCTCCAGGCAGTAATACCAGCTGGGCTGGTGATTTACCAGTGTAGTGTCAACTCTACTTGTATACCAACCAATCTAACATTTGCCATCTACCCTGTGGATGGTGGAGAAATGTTTTTTGCTGCTATAACCCTTTAGATCAAACAAAGAGGATGGCAGGCAAGTGAAAGACCAGGTAGACTAGATGAGGACTGATACACCTAGAATAGAGAAGCCTAGAAGATTAGATCTAATTCTGACAAGAGAGTTTATATATCGGGTGCGGAGCTTTAAATGATAAAATTCTTCACCTGCACTTTTATGTATGACTGACCAGAGATATAAATGTGAGGTTCTTAGTGCACACTTTGGTGAATTGTGCGAGCCCATCTGCCACGTCAAGGCGACCTCATTCAGATGGGTCCCTACACTAAGACTTTATTTCTATAATAAATACTATACTCCCCCTATAGATAAGATACTAGGAGACTGTAACATTCTTAGAGACAGCACTGTAACAGTGAGTTTAGAAGAAAGTTATCTCCTGCCCCAAGTGTTAGTATAGGGACTCATCATAATAAGGCCACTAAGTGGTTGATGGGCTCTATATACACATACCGTATATAGAGATTTTTATTACTATAATATATATACTCACGTACTAAAATAAACATAAATTTATGTTTATGTTAGTTGTCTTCTTCCATTGTAGAACTTGGAATACTCTGCACCTGTTGAGATGTAATACGCATGGTAAGGTTCTGGTGTCTATGATGTTATAAGTTCTGCAATGTCATAGCTATTCATTTTCCAACCTTCTAACAAGTTGAATATTTGTCAGGGGTATAATCACAGGCTGTCAATATTTTTATTGCACTGATATACCAGATGATGCAGGAAGTAGACAATTTATAGGGCATTTAAAGGGATTTTCTAGGAGTGTGAATTTGATGACCTATAGATAGATATCTATAGATTTTGGATATCAGGTCGGATGAAATCTGTCATCAAACACTCCTGCCAAGTACTTGAGATTTTGGTGTTGGAGATGGAGTACTTAATTTGAAGCACCCCATCTCTCCTCCCTTATGTGTGAACAAGGGTGAAAAACATTAAGTGAATAAGCAATATATACCTAGACCTGTCCTCAAGATGTCTTCCTCAAGTGACAAAGTCTGCTTCTGATTTAGAACATTCTATTCACTTACCTGTTGTCATGCACATTGTGATGTCATGGGTCTTGTGATGTCATGGGTCATGTGATGTCCTTACAACATTCCAGCCAATTTGAATATGGCAGCAGGGTGAAACTGCAGTCTGTGGATATTTTTATTGCAATTAATATTTCATATTTTTCTGTTTATTTTAAGACATATTATGAGTTGTACCCTTACAGAGGAGTCCATATCTTCCACAAATAAGTGTCTAAGCTGCTTTTTTTGAGAAAATCCCTTTAAATGTCTCTTATCAGTAAAGTTCCCTTGAAACATACCATCTGTGTCCTCCTACATATATGTGTATGCCTTAAAAGTAACCATCTGTGTCCTCCTACATACAGTATATGAATTCTGCATACACAGACATAACATACATGCTTAGCAGAGTCAGCCATGAATGATTAGCTGAATGATAAGCTATGCCAGTGGACCTCAACCTGCGGTACGCATACCCCAGGGGTACACACCTCAACCTCAAGGGAACGTGCTAGGGCTGAGAGGAGGATCACTGCACGTTTGTTGGCTCCAGCCCTGGACTCCTGCATATGTGTGTGCTAGCTTCTGACATAGATGTATGTAGGAGCTGTTCTAGGTCCTCCAAAGCTCCTCAGGCATTCAACGCTACTTCTAAAGCTAGGTTCCACTTAAAACTGGCAGAGAGAAAAATCCTATGGGGTTCGTGGGTTTAAACGGACAGGGTCTCCGTCTTTCAGGTCCCCATGTGGACCCGAACACTAGTGTGATACACTAGTGTATCAGTTTGATCCTATCTGCTCTGCAAATATGGCCTTGGATTAGCGCTACTACTCTGCATATATGACCTCTACACAGCACTGTTACTCTTATCCTGTGTATGTGGGTAATGCATAGCACTACTACTCTTATCCTACATATATGACCTCTACACAGTACTACTACTCTTATCCTGCATTTATGGTCTCTACACAGCACTACTACTCGTATCCCAAATATATGACCTCGACACAGCACTACTACTCTAAATTGACACATTAAAAAATCATACGAACCTCCCATATCTGTATATTTTCTTAAAGTAGACACATGCAGCATTGTCAAAATGCCACTTGGTACTGTATACGAACAGGCACCTTCATGCAATTTTGATTTAAAGTGTATTTTTGATTTAAAAAAAAAAAATGCAAATAAATGTATATTAGTTGCTAAAAGTGGAAACCAAAGAAAAAGTTATATGCACCAAGCCTCCTAAAAATAAGAGTTCAACATGTACACCTTCATGCACATTTTTTCATAAAATAACCATAACTGGAAGGGACAAAAATCTGCTTTGAAGCTGGAAATTTTAAAAAAGCATCATCCTATTAAATGTAGGGATTGCACACTGTGAAAAGCAAGTGCACTCCTAAACCCTATATATTTCTTGAAAGTAGACAACCTGAAGATTAAATGTGTCTCAATGGGCTATCAATAGCCATGTCCACCATCATGTAACTTTGTCACAAACACAAATAATTTTTTTTAAAAATACACCTATACACATATATTTGCAACTAAAACTCCTATTCAATCGTACATTCACACACAAATTACATTTAACATAATAGATCAAGGTGTACACAATTTATATATACCACAAACATCAACTACAACAAGAGCTCGTACTCTCAAAAACACTGATACAGAAGACAAGCTATATTTTGATGTTATTCACTAACATTTTAAAAATCTATATTGCACATAGCAAAGTGTGACTGTGATACCAAAATCTAACCTTTTGAGATTGCACAGCATTCTGTTTATAAAAACACAACTTGATAATTCAGAGATTACAAGCAAGAATTGCACAAAAATTCAAATTTGTCACTAAAGTTCGAGATCAAGCAATCCCTTTCCGCAAGCAAAATGTACTTTCCAAAAAACTGCAAGATGTGAGGAATTCATACATACCACATAAATATATATTTACAGGTGCATGTGTTAAAGAAAAATTGGAAAAATTGCAGAAATGTGCCAACCAATTTTGTGCATGCAAATTAAATAGGAGCATACATAAGAATATAATTTTCTATCCCCCTATAAAAATTGTAGAAATGTATACGTTCATCTCCACTGATAATCGTTATTACTGTTATTTTAGTGTGTAATGGATATCGCTAGAGAGGCGTATTTTACTCTATAAAGATCAGGTATGGACAGGGTCAAATGCAAACTTTATTGATGACTTTGTGTATTTGTTGTATAAATGTTTGGTGCAACACTTTTGGTAAATGTCTGGGTCGCAGCACCAATAAACTTCCTGGTTATGTTCGGAGGGGTATTACAGAAGAATACCCCTCTGTTTAGGCTCAGAAGGGTGTTACATTATCTCTCTATGTGACAAAAGTATAATATGCTCTCTGATTGATAGGAGAGGGGATAACATATACAGAAGTCCATGTTACCTCTCCCCCTGGGATCACATACAGGTTATGCACAGATGATGATTTATCATCGTCTGTGCAGTCTGCAGCTCTGCTCCTTCCCCCTCCTTCCTCCTTCTTTCTTTAGACGCAGCTCTAAGATGCTGCCAGAGGCTGGAGGGGGGAGGACACTTTAGATCCCCATATCTCAGGAACCGTTAGGGCTATGGAGATGAGCTTGGATTCATTTTAAAGATAAGCATGATAGCCCTTACAGATTTGGAGCGATACGCTGTCAGGAATTGTGATCTGCATTGGGATCTCAATGACATATAGCGTTTTCACCAGCGAATTGCTCTGGATCTGTAAGGACTATCATGACGATCTTGGATTCATTTTAAACAAGAGAATACCATCTTTAAAATGATATCAAGCTCATATCATAGCCCTAACCGATCCTGAGATATTGGCATTAGTAGTAAGGATGTATTAGATATGTCCTCGGCTACAAAAGTGCCACCCTGGGAGGACGTATAAATACGTAGGTGGCAGGGAAAGGGTTAAACTGGGGGAAACTCAAGGGGGATATTAAAGTGGGGCTGCTGGAGGAGGACATTAAACTGGGGGAAGCTGTAGGGGGACATTAAACCGTGGGGGTAGCTGGAGGGTGACATTAAACTGGGGGCAACTAGAGGCAGACATGTCCCCCTCCAACTACCCCCACGGTTTAATGTCCTCCTCCAGTTGCCCCCAGTTTAATGTCCTCTTCCAACTTTCCCCAGTTTAATGTCCCAGTCCAACGACCCCCCCAGTTTAATGTTCCCCCTCCATTTGCCCACAAAGCTTAACATAATAAAAACACTGATACTCCCCTCTCCTCGCTCCTCTGCTGCTCTGTCTGCAGTCTTTTGTCCCACAGTGTACAGGGAGTTGCAGCACGATGTGAGTGACATCGGGGCATGTGCTACAGGGATGTGCTTCACACAGAGTGGTGAAGCAGGAGCTGTCTGCAGATGGCTCCAGCTTCATCATTGTATTTAACGGAGGACTCAGATGAGTTGATATCGGGACATACCTCCCTCTGAGCGGGACAGCGGGACAGGACCCGGAATCCGGGACTGTCCCGCTGAATCCGGGACAGTTGGTAGGTATGCTGGTGGGCACTAGGCACAATAGTCTGACACTGACTTAGTTTATACTGCAAATGATTCATTTAAATGATGTGATCATGACCCCAATGAGTGGTATACGTATGTGGGCCTTTGTGTGATATGTGTGCCTGAGCTGGTTTTTAGTCCCAATCTAGTCTAGTCTCATAGAAATAGATTTGACTCTCATGTGTGATATCAGCTGCATCAGCTTGCCATGCTTGATTCAGTCTCAGTACTAGAATGTATTGATGTATCTAAGTTGTTCATTGCTGATACAGTCCAAAGAACTGTAAGTCCTATTCAAGTGAATACCAGAAAGAACAGAAATGGTGCTGCTTACAGGAGATGCTATTTTTTAATCTCTACAATCCTTTTAATGCCACCAATTATGGTCTTAAACACGACTTGTGAGCTCTCCTGTAAGTGCAATAGAGAGAACCTGTCAGACGTGATAGCTCCTCTGTGCCCCCCACATACACTGAAAGCATACATGGGGACATTTTCAATCGGAGTATGCCAAAATTGTGTCCTCACAACATTTTTCTCCCATATAGTCTAGGATGTGAAGAGGTCCTAAATAAGTAGAAAATGTATGTAGTGCAGTCATAGTTGGCTTTTAATCCCGATGTACCCCTGTTTGATATAATGAAATAATGACAAGGGACCCCAGGAGTGTTGAACATAGGGGCACATGATGTCCTAGTACCACTCCCATAATTTTATTTGACTAATGGTGGTTATTAATGGTGGGTGGTATTTTCCAATTTTGTTCACTTAAGTATCCCAATTTTATTTGTCTTTGGTTTATTTCTACCTCCCCTTATTTTATATTCCCCTGTGGGGACTGTGTGGAAGATCAAGTCATAGAGAAGCAATCACCCATACTCCCAAATGAAATCTAGAGAATGGACTGTTGCGATGTCTTATTAGTGAGGTTTTTATTCTTAGGCTTCGTTCACATCTGCGTCGGAGTCTCCGTAAGAGACTCAGATGCAGATTCTGCGAGGACTTTATTCTCCACTGGTTTCAGTATAAAACCAGCGGAAACACTGCGGTCCTCATGAAAGTCTATGGGGTCCACGAATGTCTGCAGGTAAGTGCTGTTTTAGCAGGCGGGCTCTCCGTCGTTCAGGTGCTCGCAAGAGCTTACATTGTATGAGGAGATAGGGGGACACAAGAGGTCAGAGGGCTTGTTTGATACCATGGTCCAGCCATCTTTTAATAGAAAAGGTTATGTAACTGAAGCTGTATGAACCCGTCATCAGCCTGTACCTGTGAATAAACAGAGACTAAGTGCAAGGAGTGCAGTGTAACTTCTAGAAGGAGAGGACAGGATCTGAGGAACAGAGGAGGAAGGATAAAAGGTGTTATTGTTGTCAAGCTCCGCACACTACGCTGTGATCAGGTCACGTGATAAGACTGACCATACAGATGTGATTTTAGGGCAGTTTTGAAGCTGCTGTAGTTGGGGATTAATCAGATTGCCTTGGGTAAAGCATTCCAAAGCACCGGTGCAGCTCGACAAAAGTCTTGGAGATGGGAGTGGGATGATCGGATAACAGGGGATGCAAGTCTAAGGTCATTGACAGAGCGGAGAGGACGGTTAGGGCGGTAGACAGTGACGACAGAGGAGATATAGGGGGGCGCAGCGCTATGGATGTATTTGTGGGTAAACAGTTATACTAACCTTGCCTCACATCTCCTGGGCATCCTTGCAGTGTCCAGCGGTCCCTTGGCGTTCTCTTCTTTCCTCTTGTGTCCACTGAATGATGTCACATGCAGCAGCAGGCCATTGCTGAGGCCTGTGATTGGGCGCATATGTGTGGTGCACCGACGTCATGACGCTTTGGACCAGAAAAATAATGGTTGGATAAAAACGCACAATCTGTTTGCATCTGTTATATAATGAAATCTAATGTTAAAAAATGATTCCTCATTGATCCATTTTTTTTTGGAAGACAGAAAACCGTGGTAGGATACAATTTTCTTTCTGTCAAAAAAGTATCACGATTGTATAGCGATTTTCATAGAATTGCAATTTAGAAATGTCCAGAGTTAACAAGGATGAATGCACTTAAGTGGTAATTTGGGATATATTCAGACTTGGAGCCTATGGCAGCATCACCTATAAACACAGCTCAAGGAAAAGCAGGCACAACAGCTGTAAAATGTATATGTAAATCACTAAGTAACAGAATAAACAAAAATTAAATATACTGGCCAGGTGTATGATATGTATAACAATTACTGTACCTTAGACACTTTGTTTTCTGTGGTACCATGTTTTAAGTTGTACTCAGGTAGTTTAGGGGTATATGCCCCTTCTCAGACTTTGGCATTTGTGAAATATGTTCAATTAGAGTGTGTTGGTCAGAGACTGTACGTATCACTCAATTGAATTGGGATCAGATTCAACAATGAATTTGTGGACCTGGGATGGAAGCTGCAGTATAATAGTGAGCCATTTCTGTCAGTAGATCTGGGGTAAATATCTCCATACCTTGGGCATCTTTTTGTATTAAAGCTTGTAGAAAGCAGATCTTTGTCAAAGTTCAAAGTGAATTGCAGTTGTAAGGCCCCATGCAAATGACTGAAGTGTGCATTCGATGTGGGGCAGAGTTTGCAGTGGAGTGCACTCAGATCACACTCGGAGTGACATCTGAGTGTATTCTGTGATGTACTCACGCCTATGGGAGCTTCCGACTTATTCTGTTCTGATGTCACAGATTATTATAAAGCAGGTTCTATCCTGCTCCCTGTCATAGACACTGAGAAAACTCTGCAGACTTTCTGTGAAAAACGCTGCGGAAAAAAAAAACGCAATGCGTTTGTGCCTCTTTTAATTTCTGCAGCAAAATTTGGCATCGGTTCGCTGGGTGGAGCCTTAGCGTTAAGGCTATGGCCACATGTAGCGAGATGCAGCTAAAAAGTGTTGTGGAGAAACACAGCTCAGTTGATAATACCTCTTTAATACACCATAATGTAGCTGTAAGTAATGTTTTTCTTACAAAGAGGCACCATGATGTACAGTTAAGTTATGGTAACTGGGTGGGCACAGGAGCTGTGATTGTGCTATTACCATGGTAACCTGGTGGTGACTGTCAGCTGGGTTTCTGCTGTAATGGTCAGGATCAAGTAACCTCTGATCATGGCTGTTTAAACCCATTAGAAGCAATGAAATGATGACAGCTTCAAGTCTCGGAGAGGCACAAAAAAGTAAAGTCAAGGTGAGCAAAGCTAAGTAAGTTTCCCATCAAAAATGTATCAAACATATTTTTCAGCCTTTATTCAAATAAAGATAATTTTATTTTCAAAAAGAATTCACAATAACAAATACATATATTGTAGACTAAAGTTAACTAGCTGTAAACAGCTACAATATAGTAAACAGCAAAAAAAACAAAAACCCAGACACTGTTTTTTTTAAAAAAAAAATTTAATTAATACTCCCTCTGAAATTTATAAAATTAATCAATAATTGAAGTTTCAACAAACCTTCATACATGTAGTTAAAAAGAAAAATTACATAAAACAATGGTGAAATAACTATTGTTTTGCACCCTTCAATTATGAAAATGATTGATAAAACCAGTAGATGTTCCTGTAAATTAGAGTGTTCCTAACCCCGCATTCAGATGGCCGAGTTTCACCTGTGAACATTATGTCGGGAGAGGGACCCTTAGCAGTATAGTTATCTATGATGCTCGAAGTCCCTGCCTCTCCTCTACATACTGTCTTGTAATATGCAGTACAGGACAGTATGTCGCTGGGTTAGTGTAAGGCTCAACATGTCCGATCCACTGTGGTATGTCCACAACAGACAGCCCGCAGTTGATTCAGTTGCAGCAAAAAATGCAGCCAAAAAGGGCTGTTCAGCTGCAATTCCTGAGTGGTTTGCCCCAGCTTATACCTTTGCTATACAAAGGTTGAAAGCCACAGATGAAATGACAGCAATAAATGACATGCTACATGTTTGAAACACACAGCACCATACAGTTTGCACTGCAGGTTTGTTTCTGTGGTTTTCATCCACTACACTGGTACTGTACTTACCAGTGGGTTAGGCGCCCATGATTTTTCCAGCAGCTAACCCACTGCGAGTAAGGTTGAGCTATTAAAGAGAACCTGTCTGCTGTTTTTTTCACCATAAACTGGCCATATGTACAGAATCAAGTAATTCCCTTTCCATTGGTGTCCTCTGTGATCTTTCTGTTGCATCAAAGTGAAGTTATAACTGTTTGAAATGACCCCAAGTAGTCACGGTGGGCGGGGAGAAGCTTCAGCCTAGTCACACTGTCACCTTACTAATCACACCTCTAAGGTGTGACTGACAACTCCCTTGTGACATCAGTGAGGAGACTGTGAGGGAGATGTCAGGCACTATGGTTTTACACAAAGGGTTGCAAGGATTTAGCAAAATGTGCATAAACTTGTCCAAATTTATTTATGTAATGTTTTTTATTGCGTTTTACTTGATAATTACCCGCTCATACACATTGATGGTCACCTGCTCATACCAAATTCAGTGGGTTGTAACAACATTCATCTAATGTGTATGGCCTCCTTAAGACATAGCTGATGTGTTATTACAAGCCTCAGCACAGACTTACCCCGCATGCACACAGAGTTAACCCGCATTAGCATGACCGAGTTTCAGTATGCTGGGTGAAGGGCTCCTAGCATTGTAGTTATCTGTGATTCTAGGAGTCCCTGCCTACCAGCAATATACTGTCCCGTAATGATTATCGTACAGGACAGTATGTTGCCGGGAGGCAGGGACTCCTAGCATCATAGATAACTGTATTGCTAGGAGTCCCTTTCCTGGCATACTGTTCAGACTGGTAAATCCAGCCAACACACGGACCTTGAGTTTGATGGATAAAACTCGGGCATGTGAATACGGAGTTAGACTATTGCTTTCCCATTTTGCTTTCAGCAGTCTCCTTGCAGTAATACCAGCTGGGCTGGTGATTTACCAGTCTAGTGTCAACTCTACTTGTATACCAACCAATCTAACATTTGCCATCTACCCAGTGGATGGTTGAGAAATGTTTTTTGCTGCTATAACCCTTTAGATCAAACAAAGAGGATGGCAGGCAAGTAAAAGACCAGGTAGACTAGATGAGGACTGATACACCTAGAATAGAGAAGCCTAGAAGATTAGATCTAATTCTGACAAGAAAGTTTATATATCTGGTGCGGAGCTTTAAATGATAAAATTCTTCACCTGCACTTTTATGTATGACTGACCAGAGATATAAATGTGAGGTTCTTAGCGCACACTTTGGTGAATTGTGCGAGCCCATCTGCCACGTCAAGGCGACCTCATTCAGATGGGTCCCTACACTAAGACTTTATTTCTATAATAAATACTATACTCCCCCTATAGATAAGATACTAGGAGACTGTAACATTCTTAGAGACAGCACTGTAACAGTGAGTTTAGAAGAAAGTTATCTCCTGCCCCAAGTGTTAGTATAGCGACCCATCATAATAAGGCCACTAAGTGGTTGATGGGCTCTATATACACATACCGTATATAGAGATTTTTATTACTATAATATATATACTCACGTACTAAAATAAACATAAATTTATGTTTATGTTAGTTGTCTTCTTCCATTGTAGAACTTGGAATACTCTGCACCTGTTGAGATGTAATACGCATGGTAAGGTTCTGGTGTCTATGATGTTATAAGTTCTGCAATGTCATAGCTACTCATTTTCCAACCTTCTAACAAGTTGAATATCTGTCAGGGGTATAATCACAGGCTGTCAATATTTTTATTGCACTGATATACCAGATGTTGCAGGAAGTAGACAATTTATAGGGCATTTAAAGGGAATTTGATGACCTATAGATAGATATCTATAGATTTTGGATATCAGGTCGGATGAAATCTGTCATCAAACACTCCTGCCAAGTACTTGAGATTTTGGTGTTGGAGATGGAGTACTTAATTTGAAGCACCCCATCTCTCCTCCCTTATGTGTGAACAAGGGTGAAAAACATTAAGTGAATAAGCAATATATACCTAGACCTGTCCTCAAGATGTCTTCCTCAAGTGACAAAGTCTGCTTCTGATTTAGAACATTCTATTCACTTACCTGTTGTCATGCACATTGTGATGTCATGGGTCTTGTGATGTCATGGGTCATGTGATGTCCTTACAACATTCCAGCCAATTTGAATATGGCAGCAGGGTGAAACTGCAGTCTGTGGATATTTTTATTGCAATTAATATTTCATATTTTTCTGTTTATTTTAAGACATATTATGAGTTGTACCCTTACAGAGGAGTCCATATCTTCCACAAATAAGTGTCTAAGCTGCTTCTTTTGAGAAAATCCCTTTAAATGTCTCTTATCAGTAAAGTTCCCTTGAAACATACCATCTGTGTCCACCTACATAGGGGGGGGAGGGGGGGGGGGAGAGGGGGGGGGGGGAGGGGCCGGGGGGGGGGGGGGGGGGGGGGGGGGGGGGGGGGCGGGGGGGGGCCCCCGACCCCCCCGGGGGCCGAAGAAGGGAACCCCCAGGGGGGGGGGGGGAAGGGAAATTTTTTTTTTTTGGGCCCTTTTTTTAAACACCCCCTCCCAAAATATCCTTATAAAATATAAAAAAAAGAGGGGGCCTAGCAACCCCCAAAATATTAAGAAAAAAAAATGTTAAGATTTGTAGGGGTGCCCAAACTTTTTCATATGACTGTATATGTGTATGCCTTAAAAGTAACCATCTGTGTCCTCCTACATACAGTATATGAATTCTGCATACACAGACATAACATACATGCTTAGCAGAGTCAGCCATGAATGATTAGCTGAATGATAAGCCATGCCAGTGGACCTCAACCTGCGGTACGCATACCCCAGGGGTACACACCTCAACCTCAGGGGAACGCGCTAGGGCTGAGAGGAGGATCACTGCACGTTTGTTGGCTCCAGCCCTGGACTCCTGCATATGTGTGTGCTAGCTTCTGACATAGATGTATGTAGGAGCTGTTCTAGGTCCTCCAAAGCTCCTCAGGCATTCAACGCTACTTCTAAAGCTAGGTTCCACTTAAAACTGGCAGAGAGAAAAATCCTATGGGGTTCGTGGGTTTAAACGGACAGGGTCTCCGTCTTTCAGGTCCCCATGTGGACCCGAACACAAGTGTGATACACTAGTGTATCAGTTTGATCCTATCTGCTCTGCAAATATGGCCTTGGATTAGCGCTACTACTCTTATTCTGCATATATGACCTCTACACAGCACTGTTACTCTTATCCTGTGTATGTGGGTAATGCATAGCACTACTACTCTTATCCTACATATATGACCTCTACACAGTACTACTACTCTTATCCTGCATTTATGGTCCCTACACAGCACTACTACTCGTATCCCAAATATATGACCTCGACACAGCACTACTACTCTAAATTGACACATTAAAAAATCATACGAACCTCCCATATCTGTATATTTTCTTAAAGTAGACACATGCAGCATTGTCAAAATGCCACTTGGTACTGTATACGAACAGGCACCTTCATGCAATTTTGATTTAAACATCCCAAGGAGCACTGTGCAAGCGATCATATTGAAATGGAAGGAGTATCAGACCACTGCAAATCTACCAAGACTCGGCCGTCCCTCTAAACCTTCATGTCAAACAAGGAGAAGACTGATCAGAGATGCAGCCAAGTGGCCCATGATCACTCTGGATGAACTGCAGAGATCTACAGCTGAGGTGGGAGAGTCTGTCCATAGGACAACAATCAGTCGTACACTGCACAAATCTGGCCTTTATGGAAGAGTGCCAAAAAGAAAGCCATTTCTCAAAGATATCCATAAAGAGTCTCGTTTAAAGTTTGCCACAAGCCACCTGGGGGACACACCAAACATGTGGAAGAAGGTGCTCTGGTCAGATGAAACCAAAATCAAACTTTTTGGCCACAATGCAAAACGATATGTTTGGCGTAAAAGCAACACAGCTCATCACCCTGAACACACCATCCCCACTGTCAAACATGGTGGTGGCAGCATCATGGTTTGGGCCTGCTTTTCTTCAGCAGGGACAGGGAAGATGGTTAAAATTGATGGGAAGATGGATGGAGCCAAATACAGGACCATTCTGGAAGAAAACCTGTTGGAGTCTGCAAAAGACCTGAGACTGGGACGAAGATTTATCTTCCAACAAGACAATGATCCCAAACATAAAGCAAAATCTACAATGGAATGGTTCACAAATAAACGTATCCAGGTGTTAGAATGGCCAAGTCAAAGTCCAGACCTGAATCCCATCGAGAATCTGTGGAAATAGCTGAAAACTGCTGTTCACAAACGCTCTCCATCCAACCTCACTGAGCTCCACCTGTTTTCCAAGGAAGAATGGGCAAGAATTTCAGTCTCTCGATGTGCAAAACTGATAGAAACATACCCCAAGCGACTTGCAGCTGTAATCGCAGCAAAAGGTGGCGCTACAAAGTATTAACTTAAGGGGGCCAAATAATTTGGCACACCCCACTTTTCAGTTTTTTATTTTTTACAAAAGTTTAAAATATCCAATAAATTTCGTTCCACTTCACGATTGTGTCCCACTTATTGTTGATTCTTCACCAAAAAAATTAAAATTTTATATCTTTATGTTTGAAGCCTGAAATGTGGCAAAAGGTTGAAAAGTTCAAGGGGGCTGAATACTTTCGCAAGGCACTGTATGTGTGTTTATATATATAGTGTGTGTGTGTATATATACAGTGCCTTGCAAAAGTATTCATACCCCTTGAACATTTTCACATTTTGTCAGCTTACAACCACAAACTTAAATTGTTGAGATTTTAAGTGATAGACCAACACAAAGTAGAGGATAATTGTTAAGTGGAACGAAAATGATTCATGGTTCTCAAAATATTAAAGAAAAATCTGAAAAGTGTGACATGGAAAAGTATTCAGCCCCCTATAGCAATACTTTGTAGAGCCACCTTTCACTGCAAGTCTTTTGAGGTATGTCTGTACCAGCTTTGTGCATCTAGAGACTGAGATTTTTGCCCATTCTTCTATGCAAAATAGCTGAAGCTCAGCCAGATTGGATGGAGAGCGTCTGTGAACAGCAATTTTCATGTCTTGCCACAGATGCTCAATGGGATTTAGATCTGGACTATGATTGGGCCATTCTAACACATGAATATTCTTTGATCTAAACCATTCCACTGTTGCTCTGGCTGTATGTTTAGGGTCATTGTCTTGCTGGAAGGTGAAACTCCTTCCCAGTCTCAAGTCTTTTTCAACCTCATAACAGGTTTTCTTCCAGGATTGCCCTGTATTTAGCTCCATCCATCTTCTTGTGTCTTTCTTTCAACAATGGTTTTCTTCTTGCCACTCTTCCATAAAGGTCAGATTTGTGGAGTGCACGACTTATAGATGTCTTGTGGACAGATTCTCCCACCTGAGCTGTAGATTTCTGCAGCTCCTCCAGAGTGACCATAGGCCTCTTGGATGCTTCTCTGACCAGTGCTCTCCTTGCTCGAACTGTTAGTTTAGGTGGACGGCCATGTCTTGGTAGGTTTGCAGTTGTAGAATACTTTTTCCATTTTTGGATGATGAATTAAACACTGCTCCTTGGGATGCTCAAAGCTTGGGATATGTTTTTATAACCTAATCTTGCTTTAACCTTCTCCACAACTTTATTTCTGACCTGTCTGGTGAGTTCCTTGATCTTCATGATGCTGTTTGTTCACTAGTGTCCTCTAACAAACCACTGAGGCCTTCACAGAACAGGTGTATTTATAGTGAGACTAAATTACACACAGCTGGACTCTATTAACTGATTAAGTGACTTCTGAAGGCAACTGATTGCACTGGATTTTATTTAGGGGTATCAGATTACAGGGGGCTGATTTTTATTTGATTAACATTTTGAAAACCATGTATACTTTTCATTCCACTTCACAATTATGTGCTACTTTGAGTTGGTCTATCACTTAAAATTTCAATAAAATACATTTAAGTTTGTGGTTGTAAGATGACAAAATGTGAAAAAGTTCAAGGGGTATGAATACTAGCAAGCCACTATATATCAAAAATACAGGTGCATCTCAATAAATTAGAATATCTTTGAAATGTTTATTTTATTTATTGAAGTAATTACATTAACAAAGTGACCTCCTATATTTTCTAGATTCTTTACACACAGAGTGTTCTATTTCAAGTGTTTTATTTCTGTAAATGTTGATTATAGATTACAGGTAATGAAAACCCAAATTTAAGAAAATTAGAATATTGTAAAAAAGTTCAGTATTGTAAATTCAGTGTGTCACCTGCCAAGTTTTCCTAAGCCTTTAAATCACAGGTGTCAAACACAAGGCCCGCGGGCCGAATCCGGCCCGCTGCCTTCTGTTATCCGGCCCAGACTCATGCAATACAAGAGCAATAAAGATGGCGGCCGCCTCACTTCTCCTCATTAGCGGTGCGCCTCTGGCCGGCCGCCATCTTTATTGCCTCAGGCGGTACTGTCCCTCACTGTCTGGGGGGCGGCATTTTTCTATTCTCTATTTTCTATGTAAACCAGCCCATGAGAGGTCGCTTTAAAAAAAAAAAAAAAAAAACAGCTGAGCGGGGCCTGCCCGGGGCTGGTTTAAGAGACGTCGCACCTCAGCGCAGACGGCGATACAATGACGTCATCACGCCGCCTACGCTGAGACACAGAAGTCGCTGACAAGAGGAGGAGGCGGCGGCTGCATCAAGGCATCGCAGGTGAGTATAACTTTTTTTTATATATAGATAGGCTGTGACCTGCTGGAGTATCCCCAGCAGGTCACAGCCTATTTATTTACCTACCCCACGTCTGCTCGTGGCCGCCCCCGCTTCTGCTATGGGATGCAGAAAGAGAAGTGGATGCCGCTGTGAGCAGCCGTGGGCATCGGTAAGTGAGGCCGCGGGCCTCAAATACTACTATTATTATACTCCGGGGTCTGAAAAGACCCCGGAGTATAATAATCGGAGGCCTAGGGGAGGTGAGGGAACATAAAAACCAATGTTACTCACCTCCTGCGATCCAATGTAACTCTGAGCAGGCTTGAGGCCTCTGGTGACGTCATCAGGTCGCGTCGCCGGCCTGATCACGTGATGTGTGTGCGCAATTAAACAGGGCCGAAAGCTGCAAGGAGTGCACCGGTGTCCAGGATAGGTAAGTACAACTGGTTTTTATGTTTGTATCCTCCCCTTCATTATACTCCGGGGTCTTTTCAGTTCATGGGTGGCCCACTATGGTGCATAATACCCTGTGCAGGGACCACTGTGGAACATAATACCAGTGCAGGGGCCACTATGGAGCATAATACAAGTGCAGGGGCCACTATGGAGCATAATACCAGTGCAGTGGCCACTGTGGAGCATAATACCGTGTGCAGGGGCCAATATGGAGCATAATACCCTGTGCAGGGACCACTGTGGAACATAATACCAGTGCAGTGGCCACTATGGAGCATAATACCAGTGCAGTGGCCGCTATGGAGCATAATACCGTGTGCAGTGGCCACTGTGGAGCATAATACTGTGTGCAGGGGCCAATATGGAGCATAATACCGTGTGCAGGGGCCACTAGGGAGCATAATACCATGTGCAGGGGCCGCTGCGAGGCATAATACAGTGTGCAGGCACTGCTGTGGAACATTATAGTGTGTGTAAATGGGGCGCTATAAATAGGGGCTATGGCGCCTGTTTATATTATATGCTGTCTAATAGCTCGCTTAACTGTTAAGGAGAAGTTACTTTTATACACGTGTAAAATAATCTTGGCCCTTCAAGGTACCCCGTGAGGCTGAAGTGGCCCCCGGTGAAAATGAGTTTGACATCCCTGCTTTAAATGGTTCCTCAATCTGGTTCAGTAGGACACACAATCATGGAAGACTGCTGATTATGAATTGAAATACTGAAATGAATGAACGTTTCAAAAATATTCTAATTTATTGAGATGCACCTGTAAGCCTTAGCCTGCACCAACAAAAGTAGATAGTAAATTATAGTTCGGTCATGTGATTTCCCCAGGCACATTTTCAGATGACGCTCCATTCCCCCATTTCCACAAATGGAACTGCACCTATATTTATTTTTATTTATTTATTGTGCTTATTTATATAGCGCCATCATATTCTGCAGCGCTTTACAGAGATTGTGGTCACTGTCCCATATAGGGCTCACAATCTACATTCCCTATCAGTATGTCTTTGGAGTGTTGGAGGAAACCGGAGTACCCGGAGGAAACCCACACAAACACGGGGAGAACATACAAACACCTTGCAGATGTTGTCCTTGGCAGGATTCGAACCCAGGACTCCAGTGCTGCATGCTGCAGTGCTAACCACTGAGCCACCGTGCTGCCCTACAGTAACCACCCCAAATCATACTTACCTGTCTTCCTGTCTGGATCTTCTGGGCATGGAACATCACTTCCTTCTGGGGGGCGACTCCTCCTCTTCTTAACGTCTTCTGGACCACACCTGTGCAACAGAACTGGCTCCCACCCCTGCGTAAGAGAAGGAGGAGCCAGCCCCACAGAAGGAAGAATTCTCCCGTGCCCAGAAGATTCAGACAGGAAGACAGGTAAGTATGATGGGGGGCTGAGTTAGTTAACTACAAAGGGCTAGAAGTGGGCGGGCTAGCTAGGGAAACGGAGGGAGTGTGAGAGAGGGAGGGGAAGGTAATGTGAGTCATCTCTGAGTGAAGAGGAATGCATCATGGTAGTTGTAGTTAAAAAGAACAGGAATCTACCCATGTAAACAAATGCAGAAAATGCCAGGAGCTCCTAGAGAAACCCAGAAATCACTCAAAACACTGCTAAAGGTATTTGGCTGCGTAAATATGGTTTTGGCAAGGGGTTTGTTACCTGGATTTCCCTGTTATATAGTTCCCCTAGAGCGGCACTGTCAATTAGTGCCTTACTGTCTCCCTACTTTTCCTTCAACAGGAGCACGAGGCAGGGTTGCCTACTGTCACCTCTACTGTTTGCCTTGGCGGTAGAGCACCTTGCAATACTCCTTAGGAATGACCCTGTATATAACGGTATAGTTATAGGTTCCAGTGAAAAGAGGACCGCACTTTATGCTGATGACTTACTTCTGTTTATGAGTGACTCCTCCCATTCCCTACCCAGAGCCATGACTTTAATTAATAAATTTGAAGACTATTCTGGCTTGCGGACCAATTGGGCTAAGTCCTCCTACATGCACATTGGCCACATGTCAAATACTCTTGAAGGTGATAACCATTTGTGGGTTAAAGGTTGTCTCAACATGCAGGTATTTAGATATTTTCATCTTTAACCACTTCCATACCAGATGCTTTACCCCCCTTCTAGACCAGGCACATTTTCATTTTTTTTGCATGTGCGGTTTTGAGGGCTATAACATTTTTATCATTTGCGTTATTCAACTAATTTCTGCGTCTTTTTTCGGTGACACATAGGGCTTTATTTTTGTTTTTATTTTTCCATGTGTTTTCATTTTTTTTTTTTATCCGGGAAAATATTAACAAAATAGGAGGGAAAACGTGTCCGTTTTTCACTTGAAATTTTTTTTTAAATTTAATAACAGAAAGTGCTATTAAAAAACTTTTGAAAATAGTTTTTCCTCTCCGTTATGGTAATTTTTATTTTGTATGGTGTCGTCGGGGGTGGGGCTATAACCTTTAATAAGGGCGTGTTATCGGCATATTATTTTATTTTTTTAAATTATTTTATTTACATTTTTTTTTTTTTTTACTTTTCTATACACTTTTTTTTTTTTTTCATTGTGTCCCCATAAGGTCATAATAGACCTTTGGGGACATTTGATTACTTTTTTTTTTTTTTGTGGGGGAGGCTGATTTCCTCTGTAACTGGGGCTAGTACATTTAGCCCCAGTTGCAGGAGGAATACAGCTTCCTGCACATTACTTCAACAATACTATAGAGCTAATCTGGGTCCTCAAGGACCCAGCAGCTCTTGCAGACGCTGCACCCGGAGGATCTCATGACCGCCGGGTCAGAGGGCGGCCGCATGATGGCAGCCCCCATAGCCCTGTATACAGCGCTCATTGAGCACTGTATACACAGCAATCGGGAAGGCGGAGACGGTAATATACCTTCCCTGTCTTTTCTCTCTGGGAGCTCCGGCTGAAGTTACAGCCGGCTCCCAGTTTCAATAGATGTACAATCTCGTGCACCTGCTGATTTCTGCTTGTACGTACTGGTACGTCCTTATAGAAATATACAACCACCACTTGGACATATATACTCTATGGGTGGTACGGAAGTGGTTAGGGATCATAAGTGCTTTCTGGAGCAGAATATTTTTGCCCTACCTGGAGCTCAGATCTGTCTCAATATGGCATGTCCTCTCCTGGTGACCTGTACACTCAGGGTGTTTTTAGAATGTTTGATTCACTAGACACTGGTCAGCTAAGCACGATTTTTGACAACCCGCTTATCGGGGTGGTTCGCTCACAGGGACCTAGAGGACTGATCTCTACCCTATATGCACACTTGATCCAGGTCACCCCAGCTCTGACACGTTGGCATTCTAATATCCCTGCCCTTACAGACGAGATGTTTCAGGATGTTCTTGAATCCCCTCTGTATGTATCACCGTTAGCTAATAACAAACTGATACAAATCTACATATTACATCAATGCTACCTGAACCTCTCCCATCTCTATAAAATGGGATGACTATCCCATCCAGGATGCCTTAGGTGTCCCTGCCCACAGTCAGACTTTTGGCACATGATTTGGGTATGTCCAATTATACAAAATTTCTGGAAAGGGGTCATGGATCTCTTGGCAGAGATGTTGACTATGCCTGAACCACTAGTCCCAGAAGTATGCCTCTTTGGAATATTAGACGAGGAGAACTAACAGCATCATGTCAGAGTTTTACTACGGGGGTCTTTATTTTTTGCCAGGACGGCTATCGCAATGCGATGGATGGCTCTGTGACCTCTGTCTGTATCGATGTGGAGGAAGCTTATCAACTCTGTTCTCCCCTTTAATAAGATTGTGTACAAGGGAAGAGGATGTCCACAGAAGTTGCATAAGGTGTGGGGGACATGGTGCAGTTCTGTAACTCAGTATACTGCTCCCGCACTGCGATCGGCCATACATTAATTTACATCATCATGGGCAGGGAGACGCCTGGAGTATTCACAACCTCTCTATTCTGATCTGTTGTGTTCTTGCTTATCATACTGCCTTAATGCTCATGTGTCTTGCCTATCGATACTTACATTATACTGTACCGTATATTCTTTGTGCATTTATTTGATTTTACAGAGTCTGTTGGACAGGTGTAGTACCATGAGTTTGCTGTGGACTAAGGGGGATGGTATTGTGGCATTTTTTTTTTGTGTGCTCTTTTTTTTTTTTTTTTGTGTACCTGATTGTTTCTTCTGTACGATCTGTTACATGTTTGTGCTTTATTATGTGTCCGGTACACAATCTTTAATAAAACAAGTTAAAAAAAAAAAAAAATTCAGGGGTGCCAACACTTACAGCCATGACTGTATATATTGACTGAGAATGCTTATAAAGCACAATCATACAATCTGATACCATGATACAACACTTCCCTGTAAGGCTGTGTTCGCACACAGTACATTTTTGCTCAAAAATGGCAAGTGTTTTTATCAGTAAACCAGATGCGTTTTTAAAAAATTTGCATGCGTATTTCGTATACGTTGTTCAAAAATGCATTTAGTTTTCTGATTTTTGGGCAAAAACTTACCATGTGAACATAGCCTGAGCATGATGCTGGTGATCCAGCATTCTCAACTATTACACATGTTGCTCCTCTCCTTCAGTCTCCATATACATTTACCATGCTGCCAGCCCATCAGTGTCCATAAAACCCTCCGACCACTCCCAGAAGAATGCCTGTCCAATGGAGACAGGGGAGAAGCTTGAATAGTTAAATAAATTAAAAAAAATTAAGAAGTAAATAGGAACTGAATTGAATGGAATAAAATTTAGTTGAGTGCTAACAACCAGTCTACACCTTCCCATGGTGATACACAGTGACAGCTGCGAGCCTCCACCCTACATGCTGCTCCATTATCGCTAAATAAGTTGGTTGTGTCTCACACAACCTTTTAAGGTGAGAAGCCATTTGCTCTTTGCCTGTGCTCCGTGCCTTTAAGTGGTAACGCACTATGTACTGCTCGGTGCCTCTGTTGTGTTTGTGTGCTTAAATTACATAAAATCTGAGGACCTATTGCTCTTCCAATGCCCTGGTTAAGACAGTTGTTCAAATATCTGGGGATTCAACTTCCCTAAAATATTGGCTCAATATATAGTCTAAACTTCAAAGCAGTAATAACAAAGATACAAGAGGATTTTAGGTTCCAGGATTCTTTGCCGTTTTCTTATTATGGAAATGACAGCTTTTCCCCGTCTGTTATATTATCTTACTGTGCTCCCGCTTTTACTAAGTAGAAGCTTGTTTCTATCCTGTGAAATTCCTAGCCTCATCATGGGTGCCTTTAACAACCCCAATAACACCCCTATCTCCCCAGCTGCCTTCCAGTTTCTCTTACTAACCACTTCTTTTGGTCTTTCACAGCTTTCTTCTTCTCCAACACACAAAAATAGTTGCACAATTGATCTGACCTCCAACACCTTTCAGTTTCCAAATTTAATAATTCTTCTTTCCCACTTTCTGATCATGACCTTCTGTCTTTTACCATCAGTACTTTCTCTACTTCACAGGACACACCAACCCATCATACATATAGAAATATACTTGCCAATAACCCGCAGCACCTCTCAGACACTCTACAGTCATCACTGTCTCCCATCTCTTCACTCTCCTGTCCTAATTTGGCCAGCAGTCATTATAATTAAACTTAAAAATGCATTGGATGAGGTGGCTCCGGGCACAACTTGAAACTTTTTGACCCTGTGGAGAACATCTGGGGAGAAAATCACGTACAACTGCAGACAGTGGTGAACCTAGCCTCTTTGCTGCCTGAGGCGGACTATCGAAAGACGCCCCCCCACAAAAAAAAATATAAAATTGCGTTTACATGCTGTTAGCATCACACGCTGTTATTGTCGTACAATAAACATACACAAACTTATGAAACAGTTTTTAAGAATTCTTCTTACTGCATTACTTCAGTATCAGATCAACAACACGGCATTAACAATGACAATAACTTCATACATCTTCTGCTTGGTGGATGGACGAGCCCACATGGCTCCCATTCTCTATAATAGGAACGCCGCAGATAGCTGAGGACTGGACTTCAGGTATCTTTGGCACTCCCATCGAAGTGAATGAGAGCCACGCTGGTTCATCCATCCACCAAGTGACACACCTACTATATATATGGCTGCAGTCAGGCTGAATTCCCACCCAGTGGGGGGAAAAAAACCCAATTGTCAGGCTCAGTGGGCGACTCAGCAGACAGACCCCCATCAATCAGGTATTTATCCTCTATCATTTAGGTGAATACAGGGCAGTAACATTTTGTGACTTACAGGTGACGTCTCTGACTAATCGTTCACATTTCCCTTCTCTTGCTTTTGGACCGCCATGGCCACTTCTTCCAGCTGTGACTTGTTGCTGTAAAGTTTGCAACACAGACATCTTTGGCTCCTCACTTTTCCAGGCATTCAACCCACATTGTCCTCACCTGCACACCTATCCTGCTGCTACTCCAATTATACAATATATGATATAACCCCCCATAATGAATAACTCCCAAGTGCATCTTTATATTAATAATGTCCATGTGTACCCTGTATAAATAGTGCCCCTTATTAATAATGCCCCAGGTGTTAACTAATTAAAAGGTTTTCCAGGTCATTAATAAACTAATCAGTGGGGCTCAAAAACCCAGGACCCCCACTGATCAGCTGTTTGAATGGTACCTGTGTAAGCGCCGTGACCGCTTCTCTGTTTACATAGTGTCATTCATCTCATAGCGGCCATGTAATGTAACTACGGCCTCGTCCTATACACGTCTATGTGACAAGGCTGTAATGACATCACACGGTCACTATAAACAGACAACGTGTGATATAAACAGGCGCCATAGCCCCTCCATACAGCTGATCAGAGGAGGGGTCCACTGATCTCTTATTGATAATCTGTCCTAAGGATAGAACATCAATAAAAATGAGCTGGAAAGACCCTTTAATAAAGCACAAGTGCCACTTTAAAGGGGTTGTCCAGGAAAACCACTTTTTTAATATGAAGCTGGGGAAGGTGCTCCGGTGTCTCCCAGTGCGTTCCAGTCCTGCTGCTCCGGTGTTTTCTTCCCCTCAGCGGTCATGTGTGGTGGGGACTTCCGCCAGAAGGGAACACCAGAACAGCAGAACCAGACTGTGGTGGGAGACATCGCAGCACAAGGGACAGGAGAGTAGGTGTTTTTTTTTTTTAATACAGTATTACACGGTATTATGGCCCACAGCAGCCCCTGCACACAGTATTACATGGTATAATGCCCCACAGCGGCCCCTGCACACGGTATTATGCTCCATAGTGGCCCCTGCACATGGTTTTATGCTCCATAGTGGTTCCTGCACACGTAATTATGCCCCATAGTGGCCCCTGCACTCAGTATTATACTCCATAGTGGCCCCTGCACTCGGTATTATACTCCATAGTGGCCCCTGCACACAGTATTCTGCCCCATAGTGGCCCCTGCACACAGTATTCTGCTCCATAGTAACCCACCCATGAACTATTATTATACTCTGGGGTCTAAAAGACCCCAGAGTATAATGATCGGAGACCCAGGTGGTGACAAACATAAAAACCAGTGTTACTTACCTGGGCTCTGGTGCACTCCCTGCTTTCGGCCCTTTTCAATGTCGCACAGACCGGCGTCGCAACATAATGACGTCGGGCTAGCTCACGTGACGCCTGGGACGTCACCAAAAAAGGCCGAAACCTGCTGGGAGTAACATCGGATCGCTAGAAAGGTGAGTAACAATGGTTTTTATGTTTATCACCTCCCCTGGGTCTCCGATTATTATACTCCGGGGTCTGATTCCCCCTTCAGCGTCCGATAGCAGAAGGGGAAGTGGAGGCGGCCACAGCAGGAGCGGGGATCGATAAGTAAATAGGCCGTTACCTGCTGGGGATACTCCAGCAGGTTACGGCCTATTTATATATATATATATATAAAAAAAAGTTATTGTCAGCTACCTGCAATCCCTTGATGGAGCCGCCACTGCCTCCTCTTCTTGTCTGAAACGTTCGCATATCAGCGTAGGCGGTCATTAGCGGTGCGCCCCTGCCTGCAGACTTCCTCCACTTCAAGTTAATTCTCAAAACCTATAACTCTGCCCTTTACCTCGCAAGCCTATTTCACCATTCTCATTTCTTCTCTCTCCAATAACCCTAATAGACTCTGAAACCTTTCACTCCTTACTTACTCTCAAGATGCAGATGCCTATCACAGACCTCTGTGCTAAAGACCTGGCCACTTACAGTGGGGAAAAAAATGATTTAGTCAGCCACCAATTGTGCAAGTTCTTCCACTTAAAAAGATGAAGCCGGCCTGTAATTGACATCATAGGTAGGCTTCAACTATGAGAGACAAAATGAGAAAATATATCTAGAAAATCACATTGTCTGATTTTATAAGAATTTATTTCCAAATTATAGTGGAAAATAAGTATTTGGTCACCTACAAACAAGCAAGATTTCTGGCTCTCACAGACCTGAAACTTCTTCTTTAAGAGGCTCCTCTGTCCTCCACTCATTACCTGTAGTAATGGCACCTGTTTGAAATTGTTGTTATCAGTATAAAAGACATCTGTCCACAACCTCAAACAGTCACACTCCAAACTCCACTATGGTGAAGACCAAAGAGCTGTGGAAGGACACCAGAAGCAAAATTGTAGACCTGCACCAGGCTGGGAAGACTGAATCTGCAATAGGCAAGCAGCTTGGTGTGAAGAAATCAACTATGGGAGCAATAATTAGAAAATGGAAGACATACAAGACCACTGATAATCTCCCTCGATCAGGGGCTCCACGCAAGATCTCACCCCGTTCGGTCAAAATGATCACAAGAACGGTGAGCAAAAATCCCAGAACCACACGGGGGGACCTAGTGAATGACCTGCAGAAAGCTGGGACTAACGTAACAAAGCCTACCGTCAATAACACACTACACCGCCAGGGACTCAGATCCTGGAGAGCCAGTCGTGTCCCCCTGCTTAAGCCAGTACATATCCGGGCCCATCTGAAGTTTGCTAGAGAGCATTTGGATGTTCCAGAAGAGTATTAGGAGAATGTCATATGGTCAGATGAAACCAAAGTAGAACTGTTTGGTAGAAACACAACTCGTCGTGTTTGGAGGAGAGTGAATGCTGAGTTGCATCCAAAGAACACCATACCTACTGTGAAGCATGGGGGTGGCAACATCATGCTTTGGGGATGTTTTTCTGCAAAGGGACCAGGACGACTGATCTGTGTACATGAAAGAATGAATGGGGCCATGTATCGTGAGATTTTGAGTGCAAACCTCCTTCCATCAGCAAGGGCATTGAAGATGAAATGTGGCTGGGTCTTTCAGCATGACAATGATCCCAAGCACACTGCCAGGGCAATGAAGGAGTGGCTTCGTAAGAAAACCTTTGGAGGGAGTTGAAAGTCCGTGTTGCCCAGTGACAGCCCCAAAACATCACTGCTCTAGAGGAGATCTGCATGGAGGAATGGGCCAATATACCAGCAACAGTGTGTGCCAACCTTGTAAAGACTTACAGAAAAGTTTGACCTCTGTCATTGCCAACAAAGGATATATAACAAAGTATTGAGATGGACTTTTGTTATTGACCAAATACTTATTTTCCACCATAATTTGCAAATAAATTCTTTAAAAATCAGACAATATGATTTTCTGGATTTGTTTTCTCATTTAAGTCTCTAATGGTGACTATCTCTTAGCAGCTCCTCCTCAGTATGTTGTGCTCTGTTGTCCTCATGGACACTGCTCACTCTTGGTTCTCCTCATATCTCTCAGACCACACTTTGTGTATCATTTGCGGACTCTATTTTTTTCCCCTTGCTGTTGTGGGTTCCTAAGGGCTTAGTCCTAGGTCCCCTTCTATTCTCAATCTGCACAGTACCCATTGGACAAACCATGAGCAGATTTGGGTTCCGGTACCATCTTTTTGTTGACGACGTCCAACTATATATCTCTTCTTGTAACATCACCCCTGTACTACTACAGAACACCAGTGACTGTCTCTCTCCTGTCTCTAATCATGTCTTCCCTCTATCTGAAACTGAATCTCTCAAAGACTTAACTACTGTTGTTTTTACCATCTACTAACTGACCTAACCTTGTCAGTCTGTGGTCTTACCATACTTCTGAGGCAGCATGCCAGCTGCCTTGGGGTTATGTTTGACTTCGACCTTTCCTTTACCCCCCATATCCAATCACGTGCATGTTCATGTCATCTCCACCTCAAAAACATCTCCAGAATCTGGCCTTTCCTTACCCTTATTGTCACCCTGATTCACTCTTGACTTGACTATTGTAACTCCCTACTAATCAATCTTCCCTTTACTAAACTTTCCTCTCTACAATCTACTATGAATGCAGCAGCCATGCTCATCTATAAGTCTATATGCTACACCAATGCCTCCAGTCTGTGCCAGTCATTTCACTGATTGCATATTCATTATAGAATACAATATAAACTTATCACCCTCATCCACAAAGCTCTTCATGGTGCTTTAGCTCCCTACATTTCCTCCCTAATGTCTGTCTATCACTCAAACAGTGCTCTCTGTTCAGCCAATGACCTAAGACTAACATCCTCTAATATCAGAACCTCCAACTCTCGTATCCAAGACTCCAAGAGTTTCACCAATTCTCTGGATGCTCTATCCCAGACAATCAGATTAACTCACAATTTCTACAGCTTCAAGCGCATCCTAGAGATACAGCTCTTCAGGCAGTTCTATCACAATGTAATCTAAATCCACACTGCCCAGCTTCACACGGTATGTAACCTGCCACACAAGAGACAACAAAACATTGGACTTGTTCTTTGCTAATGTGAGGGAGGCATATAACTCATCAGCCCTACCACCCCTGGGAAGATCGGATCACAACCTAGTGCATCTCCAATCTGTGTACACTAGATGATTAGAGAACCAGCTGTCACCCGCACAGTGAGGATATGGTCCGAGGAGAGTGATGAGACTCTGAGGGATTGCTTTGACACAACCGCATGGGAAGTTCTGCAGGATTCCTATGGGGAAGACATGGAAGGACTCACACACTGCATAATGGACTACATTAATTTTTGTGTGGACACCACGGTACCCACAAAAGTGGTGAGGTGCTTCTCTAACAACAAACCATGGATTAATTCTGATATAAAAGCTCTTCTCAAAGAGAAGAATATGATATTTAAATCAGGAGAAAAAGAAGGACTGTGGTATGTACAAAAAGAGCTGAGGCATCAAATCCGGGAGGGAAAAGCCAATTATAAGAGAAAATGGAACAGCAAATGAAAAGCAAAAACCTCAGGGCAGTCTGGAAAGGTCTTAAGTCAATTTCTGGTCACAGACAGCCTGTCTCAGAGGTTAAAGGTGATGCTAATTGGCTTAATGAACTAAATCTATTCTTCAATAGATTTGATCACACACCAGCTCCTCCCACCCCAGCATGTCATTCAATCCTCTCTCCCACACTGACCTCACCTCCTGCTGTTAGTTCTCACCAGACCAGTAAATCCAGTCTGATCTTCACAGGTGCCAAGGTGAGAAAGGAAATGGAAAAGATCAAGGCTGGGAAAGCCTCAGGACCAGATGGCTGGGAATTGTACCACAACTGTGGAAATCATCTTGTGTGGTACCACTTCCAAAGACACCTCATCCAATGGACCTTAACGACTACATACCTGTAGCATTGACATTCCACCTGATGAAGATCTTTGAGAGATTGGTTGTCACACATCTCCTTCCCTCTAATGAGCTCGGCTATGGACCCTCTCCAGTTTGCTTATAGACCAGGCATTGGGTTGAATGATGCCATCATCCACCTTCTGCACAGAACTCTTTCTCACGTGGAGAAACCAGGGAACACTATGAGAATAATGTTCTTTCATTTCTCCAGTACTTTTAACACCATATAGCGGCGGCTACTGAGAGACAAGCTGGCCCTTGCTGGAGTGGACCACCACCTCTCCAACTGGATAATAGACTACCTCACAAACCGACCTCAGTATATGAGAGCCCAGGACTGTGTGTCAGACACAGTGATCTGTAATACGGGGGTACCTCAGGGTACAGTTCTTGCCCCTTTCCTCTTCACACTGTACACTGCAGATTTTAGGTGCAACTCATCTAGCTGCTACTTACAGAAGTATTCTGATGACTCTGCAATAGTAGGCCTCATCACAGACAAAGATGGCAGGGAGTACAGAGAATGTAACCGGGATTTTATGGACTAGTGCCAGTGGAACCATTTTAGGATTAATGCTGGGAAGACCAAGGAGATGGTGGTGGACTTTCGGAAGTGCAGATACCCTCCTAAACCAGTGGACATCCAGGGGATGGGCATTGAGATTGTTAATACCTAGGGTTGCTCCTCAATGATAAGCTGGACTGGGCAGATCACCTGGATGCACTATACAGGAAGGGCCACAGCAGGCTCTAGCTGCTTAGGAGGCTGAGAGCCTTTGGAGTCCAGGGGGCACTTCTTAGGGCTTTTTTGAACTCTGTAGTGGCATCAGCCATCTTCTTCAGAGTGGGAATTGATAGAGTAGAAAATAATAAAACTTCACTTTTATTTCTGATATAAATAAAAATAAATATAAAATCGTATTAGAAAGACAAGACTCACTAGTACTCCCAAGTGCTACCATGTGATTAGTGAAAGAAAAGGGATGAGATCACATAAATTGCATATATAGTGTGCACTAATGTTTATAGATGCCCAAAGCAGATATTAGCCCTGCTATTTTATTTTCTAATGACCATAATAATGATAGCAACATGAGTCATATAGTTAATAGCATTAGTGTCATTTAAAGGGATTGTATGAAGGGTAGCTAAAACAAACAAACAGGGAGGGGTTAAACAAACAAAGCAGGGAGCTAAGACAATTGTCTTAGAGATAAGTGAGGCCTTACAGAGGTTTATCACTTCTGTAGACGCCCACTTTATAACATACACAAAGGGTATAAGAATGGAAGACATCCCTCAGCATTATGTTACATTTCTTGATAGCAGATCATTGGGGACGCCTAATGCTGGTTCTGCTTGATGATACCTGTCACATGGTTGAGTGATGCTTCCTACAGATACCCTTATTTATGCAGCTTGGCAGTGTTGTAAGTATTTGATTTGATTACCGTGCTATACATACTATATTGTAAGTGTTGATTTAATATACTTTAAGTATTTGATTATCTCATAGTTTGATTGACTTTGAGATTTGATTATTTGATTTGATATACTTTATGATACTTTTAAGTGTTTTAAGTATTTGATTATATATCACAGTTTGATTGACTGAGATATTTGATTATATCATTGTTTGATTGACTTTGATATCTGATTATACCTTACTATACCTGCTGTATGGTAAGTGTTGAATACATATCATAGTTTGATTGACTTTGATATGTGATTGTACCTAGCTATATCTGCTGTATTGCAAGGTTTGATTATTCTGTCTAATATCTGTTATACTTTTCTTTGTTGTAAGACCTTTTGTTATACTTTTCCTTGTTATAAGACCTTTTCTTATACTCTTCTTAGTGAAATGTTACCTTTTTGATATCTTCTTACCTTTTTCTATCTTCTTATACTCTT
The DNA here is from genome assembly GCA_947044405.1 of Leptodactylus fallax. Taxonomy (NCBI): domain Eukaryota; kingdom Metazoa; phylum Chordata; class Amphibia; order Anura; family Leptodactylidae; genus Leptodactylus; species Leptodactylus fallax. The sequence goes on along the minus strand of CAMRHE010000099.1, from coordinate 5,230,300 downwards.
ATTAATAAAATGTTAAGATATTTGGGGATAGTCTAGTGTTTTTACTCTATAACTTTATTCTATTACACGGAATCCAAAAGAATCTGTTTCATTTGGCAATACAAGCGTTAAGATAGATTTCTCTGTTAAGTTGTCTCTCTTGGCACTGGGAAAAAATAATTGATTAAAATTATGTTGGTGAGGCAAAATTTATATATCTTACATAATGCAATAGTTCGAATACCTAAGAATGCAATCTGTTTAGAGATTTAGCGTATTCAAATTTGTGTATTTAAAATATTAAATTAGGGGGCGGAGCCTAGCCATGGATAGCGATGGCCGCGTAGTCTGAGAGCTCCCGGCCTGAGTCTTGTTTAGCAACCTTTATAGCGACAAGCCCGTGGCCTTCGGGCATAGCTTTCAATAGTGACGGTATCTTACCTGCGGAGATGCCCAGAAAAAGGAAGCCGGAGGTGAATCCGCAAAAGATATCCGACTTTTACCTCCCGCACGGGGGAGGGGAAAGTCAAAATGGAGTCGGCCCGCGCTCAAGTGCGGAATCCAGAGCCTCAACTCCCTCTCGCGACCCTCTGGAGGGGATTGTCGCGCTCTCCGCACACAGGAGAGCGCTCTCGGCCCCCTCCTTGCTGCAGCTGCTGGACAGTGCAGGCACGGAGTCACCTGGGCCTTCTCCCCGGCAGGCCGGGGCCTATACTAATAATGGGCCTCTGCAACATGGTGCCTCCACACTCACGCACATTGCTGACCTGGAGGGGACTCAGTCACCTACCGCTAGCCCGGTTAAGCAAAGACCCAGGCTCCAGAATAGCGATTCCCAGGATGAAGAGGTGAGTGTCAGTGCACAGCATACTCCTCCATCCATCGATTTTTTTGCAGATATACCAGAGACGGAGAATCCACTAACTGAGGCCTCCATGAAAAATATGCTTATGGCCTTCTGTAAATCATTAAAGACGGACATGTCTCTCATGGTAAAACCGCTAGAAAAATATCTTCAGGAATTAAAAAGCCGTACTGTCCATGTCGAAACTAAAATGGCGGAATTTGCGACTTCACATAATGCGCTTATAGATGCTCACCAGGAGGTGGAGACAGATGTGTCGTTTTTAAAAGCTAAAATAGCTGACTTAGAAGATCATTCAAGACGAAACAATCTAAAATTTAGAGGGATTCCGGAGTCCGTATCTACGAATAATTTAACGACATTTCTCCAGGATCTGATCCGATCGCTGATACCGAACCTCACGGCGATAGATCTAACCATTGATAGAGCTCACAGGGTTCCCAGACCATCCCATTTGGATGAAGCTATACCTAGAGATGTTTTAGCTAAAATTCATTTCTATCGCACTAAGGAACTGGTTTTGATGACATCCCGAAAAGTAGACCACCTACCTGAACCATATCACAAGATATCCATTTATTCGGATTTATCGGCCGTAACCTTACAAAAAAGGCGACAATTCCTCCCTATTACCACGGCCTTACGCCAGCATCACATCTTATATAAATGGGGATTTCCGGTCCGAGTGATCATTTCCCGGGATAATAAGGTGCATGTTATCAAAAGTCTGGAGGAAGGAAAAAGCCTGCTCGAAAGATGGAACATTCCGATTGCCGAGATACCACCCAAACATTCACCCGGTCCCGTGTCGGAAGGTTGGCATCAGGTGAAGGCCCTAGGACATCCACGCAAAGGGCTATAAAGCTAAAGACTAACTTTCTGTGGGATTTCGCATGTCCACTGTTGTTGAACTTATCCCCCCAAGATTAAGACGTACCACGTTCTTTTTTTTTCTGTTATGTGACTCTACTACACGGGTTTACTCATTGGTTATGTAATTTGCATGGTTTGTTTTATTTTTGGTTTTGGCACATTGGGCGAAGTGAATACAGAAGGTGGAGATGGCCTCACCTCGCAATGACAGTGACACCTGCTGGTATAAGTAGTTGCGGTAAGATTCTTAAGGCATTTCTAACTATATATCATGGTGCTTAAAATTGTGTCCATGAATGTCAGGGGTTTGAACTCCCCTCAAAAACGAGCCAATTTATGGCGTGAGGTCCGAGCTCATAACTGTGACATTTTTGCTCTACAAGAGACGCACCTTTTGGAGGCGGATGCCTTTCGCATTAATAACCCTGCCTATCCACATGTGTTTCATGCTCACTACTCCTCAAAGCGCAGAGGGACCCTAATTGGGATTAGAGATTCAGTAGCGTTTCAATTGTTGTCTCACTACGCTGAACCGGGAGGGCGATTTGTAATATTGGTCTGTGTTATTAATAACGTCACTTATACGCTGGTATCAGTCTATGCTCCAAACAAGAAACAGGTAGCATTTCTAGGGAGACTTGTGAGAGCGGTAGAAAAACAGAAGCAAGGGTGTCTAATATTAATGGGTGACTTTAATATGGCCCCGGACCCGTTAGTAGATACTACTTCTGGTATATTGACGCGTCACCCCTCTTTCTCGCAGGCTTTATGGCGCCATGAACTATTTGACGTCTGGCGTATCTTACATAACACCGAAAAAGACTATACGTATCATTCTATCGTCCATAATAGCTACTCACGAATAGATTTGTCCCTAATCGAGCAATCTAGTATTCCCCTTGTTAAGCAGTCTGAGATATCTCAAATAACCTGGTCAGACCATGCAGACCATGTCTATAGCGGAAAAATATGAATCCGCTAGAGCATATGTATGGAGGTGTAATGAATTTGTAATGTCACAGCCAAAGCTAAAAGCGACATTCCCCTTACGTCCGACAGCAGCACAATATGGGGTATCTCTGCCCCTGTGTGTTGTTTAGGAGAGGTGGAACCTTTAATTAGCACCAAAAAGGTGCCTCCTACTAGCCCTATAAGAGGGCACAAGAGACCTCCCTCCACTGTGTTTTTTTCTGTCCTGTGTGGAACAGGTGGACGGAGGTCTCTTGTGACCTCCCGTTGCTAGGGGTTTTAGTTACTCCTGGCTTACCTTCTTGGGGTACCTCGGTCCCAAAGAAAAAACCTCCGGTCCTTCGGGCCTCGCACCGCAGCGCAGCGTTATCCGGCATCCATCTGCAGGCAGCGCGATCCCGGAAGTAAGCTGGGAACCTCCTCGGCCGGAACTTTTCTCCGGTTCCGTGTTCCCAGGGGAAGGAAGTCTTTGCGCACCACCGCGCCCTACTTCCGGTTTTCTCGGAAAAAGTGCGGTAAGTTTGGAAATTTAAAATTTAAAGGCAAAATATAGAATTGATTTTTGCTGCTTGTATTTTGAGCCTCTGGCTTAGGCTTATGCTCCTCTATTTCCATTATGGCGTTTGACTTGTTTTGGTGCTGTATAAATGTTTCTTTGTTGGCTTCCTCCCCTTGCTGCTGGATTACATTTAAAAGGTCTGAATGCAGTCCTTTATTTGTTGAGTGAGTGGTTTCTAGCTCCTCTGCTGCGGGTTGCGGTGGCTGGTTTTTTTCTGACGGTTTTTTTCTCTCTTCAAGTGACCGATTCAAAAAAAAAAAAAAAAAAAAAAAAAAGAGGTACCCCTTGGGTTTTTATGCGATGCTTGGCGATCTTCCCTGTTTCAGTGTCACGTGGCTGTTTGATGTTTCAGATGTCATCTTCTGCAGCACGTAATGGCGATGCGCTTAGGAGGAAAAATTCCTCTAAACTTGAAACACCTAATGTGTTTGGATTGCAATACCCCTTTACCTGACGGCTATGATTTTACCCGCTGTCACCAGTGTCGCGGACCCTGCCGGAAGTACCTTCTATAAGAGGTTGTTACTTGGGTAAAGGACTTTATGAGGAGTCTCTTAAAGGAGATTCGTTCTTCCATCGCCCAGATTGCCAAGAGACCGCAGATTGAGACACAATCTTCCTTACGGATCTCTGATGAAGATTATCAGATAGTGGACGAGACACTCTCATCTGACGATTCCACTGAAGATCCCAGCAGGCCGTGCTTCCACTCGAAAAATTAAGCCGGCTGCTGAAGTCCATCCGGTCTAAGGATCGTGATGTTGACGGGGAAGCCTCCGCGTCCACCTATAGAGGGCCTAGGGTCTTCCAAGTGGACCAGACATTACAAAAATTAATGTCCTCAGAGTGGAGAAGTCCTGAAAAACCTCTTGTGGTTCCTAGGAGGTTCAGCGCTTTATTCCCAGTTGCTCAATGGGATCAATGGGGTCCTCCTCCCAAGGTGGATATGGCGGTGGCTAAACTGTCCTGCCGCACTAAGGTACCATCAGATGATGGAGCAAATCTGCACGACGCCATGGCAGGCGCTTCGACAATACCTTCAAGAAGGCTTATTCAGCTGCCTCGCCCAAGACCGCTGTGCGGTTGCGTCCTGTGAAGTGTCAGCCAAATTATGTACTGACCTGGTCCACCTCAAAAGTGACCGACTCTGGAGTCTCCAGAGACAAGCTGCTAGGGTCTCTAGGCTCAGTTTCCCTGGCAGCTGAATATTTAACGGAAGCCTCCCACCATCAATTAAGGCTGGCGGCCAAATCCCTGGCACTTACCAAGAACACTGCAGCAGGAAGACCTCTATGGTTAAAACCTTGGAGAGCTGTGTTCCCCTCAAAGTATAATTTGTGCGCATTACCCTTTGAGCCGGGTAGAGTCTTTGGCTGTGCCCTAGACGAGATCCTAGAGGGCTTGGCCGACAAGAAGGGTAAACCTTTACCCCAGGCCTTCAGAGGTAGGTCTGGCTCTGGCCGTGGTAGAGGCTATCCGCCTCGTCGTGGAAGGCAGTCCAGAGAGGCTCTAGTTATTCCTCTAGAGACGCCAGCCGGAGATTCCGAAGTCTGATGATAAAAAAGTCAAGCCTAGCTTTTGACATCAGAAGCAGTTTTCCTGTGGTCGAGATTCCTGTCGGAGGTCGTGTCTCCCACTTTCTCAACTGCGGGCAGGAAAAAATTCGAGACCCATGGGTCCGGTAGGTAATCCAAAGAGGTTATGCAATGAAGTTCCTCCGTCCTCCTCAGGATCGGTTTGTGTTAACTCGCAGCCTCCCTGGAATGCTTCATCCGAGAGTACATTCACAAGGGAGCCCTGGTGGAAGTCCCTTCTCTAGAAGAAGGATCCAGTGTCTATTCTCCCGTCTTCCTGATGCCAAAACCGGCAGACAAGTGGAGAATGATCATAGACTTAAGGTACCTCAACCGCTTCATCAAAAAGAAGCGCTTCCATAGGAAAACCATAAAGTCTGTCACCACCTTTCTCCTCTAAGGCGATGTTTTTTGTGACTTTGGATATAAAAGACGCCTATTTGCATATTTCTATTTACCTCCACACAGAAGGTTTTTTTCTAAGGATTGCCGTAGTAGTTTCCGGCCACAGGAAGCACTTTCAATTCACAGCACTACCCTTCGGGATCTCCTCTGCTTCCCACACCTTTACAAAGGTAGTGGCCCCCATAACGGCCGCCCTCAGGCTTCAGGGGATATTCTTGGTGCCTTATCTAGACGACTGGTTGATAAAGGCCCAGTCAGAGTCTGTTCTGCTCCAGTACCTACAGACAGCCTTCAGAGTCTGTGATGGCTTATAAATTGGGAGAAGTCAAAAACGATCCCTTCAACTCGAAGGAAGTTCCTCTGAGAAAACTACTTCCTAGATTGAGTCCGCCTGCAAATCTCCTTGACACCAGCAAGGAAGGAGAAGCTGGTTGCGGCAGTCCGGCACCTCTTCAAAAAGCCGATAGCCTCCATCAGAACATTGATGAAGATCCTGGGCTTGATGTCTTCTGCAGTGGAGGCAGTCCCATGGGCCTTGTGGCACTTACGTCCCCTCCAGAAGGAGTTACTAGAGGCTTGGGATCGCTCCCCTTCTTACATTCAGCAAGAAGATTCAACTCTCCCCCAGGACCCGTCTTTTTCCCTCAAGTGGTGGTTGCACCTGAAAGATGGAAGGTCCACGGTCCAACCTTCTTGGACCCTGTTGACTACAGATGCATCCCTCTCGGGATGGGGAGCCCATTGGACGAAAACTCCATAAAGGGAGTCTGGAGCGCTCCTGAAAAAAGGACCTCGTCCAACTGGAAGGAGCTCAGAGCCGTATATCGTGCCTTACTCTATTGCTTGCCTCTTCCCAGGGAAGAGCAGTCAAAATCCGGTCAGACAACATGACCACAGTGCTGTACGTGAACAGACAGGGAGGCACCAGATCACCAACCCTCCTTAGGGAGGCAGATCTGATATTTACATGGGCAGAGAAAAATCTAACCCATTTATCCGCAGTTCACATCAAGGGCTCCCTGAACATAGTAGCGGATCGGTTGAGTCGGGGTTATGCCGTATCAGGAGAATGGTCACTCAATCCAGAAGTCTTTCATCAGATTACCCTGAACAGGGGTCTTCCAGAAATAGACCTCATGGCAACCCGACTCAACGCCAAGGTGGAGAAGTTCTGTTCCCTTTACCAGGAGGACAATCCCTTGGCAGTGGATGCCCTGTCCATCCCTTGGAGGTCCAGGCTGGCATACATCTTCCCTCCAATTCCAATAATACCAAAGGTATTAATGAAAATCAGACAGGACCAAGTCTCTGTGATAGCCATCATTCCATTCTGGCCAAAAAGAGCTTGGTTTTTCCCAACTCATGGAGATGAGTCGAGGGATATATTGGAGGCTTCCCCCCATCCAGAACCTGGTTTCCCAAGGATCTCTGAAGTGCCAGGATCTCTGGAGATTCAACCTGACAGCCTGGAGGTTGAGCAGTCCCTACAGCAGGATAGAGGACTGTCAGAGGCCGTCCTGAAGACCCTTTATTCTGCAAGAGCAGAATCTACCAATAAGAACTACCAGAGGACAGCCAAGATTTTCATGGAGTGGTGCTCCAAGAAGGGTATTAATAATCTAGAACCTTCAACGGCTGATATTTTCTTCAGGACGGTTTGGATAAGGGCCTTGCCCCTGCCACTTTGAAAGTGCAGATTGCGGCCCTCTCCGCTCATTTGAACAGACGTCTGTCTCAGGATCCTCTGGTTGCAAGGTTCCTTAAAGGGGCAATGAGGCTAAAGCCCTCAGTATCATCCCCAGTGGGACCTTGCGGTAGTCATTACAGGCCTGTGCGGTCCTCCATTTGGACCCTTGGAGACTACGGGGATAAAATATTTAGCCTACAAACCACTTTTTTGTTGGCTATTATATCTGCCAAAGAGTAGGGGTACTCCAGGCCCTCTCTTCTAGAGAACCGTACATTTTGTTTTTGCAGATAGGGTGCACCTTAGGTTTTCCTGGGTTTATCCCTAAGGTCCCCTCATACTATAATAGCAATCAGCTAATTTCGTTACCTGTGTTTTTCCCCTCTCCAACCTCTGAGGAGGAAGAAAAGCTCAACACCTTAGATGTGGTAAGGTGTCTGTGGATTTACCTATTCCACACTCAACCGCTTAAGAAGGCCGAAAGCCTACTAATTGATATGCAGTGTAAAAACAGAGGCCTCAAGGCTTCCAAGCCTACTCTATCCACATGGATCAAGGAGACAATTAAGTCTTCCTTTCTTATTCAGGAGTTATTCCCTCCAGTCTTTCTACGGCCACTCGACCTGGGTTGTCGACTTCTTTGGCTGAGTATTGGTCCTTACCATTGGACCAGATTTGTGCGGCTGCATCATAGTCATCTCAGTTGACCTTTTGTTAAACATTATCATTGGACATCCGCAGTTTCCAGACAACTGCCTTTGGTCAGTCAGTCCTTGATGTTGTAAGGCGAGGAAACCCTCCCTAGGGGAATTACTTGCTATCTCCCCATATTGTGCTGCTGTCGGACGTAAGGGGAATCGTTGATTGTAATGTCAATCTGTATTCCCTTAGTCCAGACAGCAGCACAAGGCTTCCCTCCCTAGAAGCTTGTTTCCTGTTACTTTATAATTTACACAGTGGAGGGAGGTCTCTTGTGCCCTCTTATAGGGCTAGTAGGAGGCACCTTTTTGGTGCTAATTAAAGGTTCCACCTGTCCTAAACAACACACAGGGGCAGAGATACCCCATATTGTGCTGCTGTCTGGACTAAGGGAATACAGATTGACATTACAATCAACGATTAGAGAATGATCTGAGGGAATTCTTTCAGATTAATGCCCCCTCTGCTCCTAGCCTTGAAATATTATGGAACTCTCACAAGGCCTTTATAAGGGGTACGTTTATTCGCCTTGGGCATATAGAAAAGAAAAATAGAATGGCAGAGATGGATCGACTGCTCCGTCAAATAAGAACTATCGATACTAGCAACAAACAGTCTCCTTCTCCTTTAAATGCAACGAAATTGATGGCACTGCGACAGCAGCTGACCGCTTGTCTATTGCACAAATATGAGAAGAACCTAAAAAGGGTTAGAGCTACGTATTATTCTCAATCTAATAAAGCGGGCAAACTCTTAGCATCTAGACTTAAACAAAAGCATGCCAAATCCAGGATCCCATTTATGCATAGTAAAGATGGTACTCATAAAATTTACGACCCAAACGGTATCGCCAACGCCTTTAAGGTTTTTTATGAAGGACTCTATAATTTAGCAGGGGACTCTTCCACGGTCCTTCCAACCAATTACGATATTGAGCAATTCCTTAGGGATGCTCAGCTGCCTGCACTCACTGAGTCACAGCTGGACTCCCTAAATGCACCTATTATGTCCGTAGAGCTGTTAGCCATAATTAAATCATTGCCGTCCCACAAGTCTCCGGGCCCTGACGGCCTTACTAATGAATACTACAAATATTTCACTTCAGTCCTGATGAGCCCACTACTGTCGTTTTTGACAGCGGTGGTGGACTCTGGTAACATCCCAAAAGAAAACCAAGAAGCCTTGGTAGTTACACTGCCAAAGCCTGGCAAACCCGCCGACAATCCCCAAAACTTTAGACCTATATCGCTATTGAACACAGATTTAAAAATTTATGCTAAACTAATTGCAAGTAGATTGGCAGTTTGCTTTAACAAGCTTGATAAGACATGACCAGGTGGGGTTTGTTAAGGGAAGACAATCATATGATAACACTAGACGTATTTTAAACATAATACATCATGTTAAATCTAGGAGGGTTGAGGCAGTGGTCCTTGCATTAGACGCAGAAAAGGCGTTCGTATGTCTTCCTGGTACTCAGACACATGGGGTTTTCTGGAGCCATTTTAAGAGCAATTGAGGCGCTGTATTCGGCACCTTCTGCAAGGGTGTTCACTAATGGAGTAGTATCAGATCCTTTCCTAATAACAAATGGGACCAGACAGGGGTGCCCCCTGTCACCCCTAATATTTGTTCTTTCTATAGAACCCTTAGCCCAGGTAAATAGACTAGATCCGGGAGTAAGAGGCATTGACATAGGAGATAAATCTCATATTATATGCAGATGATATTATTCTCACTTTGTCCAAGCCGCACACATCTATTTCCCGCCTTATGGGAATTATTAATAAATTTGGGCAATTATCGTATTACAAATTAAGCATGGCTAAATCGCAGGCATTGCCTTTAAATGTTCCCCCACCCTTGCTTCAGCACCTAAAATCGACTTATGATTTTGATTGGAAGGAGGACGGCGTCCAGTATTTGGGAGTGCAGGTGACGGCATCCTTGGGGACTCTTTACAAATGTAACTATACACCAATGTTAAAGACATTGCAGGAGGAGACTGAGCGACTATCCAAAGCAGATGTTTCCTGGATAGGACGGGTAGCGGCTTTTAAGATGTTGCTATTGCCGAGACTCTTATACCTGTTCCGCACACTCCCGATACCCATTCCTAATTCCTTTTTTGAAACAGCACAAAGGGTGATTTCAAAGTACGTATGGAATGGAAGGAGACCTAGAATCAATAAAAGCTTTCTATTTAAGCAACGGGAGGTAGGGGGGCTGGGGGTACCAATAGTGAGGAACTATTATATAGCTTCATTGGTCGCTCAGTGCGCGAGGTGGAAGCCAACAGATACCTCGGTCCCATGGTTGCACATAGAGCAGGCGTTTATATCTCCCTTAAAACTGGAGGATGCGCTATGGTTGCCCTTTTGGGGTGTCCCTGCTCCGAGGTCCTTCTCCCCGATTATGTGTGCCTCGATAACGGCATGGAAGCTACTTCATGAGAAAGCAAACTCAATGAAGCATTTTTATATTGAAGAGATGCCTTTGTCATTGATGGCCTGGGTGGTTGAAGACGTGGGGGTCTCGGGCTGGGAATCGAGGGGGATCACGCAGATTTCTCAACTATACTCTGATGCTAAAAAACCTATATCGTCTGTAGATCTAAGACAACAATACGGAATTCCTATAGGCGATTTCCTTAAATACTTTCAAATATGGCACTTCATATCTAAAAATCCTGTGACGACCCTACCACACAGTAGCTCACTCTTCATCTGGCTATCGACTAATATGAAAGGACTGCGCTTTCTATATGACAAAATGGATGGAGTGTCGACTTTTACTAAGTCTACCCTGTTCCGCTGCTGGGAGAGGGACCTGGGGATGGTTATTAATCCAGAGGAATGGCAGCAAGTGATTAGATTGATCCATTTGTCTTTAAAATGTAGCACTCACGTGGAGACAGCCACAAAAATCATTTTACGGTGGTACAGGACCCCGTCCACTTTACAGTTGGCGTATCCCTCGGTGTCTGGGAATTGTTGGAGGGGTTGTGGAGGCAGAGGAACCCTCCTTCATATTTTGGGGACTTGCCCTGTAATCCGTGGGTACTGGGAGAGTGTCTTTGACATGCTTTCAGAATTGTTTGGCCTCCAGCTCCCCCATACGGTACATATGGCTATTCTGCTGATTGGAATCCCTGAAGAGTGGAATAAATATAAGCAACTCATTTGTAAAATTTTAACTATAGCTAAATTGATGTTAGTACAGAGATGGAGATCAGCGGCCTCTCCATCCATGTCAGCTCTGATACTAGCCATTAATAACACATATTCCTATGAGAGGATAATCGCAATGGGAAACAATTCTTTTTCTAGATTTGAGAAAGTCTGGGATGCGTGGATTTACTCTAGATTCCTTATATAGAAGACATCAAAGTGCTGCAAGAATTCACTCGAGGTGGTTGTAATAGATATGGGGATGGGTGTCAGATTCGCCAAACCAATTGACAGAGGAGTCGGGAGGGAACAGCTAGCGCCGCAGTTATGTGTCAAATGTCATTTGCACGAAAGCAAACCCAGGGGAGAAGGAAAAACTGTTCAAAGAGCATCTACCCTGGGCATAAATCACGATAGCCCTATGACGTGTGCCTAATAGTTATATGTTATCGTTAATGTTTATTGTATAAGTAATATTTCTCATTTGTTTTTGGAGATATGCAGTTCAAAGATTGTATCTAGAAAAGTGTACCACAGTGCATGTCAATGTATATCACATTGTATATCGAGACTGTTCTTTATTTTTATATTCTAAAATCTTGAATAAAAATTATTGAAACTAAAATATTAAATTACAAAGATGTTTAACATTTGTCTGTATTTTTAAATATGGTTCGTTCCCTTACATCCTACCAGCTACACAATAATGGGGTATTTCTGCCACTGTGTGCAGGTAGGACAGAACAGAATTTTTAATAAATTACCTTTAACCAGTTAAATTAATAAGACCCTTCCTTCTCCATATTGATCTTTTTTTTTTTCTTGTTTCACTAACCCTGCTTCGTTTCTGTCTGGACCTTGGCAACTTCTGGGTCTTCTTTTTGCTGTCTTGGTTGCCGCTTTCAAGTCTCCTCTGTTTTTGCAGTTTTGTGCGAGTCATGTGGCTAGTCTCGGCGTCCGGCACTCCAGAAGCTACGTTGCGCCAGCTAGCCGGCACCGGAAGTGAGTTTAGAAGGAGTGGATGTCATGCGCAGGCCCAGATGTTACGTCTCACCTATCACTCCCTGGTTAGGGTCATCCTTACTGTTTAAAGCACTGTGTCCTGTTGCCCGGCCTCTTTGTTTCCAGAGAGCCAGACAATAGTTTACTATGGTTTTCTCCATTGCTATATCCGCTTGTTAGCATTTACAGCTTGTGTCTTGGAAAGACTTTCTTTCCGATTGTTTTTTGGCTATGTCTCATTACTTTAAGGTAAATATTTTTCCATTTTTTTCCCCCAATTCAGAACCTAGTCTGAAAACCTTCAATATGACAGCTGGAGGGTCTCATCCTATCCCTCAATAGGATCTGTACACAGACAGTGTTTCTGTTGGCAGTAACTTCCGCTAAGAAAATAGGGGAGCTACAAGCGCTATCTTCTGTGGAGCCTTATATATCTATTCACACAGATAGAGTTCAGCTGCAATTCAGTGCAGGTTTCTGTCCTAAAGTACCTTCCAATGTGAATCTGAATCACTTCCTGTTTTTTTACCTGATCCATCCTCTCTTGAAAAGATTAAGCTTCACTCATTAGACATGGTGAACTGTCTGAGGATTCATTTCAATAGATCACTGCCCTTCGGGCTGGCAGAAAACCTTTTCCTCTCATTCTCGGGAAATAACAAGGGTTTTAAGGCTTCCAAGCTATCCCTGTTTCGGTGGATCAAGGAGATTATAAGATTGACTTTCACCGCCTGAGTTTATGAAGGCACATTCTACCAGATCCATCTCAACATCCTGGGCGGAAAAAAATTTGGTCCCTTTGAAAAAAATATGTTCTGCTGCTTCCTGGACTTTTGTGAACCACTATAGATTGAATACTTGGGGTTCTGCTTGCTAAATCCCCATTATTGTGCTGCTGGCGGGACATAAGGGAAGCATTAATTATGATGTTAATCTGTTTTCCCTTAGTCCCAACAGCAGCACAAGGCTCCCTCCTTATGTATAAATTTTATATAAAATTGTCTTTATAATCACACAGTTGGGCGGGGGTGCTTCCATCCTTATATTGAGGAGGGTCTTATTAATTTAACTTTTTAAAGGTATTTTATTAAAAATTCCATTCTGTCCTACCAGCACACAGGGGCAGAAATACCGCATTATTGTGTTGCTGTTGGGATTAAGGAAAAACAGATTAATATCATAATCAATGCTTATTTTCAAGGTAAAACCCCTTTATTTTGGAAAAATTGCAATTACCCAAGTATTAGCACAGATTAAATATGCGAAACACATGGATATATTACTTGGGAGCACAGTTCCAACATCTTACTGGGGCTCATGTGGCAGTCATATTGTAGCGGTTATCCAGTACCAGACATGCTAGAGGCCCATAGACTAACAGGAGCGTCTAGGAATACCAACCATGCTCCTTATGCATAAAGTGTGGTGGGAATGTAAGAGGCTCTTAAGCATTCCAGGTTGCTCCAAATATATGCCCTTATGGGAAATGTATAAACTGAAAAGCTTCAGGGACTGCGATCAGTGTTATATTTTGCAGCTATATACGGAAGGCCAACTGGAAACATTTCCATTAAGAGAGGAGTTACAGGAACACAACCTAGGCTTCTATAAGGTTTTGTAAGTCCAACATGCCATACAGGTGTAGCAATGCTTGTTGGATTTAAGAGTGACCCGAGCTGGAGTATTGGAACATGTGGTTATAAAATCTCCTACACAGAGACTGATCTCCATGGTCTATAGACCAATTCCTTTCAGACTACCTAGGTAAACTTATGTAGCCAGTGCAGGCTTAATGGAAAGCTGACATGAACTAAATACTGATCTCTGAAATGAGGAATTACAGTCTCCCAGATAATGTCCATCAATGTTGCTCAATGGAGCTTCCAGCTATACTATGTTCCATAGAGCCTATATGACCCCATGGGCCTTGATGATAGATGCCCTCAATGTAAGAAAGGGGAGATCTAAAACCTATGTTTCGAACTTGCTCTAGTCTAAGCTCTGAAATGATGTGGCAGATTTGATATACAGAGTATTTTTTAAATAGAATCTCTATGGTGCTGAAGGTTTCCATATTGGGATGTGTGGGTGGATCACCAGGTAACTCTGTGATGAAGTTGGCTGTAGCATAAATTCTACATCAATCATCCAACAAACCTTGCAAAGTCCAATCCTGCATCCATACTCTATTATTTAAATAAAACAAAACAACAGCACCGAGCATTTGGTGAAGGGTAGAGTAAATGTAGTAAATTGAACTCTCACCTTCAGTGGTTGTGGTCACAACCACCATGAAGCACAGTAGAACCGATTGACAGAGGGTTCCTCTCTGGATGTCGGGCAGCAGCAGGATCCAATAACCACTCTGAGGTGTCAGGATAATAGCAGGAAGGACCGTCTTAGACCCGCAACCTGGGTCAAAGGAAGAAGGAGCCGCGCTTTGCCCAGATATAGTTTAAAAGTACAAACTTTATTTTCCAACCACTACGCATTTCGGGGTACACACCCCTTTATCAAGTGTGTAGGAAGAATACAGCGCTAAACATCATATGACAAAAGCAGGTTTAAATAAACTAGGACATACAGCTGGGAAACGCCCCCTTATATTTTTTGTTTTCCATTCTCGGTCTCCTTTCTTATATATTAAACACGAGTTGATGCATCATTGCCTATTCACACAGTTTATTCACGTGATAGAAGGCAATTTTTATCAGGGTCAGCATATAAGTATGCAGTATATATTAATGCTACATGTGTGTTTATATGTTTTAATTTAAGCATAATTGACCACTGCTTTCCAAAAACAGTATTTCTATTTATCTATTTTTTATTTATTTTTATTTATTTTTTATTTATCTATTTTTTCTGTGGTCACATTCATTTGTTGTGCCCCTTGTCTTATATATACAGTCATGGCCAAAAGTTTTGAGAATGACACAAATATTATATTTTCACATGATCTGCTGCCCTCTGGTTTTTATGTGTGTTTGTCAGATGTTTTTATCACATACAGAAATATAATTGCATTCATATTATGAGTAACAGAAGCTTATATTGACAGTTAGAATGAGTTAATGCAGCAAGTCAATATTTGCAGTGTTGACCCTTCTTCTTCAGGACCTCTGCAATTCTCCCTGGCATGCTCTCAATCAACTTCTGGACCAAATCCTGACTGATAGCAGTCCATTCTTGCAGAATCAATGCTTTCATTTTGTCTGAATTTGTTGGTTTTTGTTTGTCCACCCGTCTCTTGATGATTGACCACAAGTTCTCAATGGGATTAAGATCAGGGGAGTTTCCAGGCCATGGACCCAAAATCTCTATGTTTTGTTCCCTGAGCCATTTAGTTATCACCTTTGCTTTATGGCAAGGTGCTCCATCATGCTGGAAAAGGCATTGTTGAGCGCCAAACTGCTCTTGGACGGTTGGGAGAAGTTGCTCTTGGAGGACATTCTGGTACCATTCTTTATTCATGGCTGTGTTTTTAGGCAAGACTGTGAGAGAGCCGATTCCCTTGGCTGAGAAGCAACCCCACACATGAATGGTTTCAGGATGCTTTACAGTTGGCATGAGACAAGACTGGTGGTAGCGCTCACCTCTTCTTCTCCGAATAAGCTGTTTTCCAGATGTTCCAAACAATGGAAAAGGGAATTCATCAGAGAAAATGACTTTACCCCAGTCCTCAGCAGTCCACTCCCTGTACCTTTTGCAGAATATCAGTCTGTCCCTGATGTTTTTTCTGGAGAGAAGTGGCTTCTTTGCTGCCCTCCTTGAGACCAGGCCTTGCTCCAAGAGTCTCCACCTCACAGTGCGTGCAGATGCACTCACACCTGCCTGCTGCCATTCCTCAGCAAGCTCTGCACTGCTGGTTGCCCGATCCCGCAGCTGAAACACTTTTAAGAGACGGTCCTGCCGCTTGCTGGTCTTTCTTGGGCGCCCTGGAGCCTTTTTGGCACCAATGGAACCTCTCTCCTTGAAGTTCTTGATGATGCGATAGATTGTTGACTGAGGTGCAATCTTTCTAGCTGCAATACTCTTCCCAGTTAGGCCATTTTTGTGCAGTGCAATGATGACTGCACGTGTTTCTTTAGAGATAACCATGGTTAACAGAAGAGAAACAATGATGGCAAGCACCAGCCTCCTTTTAAAGTGTCCAGTGGTGTCATTCTTACTTAATCATGACAGATTGATCTCCAGCCCTGTCCTCATCAACACCCACACCTGTGTTAATGGAGCAATCACTGAAACGATGTTAGGTGGTCCTTTTAAGGCAGGGCTGCAATGATGTTGAAATGTGTTTTGGGGGATAAAGTTCATTTTCTAGGCAAATATTGACTTTGCAAGTAATTGCTGTTAAGCTGATCACTCTTTATAACATTCTGGAGTATATGCAAATTGCCATTAGAAAAACTGAAGCAGTAGACTTTGTAAAAATTAATATTTGTATCATTCTCAAAACTTTTGGCCATGACTGTACTTTTATTCATGTCAGTAGCACTTGTATGTTATTTATTGCCTCCCATTCTTCCCTATCTCAAGTCCTTTCCTTTATCTCTTCCATATACTCTTCCTTTCATTTTCTTCCTTCTATGGACCTTTGGCAATTTGTTTACTACTAAACTTGTTAGGTATACATACTTACCTGTATTCAACGGCCGTTCTGTTTCCTAACTCCGCCCTCTTGAAAGTGGTGCGTCATGCACTTCATTACGCATGCGCTGGATTCTTTTTGCCGGCCGAACAGCTGATAATAGATCAGCTGAAATAGATGTGTTTTCTCTACGATGCGTCGGCTCTAATGAGCATGCGCAAATTCTTTTAAATGTCTATTGCCGTGCCGTGCCGTTCGCGGGTAATTTCCCGCGCACGCGCTTTTTCATTACATGAACGCCGGCAAGATACTGCTGTAACCCTGTTCACTAAACCCTATGGTAAAACATAATCTATCTTTTCACACAGATTATCCTTCATGTTTTAATAATAAAAGAGATCTTCTGTCCCTTTGATCCCGTCTCTTCTCTATTAATGTTCTGATTCAGTCCAAACGGACTTGCTTGTTTTTGTTTATATTTCATTTCACTAGCCACGTCCCCTTTTACCTGTGTCAGGGGGCGTTTCCCAGCTGTATGTCCAGATTATTTAAACCTGCTTTTGTCATATGATGTTTAGCGCTGTATTCTTCCTATAAACTTGATAAAGGGGTGTGTACTCCGAAACGCGTAGTGGTTGGAAAATAAAGTTTGTACTTTTAAACTATATCTGGGCAAAGCGCAGTTCCTTCTTCTTTTGACCCAGGCTGTGGGTCTAAGACGATCCTTCCTGCTATACTCTATTATTTATCCTTTCCTTCTTGATGCAGACACGAAACAAAAGGAAATTTTGAATTAAGGCTTTTTGAAAAGTCACATAAAGCAAGTTACTATTTTCAGTTAATACTTAATGAAAAATGCCAGTTTTTACAGTTACTTAATTTTTCATGAAGCAGATGGACAATAAAAATAGAGATATAGATTTTTATATATCCACTTATGCAAATTAGTTCCATGTTACACAGATCTACCATAGTATTTGCACAAAGTAAAAGAGATGAATTATGTTTACTAGAACAGAGCAGAACAGGACATTTAGATATACAAGGATGCAATTTGGGAGTGCAGGTAATATTGTAGTATTATTATTTATTTACAATCAATCATCAAAATGCATATATACAGTACAGTAGCATAGGCTGGAACACAGTACAATAACACACATATACTAGGTAGCACAGAAGCACAAGATACAGTAACGTACAAACCCTGATACCTTACAATAGCAGAAGCAGGGATCACCAATTGTCTCTGCTGCCTGTACAAGTGTAAAGTATCAGGATTTAAGGGACAGTGGTCGGGAGATGAGTGTTTCTCTGAACTGCTATCATAATGAATTGGACAGGAGGCAATGGTTTGGACAACTGGTTAAGTACCCCTTGAATAGTCTCTGAGAAGGCTCTGGACTAAAGTCGGTTGCACACGACCGTATGCTAACCGGCTGCCATGAATGAACGGCACGGGGGCACACAGGGGACATGCGTATATCACCCATGTGCCGCCCGTGCTTCTGCGGCCCCTTTCATTCAACGAATATGAGCCAAGGAAGCAGGGCCGCAAAATCGGACAGGGATAGGACCTGTTCCATATTTTGTGTCCTGGACTATTGGCCCACAAAATTGAATGGATCAGTGTGTTATCCAAGAAAAACCCAGATAGCACACTGTCCAGTCACACAGTCATCTGCAAGGGGGCTAGCCTGCGGCAGTCCTGGACAGACATACTCTCCCTGTTGATAACCAGGTGTTTCCTTGCAAGCCACAATGTATCCTTAACACAGTTTATAAGGTGCCAGGCTTCCTGGATAATTCAATGCTGACAGTCCCAGGGAAGAGTCCATAGAGCACTGAATTTTATACTGTAGGCTGCTCCTGGGGACAGAATCTCCTTGTTTCCTTTCCAGGGTGTCCAACTGGGCCTGAGCAAATGGGCACTCCCAGAAGACGTGCAAGAGTGTTTCCTCAGTAAATGGGCATCTCAAGCAGTACTTGGTGTTGCATAGTTTACAGGCATGCATGATAGTTTTCAGGATCAGTCTCCCCTGAATAGCTTTCCATGCCAAGTCTTTGTGCCTGTTGGTTAATCTGCTAAAAGTCAAATTTTTTTCAGTTTCAGGGGTGACAGTAGGAAGTTTGTGGATAGTCTTTGGTTTCCTCAAGTTGGGCTCGAGTCTCTCCAGCTGGTGTTCTCTAGAAAAACCTGAACATCCTGGCAGTGGCAAGGAATGTCCTAGTTCTATGGGTATTCTTTGTCCAATCCCAGTTTCCCCCAGAGAAGCACGAGAAAGAAGCAAGGCTTGGATCTGTCCACCAAGCCACAATCTTTCTTTTCCTTAGTTCTGCAAATAGTGCCACACACAAAAGATGGCTGTAGCAGAGTGAGGATGTCAGGAACTCCTTTTCCACCCTTTTGGGTCTTCTTGAACAGCCTTTATTACTCTGTCCATTTTGACACCCTAAATGAAGTGAAAGACAGTCCTGGTAATGGCTAGCATATAGTAAAAAGTCAGGGCCAGGCTTATGATGTGTATTGAAGCATAGACACAATCTCATTACACAGCCCAAAAGTCTCTCTCTTGCTGGTAAGCTGCCTGCAACTCTACAGTCTAATCTTTTGGTTAACAGTAGCTAGGCAGTCTTACCAGGAGTTTAGGGCTACTCCATTGTTCCTGAACCAGACTCACAGAAGCTTGATAAAGCCTGGCTGGCTGGAGAAGGGGAATGGGGCAGAGGAAGTCTGGGCCCATCCCCCCTAAAATGTATGGCTATCTACTGAATGGAACATAGATGTTGAAAGGAGACCTACTTTCATCGCTGTTTAGTTCCAAATCTGAAGGTAGCCCAAGCTTGAAGAGACACAATGAGGCAATGTTCCATGAGTATAAAAAGTAGCTCATACCAACCAAACCAAAAGAGTATGTGCTATATACACATTGGCGTTTTTGGTTTGGCTGGTATAAACTAACTTGGAAAAAAGCCCAACAAAGGGAATCCAAGGTAAAACAAGTTCAGATATTATGCAATCCAGACACACATGTCTGAAAATCAATTGTTTATAAGCCAGAACATAACTTCTAAGAATTGTATTGATTTAGGTTTTTGTATTTGGTGCAGAGACCTTAAAAGGGTTGCCCACTTTCAGACCAATATTGAGAGAGGCACCTGTGTGTTCATCACATGACCATGTACCGTATATAAAATCACCATGGACTATATATCACATGACCATGGTCAGAATTTCATCCATTAGAGGTAAGCAGAATGAATGACAGCAAGCAGAGATCTAGAAAACTGTGAGGAATTGATAGAGAAAGTATATTGGAAAACTGTACAACTTTTTATTATACTAATAATAACATTTGTCTCTTAATATTGGTCTGAAAGTGGCCAACCTCTTTAATTCTGTTGTTAGGCTTTGAAGTCTACAATGGGCACACTACTAGCATTAATTTTATTGACTCACATCTGTGGGTTTAGTCTGTAAATTTGCACAATTAAAATGCACAGTGGTCTATAGTACCAGGCAAATTAATGAGATTCACATCAGTTATCTATGCTGCTAGGAGTTCTCAAAGATCGTCTTTGTATAGCAACATATTTCATACCCATTGTAATAAGAGGCATTAAATTATATAGGGGACATCAGTTTCTAAAATCCTAGATAAAGCAGCTGGGAAATTACTGTCACAGATGTATTCTTCTCTGGTTTATGCAAAATCTAGATGCTTCTTTAACTAAGTGTTGATTCACACTAGCGTTCGGGGACCCTGTCCCCCATTCTGCTTAAAATAGGCAGAAAGAAAAGTCCTGCAAGCATGGGGTCCGCGGTAACCGCTTTTTAAGCAGCTAGGGTTTCTGTTTTTCAGGTTCCCAAGCAGACTGGAAGAACAGAAACTCAAATGCTAGTGTGAACCTAGAGTAAGAGCGCAGATCTGCTGTATTTCAGATGATCCAAAACAGACCACGACTACTTTGAAGCATTTTTAAAATATGTGCTACTGTTTTTAAGCTGAATAAGGTTTTTCAGTATGCCAACAAAATGAGAAAAATGTTTATTCACGAAGCATGCATTTGTTAGTATTCTTGCTGACAGATTTACACATCTCCTTACTATGCCAAGGGCCAGGTCACAAAGCTTGTGCTAGTACTGTGATGTGAGGAACTTTGATGTCTTACTTTTTTGAGGGTGCCTTAAGAGTTGTGCTAGTGTTTTGCCCTAGAGCACCATGCTGCAGGGTCTCCACTGCAACTACACTAAATAGGCCGTAAAGCGTACCTTCAGTTATAAACCACTTTTCAGAAAGGAGTATTACAGGTGAAAATAAGAAACTTATTAAGAAAGAACCTAAGAAACTCAGATCATCTGTTTCCTTCACCACTTATTAAGCTGTTCTCCTGCTCAATCTGATTGCTTTGTTTACATTACATCTTTCTCCGTATTCAGTCTCACACATAGACCTCTATGGAGGGAGGAGGAAGGAGTTCTCCTGCCTACTGGTTAATTCATTTATTGCCTCATTTTGTGCTCTCAAAGCAACATATACACCCTTACTGCTACCATTCTGCTATTCCTTGATTTTTTAACACTGCTAGGTTATAGTAATAGTATAGTAACAGCATAGTGCAACAATAGCAATTATTTGAGTGTCTTTTCTATCCCCTCTTCATAGCCGAATACAGAGAAAGTACCTACCTTAAAAGTGGAGCAGAAACTTACATCTTTAATAAGATATATTACATAGTTTCATATTTTAACTTGTACTATTCATTTATGAAAATTTGTTTATAACTGGAGGTACCCTTAAGGTAAGTTCACATTTGTTTACTGCATCCACTCTTCTGTTCCATCACATAAATAGAAGAACGAAGTAAACACCATAAATGGACTTGTGTAATGGAAGCTTCTATTGGAGCTTCAGACAGAGGTGTGAACACTGCCTATGTTACCTTCAAAAAAACCACTTCACAGAGCACAATAAAAGTCAAACCTCCAACCCATGTATTTATATAGATGTGTGCTGCCTATTAATTAACAAAGCACTGTTTTTATCACGTAAGCCCCAAAGATTTACAGGGGATATGAATGTTTATTTATACATGCTGCTGAAACCAGGTGTGTCCTTCATAATACAGTAATGATTTAGCTCTAGCATTGACAATCAAGTATTAACAGTATGTCATCATACAAGTAGCACAAATAAATCTTGTTCTGAAGCATTCTAAGGAATAATCAAGCAAAATCACAAATGATCCAGAATCTGTAGCAAGCAGATATCTGTCAGATTTTAAAATATTGCAGCTTTTATAACCCACTTTTCTGTCAGATTTACACTTGCAGAACCCTCAGCACTACCTAAATATATGATGACAATGCAAGGGCAAATCCCAGTATTAATACTGTGGAACAGGAGATTCTCCTAAAAATAATCAAATGATTGGATTTTTTTTTGCCATAAACTGAGGTGACTCCTAAATTCACATGAATGATCCTAATGCCCATGTTTCTTCACTGTATAAACTTCTGCAATAAAAGAGACTCATACTGTAGTTGGCAGAAAGTAAAATGTAGCCTGGGCAGTGTGAATTCAAATCAGGGTTATAACTGTCTATCCTATTATACTTTGCAGATGATTTCTTATGCATATACATCACTACAAGTTGCCCATATGTGTCTTGGAAGGAATGTCCTTCATATGGTTATGAAAGCAAAGCAAAAGCAGGTAGATGGAAGATAATCTGGGGTTCCATCTCGTATGGCAAAAATGTAAATGGGACATACTGCTTTTATATACTGCATACATTCAAAAGGAAAAAAGATTTTTAGGGCATGCTATAAAAAGAATTTCTAAGGGTGATAACTCCTATGACAAGTTAGGTGCAGACAGAACAATATGCAATACAAAAATGTATAGATACAACACATGAAGCAGTATTATCCGGTAAATGATTTCAAACATTGTAGTTTTTGCCGTCAGCTGTACATTATTGTTCTCCACACCACTTTGCTAATCTTGTGCTGTTCCTCAACAAGTCCTCTCTCGTTCTGCAGAACAAGTAGTATGGGGAACTGCAGAAAATATCTTTAACTTAAGTCCTAGATAGTCCATATATACACCTAAAACAATACAAAAATGAGAGACTTAGTGTAATCTTCTAACACATTAATAAAATCTGGAAAAAAAACCTTAAAAAACATGCAGAGGGCTGTATTTATATTAGTAAATGCAGAATGATGTCCTACAGACAACTGATATGACATCCATAAGACTTTCGTAACACAGCTGTATTAGATGCAGCATAATACAGCCACAAATCCCATTCCAACCATAGGTCTAATGACCTGAACTAGCATCATCGATTCTGCACTTGGGATGGGATTTGCAACTATAAAACAACTGTCTGAATAAGCCCTTAAAGAGGTAATTTCATGTCCTAAGAGATGTGCGGTATTACATACCGCTAGAAAGCCAACAGTGCGCTGAACTCAGGGTACTGTCAGCATTCCCAATATGCACACTGGTGGTGGAGATATCGGTGCCGTTAGTTTCGGCACCGATATCTCTCCAATGTCAGAAGGGTGGGCTTAATGCTCAGCGTTCCTAACAGTCCAGCAATGTCGCTAGGTTGTAAGACCCACATTTCTGACAGTGGAGAGATATTGCTGCCGAAACGAACAGCACCAATTTCTCCAGCATATATATATAATACCACACATCTCTGAGGACATGAAAAGTCATAACAATCATTTGATTGCAGCCATGCCGCTGAATAATTTATATTTAAAAAAAATGTATGGCATTTAGCTAGCATCCTGTAGTGGGTAACATGTCCTTTTTAAGTCACTCTAACACATCAAAGTAGTAACTCCCCCCTACCAGGCCTTATTCATACATCTGCATACCACGAATGTGTGTCATCTGTATTTTCCGTGAACGCCATATGTAGCCATTCATTTCAATTTGCTTATTCAGACGTCAATGTTTTTTTGCAGACCATAGGTCCACAAAAAAAAAAAAAAAACCTTCTGGCTGCTGTCCCTGTCTGTAACTTTTAACTGAGTCTCTACAGTGACCTACTGATACATCATTAATAGCCAGGTGCTCCCTTTAAACACCCCCCACCAAGTAAGAAGTGCCTTCTTGTGGTCTCTACAAGGTAACAGTCAATTTTGGTTCCCGATATGCTATTTAGACTCTGTACTGTCAGGCAGGAGTGGACAAGGGGTGTGTGTCTCCCTCTGAGTGAAGCTCTGAATTACACCCCTTGCCTGCCCCTTCCTAACACTACCCTTCTGACATTACAGAGTTTAAATAGCACCTCAGGCACCAAAACTAACTGCCCTTTTTGCTCGGGAATGGAGGGGGCTAGAGAGAAAATTCGAAATGCGCTGAAATAAGTTGCACCTTATTAACACTTGATTTGGTGTAGGTGGTGAAAGTTTCTATTTAAAGAGTGCTGTTCAGCTGTTTGTCCATGTGGATAACCAATATTCCATATCATAATTACATTTTTAAATAATTGTAACAATCTATGCATACATTTCTGCTGGTCTGTGTGATTTTAGAATATGGTTTATAAATCAAGAATTCTATTTATTCACTTGGTACATTTTACCTTGAGTCTTTAAGAACAGATTCTAGCAGCCACATTCCTGAGCACTTTGGGCCTGTGCACGGCGTGGTGATCTCAGCTGTCGCAAAGCAGCGTCCCCATATTGAATACCTGACCCCATCCTTTCTGGATCAAGTTCACCTGATAACAAAATATCACAATAACAAATTAAAATTTGATAAGCTGCATAAAAATAAAACAATTACCTCTCTATAATAACAGAGAGAACCACCAAAGGACATTTCTGTTTGGCTTTTTCCTCTTTTTGTTTCTAATCAGTTAGGGTACATTCACATCATGCGTTTTACAGTTTTGCTTGACGAATGCAAAAAAACAGATGCAAAAGGATGGCCATAAACAATGAAAGAGAACAGTTTTTTTTTTTGTATTACACTGATCTTTTATGTCCATCAAGAAAAAGTCGAATACCATTCTTTTGTGTCTGTCACAAAAAAAAAAACAAAACAAAAACAAAAAACGGACTGAAAGAAAGAAATCTGTTTGCATCCTTATATGAGGTCTGTCACTTGTGCATTGGTACGGTATGTGCACCAACTTTCTCTAATTTATTTTTGGGTTGGTGGAAAGACACTTGTGTATTTACTGAAGATTTAATATTTTACATTAGTCATATTATATACTGGGGCAGGTATATAGATGATGTATTAATTATCTGGGAAGGGGATTCCACACTGATCACGGATTTTGTCACTATCCTTAACAAAAATCAAATTGAGATGCTATTCATGTCCGAAATTCAAGCTAATAAGATACGTTTTTTTGATCTCACAATTTCTCTTGACTCAACAGGCCACATCCAAACAGAAATCTATAGTAAACCTACAGCAATTATGTTATGGTTTGTGGTATATGACTTTAGTATAGGGGTCGTCTGCCTTACAATTATTTCATGTTACGCCAAGTACCTCATCTTTTAAAATTTTAATTCGATTTTTTAAATCGGCACGCCATACAAAAAAGGTTGCTGCTGTACAAGGACCTTTTCCATGTATGATATACTTAGAAGGCTTTATATAGCTGAGATGTTTTAAAGTGATAGTATATAGCCAACGCACACAGATCTACTTATTTCCCATACCCCAGGACCTTATCCATGATGTACTTTGGTTTCATACCGGTGAGTTCCTTTTCAGCAATAGTATATAGCCGACTCACACAAAACTGGCTATTTCCTATACTCCAGAAGGACCTTTGCCATGTATAATATACTTAGAAGGTTTCATAGTGGTGTGGTCCTTTTCAGTGATAGTATATATCCGACTCACATAGAATTGGTTATTTACCATACTCCAGAAGGACCTTATCTATGTATCATACACTTAGAAGGTTTCATACTGTGAGGTCCTTTCCAATGATGAGATTTATTTCACAACATGCAAATAAGCAGTCTGGAGCACTGAGAGCAGGACCTTTGCACCAAACTGCTATACCGCACAATCCTCTAATACACCCGCTTTCCTCCCTCCTTTCTTTGGGTGACAGGGCCAGGGAGCTGTGCTGAAATCACCTGACCTGTGTTATTGCATTTGCACCAGCAGTGTGCAGCATAGCAGTTTGGAGCAATGGAGCTGCCCTCAGTGTTCCAGATTACCCATTTGTATATTGTGAACTAAATTAATATCTTGGCAACAGAGGCACTAACTAAATGTGTTGCTGGTTTTAAATGCTTCACCCTGGTGACTCCCTTTAAATGATACCATTAAAGAAATACTCATTTGCAGCGTATGGAGAGATCTGTGAAAACGGACAAAAATAGAACATGTTCTATTGTTTAACAGTTCGTGAAATGGACATGTTAATAGCCACATTCACATACAGTGACTTTAATGCTGAGCTGCAGCATGGACGTGTGACAAGTGGACGTGATATCACTGTCTGAGTAGAAGTTGAGCTCAATAGCGTATTGCTAGAATACCCCTTTAAGGACCTCCATAGTAGGGTTACTTAATTACTGCCTCCATGAACCTCACATACTAGTAACCCTTTGGCCACCTACACGCAGACACTACAGTACGGGACAGTGAAGCTGCGGGGAAGAAGGGACTCCGAGCATCGAAGACAACAGGTCCCAGTTTGTGAAATACAGCTTAGAAACAAATGTGTCCATGTGAAGCTGGCCTTAGGGTGCCATTACACGTGCGGTCTTTATTCACATTAACACATGTGCTGTTTATTCAGCACTGATCAAAAACACAAAATACCTGTGTTTTTAAAGAGACACAGATGTGCGCTAGCAGCGTTAGGCAGGCACACAGGGGTTAATGTAAGGTACATGATGTGACTGATTACTATTATTTTGAGGCACATGGAGATACCAAATTAATAACCCCAAGTGCCTCACATTAATATTAATTGAGGGCAGGTTCACACTACTGTTATTAGTATAGATATTAAAGGGGTTGTCCAGGAATTACAGGTTTCTGCAAGGAGGCCTGGGAAGGTGAAAAAAAAACCAAAAAAAAAAAAACCCCATAGTCACCTGTCCCCAGCGCCCCCGTGTCTCCCAATGCTGTCGGGTCTGGCGGTGCCCTGGGGCTTGTTCCGGCGGAAGTCCTCACAACACGTGACTGCTGAGGCCAATTAGCGCCCTAAGGAAAGGAACAGAGATGTCACAGGTGACGTATTTAAGTGACATCCCGATTCCTTTCCTTATGCCACTGATTGGCCTCAGTGGCAAGGACTTCCACCGGAAAAAGCCACAGGGTGCCGCTGAACTGGAAAGCGGAGGAGACACTGCAGTATTGGAGACAGGTGAGTGTTTTTTATTTTTCCTTGCAGAAAACTAATTCCTGGACAACCCCTTTAACCCTTTCATGCCTCTGTCAATTTTTGTAATTTTTGTTTTTGCATTTTCGTTTTTCCCTCTCCCCATTCCAAAAGACATAATTTTTTCATTTTTCAGTGCACAGAGTCACATGATGGCTTATTGTTTGCAGGACAAATTGTACTTTGTAATGATACCTTTCAATATCCTGTACAATGTACTAGGAAGCTGGAAAAAATTCTGAATGAGGTGGAATTGTAAAACAAAAGCATTCATGACAATTTGTTATGGGTTTAATTTTTAAGGCATTCACTATGTGGTAAAAATTACATGTTATCTTTATTCTGCGGGTCAGTACGATCATGAGATACCAAATTTATATAGTATTTCTAGTGTTTTGATACCTTTTAAAAAATTTAAAACTTTGCAAAATAGAAAAAAAAAATTGTGTCGCCATTTTCTGACACCTGTAACTTTTTTATATTTATGTGTATGGAGCTGGGTAAGGCGACTTTTTATGCGGGACAAAATGGCGTTTTTATTCATACTATTTTGGGGAAGTTCTGATGGTTTGATCTCTTTCTATTCCATTTTTTTATAGGAGGCAAAGTGTTGAAAAAAAAAAAAAAAATCACCATTTGGCCATTATGATTTTTTTTCCCCCTACGATGTTCACCGTATGGGATAATTGTTATATTTTAATAGTTCGGACATTTGAGAGCGCGGGGATACCTAAGATGTTTATGTTTATTATTGTTTATTTATTTTTATATGTGATCTAGGGAAAGGGGGGTGATTTGAACTTTTATATTTTTTTGTGGTTTTTTTTTTATACTTTTAAAAACTTTTTTATTTTCTCTTTTACTTTTATTTTCAGACCCCCTAGGGTACTATTCACTGCAATACTAATTAATATATTGCAGTGAATAGTAAAATCCATTGCCTCGGCAGCGTGTAATATAAGTGATATAATGACAAGCCTGGGAGCCTTCAATAAGATGGCGGACTTTAGATACAGCGTTAGCTGTTAGCGGCGGGTTCTGGCTGTATTATACAGCCAGTATCCACCGGGTACGGAGAAAGCTCAGCTCCTAATGGGTCAGCGTTGCTTTGGTGAGATAAGGGGGCTTTAAAGTTATAGCTAATTGGTAGTAGTATAATGTTGTACCGTGTTAGCCATTGAAAGTAGTGGAAGAGTGAAGAAATCAGGCGATACCTTTTAGAGGCTAACTGAGTATATTTATAAATAAGCTTTCAGGAGTACTAGCTCCCTTCATGTCTGTACTCCTGAAAGCTTACTTATAAATATACTCAGCTAGCCTCTAAAAGGTATCGCCTGATTTCTTCACTCGTCCATAGCTAATTGGTGTATTTATTACTATTAAAGTTATGAAAAGCAAAACACTTTACATTTATTTTTAATTAAATTTAACATTTTTTCAAAAAATAGAAGATATAAAAGATATAAATTGAAAACAACAAAACAACAGAAATTTGTAACAGCTAAACATTAGCAAACTCACAGGTCACTTTTAAATTGCTTGTAATCCTTTCCCGCCATCTGCCATAATAGTACAGGGGATGCCAGGTCTTTAAAGATGGCCACGCTTCAGTATTGTACAGCAGAGACTCGGAACTAATGCCCGCAATCAAAGATCACTCTGATTGCAGGCATTGCTTGCAGCAATCCTCCCCCAAAGTAAAAAAAAAAAAATAAAAAGTTCACCAATGCCGTACCTCTTCCGCTGCAGGACAGCTTCCAAACAGCAATATTAATATGACTAGCCTCAACAGCTATATAGTAAAAGTCCCATTGTATATTAAAAAAAAAATAATATATATATATATATATATATATATATATATATATAAACTACATTCAAAACACCCCTCTTTCCCTAGATTTAAAATAAAAGTATACAAAAAACATTTTATACATCCCCGTGTCCAAAAACACCTGATCTACAAACATCTAAAAATATTTTTCCCATACGGTGAATTCCATAGACGAAAAAAAAAAAAATCTAAAGAACCAAACCGCCAAACCAAAGCGATCAAAACATCAGATATTCCCCAAAATAGGGACTAAAAAGTACATCTGGCCACGCAAAAAAAAAAGGTGCCTTGTGCATCTCCGTATACAGAAATATAAAAAAGTTACGAGTGTCAGAATATGGAAACTCCAGTGTGGCAACTTTTTTTTCAAAGTTTTGGATTTTTTTTTTTAAGGGGTTAAATCGTAAATAAAAATATACAGTGGCTTGGAAAAGTATTCCTACCCATTGAACTTTTTCACATTTTGTCACCTTACAACCACAAACTTAAATGTATTATATTGAGATTTTAAGTGATAGACCAACACAAAATAGCAGATAATTGTGAAGTGAAATGTGACATACAAAAGTATTCAGCCCCCTGTACTCTGATACCCCTAAATAAAATCCAGTGCAATCAATTGCCTTCAGAAGTCACTTAATTAGTTAATAGAGTCCAGCTGTGTGTAATTTAGTCTCAGTATAAATACACCTGTTCTGTGAAGGCCTCAGTAGTGAACACTAGTGAACAAACAGCATCATGAAGGCCAAGGACCTCACCAGACAGGTCAGAGATAAAGTTGTGGAGAAGTTTAAAGCAGGGTTAGGTTATAAAAACATATCCCAAGCTTTCAGCATCCCAAGGAGCACTGTTAAACCCATCAACCAAAAATGGAAAAAATATTCTACAACTGCAAACTTACCAAGACATGGCCATCCAAAACTGACAGTTCAAGCAAGGAGAGCACTGGTCAGAGAAGCAGCCAAGAGGCCTATGGTCACTCTGGAGGAGCTGCAGAAATCCACAGCTCAGGTGGGAGAATCTGTCCACAGGACAACTAAAAGTCGTGTACTCCACAAATCTGGCCTTTATGGAATAGTGTCAAAAAGAAAACAATTGTTGAAAGAAAGATATAATAAATGCCATTTGCAGACTGCCACAAGCCATATAAGGGACACAGCGAACATTTGTCCAATGAGACCAAAGTTGAACTTTTTGACCTAAATGCAAAGCGCTATGTGTGGCGAAAAAGTAACACTGCTCATCACCCTGAACACACCATCATGCTGTGGGGATGCTTTTCTTCATCAGCAGGGAAGCTGGTTAGAGTTGAATCCTGGCAGAAAACCTGTTGGAGGCTGCAAAAGACTTGAGACTGGGAAGGAGATTCACCTTCCAGCAAGACAATGACTCTAAACATACAGCCAGAGCTACAGCGGAATGGTTTAGAGCAAAGAATATACATGTGTTAGAATGGCCTAGTCAAAGTCCAGACCTAAATCCCATTGAGCATCTGTGGCAAGACATGAAAATTGCTGTTCACAGACGCTCTCCATCCAATCTGGCTGAGCTTCAGCTATTTTGCAAAGAAGAATGGATAAAAATCTCAGTCTCTAGATGCGCAAAGCTGGTAGAGACATACCCCAAAAGACTTGCAGCTGTAATTACAGAGAAAGGTGGCCCTAGAAAGTATTGATATAGGGGGGCTGAATACTTTTGCAAGTCACACTTTTCAGATTTTTATTTTGAAAACCATGTATCATTTTTGTTCCACTTCACAATTATGTGCTACTTTGTGTTGGTCTATCACTTAAAATTTCAATAAAATACATTTATGTTTGTGAGTGTAAGGTGACAAAATGTGAAAAAGTTTAAGGGGTATGAATACTTTTGCAAGCCACTGTACAAATTTGGTATCCCCAGAATTATACCGACCAATAGAAAACAGGTGACTTGTCATTTAGGCCAAGGGTCCCCAACCACCGGGCCGTTGGGGGTCTTTTCCCGGTCCGCGGGTCGGCAATCTGACCACAGTGTTGTGGCTCCTAGCTCTATACTAAACATGATCCCCCCCCTCTACGCTCTCTATAGTACACCAAACAGCGCTGTACACCAGGGTGTGCTGACGGGACCTGGTCTACAGCGCTATACACCAAGGTGCCGCCAGCACGCCCCGGTGTACCACGCTGTTTGCTGTATAATCATAATCCCGCCCCATATGACCAAAGCCCTGCCGGGCCATGGCAAAAAAAAAAAAAAAAAAGTTGGGGACCGCTGATTTAGGCAGCACAGTGAACGCCATAAATGCAAAGCCCATAAGAAAGTTGCACAAACACAGTTTTTCTCCAAGTCCACCTGAATCTAAATTTTTTCCAGCTTCCCAAGAATTTGTACAGAATATATGGTACCATTATGAAGTACAACTTATCTCATAAACATTAAGCCCTCATATGGCTCTGTGAATGGAAAAATAAAAAAAAAGGTTATGGGGTCTGGAAGGCGTGGAGTGAAAAGGGTGTGAAAAGGTTAATATATTAAGTGTTTCACATGTACCTCAAGTGTACTCTTACAATACTAAGAAGCGTCCCACTACCCCCCATGTGCCTCAAGTGTACCCCCACATTACTAACAAGCATTTCACTATTCTCTGTGTGCCTCCCATGCACCCTCACACCGATACTATCCCCCATGTTCTTTAACACTAGAAGTCCCAGAGAGGGGTCATTTAACATTTCTACCTTTGGAACCCAGAGACGGGTCGAATGACCTGAAGGATTTTATCTAACATCCTATAATCACCGTCTTTTGTTCTGTAATTAAGGCCATTACTGTCTCACCACAGGAGGTTGTTGTTTTCCATTGAGTTTAGCCATTTAGTGTCTAGTTAGTTCTATTCAGTTTATTGTATTTGATAATATAAAGACTATACATATTGTATTAAGTTTAGTTTTATTTGAGCAAAAAAGCACTGAAACAATTAATCATTTTTTATATATTTTAAATAGAATTAGAAATTTTAGAGCAAGGTACAGCTGTGAGTAATGACCAGAAGCATTTGTCTAAGGCAGGGGTAGGCAACCTTTTTTTGTTCGGCGTGCCGATTTTAATAAAAAAATCAAAGATGAGGTACTCGGAGTGCCGGTCAATAATTGTAAGTCTGACGACCCCTAAACTAAAGTCATATACCACAAACCATAACACAGAAGTGCTGCCACCAGATGCTTTAGGACACATGCGTTTACTGCTATTTCCTGGGACACTCCTGTACTTTCTGATTAGAAGCAATGAAAGTCCATGTGCAGCCCCCAATTAGTGGTAAATTTATTGTGTCCAGGAGCCCCGTATGGCGGCATCCTTATGGTGAATACACACTATGTATCTGGATGCAGCTATATTTGGAACTTTTTCATTCAATGTAAAACTGGTGCATTTTTGCACAAAAAAAAAACAAAGCCGGAGTTTTCTGTGCAAAAACACATCCTTAATATAGAAAACACACCGTTATACAGAATAATGTCCCATAGTGGTCCCTGCACACGGTATTATGTCCCATAGCGGCCCCTTCAACATGGTATATGTCCCATAGCTGCCTCTGCACACGGCATTTGTCCCATAGCTGCCTCTGCACACAGTATTTGTCCCATAGCAGTCCCTGCACACAGTATTTGTCCCATAGCGGCCCCTGCACACAGCAATATGTCCCATAACGGCCCCTACACACCGTATATGTCCCATAGCGGACCCTGCACACGGTATATGTCCCATAGCGGCCCCTGCACACGGTATTATGCTCTATAGTGGCCCCTGCACACGGTATTATGTCCCATAGCAGCCTCTGCACACGGTATTTGTCCCATAGCGGCCCCTGCACACGGTATTATGTCCCATAGCGGCCCCTACACACAGTATTCGTCCCATAGCTGCCCCTGCACACAGTATTTGTCCCATAGCGGCCCCTGGACACGGTATTATGCTCCATAGTGGCCCCTGCACACGGTATTATGTCCCATAGCGTCCTCTGCACACGGTATTTGTCCCATAGCGGCCCCTGCACACAGTATTATGTCCCATAGCGGCCCCTACACACGGTATTTGTCCCATAGCTGCCCCTGCACACAGTATTTGTCCCATAGCGGCCCCTGCACACGGTATATGTCCCATAGCGGCCCCTGCACATGGTATTATGCTCCATAGTGGCCCCTGCACATGGTATTATGCTCCATAGTGGCCCCTGCACACGGTATATGTCCCATAGCGGTCCCTGCACACGGTATTATGCTCCATAGTGGCCCCTGCACACGGTATTATGCTCCATAGTGGCCCCTGCACACGGTATTATGCTCCATAGTGGCCCCTGCACACAGTATTATGCACCATAGTGGCCCCTGCACACGGTATTATGCTCTATAGTGGCCCCTGCACACGGTATTATGCTTCATAGTGGCCCCTGCACACGGTATATGTCCCATAGTGGTCCCTGCACACGGTATTATGCTCTATAGTGGCCCCTGCACACGGTATTATGCTCCATAGTGGCCCCTGCACATGGTATATGTCCCATAGTGGCCCCTGCACACGGTATATGTCCCATAGTGGCCCCTGCACACGGTATATGTCCCATAGCGGTCCCTGCACACGGTATTATGTCCCATAGTGGCCCCTGCACACGGTATTATGCTCCATAGTGGCCCCTGCACACGGTATATGTCCCATAGTGGTCCCTGCACACGGTATTATGCTCTATAGTGGCCCCTGCACACGGTATTATGCTCCATAGTGGCCCCTGCACACGGTATATTTCCCATAGTGGCCCCTGCACACGGTATATGTCTCATAGCGGTCCCTGCACACGGTATTATGTCCCATAGTGGCCCCTGCACACGGTATTATGCTCCATAGTGGCCCCTGCACACGGTATATGTCCCATAGTGGTCCCTGCACACGGTATTATGCTCTATAGTGGCCCCTGCACACGGTATTATGCTCCATAGTGGCCCCTGCACACGGTATATGTCCCATAGTGGCCCCTGCACACGGTATATGTCCCATAGTGGCCCCTGCACACGGTATATGTCCCATAGTGGCCCCTGCACACGGTATATGTCCCATAGTGGTCCCTGCACACGGTATTATGCTCTATAGTGGCTCCTGCAGGCAGAAGCGCCCGAAGAGTACAGAGCGGCTGCGGAGCGTGGAATAGTGAGTACATTGTTTTTTATGTTTGATCATCTCCCCGGGGGCTCCGCTTATTATACTCGGGGGTCTGAAGAGACCCCACAGTATAATAATAGCAGTTTCGTTTCGGCCGTGTTTGGTCCGATCGAAACTGCTGGGTGAGGAGTCCGCTGCCGTGCCAGGGGAATAAGCCTCGCGTGCCAAGAGTGGCACGCATGCCATAGGTTGCCGACCCCTGGTCTAAGGCCTCAAGCACACTAGCGAAAAAAAAATTGCGCGAAAATCGCATCGCAATGCGATGCAATTTTTTTCTGCGATTTGCCAATGTATTTCAATGGCACCAAGCACACCTGCGATTTTTTTTTCGTGCGATTTTTTTTCATAGGTGCGATTTTCCTGCGATTTTTTTTTTTTTTGTGCGATTTTTTTCGTGCGAAAAAATCCCAGAGGAGTGATCTATATGACCAATGGGACAGATCACAAAAATATCGCAAGTAGCTGTGATTTTTTTTGCGATTTTTTTTTTTTTTTTCTGCACCCATTGACTTGAATCTAAATATACAAAAATGTAAATATACAAAAGAACAACTGTTATTTGTTTCTATGCTTTTTATTTTTGTTATGAAAATAATAAAAAAAATACAAGGAATAAAACAATTCCACACATATTTACAATAGGCTGCTGTGGGGGGCTGCGTGTGTGTGTGTGAGTGGCATGTCCTTCTTGTGTGACTAGCATTTCAGCACTCACTCAGCAGTCTGTATGCACTGTCGGAACATACCTGGCACTGCCTGGGTATGTCCCTGGTACATTTGCCACACGTGTATTTGTAGCAGTAAACACATCTCTCAGTTGCACAATTGTTCGTGCATCGATGGTTGACCTGACACTTCGCCCTTTTGCCAGGGCTGGGTGTGGAAGGTTGTTGCCGAAGGAGTTTCTCCTTGCGTGCCTTCTTTTCAGTCACATGAGAGCCACCTAACTCTTTTGCAAGCTCAACCAGGAAGTCCACCCGTCTCTCCTGCACCCCAGTGCATGCCTGATAAAGAACATGAGCATTCAGTGCTGCCATGTCAATCATGTTGTAGAACACGGCGAATGGCCATCTCCGTGTTCCTGCATGCAGGCTGTACTCCCGCACCATTTGGTCCATTACATCCACACCGCACTTTGTGTGGTTGTATTGTGTGACCGTGTTTGGCTTCCTTTTGTTGGTATCCTTAGTCTCAACCACGCTGTACATGCTGCTGAGAATGTAGACGGCCTTCTTTCGTTTGGGTGCATACACTGTCAGTGTGGCATCAGTGGTTGAAAACACCTGAGTGGTGAATTCAGTGCGGTCCATCTGTCTAGCGGATTGAGGAATTTCCCGGCGACTCTTGTTGACTGTGCCGAGGATAGTGGTTTTCCGGCTAAGCAGTCATTGTGCAAGTGACAATGATGTAAAGAAATTGTTCGTGGTTACAGTTCTGCCCTTGTCCATGAATGATTCCATCAGCCTCATCACTACAGTTTCGGACAGTCTCTCCCCGCTGGGACGACTGGGGTCCTTGCCAAGATATGGGAGGACATTACAGATGTACTTTGATTTCAAGTCGCAGACTACTTTGAGAAGCAGTCACATCCCCCACAGCACAAAAGGCTGCATGCAAATTTGCTAAGGTGTTAGCAAATATTCCCAGCACAACAATGCAGCTGGGGGGTGGGCAGACACTCAGGAGCAGCTTACATTCTTTTCTTTACACTCTCTTACAAGACCTGAGGTGGATCAACACAATTCCCCCCTGCAGATTCCTCAGACAATGGCCACATTTACAAATGAAAGGAAATGCTAATTGGAGCCATCAGAGTTGTCAGTTTGGACTAAGGGTCATTTGACCCTCTTTCAGGACTTGAAGGGGGAGCTCGAAATTTCTGGGACTTCTAGTGTTAAAAGGGTTGCCCGGTCATGACAAGTGTAACCTGGTTGTCTGCATAATCTTGGGGGGATTATATATACATTTATGGTTACTGGGTGTATTTATTGAACTTGAGGAGATTTTGCATATACGCTTATTGTTCAATCTATGGGAATTATTTATATTCCATGCGTTATACAACGATGCCATCTGTGTATATATATTCAACTGTCTGACCTGCTCAACTGAGATATTTTCATACATATTCCGGATACACATTTTATTCCTATTTACATATATAGTTAGTAGCTGTGTACTACTGTATTATATAGCTTAGGATACTGCTGTTACGAGGTGGAGCATCCTATACTGTGGTATTGTCTCTTTGTTTCTGGCTAAAACACAGTGCCCTGTTTTTTAACCAAATACATATATGTAAAATATATGTATTTAACATTTAATTAATTTTTCTACTTATAAATATTATTTGCATATTATTGTGCAAAGTTTTTTTTATGATCAATTTTTTTCTGTGGTGTGGCTTTAAGGCAAGCACAGAGCTGTAATCCCTTCCTGTGTCATGTGATGCTGAGTAATTGCATATTCAGGCTAAGGCCCCACGTCGCGGAAACGCAGCTTTTTTTGTTGCAGATTTTTCTGCGCTTTTTTGAGCCAAAGTCAAGAATGGCTACAAAAGGAATGGAAACTATATAGGAAGCTCTTATACTTCTACCTTCAGCTCAATCCACTCCTGGCTTTGGCTCAAAAAACCGCAGCAAAATCTGCAACAAAAAAAAGCTGCACTAACGCAACGTGGGGCTTTAGCCTAATAGTGGTGCCATATGTGACAGGTAAAGTTCTGGAAGGTCGCTATACAGTGCCTAACGAAAGTATTCGGCCCTCTTGAACTTTTCAACCTTTTGCCACATTTCAGGCTTCAAACATACGGATATAAAAATTAAATTTTTTAGTGAAGAATCAACAACAAGTGGGACACAATTGTGAAGTGGAACGAAATTTATTGTTTATTTTAAACTTTTGTAAAAAATAAAAAAACTGAAAAGTGGGGCGTGCAATATTATTCAGCTCCTTTACTTTCAGTGCAGCAAACTCACTCCAGAAGTCCAGTGAGGATCTCTGAATGATCCAATGTTGTCCTAAATGACTGATGATGATAAATATAATCCACCTGTGTGTAATAAAGTCTCCGTATAAATGCACCTGCTCTGTGATAGTCTCAGGGTTCTGTTTAAAGTGCAGAGAGCATCATGAAGACCAAGGAACACACCAGGCAGGTCCGTGATACTGTTGTGGAGAAGGTTAAAGCCGGATTTGGATACAAAAATATTTCCCAAACTTTAAACATCCCAAGGAGCACTGTGCAAGCTATCATATTGAAATGGAAGGAGTATCAGACCACTGCAAATCTACCAAGACCCAGCCGTCCCTCTAAACTTTCATCTCAAACAAGGAGAAGACTGATCAGAGATGCAGCCAAGAGGCCTATGATCACTCTGGATGAACTGCAGAGATCTACAGCTGAGGTGGGAGAGTCTGTCCATAGGACAACAATCAGTCGTACACTGCACAAATCTGGCCTTTATGGAAGAGTGGCAAGAAGAAAGCCATTTCTCAAAGATATCCATAAAAAGTTTCGTTTAAAGTTTGCCACAAAACACCTGGGAGACACATCAAACATGTGGAAGAAGGTGCTCTGGTCAGATGAAACCAAAATCGAACTTTTCGGCCACAATGCAGAACGATATGTTTGGCGTAAAAGCAACACATCTCATCACCCTGAACACACCATCCCCACTGTCAAACATGGTGGTGGCAGCATCATGGTTTGGGCCTGCTTTTCTTCAGCAGGGACAGGGAAAATGGTTAAAATTGATGGGAAGATGGATGGAGCCAAATACAAGACCATTCTGGAAGAAAACCTGTTGGGAGTCTGCAAAAGACCTGAGACTGGGACGGAGATTTATCTTCCAACAAGACAATGATCCCAAACATAAAGCAAAATCTACAATGGAATGGTTCACAAATAAACATATCCAGGAGTTAGAATGGCCAAGTCAAAGTCCAGACCTGAATCCAATCGAGAATCTGTGGAAACAGCTGAAAACTGCTGTTCACAAACGCTCTCCATCCAACATCACTGAGCTCGAGCTGTTT
The DNA here is from genome assembly GCA_947044405.1 of Leptodactylus fallax. Taxonomy (NCBI): domain Eukaryota; kingdom Metazoa; phylum Chordata; class Amphibia; order Anura; family Leptodactylidae; genus Leptodactylus; species Leptodactylus fallax. The sequence goes on along the minus strand of CAMRHE010000099.1, from coordinate 5,192,470 downwards.
TCCAAGGAAGAATGGGCAAGAATTTCAGTCTCTCGATGTGTAAAACTGATAGAGACATACCCCAAGCAACTTGCAGCTGTAATCGCAGCAAAAGGTGGCGCTACAAAGTATTAACTTAAGGGGGCCGAATAATTTGGCAAGCCCCACTTTTCAGTTTTTTATTTTTTACAAAAGTTTAAAATATCTAATACATTTCGTTCCACTTCACAATTGTGTCCCACTTGTGTTGATTCTTCACCAAAAAATTAAAATTTTATATCCTTATGTTTGAAGCCTGAAATGTGGCAAAAGGTTGAAAAGTTCAAGGGGGCCGAATACTTTCGCAAGGCACTGTATCTCCCTCAGATTCCTCACTTACGTATGGTAAGTGAGGTTGCAACATGGATATCTATAACAAAACCTCAGCTGTGAGAAGGCCTTTTCTGTTAACCACTTCATGTCCTACTAGGGAGGGGTCTTCAGTCACAGGTGGGAACTGGGCCTCATTAAAGACCTATAAAAGGTTTTCAAGACCTCAGTCCTGGGCAGTTCCTGGGGGAGAGGAGGAGCCGGGTTCGGACCCTAACAACTGGTGAGAGACCTGTGTGAACTTTTGCTTGTGCTTTTGCCCTGTGTGTTGACCGTGTGGCTGAAGTAAGCCACACGTATAGTTTTAGTTAGTAGCTTGGACGAGCAGGATTTCTGTTATCGTTTTGCCTGACTGTTAAGGCTTATTTTGCTTTGCCGTTTTGGAAAATAAACGTACAGGGTAAATCCTGTTTATACCTGACCTTTTTGTGTCTGTCTCTGACTGTCTAGGTCCACTGCTGCTACCACTGAGCCAATCCTCCCACACATAGTATATACAGTCATATGAAAAAGTTTGGGCACCCCTATTAATCTTAATTATTTTTAGTTCTAAATATTTGGGTGTTTGCAACAGCCATTTCAATTTGATATATCTAATAACTGATGGACACAGTAATATTTCAGGATTGAAATGAGGTTTATTGTACTAACAGAAAATGTGCAATATGCATTAAACCAAAATTTGACCGGTGCAAAAATTTGGGTACCCTTATCATTTTATTGATTTGAATACTCCTAACTACTTTTTACTGACTTACTGAAGCACAAAATTGGTTTTGTAACCTCACTGAGCTTTGAACTTCATAGCCAGGTGTATCCAATCATGAGAAAAGGTATTTAAGGTGGCCAATTGTAAGTTGTTCTCCTATTTGAATCTCCTCTGAAGAGTGGCATCATGGGCTCCTCAAAACAACTCTCAAATGATCTGAAAACAAAGATTGTTCAACATTGTTCAGGGGAAGGATACAAAAAAGTTGTCTCAGAGATTTAACCTGTCAGTTTCCACTGTGAGGAACATAGTAAGGAAATGGAAGACCACAGGGACAGTTCTTGTTAAGCCCAGAAGTGGCAGGCCAAGAAAAATATCAGAAAGGCAGAGAAGAAGAATGGTGAGAACAGTCAAGGCCAATCCACAGACCACCTCCAAAGAGCTGCAGCATCATCTTGCTGCAGATGGTGTCACTGTGCATCGGTCAACAATACAGCACACTTTGCACAAGGAGAAGCTGTATGGGAGAGTGATGCGAAAGAAGCCATTTCTGAAAGCACGCCACAAACAGAGTCGCCTGAGGTATGCAAAAGCACATTTGGACAAGCCAGCTTCATTTTGGAAGAAGGTCCTGTGGACTGATGAAACAAAGATTGAGTTGTTTGGTCATACAAAAAGGCGTTATGCATGGAGTCAAAAAAAACACAGCATTCCAAGAAAAACACTTGCTACCCACTGTAAAATTTGGTGGAGGTTCCATCATGCTTTGGGGCTGTGTGGCCAATGCCGGCACCGGGAATCTTGTTAAAGTTGAGGGTCGCATGGATTCAACTCAGTATCAGCAGATTCTTGAGAATAATGTACAAGAATCAGTGACGAATTTGAAGTTACGCCGGGGATGGATATTTCAGCAAGACAATGATCCAAAACACAGCTCCAAATCTACTCAGGCATTCATGCAGAGGAACAATTACAATGTTCTGGAATGGCCATCCCAGTCCCCAGACCTGAATATCATTGAACATCTGTGGAATAATTTGAAGCGGGCTGTCCATGCTTGGCGACCATCAAACTTAACTGAACTGGAATTGTTTTGTAAAGAGGAATGGTCAAAAATACCTTCATCCAGGATCCAGGAACTGATTAAAAGCTACAGGAAGCGACTAGAGGCTGTTATTTTTGCAAAAGGAGGATCTACTAAATATTAATGTCACTTTTCTGTTGAGGTGCCCATACTTTTGCACTGGTCAAATTTTGGTTTAATGCATATTGCACATTTTCTGTTAGTACAATAAACCTCATTTCAATCCTGAAATATTACTGTGTCCATCAGTTATTAGATATATCAAATTGAAATGGCTGTTGCAAACACCCAAATATTTAGAACTAAAAATGATTAAGATTAATAGGGGTGCCCAAACTTTTTCATATGACTGTATCTTTTTGCAGCTCTGTATGTCTGCAGGCTGAAAGAGAGCCATGGCTCTTGTAGGAGATGAGTGCTGCTGCTCTTCTAAGTCCAGACTTGTGTAAAGCAGCTTTATAGATCAAGAAAGGGAGGAGGTCCGTGCTCACAGCTGCCATGCTCAGCAGAGCAGAGCATAATCTTGTGTGTATGGCCACAATAACACTGTGAGGCTTTGGCCCTATGTAGCGAAACGCAGAAAACAATAAAAAAAAAAAAAAACTAAAATGAGGGGGAAGAAAACGCGGTGGAAACGCACCGTGTTTTTTTTTTCAGAGTTTTCCTCTGCAGACTTTCTGCCCTTATTATACCTACACAGAAAAGCTTTTCTGCAGGTATAATTGACATGCTGCGATTTTCCAAAACGCGAGCGTTTTTGAAAATGCATTTTTCCACTGCGTATTTTTTTCTGCAATGTGTGGATGGGATTAGCTTTAGCCTAAAGGAACTCTGTTTCCTTCTAGTAAAACAACCCGGAGCAGGCATACAGAGGGATAATGGATTATAGTTGGAGGATAGGAACAGAAGAGGATCAAGGGAGGAGTGGGCGGAGCTAGGGAAAGTGAGTGTGTGGGGAGGAGCTCCCTGCAGAGCTGAACAAGGATTTAACCCCTTCCCACCGCAAGCATTTTTCAATTTTTGTATTTGACTCCCCTCCTTTCAAACCCCATATCTTTTATATTTTTCTGCTCACAGAGCTATATAAGGGCTTAATTGTTTGTGGGAAAAATTGTACTTCGTAATGATACCATTTAATACTCCATATGGTGTACTGGGAAGCTGGATAAAATTCAGAATAAGGTGTAATTGCAGAAAAATGGCGTGTGTGTGAGCTTTGTTTTTACAGTGTTTACTGTGCAGCGAAAATGACATGTCACCTGCATTCTATGGGTTGATATCATTCAGGGGGTACCAAATTGCAATTTTTTTTCATATTTTTAACCCGTTAAAAAAATCCAAAACTTTGCAAAAAATAAAAGACATATTCTGACACCCTTATTTTTTTTTTTTTTTTATATATTTCTTTGTACAGCAATACATAAGTATCTTTTTTGCAGAGTCAGATGTATTGCAGATTACCGGCATTTGTATTGCAGGCTGCATAAAGCAGCCTGTAATGCCAGACAAGCCTGGGAGCCTTCAATAGATTTCTGACTGTCACGCCACGGATCGTTGGGCTCGAATCTCATTCTGGGGTCTGCAATCCATGGCAAAATGGCGGTGTCCATTCCCCACCACAAAAAATGGCACCCAAGTCAGGTTTGACCAAGACAAGGTGTTTTAGAGGTTAATGTCCATGATCAGTGTGTGCACTGATTTCGGGCATTAGCACCGAGTCTCCACTGTGGAGTGGAAACCCCAGGGCTATGGCGGCTGCTTAGCTCCTTAGCACCCGCCATATTCAAATACCATACTTAAAAAGATGGCAAAGCAAACAGCAAAAAAAAAAAAAAATTATATATATATATATATATATATATATATATATATATATATTATGCATCACCATAATCCCACTGACCAGCAGAATAAAGGTAACTAACATGTTATTTATGCTGTACAATATATGGCACACAATTTAAAATTAAAAATAACGTACATGAAACTGTTTTTTTTTTCCCCTTAAAATGTTATTGCAAAATGTGACTCATCTCACAAAGAAACACAAGCCCTCACATAAATGCATAAAAAGTTATTGCTTTCAAAATGCAACAATTAAAAAAAAAATCAACTGCCAACCGATCTAAGAATAAAATTATGTTCAAATCATCTACATGAGAAGTGTCCCATTCTATATATTACCTGATTCGATCTTGTTTAGTATTTTCCTTGCACACTGCACAAATGCTTCCTCCACATTTTCTCCTGTAAGTGCACTTGTCTCCAAAAACATCAGTTCTGGGGAAAAAAAAATAAAATCAAACAACGTGTAAACACTTAAAGCCGAAGTGTTAAATATATTTGTTTATATTGGGATTTATTTACACACCAGCATATGACTCTTAAAGGGAGTGCAGCACCAGAATCCGACATAACCTCCAATAGATTGGTTAGGATCACTTTAATCAGACAGTATTTTCCCCTTTTGAATTGGTGCCTCCATTGCCAAGATATCACCATGTTTGTCAAAGTGCAAATGAATTCTTTAGAACAACGAAAGGGTTGCCACTTTAACACTCTTTTTGCTCCAAAGAGATCATTTGCATATCGACAAAAAAGGCAAGTTCACAAGTTGAAAACACAGATTCAGATTCCCTTAATATATCTGTGGGGCTCGGTTCTTGTTATATACTTCTTTAATGACCTTAGCGTTCCTGGCACACAGAGTGCAGGAGATGCACAAATCTATTCCAGCTGGGATGTGAATGTCTCGTCCCAACATGCCCACTTTTCAGAAAAGTGGCACATGGGGTATAAAGTTGAAAAAATTTTGCCACAAAAACATACGTGCATAAAAATTTGCAACTTTTAGCATATATTTTGCAATACAATATTGCCTGAAATGTAAGCAAATTTTATGCATGCATTGTATACACTGTAAATTGTATTTATACTTTCTCTTTATAGCATGACATTTGTTTTTATAAGTGTATCAAAATAAAAAAAAAACCTAGAAAAATAGCATAAAAATTTTTATGTAGATTCTTCCAATCTCTAAGTGAAAAAGCTACGGTTTTAAACAAGAAGCGAAAATTTACATAAATTCAGCAGTATCAAGTTTAGAAGATTACTTGGAAAAACTGAAGAAAAAAAAAAAATCACACTTGCCCATAAAGTTGTATTTTTATCTGCAGTCAATACTAGTTGATGATAAGAAATTACTGGAGTATTTATGCATATCCACCTTATGAGAAAGATAAAGTGTTTCCCACATTTATGCAGCCACCCTTCCACTCATTTTCTTCTGTGGCTGAATGGGTTCCAGAAGTGGGATCTGCATCTATTTTTTATATGACATCCTGTGGATATGCCGGAAATGAATTAAAGGGAGTCTCTCAGCAGTAAATTTGTAGAGGTGTTTCTACAGCCTCTAAACATACCTTTTATTCATTTTGCAGACCCATTTTCATGTAAATAAACATTGTTATTCATATACAAATGAAGGGAAAGTGCTATGCTGTATATTTGGTTTATAAAAAAAACTGGTCTACATGTCTTATACCACTTTTATTATTTATTCTATACACTTTTTGATGATAGGAAAATGTGGCTCAGAGGAAAGAGGGTGCAGCAAAAATTTTTGTGTAAAATAAGCAAATGGGTGATGTAAAGTTAGACTAGACAGTCTAAAAATGGAACATATTTATCATATAACATGTGATAAATCAGGCACAGTTTAAAACAGTTTAACTACTCGACAGTATTAGTAAATATGCCATTGTGTCTTTAGACAGCAGAAAATGTATGCTGTTAGAACCTAGTATTGCTGAAGTTAGTCCTAATACAAGTTACAGTAGACAGACATAAACTATTTATAGGCAGTGAGAAAAAGAATCATTTCCCATTGTGTAAAGGTCCAATGATGTCAACCTCTTGTGTGTCTATTTGTTCTCTGCACCAGTCAATAGATGAACTACTGTAGTAGAGAGGCATATCACTTTGTTGCTGAAGCAATGTCCACTAATGCAATGTAGTAAGCATTATTGATTAGAATGAAAGATCTGTATTCAGATAAATATGAGAGACGAGATAGAAAGCACTTCAAAATGCTTTCATGAAAATTGCAGCCTAAGCCATTCACCTTCAGTTGTTTTTTAGCTGTAACAATTCAGGCCATTAACGCTGATGTTGGCTATAATGCATGAGGAAAGTCTTCAGACCCTTTCACTTTTATCACATTTTTTTATGTTGTGGCCTTGTACTAAAAGTTTTCCTCCATCATTCCATACTGAAAAAGTGAAAACAGAATATTTAAAAAATCTTTGCTCGAAAAAGCAAAAACTAAAGTATTACATTGTCATAAGTATTCAGACCCTTTATGGACGACTTAGTTCAAGCAACTTTGGCAGAGATTACAGCTTCCAGTCTTCTTGGATATGATGCCAAAAGGATTGCACATGTAAATTTGGAGATTATCTGCCATTCTTGTCTGCAGATCTTCTTCAGCTCTGTCAGGATGGTAGGGGACTGTTGATGGACAGCCATTTTTAGGTATCTTAAGATATGTTCAACTGGGTTCATCGGGGCTTTGGATGGGACACTCAAGCCCATTCAGAGTTGTTCCTAAGCCACTCCAGTGTTTTCTTGGCTGTGTGCATATGGTCTTTGACTTGTTGGAAGGTGAACCTTCAGCCCAGTTTGAGGACCAATGCATTTTGGATCAAGTTTTCATTAAGAGTATGTCTGTACTTTGCTCCATTTGCCGACCCCTAAACCCTGACCAGTGTTCCCATCCCAGCTGCTGAAAACACCCCTCTACTGCATAATGTGGCCACCTTCATGCTTCACTGTAGTGATGGTATTGGGCAGGTGATGAGCAATGCCAGTTTTTCTCCAGACATGAGGCTTAGAACTGAGGCCAATCATCAGACCAGAGACTCCTGTTTCTCATATTCTGAGAATCCTTTGGGTGCTTTATTAAAAACTCCAGGTGGGCTTTCATGTGTCTTTTCCTGAGAAGAGGTTTCTATCTGGACGGTCTGCCATAAGGTTCAGATTGGTGGAGTTCTGCTGTGACAACCTTCTGGAAGTTTCTTGCATCTGCACACAGAATCTTTGGAGATCTGCAAGAGTGAGCAATGAGTTCTTGCGGATCTCTCTTACCAAGGACTTTCACCAGATATATGACTCCACAAGATCCAGTCTCTTGAGATCTACAGGCAGTTCTTTCCTCCTCATGCCTTGGTTTTTGCTCTGATATGAATTGTCAGCTGTGAGACCTTATATAGACAGGGATGTATATTTCTATATGTCCAATCGACTGAATTTACCATAGGTGGGCTCCAGTCAAGGTGTAGAAGCATCTTAATGCTTAAGAGAAATGGGAGGCCCCCAGAGGAAAATTTTAAGTGTCTTCGCAAAGGGTCATGGAAAATTTTAGTTTTTCTTAATTTAATAATTTTTTATAAATTTGCAACAATTTCTAAAATTCTGTTTACACATTGTTATTATAGAGTATTAAGTGCATATTGATAGGGGAATACTATTTTTTTTTTATTTCAGTACAAGGCCTCAACATAACAAGATGTTAAAAAAAAAGAGAAAGGGTGTGAAAACTTTCCGAATGCATTGCATGTGTTGCCTCTCCAGACAGTAGAGTAGATCAGAGAAGACAGTATAGTTCCAATTCAAAGTTTTGTTTTCCTAAATAAGGAGATTTAAATTCTAATACTTTTATGTAGGTGATGTTCTCAGTTTTAGAATCTTTGATAGATATCCAAGGCTGAACGTCGAACTACAGTCATGGCTGTTGAAACCCCTGACATTTTTCCAGAAAATGAACTATTTCTCCCAGGAAATTATTACAATTACACTTTTTTTTATATAAATGTTTGTTTCCTTTGTGTGTATTGAAACAACATAAAAATAGGCAAATTGGACATAATTTCACACAAAACTCCAAAAATGGGCCAGACAAAATTGTTGGCACCTTTTCAATATTGTGAGTAAATAACTTTGTTTCAAGCATGTGATGCTTGATCAAACTCACCAATGGCAAGTAACAGGTGTGGGCAATATAAAAAGGAGAGAAATCGACTCAATATTTGCATTGTGTGTCTCTGTGTGCCACACTAAGAATGGAGAACACAGAGGAGAAGAGAACTGTCTGGGGACTTAAGAACCAAAATTGTGGAACAATTTCAAGATAAGTAAATTTCCAGAGATCTTGATGTTCCTTTGTCCACAGTGAGCAACTTAATCACTGTAGCTAATCTCCCTGGATGTGGACCCAAGAGAAAAATTGATGAAAGAATGCAATACAGGATAGTCCAGATGGTGGATAAACAGCCCCAATCAAATTCCAAATAAATTCAAGCTGTCCTGCAGGCTCAGGGTGCATCAGTGTCATCGCGAACTATCCGTCGACATTTAAATGAAATGAAAAGCTATGGCAGGAGACCAAGGAGGGCCCTACTACTGACAGACACCTAAAAAAGCAAGACTGCAGTTTGTTAAAATTCTTCTGGGAAAATGTCTTGTAGACAGATGAGACCAAGTTAGAGCTTTTTGGTAAAGCACATCATTCTACTGTTTGCCGAAAACGGAATGAGGCCTACAAAGGAAAGAACACAGTACCAACAGTCAAATATGGTGGAGGTTCAAAGATGTTTTGGGGTTGTTTTTGCTACCTCTGGTGCTGGGTGCTTTGACTGTGTGCAACTCATCATGAAATCTGAAGATTACCAAAGGATTTTGGGTCTCAATGTAGGGCCCAGTGTCAGAAAGCTGGGTTTGCATCCTAGGTCATGGGTCTTCCAGCACGACAATGACCCCAAACATACTACAAAAGGCACCCAGAAATGGATGGATACAAAGTGCTGGAGAGTTCTGAAGTGGCGAGCAATGAGTACGAATCTAAATCCCATTGAACACCTGTGGAGAGATCATAAAACTGCTGTTGGGAGAAGGCACCCTTCAAATAAGAGAGACCTGGAGTAGTTTGCAAAAGAAGAGCGGTCCAAAATTCCAGTTGGGAGATGTAAGAAGCTTGTTGATTACTCTGTACTCTGATCATGGTACCATTATAGTGTGGCGAATGTTGGGAAGGGAGTAAAAAAAAAAAAAAAGGGGGTAAAAAGTCAAATGATTGAATTCTTATGAAAGTAAATATGCAAAAAACTATGCATCTAATTAATTATACAATATTAATTGTACAATATAATTAAAAATAACTAATCATTTTATTTTGAGAAGCCGGAGTTGGAGTCGGTAACTTTTTCTGACTCCTCCCAAAATCGGTCCCAATTCCACAGCCCTGGTAACAGCTGGCTGTAGAAGTGTTATTTAAGCCTACATAAATTGTGTTACGGATTACTGTGTTTTTTTTTTTTTGTGTCCATCTGTGTCTTTCTGGCTAACCAACAAAAACCTCCATAAACTAATGACCAAAGAAATATCAAACATCAAAGGAAAAAAGCAATGGTCAAAGAAAAACAAAATTCCAAATAATATTATATAAATATATACATTTATTAATAATAAATAATACAAAAAGGGTAATAAATCCAATAAGACAAATGGCACAGAAAAGACACAGATGACAAAGAACACAAGATATGTGTCACAAAAAGGTGGTCATCAAAGATTGCATACAAATATAAAGATGACAATATATATAGCTAGGAAATTTGACCAATATCAATAAAACGTCTTGGTCCAAGGCCTATTTAAGCCTACATAAGTTGTGTTACGGATTACTGTGTTTTTTTTTGTGTTCATCTGTGTCTTTCTGGCATCATACATCAGGTCATTTGGTATAACACCATCACTATGCTTCTACCTCAAAAACACAGAAAGAACATACAAACTCTTTGCAGAAGTTGTCCTTGATTCAAATGTATGACTCCAACACTGCAAGGTACTTACTAACCACTGAGTCTTCTTGCAGCGCCCGCGTTCTTCTGTGACATCATCGGCCCGGATTCAGAACTGAGGCCTGTAATCGGGCCTCAGCAGTAACCTGGGCATTCCAAACCCGAAAAAAGTCTTGAGAGGTTCGACCATCTCTAGTTTCTGTCATTAATTTCTAAATTGGTTAATTTTTTCAAATTGAATGGAAAAATGTCCAACTTCTGATGTGTGTTCTATGTTCTATTGTGAATACAATATGGTTATATGAGATTTCCAAATCACTGCATTCTTGTTTTTTTTTTTTACATTTTACACAGCATCCCAACTTTTTTTGGAATTGGGGTTGTATTACAACTAGCCTCCACAGCAGATTTAGATTCTATATTGCAGCAATTCACTATAGTATAATCGGCATATAAATCTCATCCTTCGCTGGTTGCCTCAGCCCTACTGCACCATATTACGTACTCCGCTAAACTCCCTCTTGTAGGACTGGGTGACTATGACATACATCTAAAATCACGATTAATTGAGCACTGTACCTCAATTACAATTAATGAATAATTGTTTTTGACATAACCATTAGTGTCTTCATACACAGTATAATGCTCCTTAGTGCCCCCTACACAGTTTAACCCTCCTTAATGCCCCCCACACATAGTATAATTCCCCGCTAGTGCCCTCATACAGTATAATGCCAGGTTACTGACTCTGGATTCAAAATAAAAAGTTTAATTATTTTTAATGTTATATAATTATTAGTATTTTTTAATTAATTAATTAGAATATGCATATTTTGTTGTATATTTACTTTCTTAGGAATTCAGGATTTTTAATTAATAAATTATAGTTTCCTTACGGTTTGTGACTGACCATGGCTGCCAGCCTTTTGTGAAGGAGTGGGTTCAGAAGTTGGAGTCAGTGGTTTGGCCTAACAACTTCACAGCCTTGCCCCACACAGTATAATGTTCATTAGTACCCCCCACACGGTATAATCCCCCATTACATTATGTGGAGGCATCAATAGGAGTTTATACCATGTGGAAGCCACTAATGGGTGTCTTAACTATTAGCTATTAACCCCTTTTATCTTTCCTAGCATACCAGATAGTGACATTGATCCTTATACTCCATTTGACCACCAGGGAAGGTTAAAGGTATGGTCCAGAAATTGGACAAACCACAAAGGAGGCCTGGACGGTGTAACAAAAAATAATAATCTGTACTTTTTGCCACAGGGGAATATTTTTAGCCAAACAGGAGTATGAAATTTGCAATATTGAAAACAAATGATATGTAGGTATGCTAAGATGTCATTATTTAAGCAATATGTATTCTTTGGGTAGGCATGATCACAGTAATACCAAATTTATATAGTTATTTTTAAATACAATCTATGTATGAAAGCAAACTAGCACAAATATATAGAATTCATGCAGTGAACCCCAGGGAGCGCCAGTTTACGTGTTACAGTCTTCAGTCATAACCATGTGTTATTACCAGGGCAGGAATAAGATATATCAGGGCGAGTGTAAACCACACCCCCTACACCTGGGCATAACAGTGTACTGAGCAAAATGTACAGTGGGGAAAAAAAGTATTTAGTCAGCCACCAATTGTGCAAGTTCTCTCACTTAAAAAGATGAGAGAGGCCTGTAATTGTCATCATAGGTAGACCTCAACTATGAGAGACAAAATGAGAAAACAATTTCAGAAAATCACATTGTCTGATTTTTAAAGAATTTATTTGCAAATCATGGTGTAAAATAAGTATTTGGTCAATAACAAAAGTTCATCTCAATACTTTGTTATATATCCTTTGTTGGCAATGACAGAGGTCAAACTTTTTCTGTAAGTCTGCACAAGGTTGGCACACACTGTTGCTGGTATGTTGGCCCATTCCTCCATGCAGATCTCCTCTAGAGCAGTGATGTTTTGGGGCTGTCGCTGGGCAACACGGACTTTCAACTCCTTCCAAAGGTTTTCTATGGGGTTGAGATGTGGAGACTGGCTAGGCCACTCCAGGACCTTGAAATGCTTCTTGCGAAGCCACTCCTTCGTTGCCCTGGCGGTGTGCTTGGGATCATTGTCATGCTGAAAGACCCAGCTATGTTTCACCTTCAATACCCTTGCTGATGGAAGGAGGTTTGCACTCAAAATCTCACGATACATGGCCCCATTCATTCTTTCATGTACATGGACCAGTCATCCTGGTCCCTTTGCAGAGAAACAGCCCCAAAGCATGATGTTGCCATCCCCATGCTTCACAGTAGGTATGGTGTTCTTTGGATGCAACTCAGCATTCACTCTCCTCCAAACACCAAATACCAAACAGTTCTACTTTGGTTTCATCTGACCATATGACATTCTCCCAATACTCTTCTGGAACATCCAAATGCACTCTAGCAAACTTCAGACGGGCCCGGATATATACTGGCTTAAGCAGGGGGGACACGTCTGGCACTGCAGGATCTGAGTCCCTGGCGGTGTAGTGTGTTACTGACGGTAGCCTTTGTTACGTTAGTTCCAGCTTTCTGCAAGTCATTCACTAGTTCCCCCCGTGTGGTCCTGGGATTTTTGTTCACCGTTCTTGTGATCATTTTGACCCCACGGGGTGAGACCTTGCATGGAGCCCCTGATCGAGGGAGATTATCAGTGGTCTTGTATGTCTTCCATTTTCTAATTATTGCTCCCACGGTTGATTTCTTCACACCAAGCTGCTTGCCTATTGCAGATTCAGTCTTCCCAGCCTGGTGCAGGTCTACAATTTTGTTTCTGGTGTCCTTCCACAGCTCTTTGGTCTTCACCATAGTGGAGTTTGGAAAGTGACTGTTTGAGGTTGTGGACAGGTGTCTTTTATACTGATAATTTCAAACAGGTGTCATTACTACAGGTAATGAGTGGAGGACAGAGGAGCCTCTTGAAGAAGTTACAGGTCTGTGAGAGCCAGAAATCTTGCTTGTTTGCAGGTGACCAAATACTTATTTTCCACCATAATTTGCAAATAAATTCTTAAAAAAATCAGACTGTGATTTTCTAGATAGGTTTTCTCATTTTGTCTCTCATAGTTGAGGTCTACCTATGATGTTAATTACAGGCCTCTCTCATCTTTTTACGTGGGAGAAATTGAACAATTGGTGGCTGACTAAATACTTTTTTTCCCCAATGTAAAAAAAAAAAAAAATACATGAAAATGTATATAAAAATTCATAGCACAATTAAAAAATTGAAAAACACAAACACTGGTCTTTAGTCATAACATTGCTAACGATTGCAACCTATGATTTACATATTTACATATAATTGGGAAAAAAATACCATCCCATATTTGGATTTGGTACTGTCAGGTAATGTTAATAATGGCAAATTTAAAACATAGTTATTGTAAACCCACTATTTCATATGCAGAATCAAGTCACCCCAGGTACACAATTAAAAGCACACCAGTAGGTGAATTGACACATATAAAAGGCGCAATTGTTCCACAGAATTTGGTCAGAATAACAGAAGATATATAGCAGATTAAGAAATTAAATCTTTCCAGCGCAAGGACTAGATAGCCTAAGAGAAACCAGTATTTGTGTCCACTTATAGCAATGACAGTTATAAAATTACAAGCAACATCACCAAAAAAAATCTACAGATATTACAACAGGATGATGTCCTATGTAAAATATTGAAAGAGGGTTGCAATAATCCCACATACAAACCCCCAACTCTGGGGAGTATTTTATCACCCAGTGTGGTCAGGTTTGAACATATCTCTTCTCTTATATATATAAAAATGAGTTTCTGGACCGATCTTCACCAAATTTGTCACACAGGTACATCAGGTGTCCGGGAAAGTTTTAGACAGGGCCTCAGCTCTCTAGGACGTACCGTTCCTGATATACAGTATTCCAAAAAAAATGACCTGCATTAGCCACTAGAATCCTGCAAGTCTTTCCAGGACTCCACTCATATTCCAACTGCCATACACATGGTCACATGTCCCTTATTAGCTAATAGAAGCTCGCAGGCACTTATTCTCCACATGCACACAGCTTTACTCCAGGTTCCCATAACAACCCAGCCATTTGTCTTCACTGCTGTAGGTCAGCTTTAAAAGGTGCAGGGCACTGTGGATGACACTGTTACACAAGGTCACATACACACTGAGATACACATGATCACATGAAGCTTATGGACCAATGTATACTCACAGGTTCTTCAGTCTTGACATACACACAGCTTTACACCAGGTTTCCATAACAACCAAGCTATTTATGACCTATATCAGTCAATAGCAGTTTGCAAGTCCTTAAATATTCAGTCGTATGACATGTATCAGCCAATATAACTTCACATTTAATTTACCAGGTTTCTATAACAACACAGCCATAAATAGACTGTACCTATACTAGACTGCCATACTGGATGTCAGCATTCTTATAAATTGAAACTTATTTAAACTACACACAAACGACATACAAAATAGACCAGTGCCAATTCTTATGGGGCCACTACACAAACAAAAAATGCTAGTACCTAATAAATGGCTGTCTGTTAAGGGCTTTAACAAGTGTGGCAATTATAGATGAAATGCTGAAGTTATGATAAAAACTATCAGTAATGCCAGGAATGGTAAAATATATAATATTAAGAACTTCATTAACTGTGACAGCACTCACGGCATTTATTATGCAAACTGCAGTATCTGTAATATGGGATACATTGGTTGTACTACCAGAAAGCTTAAAATTAGAATGCAGGAACACATTAGAGGTTCAGGTAATCCAGAGGCTGTTAATCCATCCAATGTGTCCAAGCACTTCTATTCTGTACATGAGGAGAGATCTCACTAGATTTACTTTCAGCAACATTGAGATTGTTAATTGACCATTGCAGAGAGGAGATTGTAGGTGCTCTCCTCAATAGAGAAGCATTTTGGATATTTATGTTGGATACTGCTCACCCACAGGGCCTGAATCACTGTACTGACCTTATTTTACATTATGAAGTATAAATGAGGTTGTGTCTCTTGTCTTTGTGTTTTGAATTGTGTTATGTATTGTTATTTACATTTTCTTAAAGTCTTGCACAGTACACTGTTCCAAGTCCAGGTGCTTGGGGTGTGGTTTATACTTGCCTTGGTATATCACCATCCTGCTCTCTTAAGAACACATAGTTATGACTAAAGACTGGTGGGTGTGAAGCTCGTAAACCGGTGCTCCCCAGCGGTGCACTGCAAGGATTCTAAATGTTTGTGCTAATCTGTTTGTATAGATGGACTTGTATAGATGTAAATGATGGACTTTTAAGGAAGTGCTAGATCACTGCTAAAAATTATCAGAACCTCCCACACTCATGTCCAAGACTTCTCCCGAGTTGCACCACTTCTCTGGAATGTTCTACCCCAGACAACCAGATTAACTTCCAATTTCTACAGCTTCAAGCGCAAACTAAAATACACATTTTTTCAGACAGGCCTATTACAATTCCTAATGTAAATGCTTCCGCAGTTAGAATCCCTAAAACAAACCTTCCTCTGATCACGGTCCCGCATTACCCAACAGGTTATGATGCCGTTTCAGACTAACTTTATATGTCCAGTCACGTCTATCACAGAAACGGCCGGACCACTGTATATGCTACCTCCGATGCTGCCCCTGCTACCTCTTGTGTCACCCCTTTTACCTCATAGATTGTAAGCTCTTGCGAGCAGGGCCCTCAGTCCCATTGTGTGAATTGACTATTTCTTTGTAATGTATCTTTTTGTCTGTACTTGAACCCTACATATTGCTGCGGAATATGTTGGCGCTAAATAAAATGTATTATTAATATATTATGCTGTATTTGGACTGTGTATCAGAGGCTGAATCAAGTGCACTCTGTCAGGTGAGCTAATCACTACTTTGCTTCTATTTATATCGTTTTTGTCATGTTTTAATAACTTTATAAAAATAGAAAACATTAAAAATGTAAAAAAAACTATTTTAGTTGCCATGTTCTCATACCCGTAACTTTATGTTTCTGTGTACAGAGGTATGTAAGGCATCTTTTTTGTGGCATAAGATGTAGTTTTTATTTATACCATTTAAATATATGTATATATATATATATATATATATAAAAAATACAAAATGTTTTACATTCCCCAACCCCACATTGTGTTGTATTCATATATAGCTGAGAGAGTGGGCACACCTGGGGTTAGCTAATACATAGAAAGAAGATATAAGGCCACCAACAAAGGTATCCTGCTACCCTCAAATATTTCATGAGGAGGAGATACAAACAAACAATCGATTGTTCTTAGTTGGCTTGAGTGGCTGGACATGTCCACACTCCATACCAAAATTTGGTCAGCTGTACTCTGTTATTTTATTTGGTCTGGAGCTTGAGGCTGGGGAATTGAATCTGTAAATTGCCCTGTGTACCAATTTTAAGTGTGTCTCCCACCATACCTGAGGACATGCGTACATACTGTTGCCCACTCCTCCAGAATGCTGTAATGCATGTCAGGTTCCTGTAAGATTTGAACCCATATTTCGAACATCACCTATCATTAGATTGGGCAATGCTATACAGGATCTGTTTGCGACCCAGATCAATGTATGGAAAGCTGAAATTGAGGAAAATGTATGCTGTATGCTTGAGGAGGACCCTACTTCAATACTTTGCTCTTAAGAGATAATGATGCAATGCCTAAAAAGTTACCAAGTTGGTCTATACAATGAAAAACGTCTGTCCACAGGTTCCAAGGCATTATCAGTCAGCAAGGAGGACAAAAGGCACCCCCTGGCGCATTCTCTTCTCTTACACGAATGGGTCCTTCTTGCAACAAAGAGTTAAAATCTTCCCATAATTCCAGGCAGCTGCTATTACCACCCTCCCCAAATCATGAAAACCAAAGTAATTTTAGGCCAATCTCCTTGCTACACTGCAAACTATTAGCCTCCTGACTCTTATTAGATTTTACAATAAGGACATTTACTGTATGCTGAAATCAATTCAAGTGGCTGAGTTTTCCTGGAACCCAATGTATTTCTTTCCCTGGATGCCAAAAAAGCTTTGATAGGGTGCACTGGGGATAGCAAATTTGGTCTGGAAGGTCCTTTTGGTAGGACAGTTATGGCTGTCTCCAGCCCAAATTCCAGTGTCCTTGGTGATAGAACCCTTGGCAGAGTCCATTCGCTCCTCTCCCCATATATCTGGGATAGCCACACCTCACACCGAATGGGTTTATATTCAGATGATGTGATAATGTGTTCTAAACCCAAAACCTCTTTCCCAGAGGTCAGGAGACGTCTCTTTCCTCTTCAGCTACTACTACAAGCTAAATTATTCAACTCAGTGTCCAGTTTTTGCAGTCCATGTGTCATCAGTGCGCAAATATGGACGACACACAGATAATATTCATGTGACATCTGTTGTTTTCTTTGTCCCATTGGCTTCTATGGATTAGTTCATGCTGTAAACACTGAGGACATGCTCTGAATTTTATGGAACGGACTCGTGGCCTGCACATGGACCTGTGGAAAACACGGTAGTGTGCATGGGCCCACTGAAATGAATGGGTAAGTGTGCTATAAAGGAAAAACTAGAACAGCACACGGAAATAGCACACAGTCGTATGCATGAGGCCTAAGTCCTTATTCTTACCAGTCCATATACTCCCTTGTGTTAAAAATATATGGACTAACTTCCCATTTGTACATCTGGGCATTAAATTATGAACCTTCTGCCCACACTTTGGTAAAGAACTATACAAAATTGCTACCTAATCTGAAACCCAAACTTCCTGAGCTCTTACAGCACCCGTTAATCTAAGGAATTGGATTACATGGCCAAATCAGAACGTGATCTGCAAAAATCTTTTACCACCTCACAATGGTACGCAGCGGTGGCACCTCTTGGTGTGCCGCTTATTTAAAACACTCTTTTTTTTTTTTTTTTTTTTTAAAATCTGCAATGGTACTTAGGTGCTTCTGTTGGAAAGAATTTGGTGCTGTAGACTCAATACACCACATATAGTGGTCATGTCCCAAGCTCCAAGGAGCGGAGTGAGATTTTCTCTCCATCTATGATCACCTGAATTTCTATGCCCATTGCCTTGCCCTAGCATTACACTGAAATTACTGGCCTACCTGCCCATGGAAGATGGATAATATCTCACATACTGACTTACACTATGCACCCTCCAAATGGAAAAGTACCTCTATACCCACCTTATTGGATATTTTACTAGAATTAAAGGGGTTTTCCAGTTTCTAATATTGATGGTCTACCTTCAAGATGGGCCATAATTATTAGATTTGTGGGGGGGGGGGATCAACATGGGGGGGCCCCCAGAGATCACGTGTCCTGAGACAGCACATCTATCGGTAATATTTACATACCGTGAGCCATGCTGCAGCACTGTCCCATTGAAGTCTACATAAACATTACCAAGAGCTGAGCTGTCTCAGTACAGGTGATCTGCAGGGGACACCCACAAATCTAGTATTGATGGATGGCCTATCCTAAGAATCGGTCCTCAATATTAGAAATGGGATAGCCCCTTTAATGCTTCTCTGTATTATGAGTGTATCCTGGCCTCTAAGTAGAATCATGCCCAGACAACAGACAAAAGATAAGAACGTTGGCTGACCCTCTCACTGGCTCATTCTCTCAATATTTACTGTCTTGCTTTTCAGAATCCTCATTTTTTTGCAAAACAAAACTATTAGCTATACTGTATATACTGAATCCTGATCATATAACAAAAATTGACAAAAAAACAAGAACAAGAAAGTGGCACACCTCAAAGTTAAAGAATGGGGTCACCAAGCGCTGAAGCACAAAGTGTACAACCTGCAAAGTTCCAAACCTCCTCTGGCATTAGCATCAGCATAAAAACTATGCGCTGGGAGCTTCACAGCATGCTTTTCAGGGCTAAGAAGCTATATGCAAGCCTTGCATCACCAAGCATCAAACACAAAGTGGTGGAAAGTATACTGCCACTGGACTCTGGAGCAGTGGAAACGTGTTCCGTGGAGGGCCAACTCATTCTTCCCTATCTGGCAGTCTGATTGAAGAGTGTGAGTTCAGCAAATGACAGAAGAACGTTACATGAATGACTGCATTGTACCTCCTGTAAATTTGGTGGAGGTAGGATAATACTTTTGGGTTGATTTGCAAGGGTTAGCCTTATTCCCTTAATCCCAGTGAAGAGAAATATCTTAGAAAAGACCCTTTTGGGGTGTGGTCTGGCTGCCGAGCGGAATGATCACAGACTGAGATAGCTCTCTGTCACCCTAGTGACTCCACATCAAATGCACCTCGCGAAAGCTCGGTACTAGTTCTGGTTCTATACAGCACTTACCCCAGCATGGTCCAGAAGCGAAAAAACACGTTTGGCCCGTCCAAACTTCTGGATTTCTTCTTCCAGCCTCCCTCGGAGTCCAGCCAAGATGGCGCCGGTTCGCAACACTCAGCCTCGGATCCAGGTGACGCTTCTGAGGCCTTGTCGGGAAGACGTGCTAGATCGGTGCCGCCTGCGTCTCGTCACTCTGGTTCCTCTGCCGGCAACTCCTCTCCCGCCATTCCTGTGTTCCTTTGCGGCGCAAACGCTTAACACAGGGAGGCCTTTGGGCACTGGCCGCTCCCCGGCCTCGCCTGATTCCGGAAGCCCGCACAAACAGCGCCGACGTCTATCCTCTGGGCCCTCTCCTGCAGGTCAGGTAGGCCGTGGCTCTCCTGACCCTTTACATTCCTCACCTCCTCCCAATTTTTTTAGAGGGTCTGCCGACTTCAGATTCCCTGCTCACAGAATCATCTATGAAAGCTATGTTACAGACCCTTCATCGATCTCTTCAGCAAAGCTTTGCTTCTCTAGTGGCTCCTATTCATTCCTCCATTAAAGATCTAGGAGGTAGGGTTCACCATATTGAATCTAAATTTGGTGACTTTGTCTCATCCCATAACCAACTCATTGATGCTCATTATGACCATGAGGATGTCATTACTCAACTTCGACTGAAAGTGGCTGATTTAGAAGATCGTTCCAGGCGGAATAACGTGAAACTCAGAGGGGTGCCTGAATCTGTCCCTAATTCGGACCTTGTGTCCTACCTGCAGGACTTTATCAGAGCTGTCTTACCTAATTCTGCCCCAAGAGATCTGATCATAGATACAGCACATCGGCTTCCCAAACCTCACCATCTGGCTGATGATATTCCTCGAGATGTTATTGCAAAAATAATAGATTAAAGATATGTTCATGCAAGCTACTAGGAAGAAAGACTCCCTCCCAAACACCTACAAGGACATTTCAGTCTATGCAGACTTGTCGGCTGCTACTCTACAACAACGGCGACTCTTGGCCCTGATCACGGCCATACTGCGAGATAATCAGATTAAGTACAGATGGGGCTTTCCAGTCCGTCTCCTCGTCTCGCATGAAGAGGATCTTTATGTGCTAAAATCCCTAGAAGATGGCTGTAAATTTCTTAAAAGGTGGAATCTTCGACTGCCGGTTTTGGAAAGTGTTCCTAAGGCTGCTCCTTCCCGTGTTAAGGAGCTATGGCACAAGGTGGATAAGCGTGGGAAGATTGCCCGCTGAAGTGCCGTCTTTCACCTCCTTCTGATGGGTGACCTGGCTTTTCCCTTTAGTTCCTGTCCTGAGTTCGGCCTTAAATATCGGCTCCTGTGGCTCGGTCTTGAGACTGACTGTTTCATCCCCCACTCCTTTAAAGGCGAATGTTGCTCGTCTTAAGTAGTTCAAGGGCAATGCAATTTCACCTTTGGTTTTTGTCTTGCGTCTCCCTTCCCTCCCTTTGTGTTTTCACCCTTTCTTTTCAGGTCGTGTATTCACTACTGTTCCTATGGCAGGTTGATAATGGCTGTTCCTTTGCTGCAGAGCATTGCGGGCTCGCCTCTTTTCGGGGGGGTGGTAAGTTGGCTTTGAGCTTGCTGCTCCGTGGGCGTCATGGCTATTACTTTTGCTTCCCTTAATGTCAGGGGCCTAAATTGCCCTAGCAAACGTTCCTTTTTATGGTCTGAGGCTAGGTCTCTCTCCTGTTACGTCCTGTGTGTCCAGGAGACTCACCTACTTAGCAAGGATGCACACAGGGTACGCAACTCCAGCTTTCCCACGATATTTCAGTCACATTATTCCTCTAAATCTAAGGGTGTTTTAATTGCCTTTAAACACACGGTCTGCTTCCAATTGTTAGAAGAGAGGATCGATCCCAAGGGTCGATATGTAATTCAAGAGGGCCATCTCAATGTTCTCTGCACTCTGGTTTCAGTCTACCCACATAGGACTCACCAACTCAGATTTCTCAATAGGGTTATGCGCCTAGTGTCTCGAGTTCGGGGGGGGGGGGATCTCCTCCTATGTGCAGACTTCAACTTGACGGTGGACCAGGCTATGTATTCATCTTCCTCGTCCCGCAGGGGGGGCCCCTCACTACAGACCTTTTTAGATTTTAATGATTTATATGATGTCTGGAGAGCACACTATAGTGCCGAAAGAGATTACTCGTATCACTCTCAGGTACATAATTGTTTTTCTATAATTGATTTGTTTTTGGTAGATAGATTCTGGCTCTCAGCAGCCACTCGGTCCGCTATTGATGTGATAAAGTGGTCCGACCATGCTCCAATCACCCTTACGGTGGATGAGCCTGGCCATTCCTCCCCGATCTATCTTTGGAGATGTAATTCTTTTCACCTATCCCATCTCACTCATAGAGCTTCTATTGAGGGAGACCTTCGAGACTATTTTACAAATAATGACAACCCTGAAGTTCGGATTGTCCCCTTATGGAATGCTCAAAAAGCCTACATACGAGGATCGTTCATTAGACTGGGACATGTGGTTAAAAAGTCTCGGCAGGCCCAGCTCTCTAGTCTCCTGTGGGACCTTAAAGGGGTATTCCCATGAACATAACCTTTTTAAAATTTGTAGATAATAAAAAGTTTTACATTTTTGCAAATATAAATAATTAAATATTTTGCAGAGTTTTAAAGATTTTCTATAATATCTTGTGATCACAGTCTTGTCGTCATGTTTGGTTGCCAATGGATACGACCATGAATGCAGGACCTTTCTAAGGTCAGAAAATCAGCAATGATGTCCATCCTGTGACCGGGTTATCTCCTCATACATGTCGTGTCCCTGCCTGATAACCTGCCCACAATAAGAAAATCATGGCTGGGTTTTTGACAAGTCCCAGACCATAGAAAGTTTCTGCATTAGTGGTCGTATCCATTGGCAACCGATCAAGACAACAGATGTCACCACTAAGATAGTTAGATAAAATATTTAAAACTATGCTGAATTTTTAACTACTTATATTTGCAAAAATGGTTAACTTTTAATTATCTACAAATATAGATATGATCATGTTCATGGGAATACACCTTTTAAGTCTAAGGAACAGCTTAATAAATCTTCTCCCTCCCCATATAACGCGGAACAGCTCTTTCTCGCTAGGCAGCGCCTGCGCGATTTATTGTTATTTGACTATGAAAAGTCTTTGAAAAAAACTCAAGATTAAGTACTACGCTCAGGGGATTCGTGCAGTCAGACTGTTGGTGACTAAACTTAAGAAAAAAGGCCTTAGGTCTCGTATCCCTTTCATTCTTGACCCAGTCTCTAAAGGTAAATTGGTCAGTCCCTCGGACATTGCAGTTCAGTTTAGCAGATATTAGGCTGGCCTTTATAACCTCCGTGATGACCCTTCCACTATTCCACCCCGATGTAGCTATTTCATCTTTCTTGGACTCCCTCCATCTGCCTTCCCTTTCTCCCCTACAGGCGCAGCATCTTGACAGGCCCATCTCCGCAGAGGAGATAGCTGAAGTAACTGCTTCTGTTCCTGCTAGGAAATCTCCCGGACCAGACGGTATGACAAATGACTACTATAAAACCTTTTCCCCTATCCTACTTCCATACTTGACGAAATTTTTTTAACTCGGCATTGTTATCGGGCTCGTTTCCCAAGGCGAATCAAGAGGCTCCGATAGCCACGATCCCTAAACCGGGGAAATCTACAGATTCCCCCCAAAATTTCCGCCCCATCTCCTTATTGAATACTGATGTTAAGATATACGCAAAACTTTTGGCTAGAAGACTGGCTCCATTGATCCCCCTTTTAGTTTCTCCTGACCAGGTCGACAGGCCCCTGATAATACTAGGAGAGTACTGAACCTTTTGCATCATGTTGAGAGAGGTAAGCTTCCATCTGTGATGTTGGCACTTGACGCTGAGAAGGCGTTCGACCACATTCATTGGTCGTTCGCCTTCTCGGCTTTACGACAGATGGGTCTGGGTGGTCCGTTTCTATCAGCCATAACTGCCTTGTATTCCGCTCCCATCTCGACAGTTTTTGTTAACGGAGCCTTATCTACTCATTTTACAATTACCAATGGTACTCGACAAGGCTGCCCCTTGTCTCCACTAACATTTATCCTCTCTATTGAACCCCTAGCATGTGCTCTTAGATCACATCCTGGTGTTAGTGGGGTGACAGTGGCGGGTCATTCTTATATCATCTCACTTTATGCTGACGACATTATCCTGTCTCTCACTGACCCGGGTTTGTCCCTTGCGGCCTCTCTGGAGTTAATTGAATTATTTAGTTCCCTATCCTATTACAAATTAAATATAGCCAAGACCCAAATTCTTCCGTTATATCTAACCGAACTGCAGAATATATCCTTTTACTGGAGATTTGACAATATTCAATACTTGGGGATCTCACTTACTCCTACCCACTCCTTGCTATATCTAGCGAACTACTCTCCCCTCCTTCGGACCTTACAGACCGAGGCGGATGGGATGGGCTTGACTGAGATTTCCTGGCTGGGCAGAATAGCGGCCTTCAAAATGCTTCTCCTTCCCCACATTTTATACTTCTTTCGCACCTTGCCTATTGCTTTACCCCCTTCCTTTTTTTAAATTGGTCAACGGTCTGCTTACTCGATTTATCCGGGTGGGTAAGAAACCCCGCCTTGCCCGCTCGATTCTAACCAGAGCCAGTAACCTTGGTGGTTTAGGAGTGCCTGATATACATGGGTACTACATTGCTACTTTGGTCTCCTTGGTAGCGAACGGCTTGTCTAGAGAGGAAGAGCTCCACTGGATGCACATTGAAAAGTCTTATTTTCCCGCTAAGGAGTATCGAGAAATACTTTTTGCCTCTTTCTGGATTAGTGTGGATAGCTACTCATGTTCACCTTCTACCAGATACTCTGTGGCAGCCTGGAAATATGCTCACTCTCACGCGAGTAGTTCAGAGTTGCTAGATAGATCCATTATTCCGTTCAGAGTGTTTTCTATAGTGATCCCTTCCTTGAGACTGGGTCGCAAAGGGTGTGCAATTTGTTTCTCAACTTTTTCAAGATGGTAACCTAAGAGATTTTGCATCCTTGTCCGCAGAATTTGATTTGCCTAAGAATGACTTTTATAAGTTCCTTCAGGTGCGACATTGCCTACAAAAACACGACCTCTTCCGAGTGAGATGCAACCCTGATGTCTTTTTCCTCCTTCGTTCAACTCGAAAACGTCTTAGACCGATTTATTACTCTATTGACCCTCGATCCTCCTTCCAGAAGACTTACACTATCCGTCTTTGGGAAAGAGATCTCGAAAAGTCCTGGACTCCTAAGCAGTGGCAAAAGGCCTTTGCTATGGCATTTTCCCCCAGCTCGAATTCACCGAATGTTTCCTAATTCTTCTTCTCTTTGTTGGAGGCTATGTTGGAGAGTGGGTACGTTGCTGCACACCTTTTGGGCTTGTCCTCATCTAGCTAAATATTGGCAGGAGGTTTTTACCTTCTGGGGTACTCTTTGCTCCGGACCCCTCAGATGGCTATGCTTAATTTAGAGATGGACGTGCTCCCTCTTCCTCATCGCAAATTGACCTGTAAGATTTTGGTGATGGCTAAATTGGTTATTGCTCGGAAATGGAAACAACCTCTGCCTCCATCATTGCAGGATCTGTTGACACTTATTGATACCACCCACTCGTATGAACGTGTCATTACTTTTGGGAATTTTTCCTTTCCTAAATACAAAATGGTGTGGGAGAAGTGGTTGGTGAGCCCACATTGCTCCCCCTTGGTTAGTTAGTTGGTAAGCTGGTTAGCTTATTATTATTTAGTTAATTTGTTCAAGAGATTAATTGGCTGACCAAAGGAACACATTCCTCTAATTGGTTTATGCTCTGTGTCATTATTGCTGAACTTTAAGGCGTAAGTTTCAGCTCTTCGATCTGACCTTCTGCTGTACTTAGAATTTATAGTACCTGGTTCAGTCCTGTCACCGGCCAATCCCACTATGCTAAATAAGATGTGGATGTTTATGGTTACTCCTGTCTGACCTGCCTTCCCCTCCCCCCCCCTCTTCCTTGCCTTTTCCTTATGTGGTGTGTGATGTCTGTGTACGTCCTCCTTGTTATTCAGATGAATGTTTTGCTTTACCTGTTTAGATGTTTGCGATACTGACTGTTTAACATTTTCTAATGTCATTTATTTGAAAAATTTAATAAAAATTATTGAAACAGAAAAGACCCTTTTTCTATTCCAGCATGACTGTGCACCAGTGCACAAATGCAAGGTCCACGAAGGCATGATTAGGCGAGTTTGGTGTGGAAGAACTTGATTGGCCTACAAAGAGCCCTGACCTCAACCCTATTGAACACCTTCGGGATGCACTAGAATGGAGATTGCAATCCAGAGCCTCTCTTCCAACATCACTGTCTAACCTTACAAATTCTGTTCTGGATGAATTGGCAAAAATTCCCACAGCCACGCAGTGAAATCTTATGGAAAGTGTCTCCCAATTGTTTCAAATGTAGAAGCTGTTTTAGTAGCAAAGAGGGGAGAACAATTCCATGTTAATGCCTATGGATTTAAAATGCGATGTCATAAAAGTTCATGTAGGTGTAATCTGTATGTCCGAATACGTTTGTCCATATAGTGTGTATCTATATACAGCTATACCATACTAGCTATAGCGCCACACAAGATTTTAGTAGAAAAACTGTTAAAAGCGGTTTCTAGGACTTCAATTGATGATCTATTCTAATTTATATTTGAAGTAAAAGCCGCACTCCCTCAGCACAGCTTCCACTTCGCTGGCCGTGTGAAGTCATGTTCATCATTCACATGGCCTGATACAAAGCACAGCTGCAGAATGTATGGCGCTTTGCTTGGTAAGTGCTGAAGAGGCTGTAGTGCTCACCCAAATGCAGCTTCTTCAACAACTGATTGGCGGGTGGCCGAGGTGTCAGGCCACTGCCAATTTTTTATTGAAAACCTACCCTAAAGCTAAGGACCCATGTTGTGGAAAAGCATCTTTTTTGTTGCATATTTTGCTGTGTTTTTTGAGCCAAAGCCAAGAGTGGCTTCAAAAGGAAAGGGAAATATATTGGAAGCTCTTATACCTGTACCTTATGCTCACTCCACTCCTGGCTTTGGCTCAAA
The DNA here is from genome assembly GCA_947044405.1 of Leptodactylus fallax. Classification (NCBI taxonomy): domain Eukaryota; kingdom Metazoa; phylum Chordata; class Amphibia; order Anura; family Leptodactylidae; genus Leptodactylus; species Leptodactylus fallax. The sequence continues at coordinate 5,165,979 of CAMRHE010000099.1, read as the reverse complement.
AAACTGCAGCAAAATCTGCAACAAGAAAAGCTGCGTTTGCACAATGTGGAAGGCTAACCCTTGAAAATCAATCCAAAAGTATTATTCCACCTCCACCAAATTTACAGGAGGTACAATGCGGTCATAAAGGTAATGTTCTCCTGTCATTTGTTAAACTCACACTCTTCAATCAGACTGCCAGATAGGGAAGAATGAGTTGGCCCTCCATGGAACACGTTTCCACTGCTCCAGAGTCCAGTGGCTGCATGGTTTCCACCACTCTGTTTGATGCCTGCCATTGTGCTTGGTGAAAAAATCGCAGCAAAATCTGCAACATAAAAAGCTGCGTTTCTGCAATGTTTAGCCTTAGCCTAAGGATAGGTCAACAGCTGGACAAATGATAACTAATATACAGTCATATGAAAAAGTTTGGGCACCCCTATTAATCTTAATCATTTTTAGTTCTAAATATTGGGGTGTTTGCAACAGCCATTTCAATTTGATATATCTAATAACTGATGGACACAGTAATATTTCAGGATTGAAATGAGGTTTATTGTACTAACAGAAAATGTGCAATATGCATTAAACCAAAATCTGACCGGTGCAAAAGTATGGGCACCTCAATAGAAAAGTGACATTAATATTTAGTAGATCCTCCTTTTGCAAAAATAACAGCCTCTAGTCGCTTCCTGTAGCTTTTAATCAGTTCCTGGATCCTGGATGAAGGTATTTTTGATCATTCCTCTTTACAAAACAATTCCAGTTCAGTTAAGTTTGATGGTCGCCGAGCATGGACAGCCCGCTTCAAATTATCCCACAGATGTTCAATGATATTCAGGTCTGGGGGCTGGGATGGCCATTCCAGAACATTGTAATTGTTCCTCTGCATGAATGCCTGAGTAGATTTGGAGCTGTGTTTTGGATCATTGTCTTGCTGAAATATCCATCCCCGGCGTAACTTCAAATTCGTCACTGATTCTTGTACATTATTCTCAAGAATCTGCTGATACTGAGTTGAATCCATGCGACCCTCAACTTTAACAAGATTCCCGGTGCCGGCATTGGCCACACAGCCCCAAAGCATGATGGAACCTCCACTAAATTTTACAGTGGGTAGCAAGTGTTTTTCTTGGAATGCTGTGTTTTTTTGACGCCATGCATAACGCCTTTTTGTATGACCAAACAACTCAATCTTTGCTTCATCAGTCCACAGGACCTTCTTCCAAAATGAAGCTGGCTTGTCCAAATGTGCTTTTGCATACCTCAGGCGACTGTTTGTGGCGTGCTTTCAGAAACGGCTTCTTTCGCATCACTCTCCCATACAGCTTCTCCTTGTGCAAAGTGTGCTGTATTGTTGACCGATGCACAGTGACACCATCTGCAGCAAGATGATGCTGCAGCTCTTTGGAGGTGGTCTGTGGATTGTCCTTGACTGTTCTCACCATTCTTCTTCTCTGCCTTTCTGATATTTTTCTTGGCCTGCCACTTCTGGGCTTAACAAGAACTGTCCCTGTGGTCTTCCATTTCCTTACTATGTTCCTCACAGTGGAAACTGACAGGTTAAATCTCTGAGACAACTTTTTGTATCCTTCCCCTGAACAACTATGTTGAACAATCTTTGTTTTCAGATCATTTGAGAGTTGTTTTGAGGAGCCCATGATGCCACTCTTCAGAGGAGATTCAAATAGGAGAACAACTTGCAATTGGCCACCTTAAATACCTTTTCTCATGATTGGATACACCTGGCTATGAAGTTCAAAGCTCAGTGAGGTTACAAAACCAATTTTGTGCTTCAGTAAGTCAGTAAAAAGTAGTTAGGAGTATTCAAATCAATAAAATGATAAGGGTACCCAAATTTTTGCACCGGTCAGATTTTGGTTTAATGCATATTGCACATTTTCTGTTAGTACAATAAACCTCATTTCAATCCTGAAATATTACTGTGTACATCAGTTATTAGATATATCAAATTGAAATGGCTGTTGCAAACACCCAAATATTTAGAGCTAAAAATGATTAAGATTAATAGGGGTGCCCAAACTTTTTCATATGACTGTATCATTTCAGCTTCTTCTGACAGAAATTTGCAACTATGAACACAGATTGTTTCTTCTCTTCCTTCACACATTTATTAAAAGAATACACCGTTACTCACCATTTTCTTGTGCAAATCGAGAAGCTTCCAAAAATGTTACTTCACGGTCAGCATCTAAGTCTTTCTTGTTCCCACAAAGGATTATTACAATATTTTGACTAGCCAGCATACGAGCATCTGTTAGCCAATTGGTGAGGGCATTGTAAGTTTCTCGACTGTATATGGAAAAATAAAAATTATTTCTTAAAGCTGAAATTAAATTAAATGTTAAATATACTAATCACAGTCGGTGAGTGGGCAACCCACTAACAACTTGAGCATAATCAAGGAAATTGGTTCCAAAGAGAAAGAAAAAAAAAATCTTATCTAAAATATAACGTTTATTATTATTATCCTAAAAGTATCCCCTGTCAGTCAGGGACAACATCAACACACTACAAATAAGTACCAATATATAATCTAGTCCTCTTAGGTGAAGAGAGTCTAATTTTGCTGTTATGCCTCACCACCCTATCATGGCAAATGTCGTTTTACTCAATGAAGAGCTCCTGATGAGATATATAGATGTAAATAAACCCACCCTATATTAGAGCTCTCTAAATTTGAAACCACAGTAGGATTTACATAATGTAGATTCGTAATCGATATCCCTTATAGATATAACAACTCTACAGGGGTGCCTCACTAACATAAGGAGCAGCTGCAAATGTGAACCAGGTGATGTTATAATTTCCAGCTATCAGCACAGAGACCACATGTAGGCAAACATAGTGAGGATCGGCACCTGACTCAACCATGTATTATATCCAATATAATTCTTTGATGTGATCTATTCGCCAGCATGGTACAAATGTTTGAACCTCAAAAAGCTGAATTAATGTGTATAATCTTTTCTCTAAGCTTTTGAAGATGAACTCACTGACCTTTCCATACTCAAGACATGCCCAGCTATTTTAAAAATTTTACTAAGTCATAATCATTTAAAAATTATGTTGATGGTGCTTATTTCTTAGCATGAACATGCCTGCTACATTGTGTGATCTGCCCTATAGCAAGGCCAACACCTAACATTAAAGAATTTCCCTCAGCTTAACCCCTTAGTGATACATCGCTGGAGGTCCCCTAGTGATAAGGAGAACAATGCCTCCTTCCAATTGCTATGGGGCTGCCAGAGATTACCTACTGTATGTAGTGCGATGTATTATACTGTCTGACATATTCTGACATGCAGTTTGGCCTTCATTAGGCCCTTGGCTCCCAAGTAATGTCATGGAAATCCTGCAATCACATTTGCAGGGGTGCTGATGCCTCCAAAAAGCATTCAAATCCCATGGTCGCTATTGACCACAGTATCTAAAAGGGTTAAAAACGCCAGGGATCGGCAACTTTCTGATCACAGGAGTTAGGAGCAGGTGCCCGGCTGTGAGCACACAGCCAGGCACACACTTTAGATAGTGCAGGAGACCCTTCAGTATTTTCATGCGATTGATGTAGAAAGTCAATTGCATCAGAATAAGGCCCATTAATGACTGACAAGGAAAGTCCATACATCGGTTACTAACAGGTTAAAATGCTGTTGCATACCAACTGCTGTAAAAGCATATAGTACTGCTACATCAACTACAGTGTTTTGATGTCTGATCTGCTATTAAGGATCTGTACTGTCAGGAGGGCAGTGTCAGACAGGAGCAGACAAGGGGTGTGATTCTGAGCTCTGACACTGGCTGTCTCTGATTGGAGCTCTGAATCACACCCCTGCCTGACACTACTCTTCTGATATTACAAAGCTTAAATAACATATCAGGCAAAAAAATTTACTGCACTTGTTGCTCGGTGGGGGCTAGAGAGAAAATTCCAACTGTGCTGGAATCAGTGGAGCGGCGACTTTTAACAGATGCTAAGAACTTGATTTGGTGGAGGTGGTGAAAGGTCCTCTTTAAGGGAGTGCAAAAGAATAAAAAAAAAAAAAAAAAAAAAAAGATTACCTTGTGATGTCATAAACAAGTAACGCACCAGCAGCTCCTCTGTAATAGCTCCGTGTAACAGACCTATTAAATAGATAGGTTTTTATGTTAGCCGCATGTTATTTATGCCAGTTTATTCAAATGGAAGTTATGTATTAGTGCAGTGGACATGTTCAGGGCCGGCGTTACGGGAGGGAAAACTGGGCAATTGCCCAGGGCCCCGACCCCAAAGGGGCCCCCGGGATCTGGAGTCATAAGGCTCCGGATCCTGGAGTCAGGACCGGCCATATCTATAACAGAAAGGGACCCAGCGTCATGTGCCGCAGGGCCCCTTTCCGAGGTGAGTAAAAATAACAAACATTTTTACTCACCTGTCCTTGCGTTCGACGTCATCTTCTGGCGTTCCGGACATCACCGCTGAGGCGCTCCGTCACGTGGGGGGTGCCTCACGTAACCGCTGAGACCCAATCACAGGCTTCAGCAGTGACGTCCACAACGCGTCACGTCAGCCGCATCGAAGAGGAAGCCGGCGGCGGCAGTGACAGCGGAGCAGCGCGAGAAGGCCCAGGAGAGGTAAGGCAAGGTGAGTATAACTGTTTGTTATTTTCCCTTACCTCCCCCGGGCCTTCGATAATTATACTCTGGGGTCTGAAGAGACCCCAGAGTATAATATAATACTAGCACTTAGGGAGTCTGTAGGGCCACTGTGCAGCATTATACTGGGGGGTCCCTCTGGATAGCATATTTTACTGTGTAGGGCCACTGTGGAGCATTATACTGGGGGGCCCCCTCTGGATAGCATATTATACTTTGTAGGGCCCCTGTGGAGCATTATACTGGGGAGGGAGCCCTCTGAATAGCATATTATAGGGTATGGGGCCCCTGTGGAGCATTATACTGGGGAGCATGTCCTCTGGATAGCATATTATACGGTATGGGGCCCCTGTGGAGCATTATACTGGGGGGGGGGCCTCTGGATAGCATATTATACTTTGTAGGGCCCCTGTGGAGCATTATACTGGGGAGGGGGCCCTCTGGATAGCATATTATATGGTGTAGGGCCCCTGTGGAGCATTATACTTGGGAGCGGGCCCTCTGGATAGCATATTATACTGTGTGGGGCCCCTGTGGAGCATTATACTGGGGATGGGGCCTTCTGGATAGCATATTATACTGTGTGGGGCCACCGTGGAACATTATACTGTGGGGGGGGCCCTCTGGAGAGCATATTATGCTGTTTTGGGCCACTGAGGAGCATTATACTGGGGGAACCTCTCTGGGCAGTATATTATACTATGTGGAGGCCATTCTGGAGCATGTTATACAGTGTGGGGTCAGTGTGGAGCATTATTCTGGGGGGGAACTAAGGAGCATTATACTAGGGGGCCCTCTGGGGAGTATATTATACTGTGTGGGGCCTACTGTGGAGGATTATACTGGGGGACACTCTGGGGAGCGTAATATATTGTGTGGGGCCACTGTGGAGCAAAATACTGGGGGGGGGCACTTTGGAGCATTATACTAGTGGGGGCCCTCTGGGGAGCATGTTATACTATGGGCCACTGTGGAGCTTTATGCTGGGGGAAAGGGGCAGTGTGGGGAGCCTGTTATACTGTGTGGGGCCACTGTGGAGTTTATTATATTGTGCGCGGCTTCTCGGGAGCATATTATACTCTGTGGGGCCATCGTAGAGCATTATACTGGGGGGGACTGTGGGGAGCATATTATACTGAGGGGGACCACTGTGAAGCATTATGCTGGGGGAACCCCTCTGGGCAGTATATTATACTGTGTGGAGGCCATTGTGGAGCATGTTATACTGTGTTAGGCCACTGTGGAGCATTATACTGGGGGGGCACTGTGGTATGCATATTATACTGTATGGAGCATATTATATTGTGTGGGGCTGCTGGGGAGCTTATTGTACTGTTTGGGGCCACTAAGTGGTAGTATACTGTGTGGAGCCTTATATACCATGTGGGGCCACTATGGGGGGCTCAGGGGAGCATTTTATACTGTGTGGGTCCACTGTGGAGCATTATATACCATGTGGGGAAACTGTGGAGGGCTCAGGGGAGCATTTTATACCATGGAGCATTATATACCATGTTTGCAAAAATCTATTAGGTGGTACAAAGGTGCTCATTTGATTTGTGTGTGGTAAATGGGGCTTGTTATAACTTTTTTGTTGGCAGAAAGGAGGCGTTATTATAGTGGTTGCCACTGCAAGACGATGGTGTTGTTTGCATATCAGGATTTGGGGCCCGCTTTTAATTTTGCCCAGAGCCCCACACTTTGTCTAAAACCGGCCCTGGACATGTTTAGTGTAGAACAGGGACAGCCTAGAAAGCAGTCCGGTACGGTAAATAAATCATGTTACTGCTACCATCTATCATTATATGTACATTTCCTGGTCCTGGTCCAGAAGCCAGAAGCCTTTATTTGCATGGCAAAGTTGTCATACACTGATCAAAAATTAAAATGGTTTTCCAATGAAAATAACAATATTTAACCCTTCATGCCACAGCCAATTTTCGTTTCTGCATTTCTGTTTTTCCTTCCCCCCATTCTAAGAGCCATAACTTTTTCATTTTTCAGTTCACAGAGTCACATAATGGCTTATTGTTTGTGAAACAAATTGTACTTGTAATGGCATCATTCAATATCCTCTGCAACGCACTGGGAAGTTAGAAAAAAATTCAGAACGAGATGGAATTGGAAAAAAAAAACATTTGCGCCAATTTCAAAAATGACATGTTAACTGTATTCTGTGGGTCAGTACGATCACGGTCGATACCAAATTCATATAGTATTTGTAATGTTTTAATACCTTTAAAAAAATCAAAAACTTTGCAAAATAGAAAAAAAAAAAAATTTGTGTCGCCATATTGTGACACCTGTAACCTTTTTATATCTATGTGTATGGAGCTGGGTTTGGCATCTTTTTATGCTGGACAAGATGGCATTTTTATTGATATAATTTTGGGGAAGGTCTGATGGTTTGATCACTTTTTATTCCATTTTTTATAGGAGGCAAAAGCTGAAAAAAAACAGCCACTTGGCCATTTTGATTTTTCCCCCCACTACGCCGTTCACTGTATGGGATAAACATTTTAATAGTTTGGGAATTTTTGAGCGTGGGGATACCTAAAGTGTTTATGTTTACTTTTGTTTATTTATTTTTATATGTGATCTAGGAAAAGGTAGGGTGATTTAAACTGTGTATTTTTTATACTTTAACAAACATTTTTTAATTTTTCTTTTACTTTTATTTTCAGACCATGAACCCTGGGGGGGTATGATCGCTCACACTATACATTGCAATACTAATTTATTGCACTGTATAGTGAAATCTATTACACGCTGCCTCCAGAACGGAGGGCAGCGATCGGGAAAAGAAGGTGGCGACCATGGCACCTGCACACTTTAAGTGTTAACAGCTGCGATCGATGTCAGCACCAATTGCAGCTGTTAGCAACAGGTGCTGGCTTTGTTATACAGCCGGCATCCGCCGTGTATGGAGAGCTCAGCTTCTGAGCCCTCTCCATAAAGCCCCTTCACACTTAATCACATACATGTACGTGATTTTGGTGAAGCGGTTAAATTTGTAGAAAAATGAACAGATAAACATTTTTGAATATGAATAATTAAATATTTTGCAGAGTTTTAAAGATTTTCTCTAAGAATCTTAGCAGTGACAATCTTTTGTTTTGATGGGTTGGAAATAGATGAACTTTCTAAGGTCTGACACTCAGAAACCAAGCAATGATTTCATTTTTGTGGCCGAGTTATCGGGCAGGGACAGTACTATGCCTAAGAAAATCCACAAATTATATCAACTGTCCTTTAAATTTCTTCAAACGAGCACCTACGAGAACTGGCTTCATAAGTATTCGACGTTTAATGGACAGTCCATAAAATTTTGAAATTTGTGCAGTTTTAACTGAATTCCTCTGGAGAGACTGGAAATTTATTGTCCTACATTTCTGTTGTCCAATCCTCCAGGCTGGACGATGCACACATGGATGCTCTGACATGCAGTATCCGCCCACAATGAGGAAAATGGCTAGATTTCTGACAAGTGCCACGTCATAGAAAGTTCCTGAAGTCATGATCAAATCCATTGGCATTGGGAAAGCAATGTTAGATTCTGAAAATGCTGCTGAGATTGGGAAAGCAGAGTTATTGCTTAGGGATATGTTCTGATGTAGCTGCTGCATAGACAGGGAAAGTCAAGTTAACCCCAATGATGATATATTCACAGACTGTTGATGAGACTGGGCAAACTGGGTTATAGCTCAGTAATAATTAAGAGGTTGTCCAGGCAAACCTTTTATATTTTAAATAGGCTGGGGGAGTTGAAAAAATGTAAAAAAAAAAAAAATCATACTCACCTGTCCCCAGTGCTCCAGTGTCCTCACAGTGCGGTCTGTTCCTTCTGCTGGGCTGTCTTCACAAAGTGAAACTGCTCGCTGGCTGTGACATCCCAGATCCCTTGGCCTCACGCGGCACTCCTTCCACTCTGCTGTTTTCTTGCGACGGAAGTCCTCACCGGTTGTGACGTCCTGGGTCCCTTTCGTTAGGTTGTTGATTGTCTCAGTAAGAGACGTCACGTGCCCTTAGCTGAGGCCGCTGATTGGCAGGTACTTCCACCGGAAGATAACAATGGACTGGGTGGACCGGACCACGCTGGGAGGCACCAGGGAAAGGAGAGTATGATTTTTTTTTTTTTTTTGTTTTCACCTGCCCTGGCCAATGTAACATATAAAAATTTTGCCAGGACAACCCCTTTAAGCGATTTGATAAGTAGATGCCTCCATGAAAAAAGAAATAGACTGCATTTTCATTAAAAGCAAATTTTCTAACAATAATGTGATAAGAAACCAGACATTTATAGATCCAACAATATCTATTATGGCTTCTTGTTAAGTTAAAACCGGCATCGTCGATCAACAAAGTTAGCAAAAAAAACAAACAATAGTGAATTCTAAAAAATTCTGTTAAATCTGTCTTAAGACCATTTGAAGGTCACATATTTATAGATGTTCAAGAAGAGGGGAGTGAGCAAATGGTGAAAGAGCAATAGAAACACGTTTAGTGTGACGCTACAGCTAAATAGAAACTTTCTATCACAACCAAAGTACTTCACATCAGTACATTTCTCTTGCTTCTGTTTGATACCTTACTAGGGTGAAAGAAAATGCTATGGAGCAGATTACCCTCTTCTTACCGTATGACAGTTATTCTCCCCCCACCAGCACAGAAAGAAATGCAAACTACAGATAGAGCTTGCAGTGTAGAAAACTTATATGACATCTATAGAGGTCCATGGAGAGGGGAGGGGGAAGAGTCAGTAAAAAGACATAGCCTAGCAGTGGTGCAGCGATCGCGGTCACAGGAGGTGCGATTGTGACTGGGCTAGGAGGGATAGGGACCCCGCGGCCAGCTGTAGATGGCTGGGGCTCTACAAAACCATGATAGTGGTGGATAGTCTGGTTCCCTGACCGCTATCACCAGTATTAATCCCAGGCAGCAGAGATCAGCACTCATCTCTTCTTCCTATGGTCAACGCTGTTAATAACGGTGTTATGTGATGTATGTACATCCGGGCTGGGGCCCCTTTCCAACGAAGGCATATCAAGGGGGGTGAGTAAAAATAACAAACATTTATACTTTCCTCTCCTGGCTTCCGTGTGTCCCCATCGTCCTTTTTGGGGTTATTGCACCCCCACTGATCTCTTAGACTGTTAGGACCCCTACAGATCAACTGTTTCCCAGAACAAGCAGGTCCCAGTATTGTTTACATGCCGGGTGCTGTGCTGCTCAGTCACCGTATTCTTGATAACCGAAGCTGTGGGTACTAATAGCTGTAACCCTTTAGAAGTATCTGAGATAACGCTGCAGTACCCATAACTGTTGCTATCAAGAATGCGCCGTAGGAGGGGTTAGGGGGCCTCCTGGTCAAACAGGGCCCACAAGACATTAATTATGCTACTGGAGCCTAAGGCTTTCTATCACAGCTGAATCACTTTATTTACATGAGTACAGGTCAATACATATTATATATATATATATATATATATATATATATATATATATATATATATATACACACAGTACAGACTAAAAGTTTGGACACACCTTCTCATTCCAAGAGTTTTCTGTATTTTCATGACTATAAAAATTGTAGATTCACACTGAAGTCATCAAAACTATGAATTAACACACGTGGAATTATATACTTAACAAAAAAGTGTGAAACAACTGAAAATATGTCTTATATTCTAGGTTCTTCAAAATAGCCACCTTTTGCTTTGATTACTGCTTTGCGCACTCTTGGCATTCTCTTGATGAGCTTCAAGAGGTAGTCACCTGAAATGGTCTTCCAAAAGTCTTGAAGGAGTTCCCAGAGATGCTTAGCACTTGTTGGCCCTTTTGCCTTCACTCTGTGGTCCAGCTCACCCCAAACCATCTCGATTGGGTTCAGGTCTGGTGACTGTGGAGGCCAGGTCATCTGGCGTAGCACCCCATCACTCTCCTTCTTGGTCAAATAGCCCTTACACAGTCTGGAGGTGTGTTTGGGGTCATTGTCCTGTTGAAAAATAAATGATGGTCCAACTAAACACAAACCGGATGGAATAGCATGCCGCTGCAAGATGCTGTGGTAACCATGCTGGTTCAGTATTCCTTCAATTTTGAATAAATCCCCAACAGTGTCACCAGCAAAGCACCCCCACACCATCACACCTCCTTCTCCATGCTTCACGGTGGGAACCAGGCATGTAGAGTCCATTCGTTCACCTTTTCTGCGTCGCACAAAGACACGGTGGTTGGAACCAAAGATCTCAAATTTGGACTCCTCAGACCAAAGCACAGATTTCCACAGGTCTAATGTCCATTCCTTGTGTTCTTTAGCCCAAACAAGTCTCTTGTGCTTGTTGCCTGTCCTTAGCAGTGGTTTCCTAGCAGCTATTTTACCATGAAGGCCTGCTGCACACAGTCTCCTCTTAACAGTTGTTGTAGAGATGTGTCTGCTGCTAGAACTCTGTGTGGCATTGACCTGGTCTCTAATCTGAGCTGCTGTTAACCTGTGATTTCTGAGGCTGGTGACTCGGATGAACTTATCCTCCGCAGCAGAGGTGACTCTTGGTCTTCTTTTCCTGGGGCGGTCCTCATGTGAGCCAGTTTCTTTATAGCGCTTGATGGTTTTGGCCACTGCACTTGGGGACACTTTCAAAGTTTTCCCAATTTTTCGGACTGACTGACCTTCATTTCTTAAAGTAATGATGGCCACTCGTTTTTCTTTACTTAGCTTCTTTTTTCTTGCCATAATACAAATTCTAACACTCCATTCAGTAGCTGTGTATCTACCTGACTTCTGAACAACACAACTGATGGTTCCAACCCCATTTATAAGGCAAGAAATCCCACTTATTAAACCTGACAGGGCACACCTGTGAAGTGAAAACCATTTCAGGTGACTACCTCTTGAAGCTCATCAAGAGAATGCCAAGAGTGTGCAAAGCAGTAATCAAAGCAAAAGGTGGCTACTTTGAAGAACCTAGAATATAAGACATATTTTCAGTTATTTCACACTTTTTTGTTAAGTATATAATTCCACATGTGTTAATTCATAGTTTTGATGCCTTCGGTGTGAATCTACAATTTTTATAGTCATGAAAATACAGAAAACTGTTGGAATGAGAAGGTGTGTCCAAACTTTTGGTCTGTACTGTATATATATATATATATATATATATATATATATATACACACACATATCTATATCTATATACATGCATGGTCCTGGGGATTTTCCTTAGTGTGAGAGAGACAACTATAAAGCAAATCTTGCCTCATTGTGTGCAGTACATGGCAGCTAGTCTCCACTCACCATTTCAGAGAGGAACATAAACTAGAGATGTAGCAATCAGAAGGTAAAACTGCTAACAACTACAGAATACAGAGTGATATAATAATTAAAAATAGTGTTACTCTTCATGTACACATGACAGGTTAGGGTAAGTTCACATCTGTGCTGGAGTCTCCGTTGAAGTAACCACCAGAAAGACTTTTCTCTCCTTCGGTTTCAGTATAAAAACGGCAGACACCCGGTGTCCGCTGAATACCGCTGCTTTGGCAGTCGGGCTCTCCAAGCGCAAATGTGAACCTAGCCTTATCCTGAAAAATTAAGTGAAACAGGTATGGCTTAAATCAAGAGTTATACAAATATTCATACCTAAATCTCTCTTGTCCTGCTGTATCCCAGATTTGTAGCTTTACATATTTACCACCGACGTTTATGATCTTGGAGCCAAATTCTACTCCTATTGTGTGATTGCAATCCTCTTTAACTAGAAATAAAACAGAACATTTACATATGTGTAGATTACCAACCATGCACCAAATTACAAAAAGTCAAAAACGCAATGTCTACCTTGATCATCTTCATACAAAAGTAATAACTATCTTATACATGTAGAATTGCAATTCACAGGCATCATAGATACACAGAACACATATTGTAATTTTCAAACACATTTTGTGGTGATTTGTAGGGCAAAACAATCATGGCTAGATTTTCATTTATTGTGATTATGAATGACTTTTCTCACAATAAAGTAAAAAGCATAAAAAATAAATTGGGCAGTAATGTGTTAAATTGCTAGCTGCATGTTGTTCCAATATTATGTGTGTTATGAGACAGCATGCTGGTGCGGTCTAGCTAGAAAATCAAGAAATCATTCTGAAGTCTGGGCCTGGTAATCTGCATTCACCTACTGTTTAAAATGTAAAGAAAACAAGAATGCAATGATCTGGAAAACTCATATGACCATATTTTATTCACAATAGATCATAGAACACATATCAAAAGTTGAAAAACATTTATTTAGAAATTGAAGGTAGCAACATATGTCAAGAAATTTGTGACATGAGCCATGTCTACCATTGTGTAGCATCCCCTCTTCTTTTTACAACAATCTGTAAATGTCCAGACTTTGTGTCCAACTAAAAAAAAACGGCTTCGCGGCACAAAGGGTGTAAGAGCACACCCGCGCATTGCTTTAAAAACCCATAGAAGTGAATGGGTTTTTAAGCAAAGCGTCGAAAACCTTTCCCTATCCAGTTTTCCGACATTTAGGTCGGATTCACGGAGGACAGGGTGCCGCCGCAAGTGTGAACCCACCCTGAGATGTTGTTCTAAAATAAACAAGTGGGACAGGTACAGTGACAGCATACATGTGCATAATGTTGTGGCAGGCAATATCCACCACAACCAGAAATTATATCCAGCAATGCAAATGAAAGTAACTCCTTATAGACCAGGGGTCGGCAACCCCCAGCAGCACGCGAGGCTTATTTCCCTGGCACGGGCAGCCTGAGTCCTCGCCAAAACAAAACTGCTATTATACTGTGGAGTCTCTTCAGACTCCACAGCAGGGGTCGGCAACACCCGGCACATGTGACAAGAGTGGCACGCGAGGCTTATTTCCCTGGCACGGCAGCGGTGTGTTCACATATGTCCGGCGCAGCTAGCTGTTTCCCTCCAGTGTGTTGCACACAAGCTGGAGGGAAACTGATGCCAGGAAGGATTACATAGTTTTCTATGGGATCGGTTCTGGCACAAGAGGCATCAGTTCTGGCGCCGGATTTGTGCCTCAGCCGATAGAAAAACGTTACCTGCAGCGTTTTTCCATCCGGCTTCCTTAAAATTTCATTAGCGCCGGGTGAAGATGGATGCGGCAGCACCCGGCTTCTGCACAGTCTATGTACAGTAGTAAAGCCGGTAACTGCCGGCTTCACTCCTGTACCTGAGCAAATTGCTCAGGATTGGTTAAAGCTATAAAGAAACACTTGGATTCATTTTAAAGATGAGAATCTCCTCTTTAAAATGATACCAAGATCACCATGATCGTCCTTAAACATCCTGAGCGATTAGCTGGTGAAAACGATGTTCGGCATTGAAATCCCAATGCAGATCTCAATTCCCGACATCGTTTTAACAGTGAATCGCTCTGAATGTGTAAGGTCAATCATGGATGTCTTGGTATCTTTTTAAAGATGAGATTCTCATCTTTAAAATGAATCCAGTTGCATCTTAGTGGCCCTAATAGATCCTTAGAAATGGGGCTCTGAAAGTGCCCCCCCTCCTGTGTCAGGCAGCATCTTAGAGCAAAGGAAGGAGGGGGAGGAGGAGCTGCAGAGACAATGTTAACTCATCATTGTCTGTGCATAAGCTGCAGATGACGGGGGGGTGGGGGGGTAGCAGAGACTTCCATCCATGTTATCCCCTCTCCTACCAATCAGAGAGCCTACTGTACTTTTGCTCTCTGATAGTCACATAGAGCACATGTGTCAAACACAAGGCCCGCGGGCCGAATCTGGCCCGCTGCCTTCTGTTATCCGGCCCGGCACTTATCTGGCCCGCAGGGCCGCGGCATTTTTTATTGTCTATGTAATGTAAACCAGCCCAGGACAGGCCGCTTAAAAAAAAAAAAAAAAAAAAAAACACAACGCTACGCGATACCTGTCCTAGGCTGGTTTACAAGACCTCTGCATGTCAGCGCAGGCGGCGATACAATGACGTCATCGTGCTGACACGCAGACGTCGCGGACAAGAAGAGGAGGCAGCGGCTGCATCAAGGCATCGCAGGTAGGTGAGGATAAGTTTTTTTTATATATATAAATAGGCCGTTGCCTGCTGGAGTATCCCCGGCACGTAACGGCCTATTTACTTACCGATCCCCGCTGCTGGTCGTGGCCGCCCCCACTTCCCCTTCTGCTATGGGACGCAGAAGCGGCTGTGAGCAGGAGCGGGGATGGTAAGTGAGGCCGCGGCCGGCGAACCCCATCAAATACTACTATTATACTCCAGGGTCTTTTCAGACCCCGGAGTATAATAATCGGAGACCCAGGGAAGGTGATAAACATAAAAACCAATGTTACTCACCTCTCCAGCGATCCGATGTTGCTCCCAGCCGGCTTCGGCCTTCTTTGGTGACGTCCCAAGCGTCACGTGAGCCAGGCCAACGTCATTATGTCGCGACGCCGGTCTGTGCGACATTGAAGAAGGCCGAACGCAGGGAGAGCACCGGAGCCCAGGTAAGTAACACTGGTTTTTATGTTTGTCACCACCTGGGTCTCCGATCATTATACTCTGGGGTCTGAAAAGACCTCAGAGTATAATAATAGTTCATGGGTGGGGGGGTCACTATGAGGTATAATACCGTGTGCAGGGGCCACTATGGACTATAATACCATTTGCAGGGGCCACTATGGGGCATAATACTAATGCAGGGGCCACTAAGGAGCATAACAACATGTGCAGGGGCCACTATTGAGCATAATACTGTGTGCAGTGGCTACTATGGAGCATAATACCGTGTGCAGGGGCAACTATTGAGCATAATACCGTGTGCAGGGGCAACTATGGAGCATAATACCGTGTGCAGGGGCCGCTGTGGGGCGTAATACCGTGTGCAGAGGCAACTATAGAGCATAATACCGTTTGCAGGGGTAAACAGTATTTGTATAGTGCTTAATTTTTGATATATTCAGAAAAGGATGAGGATAGTATGTAACATGCCAATGTCTTAGGTTTTAACAATACATTATGTTTTTCCTGGTTGCCCTCAATGGGCTGATTGTAACAGTAGTAATGTACAAATGTAACTACTGCTTAATAGCTCGCTTATCTGTTAAGGAGAAGTTACTTTTATACATGTGTAAAATAATCTTGGCCCTTCAAGGTACCCCGTGAGGCTGAAGTGGCCCCCGGAGAAAATGAGTTTGACACCCCTGACATAGAGGGATAATGTAATACCCCTCTGAGCCTAATCACATAACCAGGAAGTTATTGGCGCTGTGACCCAGACATTTACCATCGTCCAGGTCGCAGCGCCAAAAGTGTCGCACCAAACACTTACACAACACATGCACAAAGTCACCAATAAAGATTACATTTTTTCACTGTCTCTGTCCTGTCCATACCTGATCTTTATAGAGTAAAATACTCCGCCCGCCTCTCTAGTGATATCTGTTACACGCTAAAATAATAGTAATAGCAATTATCACCATAATACCGTGTGCAGGGGCCGCTATGTGACATAATACCGTGTGCAGGGGTCGTCAGACTTACAATTATTGACCGGCACTCCGAGTACCTCAACTTTGATTTTTTTTTTTAATCGAAATCAGCACGCCGAACAAAAAAGGTTGCCTACCCCTGCTCCACAGTATAATAAGCGGAGCCCCAGGGGAGGTGATGAAACATAAAAAACAATGTTACTCACCTTCCTTGCGCTCCAGAACCGCTCCGTTCTCTTCGGCGCGTCTGCCTGATGTAAGAGACCGCTGATAGGGCCACAGGGGTAACATCAGTACGCCGATGTGACCCCTGTGGCCCTATCAGCGGTCTCTTACATCAGGCAGAAGCGCCGAAGAGAACGGAGCGGTTCTGGAGCGCAAGGAAGGTGAGTAACATTGTTTTACCGTGTGCAGGGGCCGCTATGGGACGTAATACCGTGTGCAGGGGCCGCTATGGGACGTAATACCGTGTGCAGGGGCCGCTATGGGACGTAATACCGTGTGCAGGGGCCGCTATGAGACATTATTTTGTATAAAGGTGTGTTTTTGCATAAAAAACACAGGCATTTTTTTTGTGCAAAATGCACCATGTGAATGCATTGCCATACGGTGCTCCTTGACAAATACATTTACTAATTGGGGGCTGCACATGTACTTTCATTGCTTCTAATGGAAAAGTACAGATGCGTCCCAGGAAATAGCAGTAAGCGCATGTGTCATGAAGCATCTTGTGGCAGCACTTCTGTGTTATGGTTTGTGGTCTATGACTTTAGTTTAGGGGTCGTGAGACTTACAATTATTGTCCGGCACTCCGAGTACCTCATCTTTGATTTTTTCATTTAAATCATCACGCCAAACAAAAAAGGTTGCCTACCCCTGCTATAGACTAATGCATGGTTTTTAAAGAAACCTAAGAGCAAAATCTGGGAATAATAGCCAAGCCAGAATAATTCCTCCAAAAGGAAGATGGTCCCATCCGCAGAC
Organism: Leptodactylus fallax; assembly: GCA_947044405.1. Lineage (NCBI taxonomy): Eukaryota > Metazoa > Chordata > Amphibia > Anura > Leptodactylidae > Leptodactylus > Leptodactylus fallax. The sequence continues at coordinate 5,148,867 of CAMRHE010000099.1, read as the reverse complement.
AGCTGTTTTGAGGTTGTTCTCAGCCTCTTCCAAGCTTCCTTCATAGGTAATTCTGATTGACAGGTTATCTGTCCAATCAGAAAAAAAAAAAAAAAAAAAAAAAAAAATCTAACTGTCAGTATTTGGGCAGAAATGAATCTACAGTCATGGCCAAAAGTTTTGAGAATGATACAAATATTAATTTTTACAAAGTCTACTGCTTCAGTTTTTCTAATGGCAATTTGCATATACTCCAGAATGTTATAAAGAGTGATCAGCTTAACAGCAATTACTTGCAAAGTCAATATTTGCCTAGAAAATGAACTTTATCCACCAAAACACATTTCAACATCATTGCAGCCCTGCCTTAAAAGGACCACCTAACATCGTTTCAGTGATTGCTCCATTAACACAGGTGTGGGTGTTGATGAGGACAGGGCTGGAGATCAATCTGTCATGATTAAGTAAGAATGACACCACTGGACACTTTAAAAGGAGGCTGGTGCTTGCCATCATTGTTTCTCTTCTGTTAACCATGGTTATCTCTAAAGAAACACGTGCAGTCATCATTGCACTGCACAAAAATGGCCTAACTGGGAAGAGTATTGCAGCTAGAAAGATTGCACCTCAGTCAACAATCTATCGCATCATCAAGAACTTCAAGGAGAGAGGTTCCATTGGTGCCAAAAAGGCTCCAGGGCGCCCAAGAAAGACCAGCAAGCGGCAGGACCGTCTCTTAAAAGTGTTTCAGCTGCGGGATCGGGCTACCAGCAGTGCAGAGCTTGCTGAGGAATGGCACCAGGCAGGTGTGAGTGCATCTGCACGCACTGTGAGGCGGAGACTCTTGGAGCAAGGCCTGGTCTCAAGGAGGGCAGCAAAGAAGCCACTTCTCTCCAGAAAAAACATCAGGGACAGACTGATATTCTGCAAAAGGTACAGGGAGTGGACTGCTGAGGTCTGGGGTAAAGTCATTTTCTCTGATGAATCCCCTTTTCGATTTTTTGGAGCATCTGGAAAACAGCTTATTCGGAGAAGAAGAGGTGAGTGCTACCACCAGTCTTGTCTCATGCCAACTGTAAAGCATCCTGAAACCATTCACGTGTGGGGTTGCTTCTCAGCCAAGGGAATCGGCTCTCTCACAGTCTTGCCTAAAAACACAGCCATGAATAAAGAATGGTACCAGAATGTCCTCCAAGAGCAACTTCTCCCAACCGTCCAAGAGCAGTTTGGCGCTCAACAATGCCTTTTCCAGCATGATGGAGCACCTTGCCATAAAGCAAAGGTGATAACTAAATGGCTCAGGGAACAAAACATAGAGATTTTGGGTCCATGGCCTGGAAACTCCCCAGATCTTAATCCCATTGAGAACTTGTGGTCAATCATCAAGAGACGGGTGGACAAACAAAAACCAACAAATTCAGACAAAATTAAAGCATTGATTCTGCAAGAATGGACTGCTATCAGTCAGGATTTGGTCCAGAAGTTGATTGAGAGCATGCCAGGGAGAATTGCAGAGGTCCTGAAGAAGAAGGGTCAACACTGCAAATATTGACTTGCTGCATTAACTCATTCTAACTGTCAATATAAGCTTCTGTTACTCATAATATGAATGCAATTATATTTCTGTATGTGATAAAAACATCTGACAAACACACATAAAAACCAGAGGGCAGCAGATCATGTGAAAATATAATATTTGTGTCATTCTCAAAACTTTTGGCCATGACTGTATATGGATAAAAGATAACTGAACTGAAACGGCAAGACTTATCCAAACGAGACAAATAAAGGTAGATATGTTCAGAACTGTAATACTCTATAAATCATTTTTCATGAAATTATGACATATGTAGGTATGTCCACAGTATGCTCAATGACATATATGTGGCCCTTGCGGCATCATAGTGAAAAGATCCATTGGCTCCATCTGACTACATTATGCAATACTGTTGTCTGGCCACATGAAATGTACTGTATATCAAAAAGGCAAGATGATAACTATATAATAAAGACTGCTACAGACTGATCTGAGGAAATTCCACAGAACAGTTCCTCCCGGATTATGAGGCTCTAACTCTCATTATGCAGGATGAAACAAGTGGAGCCATCATGCACAAAGAATTTGACTTTCTATGGGTCAAACACCCCAGAACCACAACATTTTACTTAATGTGTAAAATTCATAAGGACTGTACACAAACACCAAGTAGGCACATTGTGTTGGACTTGGGACACCTGACCGAAAAATTTAGTCACTGGTTGGACCACTGACTACGTTTACAACTACAAGTTACGAGATTATGTTTGTTAATCAGCTTCCCTCTTATTCAAGGGATACAATGTAAATCTTAAAAGAACTGGACACCTGGACAACGACTTGTATCAGTCATACTGCAGGACGTGTTGTGGTAGAATATTTCTTGACAAGCAATTCTGCCTATAGTCCAATTAGGTGAGCTTTTGTGCTCTGGGCTCTTGTTTTTCTCTTGACTAGAAGTTATTTTACATTTAATACCCACTTTTACCTGCAGGAACTTCAATGGGTGTGGCATGTACGCTCACTAGTTCCTTGGCTGGTGGGAAGAGGCAGTCATCTTCAGTGACTTTCTCCAGAGATATATATATACGCATAATATCATGATTTGGAGGCAATATATCCACATCATCTTTATATGAGAAGGGGGGAGGCTGAATTAGAGTTGATTCAATTAATTGATCAACTTAACAACAATTAATAACACACGATTGTGTGCTTAACGCCGGCCGTGAATTAAAGGCAAGGGCATCACATGGGGGACACGCGGATGTCACTTTCATTAAATGAATAGGAGCCACGGAAGCAGGGCCACAAAATCAGACAGGAATAGGACCTGTTCCATATTTTGCGGCCTGGACTGTCAGCCCGCACACGTGACCGTGTCATTCACGGTCATGTGTACGGGCCCATAGAAATGAATGGGTCAGTGTGCTATCCGGGAAAATCCCAGATAGCACACGGCCCGTGCACACGATTGTCTGCAAGAGGCTTTGGAGTATAGGGTCAATGGATTTCTCAAGTCAATTTAATCAGCCCTCATGGTTCTCTTTTTTGATTATATATTTTTATTCCCACAAAGATATATTTCTTTATAGTTACCTTTATCTGTGGTCTATCTTCCCACTTGGATGTAATTTCTGATTTCATCCAGTTTTGTGATAACTTGTATAAATATGATATATATGGGGTCTCTATGTATTTATTGAATAATGTAGCCCATATTTTCACTATAATGACATAAGGGTCACATATACAGTGAAGGAAATAAGTATTTGATCCCTTGCTGATTTTGTAAGTTTGTCCACTGACAAAGACATGAACAGTCTATAATTTTAAGGGTAGGTTAATTTTAACATTGAGAGAATATCAAAAATAAAATCCAGAAAATCACATTGTATAAATTTTATAAATTTATTTGCATTTTGCAGAGAGAAATAAGTATTTTATCCCTCTGGCAAACAAGTCTTAATACTTGGTGGCAAAACCCTTTTGGCAAGCACAGCAATCAGACGTTTTTTGTAGTTGATGATCAGGTTTGCGCACACGTCAGGAGGAATTTTGGTCCACTCCTATTTGCAGATCATCTCTAAATCATTAAGATTTTGAGGCTGTTGCTTGGCAACTTGGAGCTTCAGCTCCCTACATAAGTTTTCTATGGGATTAAGGTCTGGAGACCGGCTAGGCCATTCCATGACCTTAATGTGCTTCTTTCTGAGCCACTCCTTTGTTGCCTTGGCTGTATGTTTTGGGTCATTGTCCTGCTGGAAGACCCAGCCACAACCCCTTTTTAATGTCCTGGCGGAGAAAAGGAGGTTGTCACTCAGGATTTTACGGTACATGGCTCCACCCATTCTCCCATTGATGCAGTAAAGTAGTCCTGTGCCCTTAGCAGAGAAACAACCCCAAAACATAATGTTTCCACCTCCATGCTTGACAGTGGGGATGGTGTTCTTTGAGTCATAGGCAGCATTTCTCTTCCTCCAAACACGGCAAGTTGAGTTAATGTCAAAGAGCTCAATTTTTGTCTCATCTGACCACAGCACCTTCTCCATTCATTCGCAGAATCATTCAGGTGTTCATTGGCAAACTTCAGACGGGCCTACACATGGGCCTTCTTGAGCAGGGGGACCTTGCGGGCACTGCATGATTTTAATTCATTACTGCGTAATGTGTTACCAATGGTTTTCTTGGTGACTGTGGTCCCAGCTGCCTTGAGATCATTAACAAGTTCCTCCCGTGTAGTTTTAGGCTGATCTCTCACCTTCCTCATGATCAAGGATACCCCACAAGGTGAGATTTTGCATGGAGCCCCAGATCGATGTCGATTGACAGTCATTTTGTATTTCTTCCATTTTCTTACTATTGCACCAACAGTTGTCTCCTTCTCACAACAGCATCTTACTTATGGTTTTGTAGCCCATTCCAGCCTTGTGCAGGTCTATGATCTTGTCCCTGACATCCTTAGAAAGCTCTTTGGTCTTGCCCATGTTGTAGAGGTTAGAGTCTGACTGATTAATTGAGTCTCTGGACAGGAGTCTTTTATACAGGTGACAATTTAAGGACAGCTGTCTGTAATGCAGGTAACGAGTTCATTAGGAGTGTCTAATGGGTCCGTAGGAGCCAGAACTCTTAATGGTTGGTATGGGATCAAATACTTATTTTTCTCTGCAAAATGCAAATAAATTTATAAAATGTATACAATGTGATTTTCTGGATTTTATTTTTGATATTCTATCTTTCACTGTTAAAAATAACCTACTCTTAAAATTATAGACTGTTCATATCTTTGTCAGTGGGCAAACTTACAAAATAAGCAAGGGATCAAATACTTATTTCCTTCACTGTAGATGATTGAGCATAAATAGGGATATACCTATATATGTCATCAGTTCATTATAATTGATTTATGGATAATTACAGTTCTGAAATCTCTACATACAGTGGGGAAAAAAGTATTTAGTCAGCCACCAATTGTGCAAGTTCTCCCACTTAAAAAGATGAGAGATGCCTGTAATTGAGACAAAATGAGAAAACAAATCCAGAAAATCACATTGTCTGATTTTTAAATTTATTTGCAAATTATGATGGAAAATAAGCATTTGGTCAATAACAAAAGTTCATCTCAATACTTTGTTATATATCCTTTGTTGGCAATGACAGAGGTCAAATGTTTTCTGTAAGTCTTCACAAGGTTGGCACACACTGTTGCTGGTATGTTGGCCCATTCCTCCATGCAGATCTCCTCTAGAGCAGTGATGTTTTGGGGCTGTCGCTGGGCAACACGGACTTTCAACTCTCTCGAAAGGTTTTCTATGGGGTTGAGATCTGGAGACTGGCTAGGTCACTCCAGGACCTTGAAATGCTTCTTACGAAGCCACTCCTTCGTTGCCCTGGCGGTGTGCTTGGGATCATTGTCATGCTGAAAGACCCAGCCATGTTTCATCTTCAATACCCTTGCTGATGGAAGGAGGTTTGCACTCAAAATCTCACGATACATGGCCCTATTCATTCTTTCATGTACACGGATCAGTCATCCTGGTTCCTTTGCAGAGAAACAGCCCCAAAGCATGATGTTGCCACCCCCATGCTTCACAGTAGGTATGGTGTTCTTTGGATGCAACTCAGCATTCACTCTCCTCCAAACACGACGAGTTGTGTTTCTACCAAACAGTTCTACTTTGGTTTCATCTGACCATATGACATTCTCCTAATACTCTTCTGGAACATCCAAATACTCTCTAGCAAACTTCAGACGGGCCCGGATATGTACTGGCTTAAGCAGGGGGACATGTCTGGCACTGCAGGATCTGAGTCCCTGGCGGCGTAGTGTGTTACTGACGGTAGCCTTTGTTACGTTAGTCCCGGATTTCTGCAGGTCATTCACTAGGTCCCCCCGTGTGGTTCTAGGATTTTTGCTCACTGTTCTTGTGATCATTTTGACCCCACGGGGTGAGATCTTGCGTGGAGCCCCTGATCGAGGGAGATGATCAGTGGTCTTGTATGTCTTCCATTTTCTAATTATTGCTCCCACAGTTGATCTCTTCACACCAAGCTGCTTGCCTATTGCAGATTCAGTCTTCCCAGCCTGGTGCAGGTCTACAATTTTGTTTCTGGTGTCCTTCCACAGCTCTTTGGTCTTCACCATAGTGGAGTTTGGAGTGTGACTGTTTGAGGTTGTGGACAGGTGTCTTTTATACTGATAACAATTTCAAACAGTTGCCATTACTACAGGTAATGAGTGGAGGACAGAGGAGCCTCTTAAAGAAGAAGTTACAGGTCTGTGAGAGCCAGAAATATTGCTTGTTTGTAGGTGACCAAATACTTATTATCCACCATAATATGCAAATAAATTCTTAAAAAATAAGACAATGTGATTTGATTTTCTAGATATGTTTTCTCATTTTGTCTCTCATAGTTGAGGTCTACCTATGATGTCAATTACAGGCCTCTCTCATCTTTTTAAGTGGGAGAACTTGCACAATTGGTGGCTGACTAAATACTTTTTTCCCCACTGTATATATCCATAGGGAAAAACAAGTACAGACTACACATTTGAACATAACCAGGTTTATGGACTTACATTTCTTCTCAATAAATTGGTGTAGCAGACAGGATTTTCCAGTTCCAGCATTTCCAATAACCAGGAATTTGAAAAGAAAATCTAAAATGCAATAAGATTGTAAATTTTTATAAAATTACCTCTTATAGACCTATGACAAGTACATGTGATACGTTAAACCAAGGCATTGTTGAGGCTACACCACTAAAGGGATTCTGTAGCTATGAAAATGCTGTCCAATCTACCAGCATGATATATAGCAGGAAGAGCTGAGCAGACAGGTATCTAGTTGTGTACAACATTCCAGTATAACTTGTAGCTTATTGACTGAAATATCTATTCATTCTAGGCTTAGGAATCTAATGGGCAGTCCTGTTCAGTTACCTACTGTTTTCCCTGAATGAGTATGCATACAGAGATATAAACAGCAGATGACAACTTTCCATGGCAGAATTCACTGCCAGTTGGGGTCTTGGAAACTGGAGGCTCTCAAATTAAAGGGATTGCCATAAGAGCATGATATAACTCTAACTCAGGCTATAACCCCCTTCCTGATATTTGATGTATATGTAGTTGCATTCCACTTAAAAATCTAATTCAGATTAGGGGTGCAAAATCACTCAGTTTAGAAAAGGCCAATGTTTATTCTCTGGGTGCACTGTTTTTGCTTCTTAGGTAAAATGGGTGATGTGATAGTAGTCGGAGGGTCAACTCCCATTGCAAGGGGTGGTGCAAGCAGGAGATGGCTGAGGTCTGAGTGCAAGAGCAGTGCTCCAGGAAGCTGAAGGCCCACCCCCACTGCACCATCTACTAATTTGCATAAGAATTCAAAGTAGTTTTTCCTCAAATCTACAAAAGTAACATATATAACAAAAGTATGTTGCTTATCACTGTAATGTGCTCTTTAACACAGTGTTGACAGTTAAGTATGCTTAGGAAAGTAACAGACTTTCTTTAAGTAAGTATATTACAAAATGTATTCCTAAAGGGAATAAATAAAATACAGATGTCTTAAAATTAAACCCCTGTGGCTTATAGGTATGGTTAAATGGACAACAAACAATAAAAAGGGCATTTAAAAAAAAAAAAAAAAAATATATATATATATATATATATATATATATGTAGGGTCAGCTGTAGCCTTTGAAATAAAATGAGCTAAAAATATATAAATGTATAAAGGTAGGTGGTCAAGAAAAGCAAAAGAACGGCCCTAAACAGTTTAAAAATAACAATGCAAAAAAACAAGGTCAAAATAGGTAGAGCCCCTAAATAATAAGAAAAGAGACTTTGTCACAGAGAGTACTTGACACAGGTGGTGCCAGTGCTGGTAAAACATCAATGAACCCCATCCCGAGGATAATATTTTAAATTTTTGCATTTTTATGTCACCTTATTTTTTGTTTGAAACTAAAATGGCATATTTCTTTAAAAATTTAAATTTTAACTTTGTACATTCACTTTTGGGAGGCATTCTTGGGCTGAAAATAATACCCCATGATTAATTCTGTGAGGGGTGTAGTTTCCAAAATGGGGTACATTAGGGGGGTTTCCATTGTACTGGTACTTTAGGGGCTGTGCAAATGCAACATGGCACCAGAAAATTATTCCAGCAATATCTGCCCTCCAAACTCCAAATAGCTCTCTTTCTATTCCAAGCTCTGCCATGTACCCATACAACATTTTACGACCACATATGGGCTATTGACATGTTCAGCAGAAATTGTTTAATGAACTGTTGCGGGCTTTTGAGCCTTTATCTTCTAGTGAAAGTGAAAATTTTGGGGATAAAGTGACCTTTTAGCAATTGTTCATTTACACATGCCTGGGTTAATAAAATCTGTGAAACACCTATGGGATCAAAATGCTCATTATACCCCTTGATAAATTCCTTGAGGGATGTAGTTTCCAAAATGGGGTCCCTTTTGCAGGTTTTCCATTGTATTGGGGTATGTATGTGGGGTATTTCTGTGCTCGGGAGAAATTGCATAACAAACTGTGAGATGCATTTTCTCCTTTAACCCCTTGTGAATGTGTTAATTTTAGGCCTAAATGAACATTTTATTGAAACAAATGAAATGTCTGTTTACTTCCATACTGTTTTAATTCCTGTTAACAAGCTTCCCAAATACTGCCTTGAATTATTTTAGGGGTTTGAAAATGGGGTGACTAATAGGGGGTTTCTAATACATAGGCCTCTAAAATCACCTTCATAAATGAAGAGGTCCCGAACTGGGTTTCAAAAATTTTCTTGTAAATCTGGAAAAATCGCTGTTAAAAACCTGTACGCCTTCTAACATTCAAAATAAATTAAAGGCCTATTAAAAGGGGATTATAAAGCAGAGATAAGGCAGATAGATAGTTATATAATGTATTTGGGTGATCTGTCTGAATAGCAGAGCATTTCACATTTTGAACACAATTTTTTTTCAAAATTTCCATCAAATTTCCTACATTTTTTTTAATAAATGCAAAAAATAGTGATCAAATGTTTACCTCTAATATAAAGTACAATATGTCACGAAAAACAATCTTAAATTCACATATGGGTAAGTTAAAGCATCTCAACGTTACGGTCACAAAGTGACACATATCAATTTAGAAAAATGGGGAAGTGTTGTTAAGGTGTTTTTTTGGTTATGTCGTTAAGGGTTTAAAGATGAAGGGACAAACACTTTCCTAACAGGATTATTTCAATTTTTCTTGATGAGACATTTAGCATTATCATGAACAGGGAGTACCCTTCTTTTCCTAAAGACTAACCACTCAAAAATCTGGTCTGAAACAGGGTGGGCTTCTCTGGAGTGTTCTAGCCCCATAGTCGCCCTGACTGCTTTAATCAGGAAGTCTGTGTCTTCTGGGAGGAAGGAGGGTCTACCTGAAATGTCATCTAGAGAAGAATCGAAATTTGTATCAAGTTTCGCCTCATCTGAGGCCTCAGAAACAGATCTCTCTGAGCACTGAGGAGGCCTAGGGCTATCTCTGGAGGTACTCGGTAGCATAGTGGAGTGTATCAACCCCTGTAGGGAAGAGGAGACTTCCCAGATATGCCTAATACTGTCTGTCTATAAGGGGGGGGGGGGGGGGCTTAGAGTAGAAGGCGGAAAGAGATCTTTTAGAGATACCACAATTCCTAGACATGGAGCTAGAACCTGAGCTCTGCCTGTCTAAGAAAAACAAAAAAAATAAAAAACTCCCAGTTAACATTCATCTCGTACCAGACCGAAGTAGAGAAGCTCCAGGAACTATCAACAGTACCAGGGTGGTTGATCTGGATTGGCGCTTTTCTGGAGCTCGTTAGGAAGTTGTAGGAGCCACTGAAACTCTGGAGCATGTGAATTGCAGGCAGGCTATCTGGTTCGTGGCCATTTGTAAAGCTCCAGCCTTGCTGTGAAGACGCATCTCTCCTTCGGTAAGCGCCTGCGCTGAAAGTGATGTCAGAAGCTCACCATCATGCTCTTTCAGTAATAGCTGGCCATCACTTTCAGCCTGTGTTCCAAAGGTCAGAAGTGACATCAAACGCCACCAGAAGTGGAGCTCCGGAGACACAGGTACCACCTATAAGGTGGCCAATAGTGCTCAGACCCCCCTGGAGACTTTCTGGAGAGACTCTGGTCCAGCCCTATAGAACACCCACTGCTAGACTCAGCCAGTAGCAGAGGACAGGGGTAGTGGAATTCATCAACGGACAGGATAGACTGGGCATCAGGAGACATCATGGGATGACTTACACCCCGCCAGGAACAGTAATTACAGTTAATATTACTGTCCTCAGCAAAGGGTGTGAACAAATCCTCACTCAAAGAAGAGAATCCCAAGAATACCACTCATCCAGAGTGACAGGAAACTTGAACTGAGGTGTAGTTGGGGTTGAACCTTTTTATATGTTCAGGATTCCTGTCCCAGATAGGGGTGCTGTCATGGGCGATGATAAAAGTTTCTGTGTTGGACGCTATTCTACAAAAAGTCTTCCATCCAAAGGAGAGTGATAGCAAACATGCTTTTGTTTCAGACTTCTAGGTTGTGCAGGACTAGAAAGATTACAAATCTCCTGGGTCAACTAACAGCCTGCATTTGCTCTTTGCTGTGGAGCCAAAATCATACAAAATGTCTACAGTGCTAGATCTTTGCAACATGGAATTGGAAACAGACTTCTATGGACTACCTAGTAAAGATTTCAGGGAAGGTGAAGGAATTTTTAAACTGGTGGAATAGGCCTGAAATTCTTAAACGGAGTAGTTTGGCACCAATCGCCAGTCCGAGCTATACAGACAGATGCAAGTCTCAGAAGTTGGGAGCAAAAGAGGAAATTCTTTTTTTTTTTTTTTAAGGAATCCTGGAGTCCTTTTGTGATAAAGCAGTCATCAAACTACAGGGAGCTCAGAATAGACTGAGAGACCTTGAGAGCTTCAACATTCACTCTACAAAACTCCCATGACAACTGTGGGCTACCTTCGACACAGGAGGGGGGGGGGGGGTGAGCATGTTGGCTAAGATCTCCATCCCTTCAGTTAACTCAGAAGATCTTTGCCCGGACTGAGAGGTATCTAAGCTACCCATCAGCTGAACAATGCATAAAACTTAAGAGTAATTTGTAATAGAGAAAAAGTAGCTCCTGTCGTCCCCGTAACAGAGTAATGGTGGGTTGGTAAGGTAATAGAACAGCACTAAGCTGTTCAGATGAGCCTTGCTGCTGCTCTTACCCAGTGACCATCCAAAACTAGTTTGGTGGTAACGTAATACAGAAAAAAGTAGAGAAAAAAACTGGGATATTATGGTTGAGCGCAGCAAGTAAGGGTAAATCAATAAAATATTTGGAAAGAGAATGTTTGTGAATAAAAACACACATTTTATTGATTCCACACCGGACGTACAACAATAGGCTACGCGTTTCGACGCTGTACTAGCGTCTTCATCAGGCCATATACTAGATATAAACAAAAGACATAAGGTATAATCAATGGCTAGGTTTTAGAGCAAGGGTAGTCATAGTGTAGGTCCAGACAAAAATACTAGGGTATAACATATATAGCAAGGTAAAATAAAATAAAATATACGATAAGAGTTTAAGTCCATCTTCTCCATTATTTCATATATTATAATCATCTTTAGCCTCTCACGTCCCAACAACTTTCTATCATCAACTACTGTTAGCCATCAATAAAGAAGGTGGATATGCATCTACCCCATCTATCCATCTACCCCATCTATTCTCTTTGCAAATATTTTATTGATATACCCTTACTTGCAGCACTCAACCATAATAAAACTTAAGAGGCAGACTTCTAAGTAGAAACATATTAGATTCAAATGAGTAGTGTCTGATCTCCCTCAGTCTACTAAACTCTGGGGTACTCCACAGAAAAACTTTGGTGACAACAAAAATGCAAAACAGACCTCTTGTTCTCCAAAGGGATTGTCCAGAAGGAGTAGATGGACTTGGGAGCTATCCTATGGGTTTCTCTTCTTCCTCTAATCTCCGGGGTCATCCCGAGGATTCGCAAAAACAGTGCAAAGGTTATGGTCAGGAATTTCAGTTTAGCTGCTCTTGCTTTAAGATTACCATTAGAGATGAGCGAATTTCTCAAAAGTTCGATTCGGCAGTTCGATTCGAAGTTCCCAAAAAATTTGCTTCGATCCGAATTACTTTGCGGCGAATAAACAGCTATTTCCGGGCTGCAGAGAACCTGTGTGGGCAGCAAAATGGCGGAAGCCCTTGGATGCCACAGTCATGTCTCCGCTCTCTCTCTCCAACACAGGCAACTTTTATTCATGTGGAAGGATCTGCTAACAAGCAAAGACATGCCTACCCAATCACATCACTAGAGAATATTATGTGGCCGTCTGATGTCACATAGCTCCTTACTAAATATTCGTTACTGCGAAGCATCAGGAAATCCAGAATCGTGGCGAATCGAAGATTTCCTGAAATTCGGATTGAATTCCACTTCTGCAGAATCGATTCGCTCATCTCTAAAATTACCATGCAAACCTGTGAAGCTTCTGAAGTTTTCAGGGCTCTCCTATGCTGAGCTGAAGAAGGATATTTAAACTATATTCCTTCTAATCCAAGTGCCTGATATTTGGTTAAACTTTAGTGAGGCTTCCATACGATGATCATTTGCGCCAGACTGCTCAAATATTGACCTTTGGCTTGTTATTGGAAATATACTTGTCTTCTGATTTTGGCTCTGACGTTACATGTTGGGATGGCTTTAGGCTTGGACATGTTCACTCTTCCGATTACCCCCCCCCCGGTTTTGATCTGTCTTGTGTGCTTATCGTGGGTTCTAGTTAGAGTTCAGTTTGTGTAGCATTTATTTCTTATACCAGTTTCTGTGGTGATAACTTGTGCCCCAAAATCAGCACAAGTCCATCTGACTTCGCAGCTGACGCTGGTGAAAACATTTAGTTGCCTGGTTGCCTACATCTCTTAGTGCTATTTGAGATTTAAACAGCTTATTCTACTGCTCTCTGTTTTCAACCGGTTTCTGCAATTTCTGATATTTGCTACCGAGATACTATCATAACAGTTATCTTAATAGTAACAATTGGCCAAAGAAAAGCTGGTTTCCTTTCCTGTGGAAGATGGCCCTAGCAGACCCAATTCTCCTGCCATTCAGAGAGGATCTTCTTCATCTTGGATCACTTTATCATCAAAACATAAAACATACGCTATCTTCAACTTTCTTTATGGATCCTGAAGGGCTCTGTGACAGTGTGACTGCTGGAGAGTTATACTTACTGTATGTCACTAGAAGTACAAAAAAGTGTTATTTTTCACCTTGGGAAGGCAGTGTGGAAAAGAAAAGTGGAGAGTTGGGTTTTTCAAGGTGTCAATCTTTCCCATAATGATCCCTGTCTGAGGGAAAATAGGCTCTGTTCCAGGGTTTGTGGGAGCCAGAACCACGTGAACCTCTGTGTTTGTGGAGATACTGGGTAGTAGGCCCAGGGTCTCATAGTGAGGGGCACTGAATGTGTTAGTAGCCAGACGGCTGAGGATTTTGTTTTGTACTGTGATGTACCAGTTGCTTGCTTACAGAAGAACAAAGCTGGTAAAGGTCAGTTTTGAACCAAGTCCACTAAGTTGGGGTGTAAATTTATTGGAATTTTCTGATGTGCCAACCATATTGACAAAGAGATGGCGATCCTATGAGCTAAAATAATCCCCGAGTTGTCACAGGTCTCTCTGCAAAAGATTCTCTACTCAGTGTGGAAATTTCCCTCCTGATCAGGAGAATCCAAATACCCAACAGATCCTTGAAATCCTTCAGGCAAGTCTTGATTTCGGTCTAAAACCTAGCACTCCTAAAGTTCAGATATCAGCGACAAATAGTCGCTAACTTTTCAAACAACAGTCTCATTGGATAGAACATGTGATTCTGGACCAAAATGTAATTCACTATAATTAAAAATGTTACTGTTCTCTAAGAGTATGTTCACATGGAGGAATTTGCCGCAGATCTGGGGGAAAGTTTCAACCCCGAATCCGGGGCAGATTCTTTTCAATGAGAGGCAGAGATTGCAGCAGGATGCGGAAAAAAGAAGCATCTTGCTCGATCTTGCTGCGGATTCCGGACTCCCTGCTGATTACGGTCATTCATTCCTCTTCATTTTCCAGTAGTATAATGTTGTACCGTGTTAGCCATAGAACGTAGTGGAAGAGTGAAGAAATCAGGTGATACCTTTTAGAGGCTGAGTATATTTGATAGTAAGCTTTCGAGAGTCTAGCTCTCTTCTTCAGACATTGTGTTATACAAGAAACTGAGAATTCACACTCTTTATACAAACACAAGACCTGGATCTTCAAAGGATCTTAGAATAACAAAATGCAATATAAGTAGAGAAGTTATTTAAAACAGGTCAAGAAATAAACAATCTGGAAAACTTGTGGGGCGTGATGGAGGGATCAGTAATTCTGTTATCTGTTTGCTATCAGGTAGTGATTTGTGACCCTCACAGTTCATACATAATGTGACATGAAACTGGCATGAATATTAAGTCCAAATTGCAGAGTTTGAAATTTTTGCATTAACTTATATTCCCATTCCCCTTACGTCCAACAGCAGCACAATATGGGGTATTTCTGCCCCTGTGTACTGGCAGGACAGGTGGAACTTTTAATTAATCTAACTAAATTAAGCTGTATCCCCCTTTAAGAGGTGAGAGAGACCTCCCCCCCCCCCCCCCCCGTGTTTTTTTCTGGGACATTGCACACACATTATGAGATACACCTCATTGAAAGACCTGCAGGAAAATGTCCCCCTAATTCTGTGCACCTTTTGTGACTGTGGAACAGGTACATTGTCAGCGGTGTGGATGTGCCTACAGGTCTTGCAGGCAAAGTGAGGTGGCATTTTCAGTTGAGGCCTTCAATGCACTCCAGACAATAATACGCCTCAGATTTGGTGGTTGTCGAAAAAAAAAGGAGAGTGGGGACTGGAAATACGTCCTTGAGTCTGTTGTCCCTATGTAGCACAGGTTGGAGCTCCTTGGCAATCCTTCGTAGGATCTCCATCTGTGGATTGTAGGTGACAACTAGGGGCACTCGGGCTTCATTCTGGGTCTCTTTATATGTGAGCAGACTGTCTCTCTTAATGGCTGCCACTTTGTTTAATTGGTTGTCTGTCACTTTTGGTTTGTATCCCAATCGAAGAAATTTCGTCCTCAGATCCAGGAGGTGCTTGTCCAGGTCTGCTTTGTTGGAGCAAATATGATTGTATCATATAGCCTGACTGTAAATAATAGATTGTCTTGTGTGCTTGGGGTGGAAGCTGTTGTTTTTCAGGTAGGCCGGTCTGGTCTGTCTGTGTGTTTGTGGTATATTGATGTGAGTAGCCGGTGGTCTTTGATGTATATTGTGGTATCCAGAAAGTGGATTTCACTCTCTGAATAGCTAAGTTTAAGGTTGATGGTCGGGTGAAAGTCATTGAAGTCATTATGGAATTGAAGTAGGGCCTCCTCACCTGCAGTCCAGATGACAAGGATATCATTGATATAACGAAGGTAAATCATAGGTTTGGCGGTGCATGTTGATAAATATGTTCCTTCCAGTTGTGCCATAAAGAGATTTGTATACTGGGGTGCACATCTGGTCCCATTGAAGTTCCCATTCGCTGTAGATAAGATCCTCTCCAAAAGTAAAATAGTTGTGGCTAAGGATGAATTGTATGAGCTGCATTACTGGTTTTGTTGGGAGGTTTTGTTTTTCCAGGTGTACCTGACATGCTGCAACGCCATCCTTGTGGGGAATGTTGGTATACAGGGATTCAATGGTGACTAAAATGGTTCCCCCTAGGTAGTTGGCACAAGGCATTCAGTTTGTTAAGAAGGTCAGTGGTGTCCTGGATCCTGGATATAGCTCGGAGTATCTCTGACAAGGGGTTTTAGGTGATTTTCCACTCAACCCAAGATGTTTTCCGTCAGTGTCCCAATGCCAGAAATGATAGGCCTCCCAGGGTTGCCATTTTTGTGTATCTTTGGGAGCATATAGAAGCAGCCCGGCCTGGGATCCTCTGGGATAAGCCCTTTTACCTGCTTCTAGACCTGGATTGGAAATTTCTTGATCATATCCTTTAGTTGTTTCATATAGGCCTCTGTGGAATCACTTCCAAGTTTGGAGTAATGGATGGGATTTGACAGTTGCCTGTTTGCTTCCTAGATATAGTCTGAGGTGTTCATTATGACTATTGCGCTCTCTTTGTCAGCCAGTTTTATTATAATATCCTGAATTTTTTTTTCCCACAGGTCTTCCAATGTGGTGTGTCTGCATAATGTGTGTGCAATGTCTCACCACAGGCCTCTATGTGGGGGGAAAAGGGCAAAGACTAAGTCAGCCCATGAACTCACACAGAGTCACCATTAATAACAGCAGAACAGATTTCCCAGTGGTCGCACATTTCTCCGGAGAAGACCACTTTATTGAAGATTTGCGGGTTGTGGTTTTAATGGGACATTTTAAGACGCAGAGGGAGAGAAAGGAATGGGAATATAAGTTAATGCAAACATTTCAAATTCTGCAATTTGGACTTAATATTCATGCCAGTTTCATGTCACACTATGTATGAATTGTTAGGGTCACAAAACACCACCTGATAGCAAACAGATTATTTCTTGACCTGTTGTAAATAACGTCTCTCCTTATATTGCATTTTGTTATTCTAAGATCCTTTGAAGATCCATGTCTTGTTTGTGTATAAAGAGTGTGAATTCTCAGTTTCTTGTATAACACAATGTCTGAAGAAGAGAGCTAGACTCTCGAAAGCTTACTATCAAATATACTCAGTTAGCCTCTAAAAGGTATCACCTGATTTCTTCACTCTTCATTTTCCACTGTGTGAACATACCCTTCAGTTCCTGCCACTATTTGCCTCCCTTCTAGCTAATTTGCAGTTCACTCCATGTTACTAGAGAAGTCCCATCCATAGACACCATTAAAAGCAAGACGGCATGTCTTTTGTAAGTCTTCCTTCTTTCCCCTTCCCTTTCAGGTTGAAGAAATTTAAAGTTTCTTTATTTGCTGACAACGTACTGCTCACCCATAATACCCTCCAGACCACCCTACGATTATAGTCAACTCTCGGGCTATAAGATTAATTCTTCCAAGACAGAAGCTCTCCACTTTTCCCCTGTGATACCATGCAGTTATTGCATAGTAAGTATAACTTTCAATGGCGTGAACACTCAATTCGCTATTTAGGGATTCAGCTTACTCCAACATATAACAATCTATATTCTGTAAATTACTCCCGACTATTTCCGGAACTGAAGACCCTACTGGATAGATGGAATCTCCTCTTTGGGTGTATATCAGCAGTGAAAATGACCCTACTTCCAAAGCTGTTATACTACTTTAAGACTTCCGGTGGCTGTCCCCACTCAGAGCTTCGTAATTTGCAGAAAGCTATTTTTCATTTTATTTGGAATGCTAGCCGTAGATCAGAGATGCTAGTGGGGAAGGGGGAGCTGGCAGTCCTGCATATTCTTCATTACTACTGGTTAACTCACCTGTGCTGCATCCCATTTTCAGAGGCTTCACAGATTTATACAAAGTGGGAAGAAATTGAGACATTTTAGCTTGCTCCTATGCACCCAAATCCATTCCGTTGGACCCTCTCAACCCCACCCCCACCAAACCCACCCTCTTAGGGGCCCATTTGATTCAAAAGGGCAATCTGGATTACTTGCAGGAAGCGGTTTCCCTTCTCCTATCAGAATCAGAATAGGAGTCGGCTACAGCGCAAAGCCGGGACTCCGGCTCTTTTGCGCACACGGGGGCAGACGTCACAGAAAGAAGAAGAGCCGTTCCCTGCAGGAAGAAGTTAGGAGGTAAGTATAATGGGGTGGAGATAGCGACGTTCTGTTTCTGGAAACGGGGAAACGAATCGTCACTGAATAATCTGAAAATATCTATGTGGCGGTCACATGACCACCCCAGGGATATGGGTAACTATACATTTTTGATAAATTATGCAATTTAGAAAGTAGGCAGGGGGAGGGTGTTTAGATTAGTGTAGGGATTTCTATTTATCCCGGACAACCCTTTTTTAATAGCACTGTATTGGAAACAAGTTAACCCCCCACAGGAGCTGATTTCCTGGCCCATATGGAAGACTTCTGTAGCCTGGAAAACCTGACAGCAATATTGAATAACATGGTGGAGACATCCCAGGCCATATGGCACCCGCGGGATACCTGTTGTAAACTGCGAGGTCTCTGACAGTTTCCTACTCCTTCTTCCTCCTCCCATCATCTTTCATGGTTATGGTTATGTTTCTCATGGATCGGGAAATTCCTTGTACCAGATTGTATTGTTTTATATATGTAAAATTTACTAAAAAAATTACAGTAATATTATATAAAAAAAAACAAAAAAAACGCAAGACGGCTTCACAGTGAGTGGAAGAAGGAGGGGACTGTTCTCTTCACACAGTGAACAAAGACAGGAGGGGTCCTTTGACGGAGGACAGCAACGGACTTTATTAACGGTAGTGTAAACTCCCCCTTACAATTTAAGAAAAGTCTTCTATGTACTTGTATCTACTTCTAGCTCCTTGTGCAATTACAGATGGGAGATTATATAATGAATGTGCTCAGTGATGCACATGCATCATGACTGCATGCATCTGCAGTTCAGTGTTCCTTGATCTATATTATGCTCTCTTGGGCTTTTCTCAACTACTTGTTTGCTATTATACAGTTACTCCAGAATTACATTAAACAAAAAAGTACTACTTTTAATGGATAAGGGAGGGGAGCACATTACTTCTTATTGTACACACCCACAACCTCAGAGACAAATGTAAGATGTGCTACAGCCATAATGGAGATATTAGCTGTAGAAAAACGGATAGGACACCACATATGAAGGTTTATGCAGTCATACAACAGACTCACCAGAAAGTCCCTGCAGATATTTTAGTTTTGTCATGAAAACTCAAGATAACCTATCTTGCCTTTGGGACACCCCATTAGCTAAACATAGATGGGTGGCTAGATTTTTAGAGCTGCTAATAGACTTAGACCCTTTTTATGCTCAGTTGGACCTGGCTTTAGTCCTGAAGTCCTTTCTAAACCCACCTTTGACCATTAGAAAATACTGATATTAAACATTTACCCTTAAAAGGTATCTTTCTATTTGCTATAACCTCTGCTAGAAGGTTGGGCAAAATT
The DNA here is from genome assembly GCA_947044405.1 of Leptodactylus fallax. Classification (NCBI taxonomy): domain Eukaryota; kingdom Metazoa; phylum Chordata; class Amphibia; order Anura; family Leptodactylidae; genus Leptodactylus; species Leptodactylus fallax. The sequence continues at coordinate 5,129,620 of CAMRHE010000099.1, read as the reverse complement.
CAGGCTCTTTCCGTGAGAGACCATTATTTAAGAATCACATATGATAGAATTATCCTGCAGTTAGACCCAATCTTCTTGCCTATAGTTGTATCAAATTTCCACAGACTAGGAAATCATACTCCCATCCTTTTCAAAAATCCAGGCTTGGATAAAGAGATTAGCATACAATGGATGTTAGACAATCAGTCAAAGTATCTAGAAGTGACTTCAGAATGGAGAAGAGACTTTCCAAAGATGCATCTCATATTCTGCATTGCAGCTCCATTTTTCTGAAAATCAGCTGAAAAGGGTTTTAGGGGCGTGTCTTCTCCTGCAAGGGCTTTGCAGTGCTTAAAGGGGTTGTCCCAAGAATTAAACTGACAAGGACCTTTCATGTGCCCCATATTCAAAATGACCCAGACAGGCTGAATGTGGATGGGGTTAGTGATGGTCACCACTCCCATTTACTTCAATGGAAGCGGCGGAGATAGTAAAACTACAGCACTCAGCTATCTCCAGCACTCCCATTGAAGTGAATGGGAGCGTCAACCGTCACCAGCCCCACCCACATTCAGGCTGGGTGAAGACAGGTTGAATGTGGAGCGGGTGAGAAGTCCTTGTCAGTTTACTTCGTGGGACAAACCCTTTAATAAAACTGAGCTACATCTTCCCTCCGATGTAATAATTTGAGAAACACTGGTGGAAGAATGCGGGTGTGGGCCTTTTAACCATTCTCTATTACTTTCCCTACAGATATCAAGGGTTCTTTGTTCACTGTACATGTTATGGTGGACTAATGGAAACAGAATTACTGGTAAACTCCCATTTTTCTACTTCTTTTTGTTTCTGTGTACATCTATGTATAAAAGAAAATGGATTGGAATTGTTTTTAATAAAAACTGTTAAATAAAACATTGATATATGCAAACAAAGTTACTAATAATTTCTATATAAACTTGTAGTTCTTCCAATAAATGTCATAAGATTGTTTACTTCACCCAAGTCTTATATACAGGGCATCCAGGAGAACCCACATGTCAAGAGGCAATTATTTTGTCACTTTGACAGAACTGTCACGGATTACTTTTACTTCTCTTTTGATGTTGGTAGCGGAATGGCTCTCCCGTGGGGAGATTGTATGAGCCAATACATTATCAAGGAAGCCAGGCACTTTTTCAAAGCTCCCAGACCTGCCATAGCAATATAACCATGCCAGGCTTTGCTAATTACATAGGGATTTAGCCATAGACTGCAATACAGTGGTATCGCAGTTTATGTCACAAGTGATCTAAAGGTAGCAGGTTATGACCCATGTAGGGGTATGGAAATTAAAAATATATGTTTACTTCTTAAAAGTTTTTAAAAAATATTTAAAAATAACATATAGAAAAATCGAATTCACCTATTTTCCTAGATTACATGCAACTATAAACAAACGCAAATGGCTGGAACCCAGTTTTTTGTTTTTTTTTTTAACTGCTTCACCTCCCCACAAAAAAATGGAATAAAAAGTGATCAAAATATCATACATTCCCCAAAATGGTATCCATAAAAACTGCATACTATCCAACAGAAAAAAAAACCTTCCATAGCTCCACATACTAAAATATATAAAAGTTAAGGGTTTTACAAAAGTGCAACTCAAATTTTGCTTTCCAGAATTTTACATTTTTGTAAAGGTATTAAAACATGAAAATAAACAATTTGGTATCACCGTCATCATACCAGCCACCGCATAATTTTTAACGCAAGGTGAACACTGTAAAAATGAAGCCTGTAAGACAATTGTGGCACAATTGTGGTTTTTTTTTTTTTCAATTCTACCCTATTCTGATTTTTTTCCAGCTTCCCAGTCCATAGTACAGAATATTAAATGGTGCCATTATAAAGTACAATTTGACATGCAATAAATAAGCCCTCATGTGAATGGAAAAATTATAGTTATAATTATATAAAGATATAATTTAAATTAAGTTATATCTTTTGATAGGTTAGTACTAAATAACGAAAATACAAAAACAGAATCTCTTTGTCTTCAAGGGGTTATTGAATATGCCCCAAATAGATTTTGATTAGACTAGTTGCACACAGGCAGTTATAGTGTGGAAAATACAGTCCACCTATCGACCATATTTCCTGGACTGCAGTCTCTCCAGAGACCCAGACTAGCAGCAACATAATCATCGATGATTCTTTGAGTCACTGCCTCACCATGGCACTTCTGTCTCATACTGTAATCATGACAGGATAGTTGTCCTGCAGTGAAGCAGTGACTCACAGAACCATAGAAGCCTATGTTAATGTAAATGGAGTATATAACGGGGACCAGGATTTCAGGGACTGCGCGGGATCAGTATAATTTGGGCAAATCTTTTTATTTCATAGAAATACACGACGCGTTTCGGAAGAGATCTCCCATCCCTGATGGATCTCAAATTAAGTACACACTTGAAAAAGGGGTACGAAAGACCCCGAAACGCGGCGTGTATTTCTATGAAATAAAAAGATTTGCCCAAATTATACTGATCCCGCGCAGTCCCTGAAATCCTGGTCCCCGTTATATACTCCATTTATACCTTCCATGGTGTCACAGAGTGACAGCTGCGGCTTCCAGTTCCTCCTGGTTTGGTTCCTCATATTACTTGTGGTCATACAACCACTAAAGGTGAGGAGCCATTTGTTATCATTTGGATCATTGTGTCTTTAAAAGTTACTATACTATATATTGCTCGGTGTCTCTATCTTTGTCGTTTGTATGTTAATGTAAAGTCTGGGTCTCTGGACAGTTCAGGAAATATGGCTGATACACAATAGCTTAAAGAGGACCTTTCACCACCATTTAAAGTTCTTAGCATCTGTTAATAGACACCTCTTCACTAATTCCAGCATAGTTGGAATTTTCTCTCTAGCCCCCCAACATTCTCGAGCAACAAATGTAGTTAGTTTTGGTGTTTGATGTGCTATTTAAAAGGAATCTACTATTAAAAATCTACTTTTAAGCTAACGGCACGTTGGAATGGCCTTTAAAATGGCCATTCTTCTCTTACCTTTCATTGTTGTCTTCTCCCAGCCATTTCTGTAAAAATCAGTTTCTTCAATTATGGAAATGATCCTCAAAAAGCACCCGGGGCGTTCCTGCTCTTCTGCGAGCACCCACCGCGTCTTCGCTTGTCACCGCCCATTAGTCTGTTGCGGTGACTCCCATCTTGGTCTTCTTTGTATCTTCTTTCTTCTACTTTCTCTGACGCAGCGCTGTACGGCAGCGACTGCGCATGACGGACCGCCATTTTCCAGCGCCTATTGTGAAAGAACACCGGGAAATGGCGGCAGTCCAGCGCTGCATCAGAGGAAGTAAAAGAAAGAAGATACAAATAAGACCAAGATGTACTATCTAGTCTATTTTACTGCACTTTTGGTCCCTCTTCCCAAACGGAATTGTGGATGTATGGTTCCCAAGGCCACCGCTCTAAGTCACTAGATCAACTTCTGTTAGGCGCCTGTGAAACGTGGCGTGATTTGAGAGATACCTTAGCGCCCCTCCCCTTCGCTTCCTTTCGGCATTCTCCCGGATTGGTTAGGGAAACTAAATACAGCATGCTCTAACATGTGGCAACGTCTGCTGTCTCATGGACTTCTGGAAGTCCTTGACAAAACAAGTGTGGTGGATTTCGCAAAATTGGAATCCCTAATCTCAGACAAGCGCCTTTCCTTTCTTCATAAACACCACCTAAGTATATCCGGGACTGGATGGCATCTAACCATGCTCGCACTGAACTTACTCTTTTCGAGCGCACTTTTCTAGCACGTAATAAACTCCTCTCCAAGACATCATATGTCTTAGCCACATTTGTTAGTCCGGTTAAGATCTACAAACCCGCATTCCTTTCTTCGTGGGAAAGAGATTTGAATTTATCTCTTTTGGACAAGCAGGTTAAGCCTTCAGGAGACGCATTATAAATTGCTAACCCGATGGTACCATACCCCTCAGTGGCTTCAAAAAATGAACTTGTCAGACACGGATATGGATCTCTGTCACACATATGGTGGTTCTGCCCAGGCATTAGTCAGTTCTGGATGGATGTCCAATCCGTCCTTAGACAACTTTCTTCCCCTTCTTTTGAGATTTCACCGACTATGATCCTACTCTTGCTCCCTTGCTCAAATTATCATCCATCACGCTCTAATCTTGTCACACTCCTTTTGTCCGCTGCTAACTCCCTGATACCTCGCAAATGGCTTAGCCCAGATCCACCGACTAAAGCTGAATGGATTGAAAAGGTGAATCAAATATCTTGCTTTGAGTAGTTGTCGAGCTGGAAAGCAAGACAACATACTCTATTCCTAAAGACCTGTTACCCTGGAGGAATCTGAAACTCTGATCTGACACTATGATCTGAAACTATGAATTTTACTTTGAACATGATGACTCTGAAATTTCTGAATATGGGTTTAAGAGTATGAGTATGTTTTTTAACCTTCCCCCCTCCCCCCCTCCATCCCCCCTCCTTCCTCTCTCTTCTCCCCCCCCTTTTCTTTTTCCCGCCATCTTCTCCCTCTCTCTCTCTCTTTCTTTTTCTAGCCCCCTCTCTCTTTCAGTCTCCTTCCTATCCATCATTCTATCGGCACCTTTCTTCCTATATTCAGTTATCTATTCAGTTATTTATATATTAACGTTTTTTCATTTATGCCTTTCTCTACTTATTCACTCACTCATTTATTCATTGATGCACATATGTACCACTTGTACAACAATTGAGTGTTCTACCTGATGATACTATACTGGATGTCATATGTTTATACTGCTGTTATGTACTACTATATAGTAATACTACAAAGATCCTGTTCTATATCATTCTATGTTTACCTTAAGCAACTGTATTCTCTGTTGTATAGTAAAATCTGTTAATAAAAGCATTATTAATTAAAAAAAAAGAAGACCAAGATGGGAGTCACCACAACAGACTAATGGGCGTTGACAAGCGATAACGCGGTGGGTGCTCGCAGAAGAGGAGGAACGCCCCGGGTGCTCTGTGAGGATCATTTCCATAATTGAAGAAATGGATTTTTACAGAAACGGCTGGGAGAAGACAATAATGAAAGGTAAGAGAAGAATGGTCTTTTTAAAGGCAATTCCAACGTGCCATTAGCTTAAAAGTGTTTTTTTTAATGATAGACTCCCTTTAAGCTCTGTAAAGTGAGAAGGGCGGTGTCAGGCAGGGGTGCGTGATTCAGAACTCCAATCAGAGGCAGCCAGTGTCAGAGCTCAGAATCACACCCCTTGTCTGCTCCTGCCTGACACTACCAAGCCTAAATAGCATATAAGACACCAAAACTAACAGCAATTATTGCTTGGGAACGATGGGGGCTAAAAATAAAATACTAACTGTGCCAGAATCAGTGGGAGAGCAGAAATTAAATGATAAAAGAACTGGACTTGTTGGAGGTGGTGAAAGATCCTCTTTAAAGGCAGTATTAGACAGATCTCAGGCACCACGAGTTTTGATCCATGGGAAACATGTTGATCAGCACTCGTTTACACTGGCCAATGCAAATGAAATGGATGGAGGAACAATGTCTGCTGCAATCGTTCTTCTCCCATTTGGCTGCATGAATTTTCAGCACTCATCTAATTACACAGGCCAATGTGCTGCCAATAATCTACATCCTTTATTCTGCATAACAGATAAAGTCAGTCAACAAGCTTGCTAGTCAGCCGACTGGCAGCACTCTTGTGATCTGAATGGAGCCTGTTTTTCACATACATTTAGCAGATCCATTTAACGGATGCAAAGAGAAGACTGGCATCCGTTTCAAAATGTTAACAACGGACACTAACCGTCATAAATCCCATTGATTTCAATGAGATTTTATCTGTTGTTCATTAGTGTCCGTTTACACCAAATCCGTTACATGTCCGTTTTTTTTTTCACGGACATAAAAACCCAGGGGCTAGGACTTTTGTGTCCGTTCAAAATAATGGACTTATAACGGACGGCAAGCTTCCATTATTTTTTAACATTAATGTCTACAGCTAACGGACAGTAATGGACGGACGGACGGACGTCCATTATACTGTATGCTATTACTGTCTGTTTTGTTCTGCCCTTGCTCAGAAAGCAGAAACAAAACAAAAAAAAGCAAAAAAACGTACAGTATGAGAATGGAAACATTCCATTCATGATAGGTTTTTTAACGGACACTAACAGAACAGACATCCAACGGTAGTGTGAATGCTCCCTAACATTGATGTCCATGTAAATGGATAGCCATTCATTTGCATCCAATAAACATATCTGCTGAACGGATGAAGTCTTAGACAGAGAAATTATAATATCCCTAAATATCAGCCTATGTATAGGGCCTTAAGATAGGACCAAATCTTATATGAAGCAATTGAAGCAGCTACTACATGGTATGCCCCATATGGCTTACAATTAAAGGGGTTTTCCGGGCAAAAAATCTTTTTTTTAAAAAAGGTCTGCTAGTGCTATTAAAGGTTAATAAGTGCACCCAAATACCTTTAGCAGTGTTTTGAGTGATTTCTGGGTTTCTCTGGGGGCTCCTGGCATCCTCTGCATTTGTTTACATGGTTTAGCTGTCTTAGCTAATGCAATTCATCATGGTAGTTATAGACTGACTCACACTACCTCCCTCTCACTCCCCCCTCCTCTCTAACTCCCTCACACCCCCCTCCCTGTCTCCCTAGCTATCCCGTCCACTACTAGCCCTTCCCAACTAACTCTGCCCACCCCTCCATCCCATTATACTTACGTGTCTTCCTCTCTAGACTTCCCTTCTGGGATGGCTCCTCCTTTTCTTTGACTCTGCCGACTCGTGTGCAGGCCGGAGGTACCTCTGACGCCTGCGCAGTAGAGATGGAGTGCCATCTCTACTGCTCATGTGTCAGAGGCACCTCAGGCATGCGCACGAGCCAGCAGAGTCAAAGAAAAGGAGGAGCCATCCCAAATAGGAAGACACTTAAGTATGATTGGGGGGGGGGGGTGTATTGGTGACGTTCTGTTTCCGGATTATCAGAAACTGTGCCTGGGGCGGTCACATCACTGCCCTGGCGATCTAGGTAATAATACATTTTTTTTTTAAATTAGAGGTTAGTCGGGGGAGGGGGTTTAGTTTAGGGGTTCATTTTTATTTTATATCGGACAACCCCTTTAACAATATAGGCAGTGCTGTCACAGGAATACATGTAACCCTGAGAGGATTTCCATGTCATACTATCAGTAAATGCTCCGTGGCTCCTAGGCTGCAGTCATAGTCATCTTCCCGACATAAACACAGACATAACCTAGCACGTCGCCCTAAAGGGACATTGGTATCTGTAGTCTAGTTATACTGCACATCTCAGCCCTACAGCAAATGTCCCACACCCACTCCCCACATTCCCTGCAAGAAGTTCATACATGTCGCTCCACACGTCTAGTGTAAGACAAAGCGTCTGTACAGTAAGCGTGTAGAGAAAGTTACACAATATGCCGAGAAAATATAGCTATGCACAAACATCTGCACCAGCTGCGGCCGCACACTACGCCTATCACTCCGCAGCGGTCACCGGCGCTATGTATTGTACGCACGCCAGAGCCCAGGCCCCGCCTCCATACCGTACGTTTCTGACATCGCAGTCTGCGACATCTTGGTATCAGCTGTCAGGTTCTTTGATGGCTGCTCGATGCGGTGCCAGCAATATTAGTGCCTGACCGGCCAGGCCCGGAAATGTCAGGGGAGAGATCAGTGGGTCATGGACCTGCGCCGCTCCCCACACACAAGTCCTCGCATTATTCCACCTCCTTCCAGGCTGACAGCACCGCGCAAGCGCATAGGTTTGCCACTCTCATGTCCGGCCCTAAACCTCAGAGACGCACCAAAACAATGCGCACGTGTTACGGCTGGGCGTCACGTGTCTTTTGCGTCACAGATACAGGTGGTCTAGCAATAAGGCTGTGATTGGAATTATGATTTTGTTACCCTGGGTTGTCCTTGCTGCCCCTCATATCTAGACAATTCACTACTTGTTGCACAAGTATTAAAGGGGTTTACCAGTTCAGGTGTGAAAAATAATGAAGGGTTGGGAAAGGGTTAAAGTAAACACCACACACTCACCTTTCCTGAGCCCTGCGAGGGGCTGACACCCGGTACCCCTACAGATCACCTGTAACGGGACGGCGCTGCTCTTGGTAATGTTTACTTACTGCGAACCGCTCTGCCCACCGTACAGACTAGTGGCGAGTGTACACGATGAAGCACTGTTCCATTGAAGTCTATGGGACAGCACTGCAGTATCTACAGAGTTGAATGCCCTCCCCACTCAGGATATTGGCCCCCAGCCATGTCCTCACTCAGGATATTGGCCCCCATCACTGTTTCATGCAGTATAATGGCCTCTTTCACTATGCCTAGGGCCGGCTCCAGGTTTGTGTGGGCCCTTGGGCGACAGAGCCCCAGTGGGCCCCTTTTGGAGTAACTCATGCACAATGCAGCAAAAAAAACAATCGAAATTGGGTGTTTATTGCTGAGGCAGATCTACTGGAGTGGAGTGTAATACAGTCCATTCCATACAAGTAGATACTGTACAACCTGTTCAGACATCGGAAAGTAAAGAGGAATTTGAGGCGGACATTTGCCTCGGATTCTTCTTTATCTTCTGCCCCCGGCTCATGGTGCAGAACATCAGCATGCCCTAGCGGTTTTCCACCGCTGATTAGGCCCAAACGAATGAGTCTAACCAGTGCGGAGTCTCAAGCCGCGGCCTCCGAATCAGCTGCAGAATCTGCAGCAAGGTCCAGCAGGACACTTTTTTTTTTTCCAGTTTCCTGCTCCAATTAGTTTCAATAAGAGTCAAAATGAGGGAGGAATCTGCTGCAAAATCAGTGTCAGATTCCACCGTGTGAACAGGGCCTGATACTGTTAATAGTGCCACTCCACAGTGGCCCCCACACGGGTATCATATGCTCCACAGTGACCCCCACACAGTATTATATGCTCCACAGTGGCCCCCACACAGTATTATATACTCCACAGTGGCCCCCGCGCAGTATCATATGCTGCACAGTGGCCCCCACACAGTATTATATGCTCCACTGTGGCCCCCACACAGTATCATATGCTCCACAGTGGCCCCCACACAGTATTATATGCTCCACAGTGGCCCCCACACAGTATTATATACTCCACAGTGGCCCCCACGCAGTATTATATACTCCACAGTGGCCCCACACAGTATCATATGCTGCACAGTGGCCCCCACACAGTATTATATACTCCACAGTGGCCCCACACAGTATCATATGCTGCACAGTGGCCCCCACACAGTATTATATACTCCACAGTGGCCCCCACACAGTATTATATACTCCACAGTGGCCCACACACAGTATTATATGCTCCACAGTGGCCCTAACGCAGTATTATATGCTCCAAAGAGGCCCCCGCACAGTATTATATGATTCACAGTGGTCCTCTCACAGTATTATATGCTCCACAGTGGCCCCCACACAGTATTATATACTGCATAATGGCTCCCACACAGTATTATATGCCCGGCAGTGGCCCCCCACACAGTATTATATGCTCCCAACAGCCCCCCTCCACTCTCCTCCGACCCCAGAGTATACTAATCGGAGGCCCAGGGAAGGTGAATAAAAATAACAAACACTAATAATCATCTTGCATTACCTTTCCTGGGCATCCTTGGTCTGTCCTGCTGTCTTCAGCATCTTCGGCCATCTTCAGACGTCCCTGCTGAGGCCTGTGATTGGTCCTCAGCGGTCATGTGGGGGCGCACTGACGTCATTACGCCGCTGTGCCCCATGTGACCGCTGGAGCATAATCACAGGCCTCAGCGTGGCCTCGAGAAGGACGCCTCCCTTGGTGATATGTCGGGGCCCCTTTTCATTTGCAATATGTATAGTGATAGGGAAACCAGGCTTTCCCCGACTGCTATCATAGTGGTCCAGAGCCCCGGCCATCTCCAGCTGGCCGTGGGCCCCGTACCCCACCGGGTGTGGTCGCAGTCACACCCCCTGTGACTGCGATCGTTACGCAGTAACAGTCAGCACACGGCAGCCGAGTGGGCCCCTTCAGGAGCATGGGGCCACGACATGCCGGGTGCTGACGCAAGCCCTGACTGTGCCCATACTACATAATGGTCCCCATACAGTATTATGGCCCCCATCAATGTCCCCCACACATTGCCTTTCATCAGTGGCCTCAATCTAAAGTTAACATTAGTTATTGTTTTATGAAACTGTCTAAAAGAAATAATTGTCTTAATTGCCCATAGCAACCAACCGCAGCGTAGATTTCATTTCTTATAGTGCTTTTGAAAATCGAAAGCTGTGCTGTGATTGGTTGATATGGGCAGCTAAGGCAATTTTTAGACAGTTTTATAAATCTCTGCAATAGATTAACACATTTCTCAGACAGGTGTCTTATAATATAGTATACTATCAGCATATGTTCATACAGTCAAATCTGGCATCAGTTTTGAGTCAGATACCACCACAAATTCCTCTCTGATTCTGCCGCTAATCGTTTTCTATTGGAAGCAGAGACTGAAGCGGGACGCTAAAAAAAATAGATGGACAGTAGAACCCACACTGCGAGACAGCTGATCAGTTGCATTCATCTGGTGCTGATGAGCGGAGGAAAGAAGTTCTGCCTCAATTACTCTTCATTTTTCACAGTCTGAAAGGGCCCTTAGAGACATAAGGGAGGATTTATCAAAGGGTACTTGAAAAACAAGTAGAGTATTTTCAAGAAAAATAAGTGGCGAAATGTGGTTGCACTAAGCAACTACTTTCCTTCCTTTTTATGTATATTAATACATGTCCCACATCATTTTTGCATTTATAATTTCCCTATACATACATTTTAGATGTGGTATTTTGTAGCCACTTTTTTTGTCATAGTAACATAGACTGAAAAAAAAACAAAGCAGTTTTTTGTTGCCCATAGCAATCAATCACAGCTGCATTTTGATTGGTTGCTATGGACAACTAATTGAGTTTTGATTTAGACCATTTTAACCACTTCAGGACCGGATTATTAGTGAACATATTTTCAGGTGTTTTTGTACATGCCGTTTTAAGGACCACAATATCTTTTTTTGCGGTGATAAATAGGGCTCTATTTTTATGTTGTTTTTATTTTTCCATGTTTTTTATTTGTTTTAATATCCAAGAAAATGTGAACACGATTGATCTTGTTCTCCTCCAACTCCTTGCAGTTTCTAAATTTACTAACTCTTCTCTGCCCCTCTCTGATCATAACTTTCTGTCTCTCACAATCAGTACTTTCTATCCTTCACAGGACACACCTACCCATCATACATATATACTCTACAGTCCACACTGACCCCATCTCTTCACTCTCCTGTCCCAATTTGGCCACCCATTGCTATAATGAAACCCTTAAAAATGCACTGGATGAGGCGGCTCCCCCCTCCTCTCGAAAATTTTGACGCTCCTGTGCTGCTAACTATTGACCCGTCTCTAACATCCTCTTCATCTCCAAAATATTGGAACGTTTGGTCTATTCTCATTTGGTCCGCTATCTTTCCACTAACTCTTCTTGACCCTTTACAATCTGGCTTCTGCACTCTGCACTGTACTGAAACGGCCCTCACAAAAGTCTGCAATAAACTCCTGATAGCTAAATCTAATGGTGACTATTCTCTTCTTATTTTTCTGGATCTCTCAGCACATTTGATGCTGTTGACCACCAACTCCTCCTCACTATGCTCCGCTCTGTTGGCCTCATGGACACTGCGCTCTCTTGGCTCTCCTCTTATCTCTGACTGCACTTTCAGTGTATCATTTGCAAGCTCTGTCTCTTCCCCTTGCTGTTGGGCTTCCTCAGGGCTTCGTCCTAGGCCCCCTGCTCTTCTCTCTCTATACTGGCCCTATTGCACAAACCATCACCCGATTTGGCTTCTGGTACCATCTTTATGCTGACAGCTCCCAACTATATACCTCATCCCGTGACATCACCCCTGCACTAATACAGAACACCAGTGACTCTTTCACCCACACTATACGCCTGGACTTATGGCAAAGATTTGTGGCCCTTGGCAGGCCTGTTTTGTTTCGTGGATATTGTGGATTATAAAAAGGCCTTCCCTCCTGTCATTCGCTGACCTTCAGTCTAAATTTAATCTCCCTACTAATAGTGAGTTCTCATATATTCAGAATAATTACCTAGCCCTCTCTATTTTCCGAGGTTCCCCGGCTCCTATACTCACGAACTTCGAGAAACTACATGCGGAAATGGTATGGCTATGTGGAACAAACTTTGTCAGAGATGTCACGGCTCATAGTCTGGAGGCAAGTGACAGAGACATGTAATACATAGAAAGAGAACTTTTATAAGATGTTGTAGCACTGGTACTACACCCCAGCATTGCTTTTAATGCCACTATACCAAACACTTTCTGGAGGTGTGGTGCCCGTCTGGTCAACATATTTCATTTATTCTGATTGTGCCCCTTAATCCAGCTTTACTGGTGGCAGGTTCAGATATTGGTAGATCGTGTAGTGGGAATTCACCTCCCATTGTCTCCCAAGATATTTCTTCTCAACTTGCCTCCGGAGCATCTAAGGAAACATACGCTCCAGATGCTACTGTACATCCACACCTCAGCTCGATGTCTTATAGCAAAACAATGGAGACGTATCCCTCCTCCATCATTAGAGGAGCGATACACTAGAATTAGAGAATCCAGCGTGCTAGAATACTTAACCACTCTCTTGAATAATGAAGAGGAAAGATTTCAAATTGTCTGGGAACCTTGGGATACATTCTTGGCACCCCTCGAGCTATAGCTCCTAGCGGTATGATCCTTCTAAGTCCTTCCCTACTTGAAGCGATAGTTGATAACTTACTCTACTCCTTCCCCCACTCATGCCTTCCATACCTATTCCGTGTCTTGTTTATCCCCTCTGTTTGTTTCTGATATGACTTTGGATATTGTAATTCTTGCCTTTACATTCCGCGCCTATGTCCTCTCTCTTCTTCAGTCTCAAATTGAATTCCTGACCTGCCCACAAAATCAGGAAGCTGAGGCTGACAATTTTCAGGGGGTTGTGTCCACTTTGGGTCAGTAATTTCATAAGTCACCTCAGCAATTGTTCTGGAGCACCTCCTTTGGGGTTTGCTCATCACTGGATGATGAGGAGGGGGAAAAGGAAAAATAGAGGAATGGGGTATCTTCTTCCTCTCCCTCACTGGCCCTATCAGAGACCAGTAAAGCATACACTTCTTCTACTGAATACATTCTTTGTGACATTTGGGAGCCCTGGGGCATTTTGTATTTGTGTTGTGCTTTTACATGTGTATTGAAACTTTATTTCATGTACCTTTATTGAATATGTGGGGTGTATGTTGTAAAAAAAATTATTAACATACAGTGGGGAAAAAAAGTATTTAGTCAGCCACCAATTATGCAAGTTCTCCAACTTAAAAAGATGAGAGATGCCTGTAATTGACATCATAGGTAGACTTCAACTATGAGAGACAAAATGAGAAAACATATCTAGAAAATCACATTGTCTAATTTTTTAACAATTTATTTGCAAATTATGGTAGAAAATAAGTATTTGGTCACCTACAAACAAGCAAGATTTCTGGCTCTCACAGACCTGTAACTTCTTCTTTAAGAGGCTCCTCTGTCCTCCACTCATTACCTGTAGTAATGGCACCTGTTTGAAATTGTTATCAGTATAAAAGACACCTGTCCACAACCTCAAACAGTCACACTCCAAACTCCACTATGGTGAAGACCAAAGAGCTGTGGAAGGACACCAGAAACAAAATTGTAGACCTGCACCAGGCTGGGAAGACAGAATCTGCAATAGGCAAGCAGCTTGGTGTGAAGAAATCAACTGTGGGAGCAATAATTAGAAAATGGAAGACATACAAGAGCACTGATAATCTCCCTCGATCAGGGGCTCCATGCAAGATCTCACCCCGTGGGGTCAAAATGATCACAAGAACGGTGAGAAAAAATCCCAGAATCACATGGGGGTACCTAGTGAATGACCTGCAGAAAGCTGGGACTAACGTAACAAAGGCTACCGTCAGTAACACACTACGCCGCCAGGGACTCAGATCCTGCAGTGCCAGACATGTCCCCCTGCTTAAGCCAGTACATACCCGGGGCCATCTGAAGTTTGCTAGAGAGCATTTGGATGTTCGAGAAGAGTATTGGGAAAATGTCATATGGTCAAATGAAACCAAAGTAGAACTGTTTGGTAGAAACACAACTCGTCGTGTTTGGAGGAGAGTGAATGCTGAGTTGCATCCAAAGAACACCATACCTACTGTGAAGTATGGGGGTGGCAACATCATGCTTTGAGGCTGTTTCTCTGCAAAGGGACCAGGACGACTGATCCATGTACATGAAAGTATGAATGGGGCCATGTATCGTGAGATTTTGAGTGCAAACCTGCTTCCATCAGCAAGGGCATTGAAGATGAAACGTGGCTGGGTCTTTCAGCATGATAATGATCCCAAGCACACCACCAGGGTAACGAAGGAGTGGCTTCGTAAGAAGCATTTCAAGGTCCTGGAGTGACCTAGCCAGTCTCCAGATCTCAACCCCATAGAAAACCTTTGGAGAGAGTTGAAAGTCCGTGTTGCCCAGCGACAGCCCCAAAACATCACTGCTCTAGAGGAGCTCTGCATGGACGAATGGGCCAACATACCAGCAACAGTGTGTGCCAACCTTGTGAAGACTTACAGAAAACATTTGACCTCTGTCATTGTCAACAAAGGAAATATAACAAAGTATTGAGATGAACTTTTGTTATTGACCAAATACTTATTTTCCACCATAATTTGCAAATAAATTCTTTAAAAATCAGACAATGTGATTTTCTGGATTTGTTCTCTCATTTTGTCTCTCATAGTTGAGGTCTACCTATGATGTCATTTACAGGCCTCTCTCATCTTTTTAAGTGGGAGAACTTGCACAATTGGTGGCTGACTAAATACTTTTTTTCCCCACTGTATATAAAACCCTGTCCTAAAAGCTACCCAATATTTTTCTATAGAAATAAATAGATTATAGATAGAAGTCTCCATGTATATAGTAATTCTAACTAATTCTAAGCAATTCTAATATTATGTATCGCAGTACATTGAAAAGGGGATCTGAGATCCCAGCTTCAAGTCACCTCAGGTGGGTCCCTTCTGCTTTTTTTTTAATAGGCCATTACCTGCTGGAATAAAACCAAGGTAAAATGGTAAAAAAAGGTGATTCAGCTATTTAGTTTTTATCGTATAGTTTAAATATCTTTTTTAGTTCAGGTGTGATGTGTAATATGTTTATATTTTTATTTGTGATTTAGGAAAAGGAGGGTGATTTGAATTTTCAGATTTTTGTTCAATTTTCTTTTGGAAAATATTAATAAACCTATCTGAGCACTCATGCACAATATAAATATAACATTTAATAAATATATTTCAAATCCAGGGTCATCAATAAGAACACTCACAAATATAATCCAATTCAATTAGACGCACATCTCAGCTGTATAGACATGATATAAATATCCAAAAGACATTCAAACACAGGGTGGATCCTACCCATTAAGATGTAGCAGGAATCAAGGAACAGAAGATGGTCCCAGGGAGACAAGGCACCAGTCCCCATGCTGCCCCTCAGTTTCTATCCCTGTCCCCATGCAAAGACTCCCGCCCTTACAAGGTCATTACTAAACTATACCTGGCAAACAGTCCCTTACGGTCCCTAAGCATTTTCTGGCACTTCTGCGCCATTCATCAGGGTGCCTAACTATACTAGTACAACTAAGTGTATAGTAAGGAAAAGAAAAAAACAAAAGAGACAAAACAAAATAAAAAGCCCACAGTGGTGGGGCTCTTGCTGAATCCCTACAATGGAGAGTGACTTTAGACAACTGAGTACAAAAGGCCCTCGGTAGAGAGCTTCTTGAATAATGGCTGTCTCCGCCTCCAATTCAAAACAGAAACCCCCATTTTTCTCACCTGAGAGATTGATGAGGCAAAGGATGCCAACAGTAAGAGATGCCATTAGATGCACAGTGATGATGAAGTCTACCTCCATATGGTTGAAGAGGCGTAACCACGTCATTACTGATGTAAATACTAACCAGCAGAAAGACTCCAAGCAGATTACGGAGCTGTGCGCATGCACACCAGAGTCTGTCCTAACATCGACGGACCAGAACCTTTCACAATATGGCTCCATTGACCCTGGATGATCACCTTCGATGGCAGCACATGCCTCCCCCCCGCCGTCACTAAGCAGCAGGATGCTGTGATTCACACACCACCTGAATGCAAGGGCATAAGGCGCTCAAAATAGATACAGCAAGATTTTTTGCCCCTTGCTAGCATGGATATTAGAAGCATGATCTTCATAAACTCCTCTCCTGACACAAATATTGTTGGAATAATGTTTATTATTGCCTGTATTGCAACAACTACTGTTTATATGTTTATAACTGCATAAGCTTCTGTCTCTAGGCATAGTGTTAAGTTGTTAATAAAGCTCTGTTAAAAAGGTGGGGGCTAGAGTAAGAAAACCAGGAAGTTCCTCTGTTTTTTTTTTTTTTTTTTGTAGCTACAGCATAGAGCAGAGCTCATGGAGCTCACAGACAAGAAGCTGAGATCATAAGCTAAGAAATACAAATTGTAAAGTGTACGATCTTTCTTCCTCAATAAATATCTGTTTACTGTTGAACGCCTGGACAGTCAAAGATTAATCCGCTGCCAACAGGTTATGGGCCCAGATACCCCCAAATACCCAGAGACACAAAAAGAAAAGGAAAACAACAGTGATCCAAGATGGCCACCAGCAGCAACTCTATGAAGTTCACAGTGCCAAACCTGAATAATCAGAACTATCAATCCTGGAAATTCAAGATAAAGAGAAGGTACGTGGAAATACACACAGGAGTCTAAACCTGACCCAGTAACAGATGACTGGATAGAGAAGGATCAGAAAGCACTATATCCCTCAGCATAGATGATGATCAGATTGTACATGTATGCAAATGTGACACTACAAAAGAAATGTGGGAGCAGCTGCAGAAAGTGCATGAAAGGATAAATCTCAGCAATAAGCTATATCTAATGAGAAAGCTGTACCAGTCTAAGCTAAATAGGAACAGTGACATGCAGGATTATATAAGAAACACTTTAGAAATTGTGGAGCACTTACGTGGCATTGGAGAAGATCTCAAAGATTTACATATTGCTGCACTACTATTAAGCGGTCTTCCAGAAAGCTACGACACACTTGAACCGCACTAAATGCGCACCCAGATAATGAGCTCACACTGGAGTATGTCAGAGGAAAGCTTATAGATGAATACAAGCGGAAGACAGAGAGTGTATGCAGCGCTGGGGTATCTAAAGCAGAATCCGTTTTAAAAGCCCAAGCTCTACCCGAAAATAAAAGTCATTTGAAAGAAACTCGTGAGTGTTTTGTATGCAAGAAAACAGGGCACCTAAAAGCTGACTGCAGAGTCTGGAAAGCTAGGATGAATCATCTGAAAAAGCAAAATCATCAAAGGGTTAAAAGTGCCATCACTGAAGAAAAACACAATTCAAGTACTGAAACTGCTTTTACCATTAATGCAAGTACATCCAAGTATGCATGGTGTATAGACTCTGGAGCAACTAGTCATATGACCAATGACAGAAACTTCTTTTCTAACCTTAACCAAAGTAAGTCAGAGAAAGTGATTTTGGCTAATGGTCAGTATATGAATACAGAGGGAATAGGGGATGGTTACATTGATTGTCAAGTCTCCCCAACACAAAGCAGAAAGATCCCAGTAAAAGACGTGCTGTATGTACCTAGCCTTGAAAGCAATCTGTTATCTGTGAAGAAACTCACAAGACAAGGAAATGAAGTTACATTTAAAGATAATGGCTGCATCATCTCAAAAAGGGGCCGTATACTAGCAGAAGGAAAGATCAAAGATGAGCTATATCAGTTAAATTGCAAAGAAAACGCATATACTGCTAAACAAGAACAACACACAAATTGTATCCATCTATGGCACAGGCGTCTTGCACATAGAGACCCAGAAGCAATAAGAAAGTTAGTTCAAAAACAACTTGCTGAAGGTACAGTGCCTTGCGAAAGTATTCGGCCCCCTTGAACCAAAAATCCTGCGTGCAGATAATGGAACTGAATATACAAGCAGTGAGACACAAAGCATTTTAAAGAAAAATGGAATCATGTTTCAGACCACTGTTCCATACAATCCTGAACAAAATGGTGTAGTGGAAAGAAGAAACCAGACACTCTGTGAAAGTAGAAGTATGCTATTTGACGCAGATTTGCCTACAACATATTGGGGTGAAGCAATCATGACAGCATGCTATCTTCAAAACAGGTTACCAGGTAAAGCTACAGAGAAAACTCCATTTGAGATATGGAACAGCAAAAAGCCTAATCTACAACACATAAAAGTATTTGGAAGAAAAAGTATTTGTGCATGTCCCTAAGGAAAAATGTACCAAGTGGGAATCCTATGCCAAAGAAGGTATCCTGGTAGGCTACAGTGAAACCCAGAAAGGATATAGAATCCTGCACCCAGAAATAATAAGCAGAGATGTAATGATTGATGAGAACTTCGTCTCACTCAAGTTTTATGACATCATACCAGTAGTCCAGATGAAGCAACAACAACCTAAGTCACAGTTACAAAATGACAAAGAGAAAGATGTAGAAGTTTGGTTAGATTCTTCAACCATTGAAGAAGCAACGGAAACATCAAGTGAACCTGAAATTAGAAGATCGTCAAGATCAAACAAGGGTATACCAGCTAAGCGTTTATCCTATATTGCTAAAACACTACCCGAACTAGAGCCACAGTCATGGGATGAGATGCAACGACTACCTGCCCATGAAAAAACAAAGTGGATTAATGCTGCTAATGAGGAAATGAAATCGCTTCATCAACTTCAAACCTGGAAACTCACCAAACTACCACAAGGCAAGAAAGCAATAAAGTGTAAGTGGGTGTTTAAGACCAACTATGACTCTGAAGGCAAAGTTCACAGATTTAAAGCAAGATTAGTTGTAAAAGGATATTCTCAGAAATATGGTGAAGATTATAATGCTACATTTTCTCCAGTTGCTAAGCAGACCACGTTTAGGACTCTATTAGCTGCATCTGCTATACAAAGGATGTCTGTCAGACATTTGGATATCAAAACTGCCTTTCAAAATGGTGACATTGAGGAGGATTTGTACATGACTCAACCTGAGGGTTATATCAGAAAAGGTGAAGAAAACCTCGTTTGTAAACTACAAAAATCTCTCTATGGTCTTAAGCAAACGGCATGGAATACCAAAGAGCATGGAATACCAAATACCAAAGAGCATGGAATACCAAAATAAACAAAGTCTTATTGGAAGAAGGATTTAAAAGAGGTCAAGCAGACCCATGCCTATACACAAAGTGTACAGATGGAAAGTGGATGTATATTCACTTATATGTAGACGATGTGATTGTCGTACATGAAGAAGAAACTGAAATTGCAAAAATGACTGAAATTCTGAATCAGCATTTTGAAACAAAAGACCTTGGAATTGTTACATATTATTTAGGCATCCAGATCCAGAGAGAAGAAGATGGAAGTTTTCTTCTAAACCAAAGTGCAAAAATCAACTCAATCCTCAACCAGTTTGGAATGTCAGAAGCAAAAAGTATATCAACCCCAATGGAGTCATCCTACCTAAGATTGGAAGGGGAAGATGATCTGTTACCAAACAATGAGAAATACAGACAGGTAGTGGGGGCACTTCTATACATAGCAACTATGACTCGACCAGATATCGCAGCAGCAGTGGGTATTCTCTGCAGACATGTGGAAAAACCGCGCCAAAGAGACTGGAATACTGTTAAGAGAATTCTCCGATATTTGAAAGAAACTCAAGACATACAGTGCCTTGCGAAAGTATTCGGCCCCCTTGAACTTTTCAACCTTTTGCCACATTTCAGGCTTCAAACATAAGGATATAAAATTTAAATTTTTTGGTGAAGAATCAACAACAAGTGGGACACAATTGTGAAGTGGAATGAAATTTATTGGATATTTTAAACTTTTGTAAAAAATAAAAAACTGAAAAGTGGGGCGTGCCATATTATTCGGCCCCTTTAAGTTAATACTTTGTAGCGCCACCTTTTTCTGCGATTACAGCTACAAGTCGCTTGGGGTATGTCTCTATCAGTTTTGCACATCGAGAGACTGAAATTCTTGCCCATTCTTCCTTTGAAAACAGCTGGAGCTCAGTTAGGTTGGATGGAGAGCGTTTGTGAACAGCAGTTTTCAGCTCTTTCCACAGATTCTCGATTGGATTCAGGTCTGGACTTTGACTTGGCCATTCTAACACCTGGATACGTTTATTTGGGAACCATTCCATTGTAGATTTTGCTTTATGTTTGGGATCATTGTCTTGTTGGAAGATAAATCTCCGTCCCAGTCTCAGGTCTTTTGCAGACTCCAAAAGATTTTCTTCCAGAATGGTCCTATATTTGGCTCCATCCATCTTCCCATCAATTTTAACCATCTTCCCTGTCCCTGCTGAAGAAAAGCAGGCCCAAACCATGATGCTGCCACCACCATGTTTGACACTGGGGATAGTGTGTTCAGGGTGATGAGCTGTGTTGCTTTTACGACAAACATATCGTTTTGCATTGTGGCCAAAAAGTTCGATTTTGGTTTCATCTGACCAGAGCACCTTCTTCCACATGTTTGGTGTGTCTCCCAGGTGGCTTGTGGCAAACTTTAAACAAGATTTTTAAGGATATCTTTGAGAAATGGCTTTCTTCTTGCCACTCTTCCATAAAGGCCAGATTTGTGCAGTGTACGACTGATTGTTGTCCTATGGACAGACTCTCCCACCTCAGCTGTAGATCTCTGCAGTTCATCCAGAGTGATCATGGGCCTCTTGGCTGCATCCATGATCAGTCTTCTCCTTGTTTGAGATGAAAGTTTAGAGGGACGGCCGGGTCTTGGTAGATTTGCAGTGGTCTGATACTTCTTCCATTTCAATATGATCACTTGCACAGTGCTCCTTGGGATGTTTAAAGTTTGGGAAATCTTTTTGTATCCAAATCCGGCTTTAAACTTCTCCACAACAGTATCACGGACCTGCCTGGTGTGTTCCTTGGTCTTCATGATGCTCTCTGCGCTTTAAACAGTACCCTGAGACTATCACAGAGCAGGTGCATTTATACGGAGACTTGATTACACACAGGTGGATTATATTTATCATCATCAGTCATTTAGGACAACATTGGATCATTCAGAGATCCTCACTGAACTTCTGGAGGGAGTTTGCTGCACTGAAAGTAAAGGGGCCGAATAATATTGCACGCCCCACTTTTCAGTTTTTTATTTTTTACAAAAGTTTAAAATAACCAATACATTTCGTTCCACTTCACAATTGTGTTCCACTTGTTGTTGATTCTTTACCAAAAAATGTAAATTTTATATCTTTATGTTTGAAGCCTGAAATGTGGCAAAAGGTTGAAAAGTTCAAGGGGGCCGAATACTTTCGCAAGGCACTGTAAGTTTAAGAATGTCTTCAACAGGAGATCTAAAACTCACAGGCTATGTGGATGCAGACTGGGCTAATGATTCAAGTGATCGTAAGTCAACAAGTGGGTACTTTTTCAAGCTTGGAGAAAGTTCTATCTCTTGGTCCAGCAGAAAACAGGTATCTGTTGCCTTATCATCTACAGAAGCAGAATATGTGTCTGCGGCCTACGCAAGTCAAGAGATCATTTGGCTAAACCAGTTGTTGAAGGATCTTGGCAAGCCGTCAACTCAGCCAACGACGATGTATGAAGATAACCAAGGATGCATTAAACTTGCAAGCAGTGAAAAGATCAATGCAAGAACCAAGCACATCGACGTTAAACATCACCACCTGCGTGATTTGATAGAACGTGGTATCATCGAATTTGTTTATTGCGAAACTGACAAGATGGTGACTGATATTATGACAAAGCCATTGCCAAGAACCAAGTTCGAAGAGTTCAGAACGTCAATGGGACTAACTAGATAAGTAGTTGTTGAGTGGGGGTGTTGGAATAATGTTTATTATTGCCTGTATTGCAACAACTACTGTTTATATGTTTATAACTGCATAAGCTTCTGTCTCTAGGCATAGTGTTAAGTTGTTAATAAAGCTCTTTTAAAAAGGTGGGGGCTAGAGTAACAAAACCAGGAAGTTCCTCTTTGTTTGTTTTTTTTGTTTTTTTATAGCTACAGCATAGAGCAGAGCATGGAGCTCACAGACAAGAAGCTGAGATCATAAGCTAAGAAATACTAATTGTAAAGTGTACTATCCTTGTTCCTCAATAAATATCTGTTTATTGTTGAACGCCTGGACAGTCAAAGATTAATCCGCTGCCAACAAATATATGGAAACCAAGAGAAATAAATCAGTATATATATGTATGCTGGAGGAGATGTAGTCCTATTCAAGGTCGTGCCACCTAAATTTGCGAAAGAGACCGTTGATTTTGTGCTCATCTTTAGAGTGTAAATGTAATAGTAGCATTTGAAATATGTAAAGAAGTCTTGGGAAGGAGATCATTTTGAGGTGAAGTTTTTCCAGGCCACCAGATTCAGCCTGCAGTTGAATGTAAAATTATTTAGATTAGAATAGAGTTTAGAGGGGATCACTGTAATTTAGATAGCTAGGTATGTTCATAATTGGGTTTCCTATCTAAAGAGGAGGTATTGGACCAGGCTGGCCAAGGGGGACCGGTTAGAAGCAAGGCTTCAGACTTGTTAACATTAATGGTGAATTCCATTATAGATATTTTTGACTCTATTTCCCAAGGTGGATGGACCCAAGACATCCTGGGCACGAGAAATAAAGAAAAGCAAGTCCCCCATGAAGGCAGTGAGCTTCAGTACCTCCATTCCAATCCTAATCCCGTCCAGTGCTATAGATACCTTAACAGGGATCAACACTAGGTTAAATAGAAGGGGCGCAAACTGAGCAATCGTGGGAGAAGAGCCTTGGTGAGAGAGAGAGGTAAAGAAGAACAAAAAGATCACTGTGACTGAGCTGCAGAGATGCAGTAGGGAGATGGGAGAAAGTTCCACAAAGTCAACTATCACTGCAGCCCTCCACCAGTCGGGGCTTTATGGCAGAGTGGCCCGAAGGAAGCCTCTCCTCAGTGCAAGACATATGAAAGCCCGCATAGAGTTTGCCAAAAAACACATGAAGGACTCCCAGACTATGAGAAATAAGATTCTCTGGTCTGATGGGATGAAGATTGAACTTTTTGGCATTATTTCTAAGCGGTATGTGTGGAGAAAACCAGGCACTGCTCATCACCTGCCCAATACAATCCCAACAGTGAAACATGGTGGTGACAGAATCATGCTATGGGGGTGTTTTTCAGGACGACTGGTTGCAATAGAAGGAAAGATGAATGCGGCCAAGTACAGAGATATCCTGGAAGAAAACCTCATCCAGAGTGCTCTGGACCTCAGACTGGGCCAAAGGTTCACCTTCCAACAAGACAATGACCCTAAGCACTCCAGCAGCCAAAATAACAAAGGAGTGGTTTGGGAACAACTCTGTGACCATTTCTTGACTGGCCCAGCCAGAGCCCTGACCTCAACCCAATTGAGCATCTCTGGAGAGACCTGAAAATGGCTGTCCACCAACATTCACCATCCAACATGAAGGAACTGCAGAGGATCTGCAAGGAAGAATGGCAGAGGATCCTCAAATCCAGATGTGAAAAACTTGTTGCATCATTCCCAAGAAGACTCATGGCTATACTAGCTCAAAAGAGGGCTTCTACTCAACACTGAGCAAAGGGTCTGAATACTTATTGACCATGTGATGTTTCAGTTTTTTTTTAATAAATTTGCAAAAATATCTACATTTCTGTTTTTTTTCTCTCAAGATGGGGTGCTAAGTGTACATTAATGAGAAATAAAATGAACTTTTTTGCTTTTAGCAAATGGCTGCAATGAAACAAAGAGTGAAAAATTTAAAGGGATCTGAATACTTTCCGTACCCACTGTAATAGGTTTAAGGCACTCAGGAGTTCCCGTAGCAAAAATGTTAGCAGGTCATTCCCCTTGATGGATATGGGGATTCCTTCTATTCTCCAAATCATCAATCTTGTCTTGGAGTTGATGTATGAGGGTTTCATGATGGGAGGTAGTTTGGGAGGTAGCTGCTAGGTCAGTTTCGCACTGGGTGGTTCCACTTTCCTTACTCGTTGAGTGACAGCTGTTATCTGGGTCAAAGCTGAACTGATAAGAGTTATGGAGATGGTCTAGTTTCTTGTCAAGGAGGAGCATGAGGAGGCACCAGACTGCTTGGTCCACTTCAGCGGCATGGGGGTCAATTGAGGGGAGGAGGCTGTGAGGCTATGAGGTGGTGACCACAGTGTTGAGTGGGGATCCTGGTCCACCAGTAGGACCCAGGTCGGTTGTAGTTTGATTGTTGGGAGCTGGAGGATGTCTCCATCACTTCCCTGTGGGTGGTTTTGTGGGCATCGGATGGGCCAAGTGTGTCCTGAATGGTGTGTTGCTGGTATTTTTGACCATAAATGTTGGGAGTTTCAGCAAGTCGTTATCCATCCCCTTATTGGCACATGACAGAAAGAGAGGTTGTAAGGTGGGCTGTGGGCCTCCTGGATGTGCCGGCTTACCTAAAGTTAAGGTTGAAGACTACAGGTGGCAGATGACAGTATGTGCATGAGTAGAGAAGTAGCTGGTTCTTTAGAAATTCTTGGTTCAAGGCTGAGTGTAATTTTGTTCCATGGCCACTAGGTGGTGGTGTTAGCATGGAACTGTGAGTGCATCAGATGTGGAGAGAAGAAGTACCCAGGTTTTCACAGTGAAGACAGCAATTGAACACAATTTTGGACACCAGTTTTTTATGGTAAGTGAACAGATGTAATAGGCAGTGTACAGGTGGAGTATCTCACAAGCTGCAGAAGTGCAGAAAAACAACAAGATAAAGTATACTCAGGCTGGGTTCACATCTGCGTTCGCCTCTCCGGACGAAATCAGTTTTTGAAACCGTCTCAAAATCCTCAAAAGCTGATTTCAAATGGTTCGTTTTAAAACCCATTTGCAGGTGAGCAGGACTTTATCTCCGTTCAAAAAAAAAAAAAAAAAACGAACGTTTTTTTTTTTTTTTTTTTTTAACATTGACGTCTATGGAAAACGGATTACAAACAGATAGCAATTAGTTTGTGTCTGTTTTACAATCCGTTTTTCCCTCTGTGCATGCTCAGAATGAACAAGGGGGAAGGGAAAAAAAACGGATTGGTCAAAAACGGACACAAATGGTCAGTTTCTTTGAACGGACACCCATTGACTAATCATCTAAAAAAATGGATTCGGGTATCTGCTGTGTAACAGTTTGGAATCCTTTTTGTACCAAACCGTTTTTCTCTTACATCCTCTTGACATCCTTCTCCCATAGATGTCAACCTGGGAGAGCCCTTTACAGGGTGATTCACAAATGGCAAGTTACAGCAAAAGTTAAAATAGCCTTTTAAAGGCATGTGGTCTTTATAAAAGGGCACAGTTATACATATATCCAGACCCCATATAATAATATTAGACCCCCAGATTGTTATTTACGCCATTTAGTAATGATTTAAAATATTTTTTTTGTGATGCTGAACATTCATAATTTGTACGTTAATAATCTGTACACAATCCTTTGCAGGCAATGGCTACCTGAAGTCTGGAACCCATGGACATCACCAAATGCTGTGTTTCCTCCTTTGAGTTGCCTTGTCAGGCCTTAACTTAAAGCAGAAAGACCCACAAACAAGCAGCAACTAAAGACAGCTGCAGTATTGTCTTAAGCAAGTTAAAAGCATGTTCGATCGGATTGAGATCTGGTGATATTGCAGAATATTCCACTTCTTTGCCTTAAAAAAAGTGGAAATGAGAATGTTTTGGGTCATTGTCCATCTGTACTGTGAAGTTCCATTCAATCCTTGGTTGAATCTGAGCAGAAAGTATATTCCTTTACACTTCAGAATACAACCAGCTGCTTCTGTCACATCATAAATAAACACTAGCATTGGAAGCAATGCATACCTATGCCATCACACTACCTTCACCATGTTTTACAATGGATGTGGTGTGCTTTGGATAATAAGCCATTCCAAGCCCTCTCCATACTTTCTTCTTCCCATCATTCTGATACAGATTGATATTAGTTTCATCTGTTCAAAGAATGCTGTTCCAGAGCTGGGATGACTTTTTTAGATGATTTTTTATTTTTATTTTTGCAAAGTCTAATCTGGCCTTTCTATTGATGAGGCTGATTAATGGTTTGCACCTTGTGGTGAACCCCCTGTATTTGCTCTAATGAAGTCTTTGCTTTATGGTAGACTTACGTATATACAGATATGATACATCTACTTCCTGGAGAGTGTTTTTCACTTGGGTGGATGTTGTGAAGGGGTTTTTCTTCACCATGGAAAGGTTCATCCACCACTGTTGTCTTCCATAGATGTCCAGTCCTTTTTGAGTTCCTGAGCTCACCGGTGTGCTTTTTTTTTTTTTTTTTTTTTTTTTTACCAGGATGTACAAAACTGTTGATTGGCCACTCCTAACATTTCTGCTACCTGTCTGATATATTTTTTTTTCCAGCCAAATGATGGCCTGTTTCACTTCCATTGAGAGCTCCTTTGACCACATGTTGTGGACTCACGGCAACAGCTTCCAAATGCAAATGCCACACCTGGAA
This sequence comes from Leptodactylus fallax, assembly GCA_947044405.1. NCBI lineage: Eukaryota > Metazoa > Chordata > Amphibia > Anura > Leptodactylidae > Leptodactylus > Leptodactylus fallax. The sequence continues at coordinate 5,102,865 of CAMRHE010000099.1, read as the reverse complement.
TCAACTCCAGACCTTTCACCTGTGTAATTGATGATGGATTAATGAGGGAATAGCCTATGAAATAGCTTTTGAGATAATTGTCCATATTACAGAGCTGTTATTCCTAAACCATTCCTCCAATTAGGATGTGAATACACTCAAATTAAAGCTGAGAGTCTGCACTTTAAGCCCATGTTGTTTATATAACTGTATCTTGAATGTGTTTTGATAAACTGCTAAGGCTGGATTCGCAGCAGCGCTCACTGACCGGGGATTCTGCAAGCAGGGCTTTTCTCTCCGGGCGGAAACCCGGTAGACCCCATTATAGTCTATGGGGTCCACAGGTAACCGCTTTTTAAGTGGGCTTTCCGTTTTTCGGGTCCCCAAGTGCAGGTGTGAACCTAGTGTAAAATGCTGTGCAAATATTTGTGGACCTAACTGTATATATACTGTAGAAAGATAGGGTGATCAGTTTGCGATGATGTACACTATACAAGGAAATCAGTAGAGAGTGTAGAGGAGGTAGCAGGAAAGCAGGCTGACTGAGAGTTAGTGTGGTGGTGCAGGGAGGTTGCAATCCACAATACAAGATTGCGGCCATGGTCTGTAGTGCAGTACAACAGATCTGGATAATATAGGACCCCAAGAAGTAAAGTACTGCAGTCGCTCCACAGATGTAGCACACTTGTATTTGACCATAGAGTGCATGTGCCATTCTCCGTGTGATGCTCTGGGGTGTCAAAACATCACACTATGTGCTGCTATGCAGTCAAATGACCAATCTGGTGTCCCAGCAACTTGTCAGCTGTTTATTCCACGCTAAACAAGCCTCAAGTAATGACCTTTCCTATGATGCCCCTCACTAACCTTTCTCTCAATGAAAAGTCAGGTTATAAGCTTTTAAAAACCTTAGATTGGTTAGAGTCAAAGGGGGTGGGGAGCAGCTTCATCTAGTCATGCAGTTACTGCACTAAATCACACCTTGTACAATGTGACTGACATTTTCCTTATGGTTGGACATCTGTAAGCCGTGTATTGAGGTGGGCTCCCCAGGATACAGCGAAGTCACGTACAAAGGATGCGACTCCAACTCAATTTAGTAAAAACAAGATTTTACTTAGTGTAGTAACACCCCTTTACCAAAAAGAAAACTCCCAGATATTTACATCCACTCAGCTGGTAAGCTGAGGCCCTGGTGTTGTACAGCGCGGTGCCCTCTAATGTGCGTCTCCATGTTTTTACCTATCTGCAGGCTGCAACTAACCAGCCGCTTGTTACCTTTTTATCACCCTAGTCACAGGAAAAAATTAAGTGAGTGTGATAGGGGCACCGGCGATATAACACAAGAGCTTACAATCTTATCAAAATACCCCTATTCCCCCCCAAACAAAGTACATCCAAGTAAATATAATAGTAAGTCAGCTTGCAAGCTAAAGAAATGTGAAATTGCATAAAACGTCGCTTCCAGACTTCCTTAGACTCCTCTCTGAAAGTTACAACTCTATAGAATTCTGAGTCCTTGTCCTTACTACCAAATAGGTAGATAATTCACCAGTAGTGTGGTCTGTGAAGATGAGTATGCCTAACTAGTCTAACTACAGACCCTTATTCAGTCCCAAGCAATTTGGCGCCAAAAACATAATGCGGTGCGTGGACGATTACTTCTCTTACTGACCCGTGTCTGTTGGGTACCTTTAGCTTTTGTCTCGAACAACTGAAAGCGGGGTTCATCCAGAAAACATGCGGTCTTACTGACAGGGCCACTTCTCAGCCGGGTCCTTGATAGCAATCTTCTCCTTAGGATGCTGTCTGAACAAACCCTGGAACAGTTTCTGCTTCAGCTCCACCTTGCTATATTTCTGATCCCTTAGGAATCCTCCTTCTTCTACAGCTCAAAGCACACTCCCAAGATGGCTGCCACACACACTCTGCTCCTGCTTCCAGTTCCACCTCTGCAGAACAGGGTCTCCATGTCACTACTCCAGGGAATTACAGTCTTCCCATTTCTGAGGTAACAGTGGCCTCTTGTGGCCAAACAACCAAATGTCAGTTTATAAAAAAAAAACAAAAAAAAAAAACTTATTTATAGAAACAGGTACATTCACAACATGAGGGCTGTTTCCCCATCTTACATGCCACCCCAATAGAGGTTGACGTCTCTGGCAACCTTCCCCATACAAATTCATCCTGCGCATAGCGCTGTGGGGGTACACCAGCATTAGACCTGGTAGTCCTACGCAGAGTCACAGGATCAGGGGTATTGGGCACATCCAATGGTGATTGTTCTGCAGGCTGTGCAACTCTCTCCCTGGGTGGCAAACTCGTCACAACTTTGGTCCCCGGAGTGACTGGGGCAGGGACATCCCACCATTCATTGTCTAAGGGAGGTTCCCTAGTACTAGGGTTAGGGGCAAGCACCTCCTTGTTGGCCACTAGTTGCTCAAAATTACAGAGTCTTATATTACAGTGGAGGTTCCTTGAGGGTCCCCCAGTCCCTACTGGCTCTACCTCATACTCTGGGATATCAGGGTCTACCCTCCGCTTCACTATATACGGAACCGCCTCCCACCGCCAATCCAATTTTCCAGTTGCCCTCTTGGCCCTGACGATCAAGCGGTCACCTGGAGCATACTCATCCCTCTGCACTGGCTCTAGGTTGGGGTGCACTACTTGTCTCAGGCGTTCACCCACAACCTTGTGTACTGCTCTCAGTCGGCGACGGTGCTCTTGCACCCATGCAGTAGTGCTCCTCGGTGGAGGCTGCATCGGATCTGGCATGTGGAGATCCTCAATCTCCTGGCCTGCAATCCCAAACATCAGCATGTGTGGAGAGTAACCAGTGGTGTTGTGTACTCTATTGTTATAAGACCACATCAGCACAGGCCATCGAGCTTTCTGATTATCCTCTAAAGTCCGCAGCATCTGTATCAAGGTGCGGTTGAACCGCTCGCACGCCCCGTTCCCTTGCGGATGATATGGGGTCGTGCGGGAACGTTCGAAACCATAGAGCTGATACAGCTTACTCATCAAAGCACATTGAAAACATGCCCCCTGATCTGAATAGATTCTCTGAGGACACCCAAACACTTGTATAAAGTGCTTACAGACTGCCTCAGCAGCTGATTCAGCTGTCTGATCTCTGGTGGGTACAGCCACTGCATATTTTGTAAAGTGGTCCGTCATGACCAAACAGTAAGAGTACCCAATCTGTACATAGTCAATCATTAAGATTTCTAGGGGGGGCAGATGTTTGAATAGTTTGTACAGGGGCCCATTGCTCGGGGCTTTTACTCAGCCTGCAGGACCGACATTTGAAGCATGCCTCGGTTACCATTTCTCCCAAATCTGGACAACATACGAATCGCTGGAGCCATTGGTACGTCTTAGCACTTCCAAAATGAGCCCCTCTCTCATGGGCTTCCTGAGCGGCTGCTGGTCCCAATGACATAGGGATGACAACCCCTTGCTGGTACTGCAGCTCTGACTGTACATATATGGTCCGGCACAGGAGTCCCTGGGTAACACTCAGCTTATCCCACTGTTTCAGTAACTTCTGACCCTCTTGAGTTAGACTGGCCCGCTCGTCCTGGCGGGGCCAGATGTTAGTCCGAATCCACTCTTTCACTTTCCAGAGGTCCGGGCAGATATTTTGAACCTTTTCCCAATATTCCAACGTCTTCCCTAGCACCATTGGCATACCTGAAGCTACCCCACTTGAATGTGTCATGTTCTGGAATGGCGGTACTCTGCCGAGGTGTGGGATTTCAATGTCTTCTAGCCACTTCTTCCCCCCTCTTGGTCGGCAATCCTACAGGAATTTAGGAGAGGGCATCAGCGTTGCCGTTCTCCCTTCCTGACCGGAACTGGATGCGGAATTGGTACTTGGAAAGGTGAGCCATCCATCTCTGCTGAAGGGCGCTTAGCTTGGCATTTTCCAAGTGCGCTAACGGGTTATTGTCTGTCATCACAATTACTTCTGCACCCGTCAGATACAAATTTTTTAGTCATGGCCCATACCAGCGCCAAAGCTCCAACTTAAATAAGCTATAGTTGTCAGGGTTGCGTTCCGACTCCCTTAGAGTCCGACTGCCATAGGCAATCACCCTCTCTTGTCCGTCTTGAACTTGAGATAGCACGGCTCCAAGACCATGTAGACTTACATCCGTGTAAAACAAGAACGGACTAATAAACCGTGCATAGGTCAGGATCGGAACACTAGTCAGAGTTCTTTTCAACACCTCAAAGGCTCCTTGCTGTCGTGGCCCCCACTCAATGGGGCGATTCTTGGGTCCTCCAGCTGTGCCTCTCAGCAGCTCGTTTAGTGGACTGGCGAGATGTGAGAACTTGGGTATAAATCTCCTGTAATAACCGGCCAATCTTACAAAGGCCTGCACTTCCCGTAGGGTTCTTGGCTGGGGCCACTTCTGGACGGCCTCCACCTTGCTGGGGGCTGGTTGTACCCCTTCCGGAGTGACCACATGTCCCAAATACTCTATTCGCTGCTGAAACAGTTGGCTCTTCTTGGGCTTCATTTTTAGCCCATGGTCTCGCAGTCGTCCTAGGACCTGCCGCAGCTTTTGAAGATGATCTTCGAATGAGGTCCCAAACACCACAATGTCATCCAGATATATCAATACTGACTCAACGTTTAGGGCACCTGGGGTACTCTCGGGTTAAGACGGCAGGATGATGTAACTCTTTCCGGAGCCATGGATGAACCTGCTTTCATCTGAGACACCTCCAGGCGGAGTTCTTTCATTTCTGCCTGTAGAGCTTGGACTACATCCTTCAAGGACTCTGCGTCTTCAGGACCTACTCGGGCCTTGGTCAGTTGGGTGCTACTCACTGCCTTCACATTACAGCCATGGGCTCTTCTTCCCTCTCTACAGCAGCCAGGTAAACATTATAGAATATCAGGTTGGAATCCGCCCGGGTCATCTCTTGCAGTTTTTCCTGTAAAAACTTATTGGCTAATCCTAGGATGAATTGGTCTCGTAGTAGTCGGTCCACTTCTTTGAAGGCTCTCATAGCCTCAGAATCTCGCCGCTGCACTTCATTCTGCATCTCCTGTAAGGCGTTAGAGTATTGCATTAAAGCCTCACTCTCTTGCTGTGACCGATTAAAGAAGTTGCTTCGCAACTGTGCTACTCTGGTACACCCTCCCTGAGCTCCCTCTAGCAGAGAGAATATTTTTTCCAAAGTGTGTGTCTCTGATTCGGCCGTACCATCACTGTCCGTCTAGCTTCACCTTCTAGGGCCCCCAAAGCTATCTCTGCATGCAGCCTCGGAATCAGGTTACTCAATTTAATTACGCTTCGTACCCTTTCAGTCCAGTCCTCCAACATCATATTATTACCGTCAAACTTTGGCAGATGCTGCATTAGTGCCCAGGCTGATAAGTACCCTACTTGGGCTGGCATGACTGGTACTGGGGCTGGTAACTCTTGCTGTGCAGGGGATCCCTGGACCAGTGCAGCTGGCGCCGGGGAATTAATTCCCGCCACATTCCCGTCCATGACGGTCGCTGTATCCTGCCAACTACGCAAAGTTGTAAGCCGTGTACCGGAGTGGGCTCCCCAGGATACAGCGAAGTCACAAAGGATGCGACTCCAACTCAATTTAGTAAAAACAAGATTTTACTTAGTGTAGTAACACTCCTTTACCAAAAAGAACACTCCCAGATATTTACATACACTCAGCCAGTAAGCTGAGGCCCTGGAGTTGTACAGCGTGGTGTCCTCTAATGTGCGCCTCCAATATACTCCAAGCTTTTACCTATCTGCAAGCTGCAAATAACCAGCCGCTTGTTACCTTTTTATCACCCTAGTCACAGGAACAATTCAGTGAGTGTGATAGTGGCACCGGCGGTATAACACAAGAGCTTACAATCTTATCAAAATACCCCTATTCCCCACAAAGTACAACCAAGTAAATATAATAGTAAGTCAGCTTGCAAGCCAAAGAAATGTGAAATTGCATAAAACGTTGCTTCCAGACTTCCTTAGAAGCTCCTCTCAGAGTTACAACTCTATAGAATTCTGAGTCCTTGTCCTTACTACCGAATAGGTAGATAATTCACCAGTAGTGTGGCCTTAGGAATCCTCCTTCTTCTACAGCTCAAAGCACACTCCCAAGATGGCTGCCACACACACTCTGCTCCTCCTTCTAGTTCCACCTCTGCAGAACAGGGTCTCCACGTCACTACTCCAGGGAATTACAGAATTACAGTCTTTTCCCATTTCTGAGGAAATAGTGGCCTCTTGTGGCCAAACAACCAAATGTCAGTTTATAAAACAAATAAACTTATTTATATTTATGGAGCTGTTCTTTTGTTGATGGTTACCGCGTTGCAACCCTACCCAACCTTGCAGACTCCTCATCCATTTTGGTGCAGCCAAAGGAAGAAGTTACAGATACTAAGTTCTAGGGCTGGGTTATGACCTAAATCAAAATTACAATTAATTGGGCATTTTACCTTGATTATGATTAATGAGCTTATTTAGGCCACTCCCTTTTTAAAACCAAACCCCTTTAAAAGTATGAGTGTGTTGGGTGAACCTTGCTAGATTCTTCTCATGAGGTTAGCTGGTGGTTTCATTCAGATCGAACATGTCCAAACTGATACGGATATTATACTCTGGGGTCTCTTCAGACCTGTGATTCGGTCTCAGTGGTCATGTGACGTTGTGCCACTTGCATCTTTGCGTCACACCGCCATGGGACCACTGGCAATCACAGGCATCGGTAGTCTTAGGGGAAGTTAGTAATACTGTTTTTTGGGTTTTTTATGTTTGCTCACCTCCCAAGGACCTCCACTAATTATAATCTGGAGTCTGAATAGACCCCAGAGTATAATAGCAGCTCCGGTTTGAATGCTTTCGGTCCAAACAAAAATGCAGGTAAAAGCTCACATTAGTCAGCCACCAACTGTGCAAGATGAGAGAGGCCTGTAATTGACATCATAGGTAGACCTCAACTATGAGAGACAAAATGAGAAAACAAATCTAGAAAATCACATTGTCTGATTTTTTAAGAATTTATTTGCAAATTATGGTGGAAAATAAGTATTTGGTCAATAACAAAAGTTCATCTCAATACTTTCTTATATATCCTTTGTTGGCAATGACAGAGTTCAAACGTTTTCTGTAAGTCTTCACGAGGTTGGCACACACTGTTGCTGGTATGTTGGCCCATTCCTCCATGCAGATCTCCTCTAGAGCAGTGATGTTTTGGGGCTGTTGCTGGGCAACACGGACTTTCAACTCCCTCCAAAGGTTTTCTATGGGGTTGAGATCTGGAGACTGGCTAGGCCACTCCAGGACCTTGAAATGCTTCTTATGAAGCCACTCCTTCGTTGCCCTGGCGGTGTGCTTGGGATCATTGTCATGCTGAAAGACCCAGCTATGTTTCATCTTCAATGCTCTTGCTTATGGAAGGAGGTGTGCACTCAAAATCTCACGATACATGGCCCCATTCATTCTTTCATGTACACGGATCAGTCTTCCTGGTCCCTTTGTAGAGAAACAGCCCCAAAGCATGATGTTGCCACCCCCATGCTTCACAGTAGGTATGGTGTTCTTTGGATGCAACTCAGCATTCACTCTCCTCCAAACACGACGAGTTGTGTTTCTACCACACAGTTCTACTTTGGTTTCATCTGACTATATGACATTCTCCCAATACTCTTCTGGAACATCCAAATGCTCTCTAGCAAACTTCAGACGGGCCCGGATATGTACTGGCATAAGCAGGGGGACACGTCTGGCACTGCAGGATCTGAGTCCCTAGTGGCGTAGTGTGCTACTGACAGTAGTGTTTGTTGTGTTAGTCCCAGCTTTCTGCAGGTCATTCACTAGGTCCCCCCGTGTGGTTCTGGGATTTTTTCTCACCATTCTTGAGATCATTTTGACCCCACAGGGTGAGATCTTGCGTGGAGCCCCTGATCAAGGGAGATTATCAGTGGTCTTGTTTGTCTTCCATTTTCTAATTATTGCTCCCACAGTTGATTTCTTCACACCAAGCTGCTTGCCTATTCCCAGCCTGGTGCAGGTCCACAATTTTGATTCTGGTGTCCTTCCACAGCTCTCCATAGTGGAGTTTGGAGTGTGACTGTTTGAGGTTGTGGACAGGTGTCTTTTATACTGATAATGTCAAACAGGAGCCATTACTACAGGTAATGAGTGGAGGACAGAGGAGCCTCTTAAAGAAGAAGTTACAGGTCTATGAGAGCCAGAAATCTTGCTTGTTTGAAGGTGACCAAATACTTATTTTCCACCATAATTTGCAAATAAATTCTTAAAAAAAATCAAAGTGATTTTCTACATATATTTTCTCATTTTGTCTCTCATAGTTGAGGTCTACCTATGATGTCAATTACAGGCTTCTCTCATCTTTTTACGTGGGAGAACTTGCACAATTGGTGGCTGACTAAATACTTTTTTTCCCCACTGTATGATGACTGAACAGAAATAACCGACATGCACAAAATCAAGATGCTTATCTGAATAGTCAATGTAGAAAAGAAGCATGACTAAATAAAAATAGTGCATAAAATATGCAAATAATAATAATAATACCACAAGTACATACATGGAATTTTATTTTAAAAGATTAAACATCTCAAACAGTACATCTCATTATATATACAGAAACATCAAAAGTGTAACTACCATTTTATTTATATTTATTGTGTGTGTGGGGGGTGGTGAACATTTTTGTAATATACTTTATTAACCTATCTAATTTCCTTTTAATTTAAAACAGGCTGTAAATATCCAACTATCAATGTTCTAAGCATTGCCAGGGAGAGTCTGTCCCCTACAGCCATACTCAATGCATCAATTAGAACTGAAGCATTTACCAAATGCGGGTAGTCTCTTGAAATGGCTGTATCTCTGGTTTTATACCACCTAAAATGGTTGTAGTATCACAAGAAAGTCGAGATTCTCAACTTTCATATGCTGCCAAGAAAAACTAGCTGTAAAAGAACTAGAGTTATCACTAGTTAAAAACAGTCAGGAGTATGATTTTTATATGGAGCATGACTGCACAGCTTTCTTGTCATACCAAAACCATTTTTTTAGGTGTTATAAACCCGGAAATACAGTCATTTGAAGTGACTATCCCCCTCTCTTGTAAATGCTTTAGCTCTACAAATGTGTATGGACTTTCCCTACTAACAGCTCAGTTAGAAAGTTGCTAGGAATAATGATATAGCTTGTTTTCTATTAAAAAGGAAGTTAGATATGTTAAGAAAGTATATTACAAAAACGTTCACCAAACAACCCACAACACAATAGCAAAAATAAAAATTAAATGGAAGTTACACTCAGTGACTGCCTCTATACATTTTCACTGCAACCACTGGAGGGGTTAAAATTGCAGCTCATGAAAGAATTTCTTACCACCTCCTCTAAGTCCAGCTTTTTACATAATTTAATAGGCGCTGCAACACTGATCCTGGTCACAATTAGAAATTTCTCTCACTGTACTGTAAAGTAGAAGTAGGCAATGGGTGTGATTCTGAACTCTGTCCACCCCCTTGTCTGCTCCTACCTGACACTTCCCACCTAACAGCAGGCTATCTAAAAGCTATGGCAGAGATGAAACGGAAGAGAAATTTGAAATGGAAGTCCACCTCAGTTTTCTCTTTTAGTTCCACTGTGTGAATATACCCATAGACTAGACAGTCTAAAATTGCACCAGATTGATCAAAATGTTTAATGCTGAATTATAAATCTGGCATATTTTTAGACTGTATAGTTAAAACTTACACCAGTTATTAGTAGTTTTCACTTTTGACAAAAAGATGTGCCAAGACAGTTTTGTATCTTAAGCCCCACCATCTTTTTAGCAAGTCATACTTATTTTCCAATAAGCTCCACCCCTTCCTAAGTAAATGCAGAAAGTGTCTAAAGCGGTTAATAAATGTGTTCAATAGCTTGTACGTTAGCTTTTTGGCGCAAATTGCTCCAGAATTCTGGCACATTTTCAATAGTAAATCTGCCCCATTAGGTAATGTAGGGAGTTCCTCTGTTCTTTTAAATATTCATATATTTCATCCTTGTTTTACCATCTGACAAAGACACAATCTCCATTTTCCATAGAGTAAAACTGTAGTGGCTTTAGGTCATTCTCTAGCTGAATTTCTTTGCCTTCCATCTGTTGATAAAGTGAAAAACAGAGCATAAAACAATTGCCTAATGTTATGATCAAATCATAGACAAAACTAACAAATAATAAGTGGTATACGTGCACTCAGCATTAACTTGCTTTCAGCAGTGCAAAGACATGAAAATCATAAGTGTAAAATTAAAAGAAATGGCCACTTTATGACTACGTCTAATGTGCAGCACTTAGTGAAGTAATAATCTCATAGAACTCGCTCAGAGATTGGTCCAGAAAATCAAATAGACAGTGTAAACGTAAGATAGTCAGTCTGAAAATGTGCCTGATTTATCACTGTGGCTAATGCTGGATGATAACTCTGGCGTATCTTTACACTGTCTAGTCCAAGTTTATACCACCTTTTGGTTGGCATACTTTGAGCACATTATTGATGCATCTTTGCATATTTAAGCCACATCCTTTTTCTGGGAAGCCAGAGTCACACGTCTAGCAAGCTGGAAAACTTCAGCTCAAACTAGATGTGCAAGCTTCACCACGTTTATGTCAGTGTCTAGTTGTAACCATAATAGTAAATCTATAACAAAGATTTGGTTTTCTTCTGCTGTAACCTCATTTTGTAGGTCATGCCCCACATGTGATCTTCTGCACCCATCTGCAGCCATGCTTAACCAGAGTGCGTGGCAAAGAAGGACAAGTGACATGGTTCCAACTATGCTCGAACTTCCTGCTTTTTTGTGTGCTGCTCTCCTGACCCAAAGGCATGGGGAGGGGCAACATGGGGGAAAGGCTGCAGGCAGTCTGGATAGCTGGCATGTACTGTAGATAAGAAGTAGCAGGCAGTAGGAAAGGCATATAAGAGATGGTCAGCAATCAGTCTGGGAGTTATGTAGGAGAGAAAAAGGTGTAGTATGGATGGAAAATGGAAGAATGAAAACAGGCTGTGTTGGTGGCATGGGAAGGTGTCGGAAGGCAGAATGGATAGTATGTGAGTACAAACAAGCAATTAATATGAAAGAAGTTGTTGATGTATACTGGAGAAGTATGGTAAAGAATACCTTAAAGGAAAGCGACAATAAAAATGTACCTGAGATGTCTCAAAAGTTCTGCTATGGCACTTGGCAGTGTATAGAGTGAATGTACACTAGAGTGACTGCACACTATAGTAGCACCTTCTTATCTTTATACATTCACTAAAGACCATTAACTGCATACGGAAGTTTGACATGACAGCGCATTAAGTAAACAGTTGGTAATCCCTTTTTTTTTACATTGCTTTCAAAGGTTTTTGTTGTGGGTTATTAGGGTGGAGCATCATTAGCAGATGATAACACTGGTAAATATGGCTGGAAATAATACAGGTTGAACTGCAAACTTAGTGTCATATGAAAGATGAGAATGCCCAATAATGCTCAAGGTATAACTGTATAAATTCCCTGCATTACACACCAATACAATGTAAGAAACAGGGTATAGAGAAGCAAGAGAAAGAATAAAGAAATGCCAGATTCCCCAGAAAGGAGTCAAAATTTGTTAATAAAGTATATTAAAAAATGTATTCATGACACAAATGCTGCCAGAAAATCAGAAGTTATTTGAAAGTTTAGTTACACTTTAGGTAAATGAACAAGGGATAAATCTAAATCTGAGACCATCATTTGCCAAAACAGCATCAGCAGGGAGGTTATTCTAAGCATGTTGAAGAACTAACCACAGATCTTCTGTGGATGTGACTTACTCAAATTCTACACTTCATGTAATCCCACACAGACTTGATGTTGAGATCAGGGATCTATGGTGGCCATATCATCAATTCCAGGATTCCCTGTTCTTTATGTGGAACATATTTCTTAATGACAGAAGCGGTATGTTTGAGGTCATGTCCTGCTGCAGAATAAATATGGAGCCAATAAGATGCCTCCCTGATGGTATTGCAAGATGGCTGTACTTTTCAGCAATGAGGACATCATTAATCATGACCAAATCCCCAACTTCACTTGCTGGAATAGGGTCCCAAACTTGCAAGGAACCTTCACCAGGCTTCACTGTTGCCTTCTGTTAGGCTTTTTTTTTTCTGAAGTATTACATACAGTTTATAATTTCAGTATGGAGTAGTAAATGGTACTATGCACTTCATCTGTATACTAATGACCATTACATTTTTGCATTAGATTTGTATGTTCTTGGGACATGAATTATCACTATTACATCTAGTGGATATTTATTAATACTGTAACTTTGTACACTTGTAATTACACTATTCTAAATGAATTTGGGACCTTTATCTGCAATCATGTTACAATGTTATTTATTGTTATGAACTTGCAATTTTGTTTGGTTAATGTTATATGGGGATCATGATTGTTAATATGTACATATATAATTTATGGCATATTTATTGATCTGGTCAGTGGGGAGTAGAGTGGTGACCTCCATCTCTTTTATAAACGTTTTTATTGATTCCTGGCTGTACTATTTATATCTCAATAAAATTATTTGTATATTTTGATTTATGTTTTACTATTTAGGGCAATCTATATAGGTTCTTTTTTGTATAGGTTTGAGAATGTCTCATTTGTATATTGGAGTTTTTGGAATTTTTGTACACTAATATGTGACAATAAACAAATCTTGTCTGGAGGGAGAAAGGAGCTTCCCTACTGCGGAAGAATCCATAAAAACCCTTACCCTTGCTGGTGTAAGGAGGATTTTTCTAGGTTGACTTTCCAGCCTAGTTGCTGTAGAATGGAAAGGATTGTTTCTGTATGACCAATTAGGAATTCCGGTGAGTCCCCTACTATCAAGAAAATTGTCTAGATAAAAAATAAATGTGATTTTCTTTTCTTTGATAGTGTCCGAAATGGAAGCGCATATCTTTTTGAAGGTCCTGGATACCATGTATATGCCAAATGGTAGGTGTTAGGAGTATCAATTCAGCCACTATAGCTTTAAGGTTACTGTGACAACCTGGGAGGCTTCTGTAGTTTAAGAGCTTTACTGGGTTATGTCCAGTCAGTGGCTGAAGAGACATATATAAAAACCCCTCCCTCCTGACTAATTGTTGCCAATTAATTGTTTAGTTTCTTAGCTTGGCTTAAGACCTCACCGTGTGTGTGTTTTGGATTGCTGTACTGACTCTAGGCCTGTTCTCTTTATACTCTATTGTCAGATGATTCTGCCTTTGACGTACCCGTTCGGATTTGACTCTTGGCTTGCTACCGGATATTGCTTTTTGCATCCTGTTTCTGCCTCTGAAGTCTTCTACTGGTTTTGACTCATGCCTGTACAACTAATCTTCTGTTCCTGATCTACCCAGTAAGTCAATTGTGGGTTCTTGTTTTGGTTTCAATTTGCAGTGCATTTATTATTGTACAGTTTTCTGTTTGGTGACAGTTCAAACTATCAGATTCTGCAAAGTCCATCTGTCCTCGCGGCCAGCTCTGGCGAAGGCATCTAAGGGTCTGCCTTGGCCTGCAGTGCTGTGCTGATTTAAATAGCTGGTTCTACTGGTCGCTGTTATCAGCCAGCTCCTGCTTTTGCTTTGCATCTCAATCCTAACAGTAGGGCCTTAGACTGAAAATGAAGGAGGCCTGTTTTTTCACAAATCTCTGGTACTTTTGATGCTCTTTGTGTATGGGGACGTAATAAGCATCTTTTAAGGTCTATTGAGACCATGCAACAGCCATTCAGAGCGGACTGTCTCCATTATGAATCTGCGATAAACCAGGAACCTGTTCAGGGGTTTTAGATTTATGACTGTCCTGTATGTCCTTTTGAGTTTGGGGATCAGGAAGAGATTTGAATTAAACCCCTGTTCCACCTGATCTGTTGGAACAGGAATATGCCTGATTTTAACAGGACTTTCTACCTCTGTGATAGTGACAGAATCCTTTGCCTCTTAGTTTTGTGTGGACACCATGAACCTGGTGGGGGGTGAACACTGGAACTCCTATTTGAGTCCTTCCTGAATAGTGCCCAGAATTCAGCTACTGTATGAAACTGCAGACCAGGCTGGAAGAAAGTCTGACAGTCTTCCCCACCACTTGACCCCTGGCGTCATTGAGCTTTGTTGTTTGTTAGTGTTCTGGGATTTTGAGTTAATCCTTTAGACATCCCGTGACATCACCGCTGCACTAATACAGAACACCAGTGACTGTCTCTCTGCTGTCTCAAATATCATGTCTTCGCTCTATCTGAAAGTGAATCTCTCAAAGACTGAAGTACTGCTGTTTCCACCATCTAATAGATCTGTCCCTGATATCTCCATTGCATTCTCTGGCCTTACCATAACTCCTAGGCAGTATGCCCACTGCCTCGGGGTTTTGTTTGACTCAGACCTTTCCTTCACCCTCCATATCAAATCACTCACACGCTCATGTCATCTCCACCTCAAAAACATCTCAAGAATACACCCTTTCCTTACCACAAATACACTAAAGACACTTATTGTTGCCCTGATTCACTCTCGCCTTGACTACTGTAACTCCTTACTAATCGGTCTTCCCCTTAATAAACTCTCCCCTCTACAATCTATTCTGAATGCGGCGGCCAGGCTCATCTATTAGTCTAGATGCTGCAGCGATGCCTCCGGTCTGTGCCGGTCACTACATTGGCTGCCTATTCAATACAGAATACAATATAAACTTATCACCCTCATTCACAAGGCTGTCCATAATGATGCACATCCCTACATTTCCTCCCTCATCTCTGTCTATCGCCCAACCCGTACTCTCCGTTCACTCAATGACCTAAGACTAACATCCTCTATTATCAGAACCTCCCACGCTCGTATACAAGACTTCTCCTGAGTTGCACAACTTCTCTGGAATGCTCTATCCTGGACTATTAGATTAACCCCCAATTTCCACAGCTTCAAGCGTAAACTAAAGACAGATCTTTTCAGACAGGCCTATCACAACTCCTAATGTAAACCCTTCCGTAGTTAGAATCCCTAAAATGTACCCTCCTCTGTTCACACTCCCACATTACCTCACAGGATATGATGCCGTATCAGACTACCTTTATATGTCCAGGCACCATTCTGCACGGTAAAGGGCACGAATGGTGACGGCTCATACAGCTTATATATGTGTAATGACAGTAACCTCTATTACAAAATTGTCTGACCATTGTACAAGCATTGCTATGTCTGTTGCCGCCCCTGCTACCTCTTGTGTCACCGCCTCTACCTCATAGATTGTAAGCTCTTGCGAGCAGGGCCCTCAGTCCCAGTGTGTGAATTGACTATTTCTTTGTAATGTATCTTTTTGTCAGTACTTGAACCCTACAAATTGTACAGTGCGGCGGAATATGTTGGCGCTATATAAATAAAATTTATTACTACATGTTCTTCAGAAACCTCCATTTATCCTGCCTTTGGCCATCCCCTTTCTGCTAATCCTAAAAACAAAACAAAACAGTACTTCGTAAAAAAAACAAACAAAAAAAACCCCAATATTTAGATTTGTATGGAGGCTGGGGGGAAATTTTCTTTTTTTCCCGCTGCTTTAGCTAAGATATTGTCAAGACCTGTTCTGAATAGATAATCCCCCTCACAGGGTAAGACACAGAGTCTACTCTTTGATGCCAACTCTCCTGACCAAGTTTTAAGCCGAATAGCCATACAGGCTAAGTAGAAGATGTGGATGCCCGAGCAAAGAGCATAACAACAGCATAAACTGTGTTACTTTCCCGAGAGTGGGAATAGAAGGGGATAGAAGAAATTAGTCTTCCCTAGATACTTTGCTCCTATGGTTGGATGAGTTTGAGCCTTAACTAAGGAGTAAAGTCCTTTTACATGAGGTCCCATATATTACAGTGAATGGAAAATTCTCTGCGCATAAGAGTACCGAGCTCCACAAACAGAGACCTGGATGGATACAGGTTCCTTTACCTCCTCTAAATTCAGAGTAGCTCTAAAGGCTTTCAGAAACTGGTCAATGTCATCTAATGGAAGAGGAATTTTCCATATTTACAATTACCTGCAGCTGATAACTTGTTATCTGAAGAATCTCTACAGCTATTGAGCTCTGTACTTCAGTTTTAATCAAAGACCTAATTTCTACAAAAAATAGAAGGAGATTCTTCTGAGATAATCATTTAAATACAGGAGCGGAACCTGCGGGCAAACTTCTTTCGTATAAATGACATTCCCGCTCCCTCTCAACGTCGTCTCTCTGTTGTTCGGGTCTGTCAGAGGACCCAAACAAAAGAGAGATGGACCACTAAAACAGTAGTAACACATGGAGTCTGATGGATCCCATTGACTATGATGGGGTCCGTCGGGTGTCCATCATTTTTAAACTGCATCCGGTGGAGAAAAAAGTCCTCCATGCAAGATTTTTTTCCTCCGCAGATTTTTGGCGGACACTGTAGACTCTGGTGCATATGTGAAAGTAGCCTTAGAGCTACTTTTTTTTTTTTTTTAGTACTAGCCTCATGGAAATACATGCTAAACATCTCAGTTCCACTTTCATGTCCAGAAGTAGAAGATAGAAGCCTTACTGATCTGTAACATGGCAGGGATAGTAGAAGCCTCTTCAACATCACCTTTAGCCTCTTCAGACATATTTGAATAGAGGAACAAGAGAAGACTTATTCCTACTGCAGGCCAGTATCAAAAGCAATGGCTACTGTCATAAGACTATACACTGCCTGGCAAGGGGGCCATGCAGGACCAGTAACAGCCACAGCAGCTACACTCAGCACCAACAGGCAGGTGAATGGACCATTTTGTTGTGAAGGGATGAATCTTGTGGGGGAATTATTCAAAGAATAATAATAATAATAATAATTATAATTAGAGCTAGTATGGGGCCCAAAAATTCCATGGCAGAATAGAATAAAAGGCAGAATATGTGGAAGATTACAGTGGAATAAGAGGCAGAATACAGGTAGGTACACACATTTTTTTTAAATGCGACTAAGTACAGCAGAGGGGGGGGGGGGGGGTCCCAGAACAATTCTCATCCAAAAGTGGCATTTGAAAAAGGTCTGAAAATTGAGCATTTGCTCTAGATAAGTCTCTTTTCTTCAAGGACAGAAAAACACATAGAGAACAAAAGGAGGTCTGCAAGATTTTATGGGTTTCCTGCTCTTGGAGGTGAATCCTCCTGTCTCTGTGGGTGCTAGCAAGGGAGAGGGGAAATAAAAAGTGTTAAACAAACCAGAATATTATTTAGATTCTTCAAAGCAACCCCATTTTCTTGTGATGACAAATTTGCACACTGACGCTGCGATCCATCCCTCCGTTGGGAACCAGTCCCGGGATCGCTTTTTTAACTTTGGGAATGGGAATCCTGGGCTGCAATGCCCGCAATCAGAGTGGCATTATCTCTGGGTCTCTGTTGTACATTACAGCGGAGACCGGGTAGCTATGGTGGCCTCTCTTTTTGAGGTCACCGAGATGTTTGTCCATATCTACAGGGTCAGAACATATGTAGCTGATTGCTTTGCTGTAGGCAATGGAGTTTGTGTGTTTCGAATGAAAACTGTCCCATCTGAGGTATGTTGGGTGGTCAACTGTCTTTTTGTACAGTGATGTCTCAATTTTGTTGCTCTGTATTTTTATGACTGTGATCATACAATTTATTTCAGTGAAGTATCAAGTTGCTTGTGGGATGAAACTGATTGAAATGCTCATGGAAGGCTTTCAGCTGTTGTTCAGACCCCATCCAGATGATTAGGATATCATTGATGAAACAATAGTAGGCCAGAGGGCTGGTGGTGCAGGTGGACAGGAAGTCACTCTCATGCTTGGCCACGAAAAGATTAGCATTCTGTGGCACCATTTTACTACCCATTGCTGTACCAGTCTGCTGTAAATATATGCTGTCACCAAAGAAAAAGTAATTGTGGGTGTAAATGAATTTAGTGAGCCAACACATGAAGCCCTGTCAAGCTTTTAAACCAACCTGGTATGGGATTTTGGAATACAAAGATTCCACATCCATGGAAGCCAGGATGGTTCCCTCTGGTAGAGGACAAATTGTTGATTTATTTAATAGGTCTGTAGTGTCTTGAAGGTATCTGGCTGTATCCTTCACCAAGGATTTAAGAATACTGTTCATGCATCCAGGAATTTGCTCAGTGAGGGTGCCCACACATTAAATAATTGGTCTTCCTGGATTCCCAGGCTTGTGTATTTTGGAAAGCATGTAAAATGTTCCTATCCTTGGACTTAATAGTATGAAGTCATTTAGTTTAATGGCTTCTCAAAGAGGACAGCAATGGTCTTTTTTTAGTGGAGTCTGGTAGGGTCAGACTCCAATTTTGAGTAGTAGTGTGTGTCTGTCAGTTGTCTTTGTGCTTCCTTTATGTAGTCTGATGTGTTCATCACGGCTATTGCGCCAATTTTGCTGGTTTAATGAAGATATATATATCTTTGTTAGCTTTCAAGGACTATAGGTGAATCTCAATAAATTAGAATATCTTTGAAACGACTATCTGTACCACCTGCTACAGCTTCCCCTGTGCCCATACACCTCCTGAAGGGAGATAGCATTTAATTGGTGACCTCAGTTCCTGTGACCTTAGCGATACTGCTACAGCCCTCAGTTAACACCTCCTGTCAGGACCTGCGGTGGGGTGAAGGGAGTGCCGAAACCCTACTCCACCATATTGTCTATGCTGCATTTGCCTTGGTAATCCTGCCAGGAGGAGTAACCCCAAGACTTTGTTCTCTTTCCCCTCCCTTGGGGATATACAGAGGTATAGCGGTCACTTGCAGTGTTGGCGGGACATTCACATTCACTGTCTGGTTAGTGGAGGTGTGGTGATCTCTAGCTACATCATATATGGTCGGGACTACTGGTTGCCTCTGTCAGGTGGCTGACCCCCTGGTTCTATCTGCAGCCTGCTGTAACGCTTCCTCCTGGACGACCACCCCCCCTCACTTGGAAGTCGAGGCTTAGCAATGGTGCAATGCATTAGCTCTATGTAAGAGCCCTATGACCACGAGTGTATTCATTAATGCCCTAAGTCTTCTCTCACCGGGATATGCCCAGAAGATGTCCTAACAACTCTGCTGGTCTCCCCCTGTACTCCGGGCCGCTCACCCACCCGTTCACCATCTATCTCCAGGTATCTTTCCCGCTCTAGCCTCTCAGCCGCGTCCTCGGACGCTGAAGACATGGCGCCACCTTCTCCCACACCACTCCTGACGAAGATGGCACATTCTTCCAAGGAGATGAGGCCTAGAGAACTGACTGAGTCCCTAAGTGGACCCTGCCCTCCCCAGTCCTGCCTTGCTACCCCTAATATGGCATCACCATCTCCTCCTTGCCAAGCCGCTCATATAGCTTCGGCTGACTTCCAGTTGCTTAGGGATCTTATACAGGCCCTCCCTACCAAGCAAGACCTGGACGAAGTGGTCTCCCGCCTGGAACAGACACATGCCCAGGCGTTGGATGCAGTCAGGACAGAGATGACCCACCTCAACTCTAGGGCCGAAACTACTTAACAGGCTCACTGCAGTAGAGAGACACCACCAGCACTCAACTATTCACCTCCAAAATATTGCGCTCCAGCTTGACGACCAAGAAAACAGAGGACGGAGGAACAGCATCCGCCTGCGGGGTATCCCCGAAAAAGGCACCACAGATGACTTAATCACTAGAGTCAATACCATCTTCAACATATTGGCGCAACGCCCTTTGGATGCAACCTATATGTTTGACAGAGTTCAACGGTCTGGCCCCGTGGACCCCACCAACCCACGGGATGTCCTTTGTAGATTACATTACTACTCTGAGAAGGAACATATCTTGAAATGTGCTTGGTCCGTGGGCCCTGACTCTTTTGAAGATACCACTGTTAAACTTTTTCCAGATGTTTCTACATGCACTCTGGCCATGCGACGTGCCCTACAGCCCCTTCTGAGCTTCATTAAGGACTGTGGTGGAACATACCGGTGGGGACATCGATTTCACCTGATCGCCCGTAAGGGCTCTACCTCCATTCTGGTGAGCTCACCTGCAGACCTCCCTGAGCTGTTTACTTTCTTGGACACTAGACCCATTGAAGTCCAAAATTGGCTCGCGCTGGATCTGACTCAACAAATCTCCCAGAGCCGACAACGTAGATCTCGACGCCCCTCCTCTACGCCAATACAAGACAGACCCTCTCCATTGATGCCTCCTGGAGAAGACCCTCTAAACCCATTATTGGACCAGCCAGACCTATCTCGCTACCTCCCTTCCGAGGCGTGATGACTCCCGGCCCCTAGATATGTGGACTGTTCCTGTATCTTCCCTTTTGCTCAGTTTATTTTGATGAGTTCATCCATCCATTTCTACAAAGGAAGATGCCAGGTTACTTTGTCCTCTCTTATTGGTGCCTTTATTACCCTCGTTACAATGTATACCTACTTATGTTACTGTTTGGGTAGTTGCTCATTATACTGCGGCGGCCCTGGGTGGAGCTGCTGGAGCTTCATTAGTTCTTGCGGCACTGCCACATGGCCCCCTCAGCCCATATACTGGTAGGGTCCCATAACTTCCCTTGACACCTGGCTTGTTTTGTTCGCTCTGCTCCTCCCCCCCCGACCCCCCCCTTTTTTTGAGGGTGGTGGGGAGCGGTGGGGGCGAAATTATTGTTAAGTTACACTCGTGGTTCTTTTGTGCTCGCTCTTTTGTTTTCCCCGCCTCCCTCTCTCTCATTTATTTGAGAGCTTGCCTCTTTTTCTTGAGGCAACTTGACTTTGTCTACTTCCCTGTCTTTTAATTCCCTCATCCCTCCTTTCCTTACCTACCTCTCCACCTTTTTCTCGTTTTTGTTTCCCTCTGCTCTTTTCTCCTATCTCTCCCCTCCCCCCCCCCCCTTTTTTTTTTTCTTTTCTCTCCCCACCCGAGTGTCTTGTCTTCTTTTTTTTTCTCCCCCTCTCAAGTGTCTTAGAGATCCTCCTTCTCCTTCAGTGGGGCTTGACCTGCAGTGTCTAAATATGCCGATTTCCAGCCAGCAGACTTCTCTCGTGGTAGGATTCCTTAATGTCAGAGGGCTGCATAGTCCTGGAAAGCGCTCTGTTCTTTTCATCTAAGGGTGGGTTCACACCTGCGCTTGAGTCCGTCCGCTGCCAATCCGAGTGAAAATCTCGGGGAACGGGATCGGCATCGGATACCAACAGGTTAGCGACACATGGGTTTTTAAAGCAATGCGCGGGTGTGCGCTTACACCCTCTGTGCCGCGAAGCCGTTTTTTTCGTCGTACACAAAGTCCTGCATGTCCGACTTTGTTTCCGATGAAAAAAAAGGATTCCCAGCGCAGAAGGTGTAAGCGCACACCCACGCATTGCTTTAAAAACCCATTCACATGAATGGGTTTTAAACCTATGCGTCACTAACCTGTCGGTATCCGATGCCTATCCCGTTCCCCGAGATTTTCACTCGGATTGGCAGCGGACGGACTCAAGCGCAGGTGTGAACCCACCCTTACTCAAAAGGTAAGCATTTACATGTAGTGTTCTTGCAGGAAACACATTTTTACTCTCTCAAACCATTTAAATTCCCACACGCATATCACAGCCCTTCCCCGGACCCCAAGTCTAGAGGGGCCAGCATTTTGATCTCTAGATCGGTGAGCTGGACGCATCTGGGGACTCGCACTGATGGAGAGGGCAGATTCGTTATGGTGAAGGGACGTATTGCGTCTCAGATATATACTTTTGCATCGCTGTATCTCCCTAATGCCGGACGGGGCCTAGCTCTCCACTCATACTTAGAGATGCTTGATGATTTTGTAGAGGGTGTTTTGGTGGTCGGGGGAGACCTGAACCTAGTTCTTGATCCCGCACTTGTCTCCTCAAGTCACTCCCACTCACTCCTGTGCAGATTTCGGAGAGATCTTCATTCTCACCAACTTATTGACTCATGGCGACTATTACACCCCTCGGATCGGGATTACTCATACTATTCTCCAGTTCACAATCGTTACTCTCGTATTGATTACATCTTACTCTGACAGCAGGACCTTCACTCCTTGCTGTCTGCATCTATAGACAACGTCACATTTTCAGATCACGCCCTTATTACAGTGACCCTGTCGCTACAGTCCCCCATCCCCTTCCAACGCCAATGGAAGCTTAACTCCTTGCTTTTGGACGATGCGACTATCCTTGCAGATATTAAAACCCACTTAACCGAATTTAACCGAATACTTCACTAGGGAAGAGACTGGGGAACTTATCCCTCCTGTAATCTGGGAAGCCCATAAATGCCTGGTCTGTGGGGTCCTCATCCAACATGGCTCTCGCCTGAAGAGAGAACGTCAGTCACACATTGAATCTCTTCTCCAACAAATACGCTCACTCGGGGCTCTCCACAAACGTCAGATGACTGTAGACACATACGCACAGCTTGCGGGCATCCGGGAGGAACTTTGTTCTTTCCTGATGGACAGAGCTAAAGGGACTCTAGTTAAGTGTCGGCGACACTTCTATGAGTTCGGTAATAAATGTAGTCGATCCTTGGCGAGGGCCCTGCGGATCCAAAGAGCCTCCACTTATGTCCCCCAAATCTGAACTACCCAACACTCTAAAGTAGATCTTCCCACTGAGATCGCGGCTGCATTCAGAGACTACTATGCCTCTCTGTACTCGGTAGACGCCTCTAACCCAGACTCTCAATTTTGCGATCGCATACGGGCATACCTCGCCTCTTCAGGACTCCCTGCACTATCAGTCGAGGACCTAGAGGTCCTAGAATCCCCAATTGCAGATGACGAACTTTCGACTGTGCTTAAACAAATGGCCACGGGTAGGGCTACGGGTCCGGATGGGTTGCCTCTGGTTTACTATAAGAAACTTGGCCCAGATGTCGGCCCACATCTCCTAAAGAAGTTCAATTCATTGACGTCAGGCTCGTCTCTATGCCGCGATTCCCTTCGCACCCATATTACCGTAATTCCCAAACCCGGAAAGGATCCCCTTCTTTGTCCCAGTTATTGTCCTATCTCACTGTTGAACATCCTAGCCAAAATCCTTTCCTCCCGACTAACTCCTCTGCTGGGCGACATCATCCATCCTGACCAAGCAGGTTTCATGCATGGACGAGAGGCTAGGGACAACACCATCAAGACTATTAACCTTCTACATGGGGCAAAGGTCTCTGGCAGGCTTCTCACGCTCTTATCTACAGATGCTGAGAAGGCCTTTGACAGGGTTAATTGGCAGTTTCTGGAAGAAACCCTGTTACATGTGGGTCTCCGCGAAAACATGATGAACTGGATCCTCTCTTTATTCCTATCCCTCAGCTCAGGTTCGGGTTAATGGTCTCCTCTCACAGTCTTTCCCCATTGCCAATGGTACTAAACAGGGATGCCCTTTGTCTCCTCTCATTTTCACCCTGACACTAGAGCCCTTTCTTAGACATGTCCGATCCCATCCTGACATCTTGGGTGTGGCCCATGCATCTCACCTTTACAAAGTAGCGGCCTACACAGATGACTTATTGTTTTTTCTTACCTGCCCACAAATCTCTCTCCCATACCTAATGTCTGCCTTTGATGAATACTCGAAGCCTTCTAACTTCAAGATTAACCTCTCAAAATCTGAAGCACTTAATGTCACCCTCCCCCCCCCCCAACAGGTCTCCACCTTGAGTCAATCTTTTCCCTTCCGCTGGGCTACCCGGGCCTTGAAATATCTGGGAGTCTCCATTACTCCTGACCCAACAGACTTTTTCCATGCCAACTTTCCGCCTATCCTATCATCTATCCGTTCAGACTGTCACCGATGGAAACAGGGTACATTCACCTGGTTTGGGAGGTGCACCATTTTTAAAATGAATATCCTGCCGCGACTCCTATACCTTTTACAAACACTGCCTATCCACGTTCCCCTTTCCTTCTTTCGGGCCTTGTCCTCCATTCAGTTGGATTTCATATGGTCGGGTAAGTCTGCGAGAGTTAGCAGAGCCCTTCTTTCCCGCCCTAAACGTAGTGGTGGCTTGGCCCTCCCAGATCTCAAATTATACTATTTTGCTGCTCACTTGGCTAGGATAGTAGACTGGTGTACAGTAGACATGGCTCGCTTAAACCATGGTTCTATATTGAACAAGCCTTCTCCCCGCTGCCACTGCAGGTGATACCATGGCTTGAATCTCCTGTAGTGTCATCTCTCCGCTCCCACCCCACAATTGGCCCAACCCTTAGAATTTGTGCACAGCGCTTGGTTTGCTCTCATTCACTCCCACTTGACTCTATATGCTACCCCCTTTTGGGCAACCCTAAGTTTCCTTCTGGTGTCTCTGATAGAGTGTTCCGCAACTGGCGTCACCATGGTTTCTTTAGGGTGGGTCATCTCCGGAACGATTTAGGGTGGTGAGTGGGCCCAGGGGTTTCCCCCTCCAGCGATCTTCCTCCCCTGGACGCATGGCGTGGATTGCAGATCTGCCACTTCGTACGATCTCTCCCCCCCCCTATGGAATTCAGAACCAAGTACACGTCTCTAGAACGGCTGTGTGTGGGTACTGGACCCTTGCGGCACTCCTTAGCTATTATTTACAAACTCTTGATAGAACCCCCACCTGATGCTGTCCCTCACTTCATATTGAAATGGGAGACTGACCTTAACCAGTCTCTCACACCTGCCAAAAGAAAGCGCATATTCCGTCTCACATACGAATCATTGATCAGCTCTCGTTATCAGGAGGCCAGTTTTAAACTCATGTCCCGGTGGTATCGTGTCCCCTCGAGATTGCATGCTCTTATACCACAGGTCCCATCAATGTGCTGGAGGTGTGGGGTGGAGGAGGGCACCATGTTACACATTTTTTTGGTCTTGTAGGACGGGGTTAAGAGGATTATTTCTCAAGTAACTGAGACTTCCCTCCATTTGGGCCCTGCTCTGTTCCTCCTCCATCATTGCGAGTCCCCGATGCATATCTATAAGCGCTCCCTGCTTCGATTATTGGTCCTCGCGGCTCGAGCGTGTATTGCGCAATTTTGGAAGCAAACTGAACCTCCCCCTCTCTCCCTTTGGGTTTTGAAGGTCAATGAGATTATTTGTATGGAGAACCTCACCTCTTTCCTGCATGACACTGTTCAAACTTTTAACAAGACCTGGTTCTACTGGATGGAATTCCAACGTACCAGTGAATATCAGACGCTTCTCGGGCCTGTGCCTCCCCCGTAGACCTACAGTGGGATGCTCTGGTTTTTATAGCTAACGGATGGGTTACTTATTCCGGACTATTCTTGACCCTCTGGCCTCGCTCCCTGTGAGTTCTACTCGAGGATCTCCCCGGTATTAACAGTATAGAATGTTACTGCTGTCGTTGCAGTTATATGTTTTCACCGTATTTTCTTTATTCTGTATTTTATGTCTTTTTGAAAATCAATAAACTTTGAATTGGAAAAAAAAAGAATATCTTTGAAATGTTTATTTCTTTCAGTAATTAAATTAAAAAAAGTGACCTCCTATATTTTCTAGATTCTTTACACACAGAGTGTTCTATTTCAAGTGTTTTATTTCTGTAAATGTTGATTATGGATTACAGGTAATGACAACCCAAATCTAAGAAAATTAGAATATTGTAAAAAAGTTCAGTATTGTAAATTCAGTGTGTCACCTGCCAAGGTTTCCTAAGCCTTTAAATGGTCCCTCAGTCTGGTTCAGTAGGACACACAATCATGGAAAACGCTGATTATGCATTGTATTACTGAAATGAATGAACGTTTCAAAGATATTCTAATTTATTGAGATGCGCCTGTATATGGCCCTTCTCTTCTGGGCAGCAGTGTTTGACAACTATCTCTTGTCCATGTCCAGGATGGTGGATTTAACCATATGTCTGAAAGTCTCTTTATATTTATCCAAAGGGGTATTGCACACAGTTTGAGGTGTTAATTCTGATCTCTTCTTTGTGACCAAGATTTCTCTCCCATTTGTCGAAGTGGGTTCTGTATGCTTTGTGTCATTAACAAACTCCCTCAAGTGTAGTCTCCTGAAGTAATCTTCCATATCACTGCAAAGTTCTGTTTTATCCAGGACTTGATGAGGACAGAATGAAAGTCCTCCAGAGAGCATACCGACTTCTGCTTTGTTAGGTTCATAAGCAGAGAAACCGATAAGATAGTTAGATGTTTCCATGTCTGAATGTGAGTATTGATCAAGGTTGTCAGGACTTGGCTTTGTTTTGTAGGTATTTATATTGAATTCTGCAGTAAGCCACAGTCTGGAGATTCTTTTCTTATCCTCCATTTTGTTTAAGGAAAAAAAAATATATCTTTTACTATATTAGCCAGTCGATACAAAAGATCCTCCATATCTTAACACTATCTTCCATAGATAG
Organism: Leptodactylus fallax; assembly: GCA_947044405.1. Taxonomy (NCBI): domain Eukaryota; kingdom Metazoa; phylum Chordata; class Amphibia; order Anura; family Leptodactylidae; genus Leptodactylus; species Leptodactylus fallax. The sequence goes on along the minus strand of CAMRHE010000099.1, from coordinate 5,076,475 downwards.
TGTTCCTGACTATAATAAGGGAGTGACTAGTGGACCATGTGACTCAGGCTCCTCTACAGTAGACCAGTGAGCTTTAAAACAAAGTGGACATGAGCTTTGTTTCAGGGTACAGTGCAGTGCACACTGTGTAATGGGGTTCAAATCAACAGTTTATGGAATAGGTAAAAAGAAGGATGTCAGTTATAGAAGTTTTACTAGTGAAATTCCCATGCGGAAAGGGTGGATCTCCAATCTCATTCAGTGAATGTGCTATTGTATGCTGAATTTGATTTTACGCTAAAATGATCGAGAAAAGAACACTATATGCTGCAAACCTTGTACACTGAGGCCATTTTTTCCCCAAGATGGCGCCTCTGAAGTGGCTGCCTGTTAGGCAGCTCTGAGACTCTCTCTCTCTCTTATTTTTTTCTTTCTCTGTCTGTTTTTTATCTCTCTACTTAATGGACTTTACACTATGAAGAAATGAAGAAACAAAGACTTGGAATTGGACCTTTGTGATACTTTTTTTTTTGTTTTTATCTGTCTTTTTGTCCTGCTGAAATGGGGACTCTTGTGTCTGCAGGCATTTCTTTTGTCTACACAAGAGAGAAATTACTGCAGCTTAGAGTCACAACAACAGGGCTGCATACCATTTGCCCACCCATCCCCCAAGAACTCTGGAGAAAGAAAAAGCGGGGGGAGGGGCTGCAGAGCAGGAACTCTTCAGAGGATTAAAAAGAGGCGTTACCGACCAACTGTTCCCTCCATCATTATGGGCAATGTGAGATCTCTTGCAAACAAGATGGATGAACTAACAGCGCTCACCAGGCACCATCAGGAGTTTCGGGTGTGCAGCATGATGCTACTTACAGAGACTTGGCTCACTGAAGTTACTCCTGACTCTCTGGTCTCCTTGGATGGTTTTAAACTCCTTCGGGCAGACAGGACAAGGGAGAGCGGTAAGAGGAAAGGAGGGGGGCTGGCAATATTTGTGAATAATAGATGGTGCAATCCTAGGCACATTGTGATTAAGGAGCAAACTTGCTGTAAGGACATTGAACTATTAGCTGTGAGCATGAGACCTTTCTATCTACCAAGGGAACTATCGCATGTCATCGTGATAGCTGCATATGTCCCCCCCTCTGCGAAAGCTGACACTGCCTGCGAGGTCCTACAAGCCACGCTGAGCCATTTACAGTCACAACACCCCCAGGCCCTCCTTCTTGTGTCTGGCGATTTCAACCATGCCTTTCCATCATCCACACTTCCCAGTTTCACACAGTATGTAACCTGCCACACAAGAGACAACAAAACACTGGACTTGTTCTTTGCCAACGTGAGGGAGGCATATAACTCATCAGCCCTACCGCCCCTGGGAAGATCGGATCACAACCTAGTACATCTCCGACCTGTGTACAAGCCACTTGTACGTAGAGAACCAGCTGTCACCCGCACAGTGAGGATATGGTCCGAGGAGAGTGATGAGGCTCTGAGGGATTGTTTTGACACAACCGCATGGGAAGTTTTGCAGGATTCGTATGGAGAAGATATAGAAGGACTCACACACTGCATAACGGACTACATTAATTTTTGTGTGGACAACACAGTACCCACAAAAGTGGTGAGGTGCTTCTCCAACAACAAACCATGGATTAACTCTGATATAAAAACACTACTTAAGGAGAAAAAGATGGCATTCAGGACAAGAGATAAGGAGGGGTTGAGGGAAGTACAAAAGGAGCTGAGGCATCTAATCAGGCAAGGAAAATCCAGTTATAAGGAAAAATGGAAAAGCAAATGGAAAGAAAAGACATAAGGGGGTCTGGGAGGGGCTTAAGTCAATTTCGGGTCATAAACAGTCGGTCTGCCAGATTGAGGCAGTGTTAACTGGCTTAATGAACTAAACCTATTCTTCAACAGATTTGATCACACACCAGCTCCTCCCACCCCAGAATGTCCTTCAGCTCCCCTCACCACAATGACTTCACCCCATTCACCCCATGTGGCTACTTCCCAACAGACCAGTAAATCCAGAAATCTGTCTTTATCTGACCACAGTCTGACCTTCACACGGGCCCAGGTGAGGAAGGAGATGAAAAGATCAAGGCGAGGAAAGCCGCAGGGCCAGATGACATCAGTGCATGGCTAATTAAGACTTGTGGGGACCAGCTGTGTGGTATAATTACATATATGTATAATATGAGCCTGAGGCAGGAAATAGTCCCTGAATTATGGAAATCTTCTTGTGTGGTACCAGTTCCAAAGAAACCTCACCCTATGGACCTCAACGACTACAGACCTGTAGCACTGACATCCCACTTGATGAAGATCTTAGAGAGATTGGTTCTCACAAATCTTCGCCCTCTAGTGAGCCCCGCTATGGACCCTCTCCAGTTTGCTTATCGACCGGGCATTGGGGTAGATGATGCCATCATCCACCTTCTGCACAGGGCTCTGTCTCACCTGGAAAAACCAGGGAACACGGTGAGAATAATGTTCTTTGATTTCTCCAGTGCTTTTAACACCATACAGCCCAGGTTACTGAGAGACAAGCTGGGCCTTGCTGGAGTGGACCACCACCTCTCCAACTGGATCCTAGACTACCTCACAAATCGACCTCAATACGTGAGAGCCCAAGACTGTGTGTCAGGTACCGTGATCTGTAATACGGGGGCACCTCAGGGTACGGTTCTCGCCCCTTTCCTCTTCACACTGTACACTGCAGATTTTAGGTGCAACTCATCCAGCTGCTACATACAGAAGTATTCTGACGACTCTGCAATAGTAGGCCTCATCACAGACGATGATGACAAGGAGTACAGAGAACTGAACCGGTTTTTTGTGGACTGGTGCCACCAGAACCACTTGAAGATTAACGCGGGGAAGACCAAGGAGATGGTGGTGGACTTCCGTAAAGGCAGATGCCCTCCAAAACCAGTGGACATCCTGGGGACGGGCATCGAGATTGTGAACACCTATAAGTACCTGGGTTTGCTCCTTAATAATAAGCTGGACTGGGCAGATCATATGGAGGCCCTGTACAGGAAGGGCCACAGCAGGCTCTACCTGCTTAGGAAGCTGAGAGCCTTTGGAATCCGGGGGGCACTTCTTAGGACTTTCTTCAACTCAGTAGTGGCATCAGCCATCTTCTTTGGAGTGGCCTGCTGGGGGAGCAGTATATCAACCAGGGACAGAAAGAAACTTGACAAGCTGATTAGAAGGGCCAGCTCTGTCCTGGGGAGCCCACTGGACCCAGTGCAGGTGGTGGGTGACAGAAGGATACTGTCCGTGGTGAGCTCCATGCAGAAGAAGAAGTCCCATCCCATGCATGAGACTGTGATAGCGCTGGGTAGTACTGTCAGTGACCGACTGCTCCACCCTAGGTGTGAGAAGGAGCGCTATCGGAAGTCTTTCCTCCCCACCGCGGTTAGGCTGTACAACCAACACCGACCTAAGCGGAGATCATTACACACAGAGAACTGAAATATCTCTCTGCCTGTTATATCCCCCCCCCCCTCCTCTGCTACGTCCTATCTGTCTGTCTGTTATTAATGTAATGCCTCTCACCTTGGAACATTCCTGTACATGTTGTATTTGTATTTGTATCTGCTTATCTTATCTTTGCTGCTGTAACACACTGAATTTCCCCACTGTGGGACTATTAAAGGACTATTATTATTATTATTATTATCATTGCACCTGAAGGACCACTGTATTAGCAGATTTTGTTTTAGAGTTTTATTGTGGGCTTTTTTCACGTAAGATTCTCCATGCTTACAAGTAATCAAGAATATTTAATAATCCAGAACCTGTCAAGCCCCATTGTTTCTATAATAAAGGAATTTTACTTTATAGTAGTGACTGGTAAACACTTACCTTGGAGCTTTCATATGACAATTTCAGTTCTGAACCAGGAACCTTGAGTAAACGATAAAGTAAGCCCTTTACCTTTTGGACAGTCATTGAATCTTGGTAGGGAAACAAAGAACAAAATGAAGAATGAAAACGAGGATATTTTATAGCTTATTATACTTAACATGTTATAATGGTTTTATCAATATTTTTTGTGGTAAGCTATAATTTGTTTTATTCCATCAGCATCATATGTTTTGATAAAGTGTGAAAACAGTTTATAGGTTTAACCATATAACATTAAACTACACTATACATTTCGTTTCAATGGTTTTCAATAAATATTGTATACAGAACAAATTGCAAGCATAGGGCATAGAAGAGTAAACTCAGTTAAGCAGAGTACAGTAGACTTATACAAAAATGGGAATCTTTATTTGTTCTAAAGGACATTGAGCTCACAGATCATAACGTACAGCGATGATACTATAAACTATATGACACCAATCATCCTGATTTTTCTTTTCCCCTCTTATACCCCTGTAATATTATGTATGTTTACTTTTGAGGAGCTTTGGAAAGCTGAGTATCAACCAAAGGATAAGTATTCTGAATAACTGACCTCACTATTGTCCTCACACTATAAGTATATGAATATCTAATTAAGAGTATGGTATACCAGGCTAGATTTGCTTTTTAGTGTCGGTTCAGAAGTCTGGGAAAGCTGGGTAACATAGCATGTGGAGCTTTGGTAGGAAATACTGAATACTATACTTACCTACATAAAAGTATCTCTGTATGCTATAATCATATCATAGCTTGCCAGGATTTCCCTTTCAGGATTCTTGGAAAGCTGAGTAATATACCAGGTAATGCAGTAATAGGGACTGCTGAACAGCAAACATATCTAAAGAAATCCCTCTGGTTTCTCCCATATTATGCCAAAGTTTGCTTGATTTGCATTTCAGGGTCCTGGGAAAGCAGGGTAGCAGGCACTTTTCCACTGATTCTGTCACAGTTGAAATTTTTTCTCTAGCCCCCACTATTCCAGAGCAATAAGTGCTGTTAGTTTATGATATTTAGGCTCTCTACTGTCAGGAGAGCAATGTCAGGCAGGAGCAGGCAAGGGGTGTGATTCTGAGCTCTGATACTATTCACTTCTGATTGGAGTCATGTCCCCCTTTCCTGCACCTGTGTGACACTGCCCACCTGACACAAAGCCTAACTGCAAAGCCTAAGTAGCAGCTCAAGCACCAAAACTAATAGCATTGATTGCTCAGGAATGGTGGGGGCTAGAGAAAAAATTTCAACTGTGCCAGAATCAGTGGAGCGGCAAGTATTAACAGATATTAAAAACTGTAGTTGGTGGAAGGGGTGAAAGGTCCTCTTTAACTTGAAAGATGTATGTTTAAGGGTCCTGAAAACATACCAATCACTGCTGTAATACAGACTGCTGCTGAAGCAAAATGTACTTATTTAAACATCTTTCTAAGTTACGAAACAGCTAGTTAGTTTTGCCTTTAAGCAATCTGGGAAAGCTGGGTGATTTCATCTACTTTGAGTAAAACCACACACATGTAACCCTCCCTTCTACCTGTTTTAATTGATGCTCCGGAGCTGCACTGTCTCCATTATAATCAATGGCACACCACTACAACATTAGACTAAATGGGAGCTAAGCTCCACCCCCTTCACAATAAGCCCCATCCATCCTGAACTTCCTGTGATATCATGCTAGTTCTTGCAACAAGTCTCCAGCTGGTAATGTCTGCGAAATTTCTGCTTAACTGCCCAGGCTAGGTACACACCTGCGCTGGGTCTCCACGGGGGAATTCCGTTCCCCATTCTGCTTTAAAAATGCAGAGAAAAGTCCTGCAAGCAGCGCTTTTCTCTCCGCATTTTTCTGCCCCTTTCGGAGGGAAAACCGGCAGACCCCATTATAGTCTCCAAGTGGACCTCCCGAACAGAAACCCAAATGCAGGTGTGAACCTAGCATCAGAGTTGCAGTTTATGTTTAATCAAGTTTTATTAGGGTTTTTGCAAATAACAAAATAAGAAAACAAAGACAAGAACAATAATCAAAAATCACAGAGGCACACAGGCCTCCCAAACAAGTAAAGAGCATAAAGGCATGACTGGAGTGAAGCTATTTATATCCAATTAAGACAAAAGCCTGAAAGTATGTCAGTTGTGGATGATCAAAAATTTATATTGATGTATAATTGACATAGAACGGCTCCAACAGTATCCACTTAGCATAGTGGCTGCTGTAAGAGCCATATGTGGCCAAACAGGAACAGCGAAAACAGAAAAAAAAAATCCACGCCTTAAACCATGCACAAATGTCCTACTTACCAGGTAGTTTCTTTTTTATCGGCTTTTGATCTGGTTTGTCAGGGCAAATAATAGATAAGGCTATAAAAAGAGACAACAAAATAACGTGATTAATAACTTGTTAAAAAGACTACTAAAGATTGGATCAAACTTCCAGCAAATGTGACTGGAAGATATACAGAAAGTGAATTTAAGCATGGCTGGTAAATAAGCACATGACTATCACAGGATAAAAACTGTACTAAAACATACAGTAAATCCACAGACTCACACTAATGCTGGCCATATACATACAATGGCTGTCAGCTGAAGGCTTGTGCAACCAACACCTGTCTCTCCTGATTCTGCACATTCAGCTTGGCCAAGCAGTACATGTGTACTGAGAGGGAGAGTGAAAGAAGTTGCTGCCCAACACCTTTGGCAGAAGCTTATTACCACAAAAACAAACGGATTGTGCAATTTAACCCATTCGTGACAGAGGTATAGACTTTCTATGTCGGTCGCAAATGGGCCTTTCTATGTCAGTTGCGGTGGAATAAAGCGGAGTCTCTCGCACGCTCCGGCTTGGCGACACGTTGTGTATTCTTCAGTGTTTAACCCCTTAGATGCTGCAATCAATAGCAACCGCAGCATCTAAGGGTGTTTTGAAGGGAGGGGGCTCCCTCCTAGAGGCATTGGAGCCCCTGCAAACAAAATAGCACGGGTCAGATGTCTTTACATGTCAGGGGCCTAACTTAGACAGCCCTGCGGGCCTATATATAATCCTGTGCCAAAGCATGGCCTAACAAACTGCCCGATATAAAAAGACAGGCATTTTTAAAGCATTTCACTATGTAGGTAGTGCATTGCCTTATAAGTGATCAGAGAATTGCATGTTACAATCAAACTAGGGAGACAAAAACCAGTTATAAACATGACCCCATATTAATTCGCCCATCTCAAAACATTTCACAAATAATAAAAAATAAATACATCACATGCATATTGGGTATATAATGCCCCGGCAATAAAGCAGAAATGTTACTTTACCTGCATGATTAACAACATTTCTTTTTCGTAAAAAAAAAAAAAAATTACTGAATTTTTTTTTTTTTTCCTCTTTTTTCGTAAAAAATAAAAAAATTACAGAATTTTTTTTTTTTTTGCCTGTCAGCACCGAAAAAACACACTATACAAAATTATAAAAAAGTGTTACGTTCCCCAAAATGGCATTAATAAAAACTTCAGGTCTGCCTGCAAAAAATAAACCCTCACACGATTCTGCTAACAAAAAAATAATCAAGGGCCTGAGATAGTGGCGATGGACAAAACAAAATAGTTATTACAAAAAAGGTTTTTTTACTTTAAAACTTGAAAAAAACCTATACAATTCCCCGAAAGAGTTAACAAACGTTAATAAATGAGATATATTTCCCTGTAAATATAAAAGTTATAGGGCTTGGTATGGGTTGACAGAAAAATGCAAAAAATTGTTTGGCATCAAGGCCTAAAACAGGCTGGGCATTAAAGGGTTAAAATCCAACTCCTGGTCCTTATTTCCTGTGACATCAGTAATTGAGAAAAAGCAGGAGGCACCCATACACATAAGATGGTTGGCTGGTACCACCAAAATTTGCAGGATTGTCTGACAATTATCTTAAAGCTGGACACACACATTAGATTAGTGTTGACAGATTCCAATGATTTTGGCAGGACTGGCCAAACATCTAATGTACATAGCACATCTTATTGCTCAGGCTGCAAGACTGCAACATGCCCAATACTATTGTTTTCAGGGGAGGTGAGCTCCTTTATTTCCAATCCGAACAAATGCATGCTTGGAGGGATAGCTGTTTGCTGAACCAGCGTTCGGCCATCTGCTATCTAACGTCTCTGGCCAGCATTAGTTGACCGTTTATTAGGTACAGATATGGTAGTAGGTTTGACCCCCTTTAGACAATTCCTGAAGTGTGTATAATGTGTGTGTCCACCACGCTGATGTTTTAAACTACTTAAAGATTTTTTTTTTTTTAATAAATGTTATATAGAAAGAAATAATTAGGAATCAATCAGAACATGGCAGAATATGCACAATGTAGTTAATTTTTTATGTCTTTGCTGAACAACGCCAAACCAAAGGGTTATTTTCTGTTATACACCATTTGTACTAAAAATCTGAGTACTATGTATGCTGAAATGATACTGCTACTACTTTCAACTGTTATCTGCTGGAGTGAAGCTATAATACATAGTTACACACAGTGAAGGAAATAAGTATTTGATCCCTTGCTGATTTTGTAAGTTTGCCCACTGACAAAGACATGAACAGTCTATAATTTTAAGGGTAGGTTAACTTTAACAGTGAGAGATAGAAATCCAGAAAATCACATTATATAAATTTTATAAATTGATTTGCATTTTGCAGGGAGAAATAAGTATTTGATCCCTCTGGCAAACAAGACTTAATACTTGGTGCCAAAACCCTTGTTGGTAAGCACAGCAGTCATACGTTGTTTGGAGATGATGATGAGGTTTGCGCACATGCCAGGAGGAATTTTGGTCCACTCCTCTTTGCAGATCATCTCTAAATCATTAAGATTTTGAGGCTGTCGCTTGGCAACTTGGAGCTTCAGCTCCCTCCATAAGTTTTATATGGGATTAAGGTCTGAAGACTGGCTAAGCCACTCCATGACCTTAATGTGCTTCTTTTTGAGCCACTCCTTTGTTGCCTTGGCTGTATGTTTTGGGTCATTGTCCTGCTGGAAGACCCAGCCAGGACCCATTTTTAATGTTCCGGCAGAGGGAAGGAGTTTGGCACTCAGGATTTTATGGTACATGGCTCTATCCATTCTCCCATTGATGCGGTGAAGTAGTCCTGTGCCCTTAGCAGAGAAACACTCCCAAAACATAATGTTCCACCCCCATGCTTGACAGTGGGGATGGTGTTCTTTGGGTCATGGGCAGCATTTCTCTTCCTCCAAACACGGCGAGCTGAGTTAATGCCAAAGAGCTCAATTTTTGTCTGACCAAAGCACCTTCTCCCATTCACTTGCAGAATCAGCCAGGTGTTCATTGGCAAACTTCAGACGGGCCTTCTTGAGCAGGGAGACCTTGCGGGCACTGCAGGATTTTAATTCATTACTGCGTAATGTGTTACCAATGGTTTTCTTGGTGACTGTGGTCCCAGCTGCCTTGAGATCATTAACAAGTTCCCCCCCCCCCCGTGTAGTTTTAGGCTGATCTCTCACCTTCCTCATGATCAAGGATACCCCACGAGGTGAGATTTTGCATGGAGCCCCAGATCGATGTCGATTGACAGTCGTTTTGTATTTCTTCCATTTTCTTACTATTGCACCAACAGTTGTCTCCTTCTCACCCAGCATCTTACTTATGGTTTTGTAGTCCATTCCAGCCTTGTGCAGGTCTATGATCTTGTCCCTGACATCCTTAGAAAGCTCTTTGGTCTTGCCCATGTTGTAGAGGTTAGAGTCTGACTGATTAATTGAGTCTGTGGACAGGAGTCTTTTATACAGGTGACAATATAAGAGAGCTGTCTTTAATGCAGGTAACGAGTTGATTAGGAGTGTCTAACTGGTCTGTAGGAGCCAGAACTCTCAGTGGTTGGTAGGGGATCAAATACTTATTTCTCTCTGCAAAATGCAAATAAATTTATAAAATTTATACAATGTGATTTTCTGGATTTTATTTTTGATATTCTATCTCTGTTAAAATTAACCTACCCTTAAAATTATACACTATTCATGTCTTTGTCAGTGGGCAAACTTCAGCAAGGGATCAAATACTTATTTCCTTCACTGTAGTTGATAAGGTTGAAAAGAGAAAGTCCAACCTATAAACCTATAGTGTTGAACCAGAAGATGGCAAAAATGTACAGCAAGTAACCCACATTAGGGAAAACTTTCTTCCTGACAATAAATATGGCAATCAGAATTCCTATATCAACATTCCTATGAATTAGGCTCTCTACTATCAAGCTGGTGTGCCTTAGACAAGAGCAGACAACGGGAGAGCTGTGACACTGTCGGCCTCTGATTGGACAGTATAGCCATTATTAGAGAGCTTTAACTCATGCCCCTATGCCTGTACCTGCCTGAGACCAGTCTAATTAGATGTAATACAAACTAGTTCATTAGAACAAGCCATTTTAATATCAACAAAATAACTGAACAATAGAAAATGGAATAAATAACACATATGTGTTGTCATGCATTAACTTACTAAGCAGTTGATTTTTTAAAGCAAAAGGCTGTGGTTGCTGAATTTCTGCATCATCAGGGGCACCATATTCTATAACAACAAACAAAAAAGCAACAAAATCAGAGATTCCTTTTTTTTCCATTATAAGAAGAAAAATTGATTATTGTTCTAACCTTTTCACTTTTTCTGTCCTTTTAAAACACATTATTGCGGTATGCTTGATAGTCCTTTATTATAGAGGGGCTCAGAAACGAAAGAGCGCTATTTGACTTTTGGAGAGCAGATTTTGCTGAAATAGCTTTCAGGTGCCATGTCACATTTGCAGAGCCCCTATAATACTGGAACAATTGAAACCTTCAAAAAGTGACCTCATTTTGGAAACTACATCCGTCACAGAATTTATGAAGGGGTATTATTATCATTTTAAGCCCAAAAATTAATGTGCAAATTTTGAAAGAAATGCAATTTCAGTGCCTGATATGTTGTACCTACTGTGTGTCAACAGTGACATGCACTTTTAAAATTTTTAAGTGGGTTAGCCCGGGTACAAAAAAGTTGTAAATGTGGGTATATGCTGCTATTTGGTCACACAGCAGGGCTCAGAAGGGAAGGGGAACTGCACCTTTTTAGCTTTTGGAGTATAGGTTTAGAAGGACTGTTTTCTGGAAGCTGTATTAGGTTTGCAGTGCTCATTCATATCTGCATCCTGCTGTGTGCCCAAACTGCAGTTTATGCCAACATGTATGACACTGCTGTTCCCAGGATAACATACTTAATGCATATGTGGGTATAAACTGCTGTTTGGGCACAGCCGCGCACATAAGGGAAGTGCTATTTGATTTTTGGAGCACAGTTTGGTTTTTGGTCATTATGCCAGTTTTGAATTGGCAGTAAAGGGGAATCCGCAGACACATCACCCCATTTTGGAAAATAAAACCCTCAATGGATTTATCAAGCGGTGTAGTGAAGATTTTTTTTAACCCTTGAGTACTGCATTAATGTCGTCACCAGAAATGAATGCGTAGTGAAAATTGCATTTTTTTTCCAGAGATATGCTATTTCAGAGCCCGATATGTTGCACCCATCTTGTGTCAGCAAACACACACACTGTGTGTGTTAAGTGGTTATCCCAGGCACAACAACTTTTAGAGAGTTAGTCTCTGACACAAGCTGGGAACAATATATTGCAAACTGAAATTACATGTTTCTGGAAAAATTGCTATTTTCACTTTTCACCATCAGTTGCACATTCATTTCTGGAAAATAAATTAATACAACACTTGGGGGTTAAAAATGCTCACTGTACACCAGGATAAATTCCTTCAGGGGTGTAGTTTCCAAAATGTGGTCATGTGTCAGGGGATTCCATTTCACTGGCATTTCAGGGGCTCTGCAAAAGTTGCATGAAGTCCAAACACCAAACTGTGTAAATCTGCATTCCAAAAACCATATAGCACATATGACATTGTTAAATACATTATCCTGGGTACAACAGTGTCATTCATGTGGGCTTAAAATGCAGATTAGGCACACAGCAGGGTGCAGATGTAAAGGAGTGCTCTGTGGCTTTTGGAGCACAGATTTAGATTTTTTGGTATCATGTCACATTTGCAGAGCCCCTGAGGTGCCAATAAAGTGGAATATTTTGAAATCTGCACCCTTCAAAAAACGTATCAAGGTATAGTGAGCATTAGTTTTCCCAGATGTGAATGCACGGATGGTGAGAAGTAAATATGTAAGCTGTGCGGAGTACATTGGGTACACCAAATTCCCTACTATTTTCCCAGTAGCTCCTATGAATGGGGGTGGTCACTCTGGGTGTCACTTCTTGGTGTCTAAATCTAGGGTGTACCCTGATTTACGCTCTCGGACAGCTTATAAAATCCCTTACTGTCACAGGCAGTTTTGCCCTAAAGATTTGGAGATTTTGGGAGTTTTGTCTTCACATATAATTTATTTATTTATTTTTGAAATGATGGCTTTTTTTTGTATTTTTTGCAGGATGGGATGCATTATATAAATAACACCATTTTGGAGTGCCTTTAACTTATTGACTAAATTTTATTAACTCTGGTGATGGTGAAAAATTATTGCTTCCAGTGTTTATTTTTCTATTGTTTTTTTTTCACGACATTCACCGTGCAGGTTAAATAATGTTTCAGTTTTATTGTATGGATTGTTTCAGATGTGGCGATACCAAATATGTATTGTTTTTTTTAATAAATTTTTAGTATTTTTTTCACATAACTTTTTATATAGGAAAAGGGCCTTTATTCTTTATTATTGTCATATAGACTGCAATACACATGTATTGCAATAGTATACAGGAAGTCAGACTATGCAGACACATAGGCTGACTTCCTCTTCTCTCGGCAGGGTCAACCAGGTATCTGGCTCTGGCACATCAAACTCGCCTCAGGCGAGCCAATGGAGGGTAAGTAAAACGTTGAAACCCCTTAGCTCAGCTCCGACTGGGGGGGGATTGGAGTATGTTACAGCTAACACCCGCTCCAGAGGCCGCCCGCTCAGACACTTTTAGTGTAATCGTAATATTTGGCGCTCGCCGTTAACGTGATAATCTACTATCAATTTGAGTCTGACAGGGGCCTCAACCTCCCTAAAAAAGTATACTCACTAACTGTTATGTTTTCTCAATTACTTTTCATTGGTTTTTGTTGTCTTCTGTAATAAGATATCATGTTGCAGCAGTTTAGTTTAACTCTGCTACATCTGTGTATCACTCAATGTCTCTAGAGTGCCTATTCTATATGTTGAAAGTCATCTCACATCTTCCACCCGAGGAATTTCCTCATGAATTAATGGAAAACTCTTTAGGACCTGTTCACACTGTCGGTATCGGAAGCCAGAGAACGGAGCAAAACAATTTATATAATAAATATCCTACTCGAATTTGCCGCAGATTCTATAGCTCATTGTCAAACAGTCTGCAGCACGAGATACTCTGTTGATTAGGCTCATTCATCTGGACCTAATGAACTGTACAAAGCTGTGGAGGAATACCAATATGCCCTGCTCTGTGATTCTGTGGCAGGGAGCAGTAAACAAAGAGAAATCTGAGGTGGATTGCTTTTGATTTTTCGAAGTATGAACAGGCCTTTACTCTGGATAACTATCCTTGTTTGGTGCCAGACTTGAAAATGCACAAGCATCAGCATTTTAATACTTTAGAAATAACTTAAACTCTTAAAAATTAAGCTGCCTCTTATCTACAAGAAAGAGATGGACTTTGTGGAAACTCTCTCTGAGTACTGTATTTTCCTATGACACAGAATTCAAGAAATTGCCTGCATTACATGCAAAGCAATTGTGTTACCTCAAGCATATTCAACTGACACCACCATGTTACAGAGCACAATACAGTGATAAACAACGTGTTATGTATGTCACTTTTGTAGATTTGGAGAAAAACAACTCTGAAGTTTTAAGCAAATTAGGCAGTTGGTGCCTTTGTTGGTGGGCCTTCAGCCCTGGGAGTACTGCTCAGGTAGAATAGGTGATGTCATACCAGTGGGAAGATCTCACTGTCACTGGATGGGGTGGTGCAAGGAGGAGATGGTAGGGGACTGAGTGGCAAAAGCAGTGCACCCCGAGCTGAAGGCCCACCCCCACTGCAATAATTGCTTAATTTACATAAGACATAAAAGTTGTTTTCTCCAAATCTACAGAAGTGTACATAACATAGGTATATTGTTTATTGTAATGTGCTCCATCACACACTGGTGGCAGGTGAGTATACTTAGAGCTGGTGGTAGACTACATTATATTCTTTTTTAAAGGAAAGTGGAGCTACACCAGATCTCCATGAGCATGATGTATTAAATGAAAACAAATACACTCATAAACTGCTAAATGGATCATGCTGATTCCAATATTAGAGTTAAAACTATTTCAGAGGTAGAAATACAGGTAGGTAGGCCATATTGCAAGTAGTTATTAAAGTTACAGCAGAGCGAGTGCAGACAGCTCCTATTCAAGAATAGGTGTGGCACTGAAGCCCTGTCCACTGTACAGCAGTGGCTTTGGGGAACTACAGCACCGCTCCTATTACTTGAATAGTGGCAGCCTGCATGCGCTCCACATCCACTGCTGTAGCTTCCAGCGCCTAGAGGCTGCCGAAATAGCTGATCTGTGTGAAGTCCGGGTGTTGGACCTCCTGTGGTATGGAAAATCTATCTGGAGCCAGAAAACCCCTTTAAGGAGATGGCTCTAATGTTCCTTCATAGGACATACATTACAACTTACAACTACTTCTATAAGTTATGCCTGTGACAAATTCCAACAACCTATATCTTTTCTGTTACCGGTAAAATAAGCCAGACTTGGTAAAACTGATCGATATCTCCTTTACATTTGTGGTACAGTGACCAGAGAAGGCATTCTTCCAAGCTGGATGAACCAAAGCCCAGTATCACTGACTTTAAATCATATACAACAGGCTTTTTTTCCAGATGGATTGGCTGGACAATACATATGTTCAGCCAATACATACATATGGTTTTTCTCCACATGGCATCTTTTACTAGAAATATATCACACAAACTTGTCATTCCATACATGAGAGTTATGTTATATATACTGCATGGCACTCCTTAGAGATTTTATATAGAAGAACACCTATTTTTCTAACTTAGAGAGAACCTGCCATGGCAGTATGGGACATTAAACCACCCACAGGTGCTTATTTGGGATGCCGGCATTTCATTATGAAGAATACCATCATTATCAAACCAACCTGGGTGTGTCTACTTATAGTGCCATATACAGATAAGTGTGATTTCTGCTGAACTTGATCTATTTATATATATTTATTGGCCTAACCAGTGGCATATTGCATTTTGCACAGCAGTTGTATGTATTTACTTTGATGCATCATTTTATGCTTAGAGATATATGTCTAGCAGCGGCACAATTTTTGCCTGTTATAACTATGGCATATCTGTTATTTTCCTTAGGTTTCTTTAGAGATTTATTGGTGGATATACAGATTTTATATTATTATCATTGAGGATACTGTATCATTTCAATATCTATATACAGTCACATCTCAATAAATTAGAATATCTTTGAAACATTTCTTTCTTTCAGTAATTAAATAAAAAAAAGTGACCTCCTAAATTTTCTAAATTGTTTACACACAGAATTTTCTATTTCAAGTTTTATTTCTGTAAATGTTGATTATGGATTACAGGTAATGAAAACCAAAATCTAAAGAAAATTAGAATATTGTAAAAAAGTTCAGTATTGTAAATTCAGTGTATCACCTGCCAAGGTTTCCTAACCCTTTAAATGGTCCCTCAGTCTGGTTCAGTAGGACACACAGTCATGGAAGACGCTGATTATGAATTGAATTACTGAATCACTGAAATGAATGAATGTTTCAAAGATATTCTAATTTACTGAGATGCACCTGTAGCTTTGTAGGTTGGAGGTTGGTCTCCCGCATCACTTGGCATCAAAATATAGTTCTGTCTGTTTTGGTCTGAGTACATCCTCCTTGTTTAACCCTTTATCTTGCTATCCTATATCTTACTGTGGAGAAATAAAGATACTATATTTTAATCACTGGATATGATTTCCTGATGAACTCTCTAACAGAGAGAAAAGTACCGAGATTTGGATTATCATTCAAGTATTTTAGAAATATGTTATATATTAATTATTAAAGGTTAAGTTTTAGGGGTATATACTATGTGATTTTGTCACTGGCAAATGCCCTTATAATTCATTCATCTTACTGGTGGATGACTTATCAATAACTGTGATATATTCCACATAGCCTTGTTGTGAAGCTGTCTGTGCCAACACTGAGAAAAAGAACCTTTAAACTTACCCACCGTCTGTACTCCCAGCACCTGTGCAATGGTTCAGTAAAGTTGGGCAAAATAGACCTCGCCATGCACCAAACCTGCGCAGTGAAGTAGAGGTGTACTCCCTTGGCTTCAATGAACCTCTACACAGGAGTCAGGAGCATCAGAGATGAGTCCAATGAGGCTCATCTCTAGGTAAGTTTAAAGTTTTTTGTTTTGTTTTTTAAATGCAGGCACAAATAGCTTTACGACAGGGATATTTGGGACACTACACCCTTGATGCATAGGAACCTGTGGGTGGTTTAGGGTCTCAAAATGTCCAGACAAGTTCCCTTTAAATAAGGTGATCATCAAGTAGGTTGATGACAAAGTAGCTTAGTGTTTTGTCAGACTTGTTAATTTAACTATTGTTTTTTCATGCTTTGCACCACTTGTTAAACTAAATAAAATGGAAAAAACATTATCCAAGCCCAAAGACCTTGGTCATAAAAGGATTACTGATAGGAGAGCAAGCTGCTGGTCTGCTTGTGACAACCTTCAAGTTCTAATGCAGTAGGATACAATTAAGGGTGGGTTCACATTTGTGGCGGCACTCCGTCCTCTGCGAATCCAACCTAAATGTCGGAAAACTGGATAGGGAAAGGTTTGCTACACATTGCTTAAAAACCCATTCACTTGAATGGGTTTTTAAAGCAATGCATGGGTGTGCGCTTACACCCTCTGCGCCGGGAAGCCGTTTTTTTTCGTTGGAAACAAAGTCGGACATGCAAGAGTGCCGCCGCAAGTGTGAACCCGCCCTAAGCTGCACAATCAAGTTCTGTGTTATTCCTTGTCCATGAGTTTACTTATAATTATATCATGATATATAACTACAAATACAAGGGTGTGACTTACTTTCTATAAGTTCATTGTATCGAGGGTGTTCTGTCAGAAAGTCCATGGAAGGGTTATTAATGTCCTTGTCCCGATTTCCACCTGAGTTTAACCATTCATTCCCAAACATTTTTCTGTAGTCAAGTTCAGCTCCTTTTCTTTCTTGTGGAAGAATCTGTCAAGACATGGAAGTGGAAAGGTGTTTTCCTACAAACATAACCAGATTTAAATTTGTAGATGAAGTGAATCATTTTTGCAAATAAAATTTAAAAAATTTACAGAGTTGTGAAGATTTTCCCTAACCATAATACTGGTGATTTGATTTCCTTACTGTGGCCAGGTTATCTTATCATGCATGCACTATCCCTGCCTGTCTCTGTGCACCTGCATGATAAAATTAACCTGGCCACAATAAGGAAATCTATTGGCAAGCAATCAAGACAAAAATGAAGATTACACTTACTGGTAATTGGATTTCCTTGATCCTGAGACTGCACGCACAGAGAGGAGGATCTGGCTCCAAGGACAGGAAAGCTTTAAAAACTTCTTGGACTCCCTTCTAGGTTCACACTAGCATTCAGATTTCTGTTATTCAGGTCCGCTTGGGGACCCAAAAAACAGAGTCCCTATCTGCATAAAAAAGCAGTTACCCACGCAAATCCACAAGTCCAATAATGAGGTCTATCCAGTTTCCAATGATTTTATACTGAAATCGGTGGAGAGAAAAGTCCTGCTTGCAGGCCAGAACAGAGAGAGATTCCGCCCACTCTCCACACAGCAAAAGCCACAGCATCTCACAGCTGGCAGAGAGATTCAAGACTACTCCCACAAACCGTGACCTACCGCCTCAGAGTTGAATATGGAGGGGGGAGGCAAATATTGAAGCAGCTACTCCTATTGGGATACTTGCACTGCTGAACCCACTCATGGGCCAGACTAGGTCCTGGTAGCTCAAGAGTCCAGATGATCCAGAAGTCCAAAAAGGTAACAGTTCAGAGAGATATTATGAACAGGTATCCTACCCCCAAGGACAGGAAACCACACTAAGGGCTAGAGGAGGTCCAAGTTTTTAAAGATTTCCTGTTCTTAAAGGTGGATTCTCCTCTCTGTGGGTGCTATCATGGGAGAGTCTCAGCTTTCATAAGCTACCAATCTTACAACTCTAACTATAAACTAAACAGAGAAATCACTCATTAAAACACAGTCGGAAATGTGATTTGTATATGTTACAGTATATACAGCAAGATCGGTGGCATATGAAAGCTGAGAGTCTCAGCTTTAAAATGACACCAGAAGCACATTTCTGTTTGAAGATAGCTATAACTCTGAATTTATATCTGTATAAACTGGCAATACAGGGATGAATACTTACACTTTAAATTTGCAATATGCAAATTGTAATATATCATGTATCTCAATTCACTTCTCCTCCAATATATGGGGAATGCTAATTGTATAGTTCTATAAAAGAATACAGGTCAAGGTTTTCTTCTAGCAAAATTTCCTATTATCCATAGGACATATCTGTATCTCCAGCAATTGACCATTCACCAATGACCATCCTTGACATAGACTTTAGTCCTGCATACTGGTCAACAGCAGTCCCGACATCCACAATTTTGTACATTAAAAAAAAAAATTAAAGTAACATAAAAGTGGTAAGTGCTGACACATACTTGGGTCTACAGTGGCAGCTAAGGATAAAAAAAAAAAATGACCCGCTTTCAGGATGTTCTCTAGTAATAGAACCTCACCAATGATTTCTGACATGTTTTATAGGTTAAAATAGCATAATGAATACCTACCTCTGTCCTGTTTAATATTTTCAGTCTGGCTATCTTTGCAATTATAAGCTGTCGGATAGTTTCAGGGTTCTTATCAGAGACCATCAGAGGGTTATTCTGGCAATTTAAAGATTGTAAATTGCTCAATTTGTTCAACTCATTGATGAAGGACCACTGTAACAGAAAGGACAGGAAAAATAGTGCTACATGTTACTTCTTTTTTAAGATTCTGTAATATAATAATAGCGATAAAAACAATGCATAAGACTAAATCTCCAGAAAATGTCACATTTTGAAATAATACAGTCTATGGGTGAAAATACTCAGAATATTTCAAAGTTCCGAAAGGGGAATAGCCAGCTATCAAAATGCCTCATGGACATAAGATATTCGGAGGTCTAGCTAATCCCCTTTATCCTGTGAATTCTGGGTTATCAGTCTGAGCAATTGGCAGTTCTGTATTATATCTTTGCTACTTATCCTGCTCTTCATATTCCATACTGTATTTGAACATTTTTATTGTTATAGGGTATTTTCACAAATTCTGAAGACACTGCTGATGTTCTGTGGCAGAACTGCATGTAGAAAATTTGCAGCATATTAGAGCACCAGCAATTTGAAAAAGTGTTACAATGAATGATAAAAAGAAAGTTTAATATACTAAGAGAAAAAGGTAGTGACATCGCAAATGTCGAGTCAGAGAGAATAACTGCCGAGGAAAGTATAAATAATCCAAAATTATGTTTCAACTGCATAAATAAGACACTTAAAACTAACAATGTGAGAACTCTCAAAAATAATCTAAATTAGGAGGAGGAAAAGGCAGAACTATTAAATTCATTTTTTTCTACGGTATTTACACAAGAAAATCCAATGACCAAAGAAATAATTAAGGGTAATGTAAATTCTCCTTTAACCCCTTCCCGCCGCAGCCAGTTTTTGACAGAGCTCATTTTTTCAAATATGACAAGTCACTTTATGAAGTAATAACTTTGGAACACTAACTCATGAAAATATTTTGAGATTTTTTTTGTGACACATTGTACTTCGTTTTAGTGGTAAATTTTGGTTGATATGTTTTGTGCTTATGAAAAAATAGGAAATTTGGTGGAAATTTTGAAAAATATGCAATTTAAAAAGTATTAAATTTTTTTCATACGGATAGTCATACCACCCAAATTAGTTCATATCTCTGCTTTATGCTGGCATCAAACTTGAATCACAGTTTCATTTTTTACGGACATTATAAGACTTACAAGTCAAATAACAATTTTCAAAATTTTCAAGAACATTTCCAAAACCCATTTTTCAAGAGACTAATTCAGTTATGAAGGTTTTGAAAGGCCCCTGTATTAGAAACCTCCTTAAATAAGCCAAAACAACATACAGTTGTGCTAAAAAGTTTACATACCCCGGCAGATTTTTAGTTTTTTTGGCCTTTTTTCAGAGAATATGAATAATAACACAAAAACTTTTTCTCCACTCATGGTTAGTGGTTGGTTGAAGCCATTTATTGTCAAATTTCTGTGTTTTCTCTTTTTAAATCATAATGACAACCAAAAACATCAAAATGATCCTGTTCAAAAGTTCTCATACCCCAGTTCTTAATACCGTGTATTGCCCCCTATAACTTCAATGATAGCTTGAAGTCTTTTGTGGTAGTTGTGGATGAGGCTCTTTATTTTCTCAGATGGTAAAACTGCCCATTCTTCTTGGCAAAAAGTCTCCAGTTCCTGTAAATTCCTGGGCTGTCTTGCATGTACTGCGTGCTTGAGATCTCCCCAGAGTGGCTCAATCATATTGAGGTCAGGAGACTGAGATGGCCACTCCAGAACCTTCACTTTCTTCTGTTGCAGCCAATTACAGGTCGACTTGGCCTTGTGTTTTGGATCGTTGTCATGTTGGAACGTCCAAGTATGTCCCCCATGTGCAGCTTCCTGGCTGATGAGTGCAAATTTGCCTCCAGTATTTGCTGATAACGTGCTGCATTCATCTTTCCTTCAACTTTGACCAAGTTTCCTGTGCCTTTGAAGCTCACACATCCCCACATCATCAGTGATCCACCTCCGTACTTTACAGTAGGAATGGTGTTCCTTTCATCATAGGCCTTGTTGACACCTCTCCAAATGTAACATTTTTGTCTCATCACTCCAAATTACCTTGTTCCAGAAGTTTTGAGGCTTGTCTCCGTGTTGTTTGGCGTATTGAAGGCGAGATTCTTTGTGGTATTTGCGCAGTAATGGCTTTCTTCTGGCAACTCGACCATGCAGCCCATATTTCTTCAAGTACCTCCTTATTGTTCATCTTGAAACAGCCACACCGATAGTTTTCAGAGAGTCCTGTATTTCAGCTGATGTTATGTGTGGGTTTTTCTTTGCATCCCGAACAATTTTCCGGGCAGTTGTGGCCGAAATTTTGGTTGGTCTACCTGACCGTGGTTTGGTTTTTACAGAGCCCCTGAGTTTCCATTTGTTAATCACAGTTTGAATACTGCTGACTGGCATTATCAATTCCTTGGATATCTTTTTGTATCCCTTTCCTGTTTTATACAGTTCAACTACCTTTTCCCATAGATCCGTGAACAATTATTTTGCTTTCCCCATGACTCACAATCCAGAAACGTCAGTGGCTGGAGGAAAGATGCAACAGTCTGTCTGGATCCCAGAAACTCACTCGGCTTTTATGCACACAAACGGATTATAAGCAAACAGGTCACAGGTGAGGATGTTACCTTCAGTAGCCATTCACACCCCTTTGTGTCAACTTCTGGGCATGTTATCAGGCCAAAATCACCAGGGTATGTGAACTTTTGAACAGGGTCATTTTAATGTTTTCGGTTGTCATTATGATTTAAAAAGAGAAAACACATAAGTTTGACAATAAATGGCTTCAACCAACCAAGCTTGTGTGTTATCATTCATATTCTCTGAAAAAAGGCCAAAAAAATCAAAAAATCTGCCAGGTTATGTAAACTTTTTAGCACAACTGTATATGAAGTATCATAAACCTATAAGCGTTAAACAGGAATTAAGACACAATGGAAGTAAAATTTACACGTTTCATTTTCTTTTACTAATATGTTCATTTAGCCCTAGTATTTACACATTCACGAGAGGTTAAAGGAAAAAATGCATCACACTTTTTATCATGCTAGTTCTCCCGACTACCATAGTACCCCACATGAGAATAAACTAATATATGAGCTAACAGCAAGAAGCAGGGAATGAGCACCAATGAACTTTTGGAGGGTAGATTTTGCTGTGATCAGATTCAGGTACCATGTCGCATTTGCAGAGCACTAAGGCTGTGGCCCCACGTTGCGGATACGCAGCTTTTTTTGTTGCAGATTTTGTTTTTTTGAGCCAAAGTCAAGAGTGTCTACAAGACAAATGGGAACTATATAGGAAGCTCTTAAACTTCTAACTTCTGCTCAATCCACTCCTGGCTTTGGCTCAAAAAAATGCAACAAAATCTGCAACAAAAAAAGCTGCATTTCCGCAACGTGAGGCCTCAGCCTTAAAGGGGTTTTCCATGTAAAAAAATATTAAAAAAAAAAATAAAATGGTCTGTTAGTGCTATTAATGGGTTAATAAGTACACCCATATACTGTTTGCAGTGTTTTGAGTGAGTTCTGGGGTTCTCTGGGAGCTCCTGACATCTTCTGCATTTGTTTGCATGGTCTAGTTTCCTGCTATGTAGCTTCCTGTGTACCTTCCACACTAGCTCCCTCTCACTCAGCCCACCCTCCTCTTTCACTCTTACACTCCCCTCCCTGTCTCCCTAGCTAAGCTATTCCACCCACTACTAGCCATTCACAAGTAACTAAGCCCACCCCCCACCACATCATACTTACCTGTATTGAACACTTTGTGAGGCAAGATGGCGAATAATCATTATGTCCTATGGTTTCCTAAGTTTTTTTACTACGTTGTTCACCATGCCAGTTAAATAATGTTTTTGTTTTATTGCTCGTGTTTTTACGGACATGGTGGTACTAAATATGTAGTGTTTTATTTTTTACATAATAAAACATTTTCTATGGGAAAATTGGATTTTTGGTGCTTTATTCATTTATTTATTTTTTTACCACTATTTTTACATTTTTTTTTTGGCCCAATAGGGTATCTGAACAAGCGATCTTCTGATTGCTGGTTCAATAGGTAAACACTGCAATACACATGTATTGCAGTATATAGAAGGCTGTAATTCTATGCAGACACATAGGCTCACAATCTCCATTGTGGGCAGGATCAACCAGGTAGCAGTGGCGCAGACCCAGTGTCACTAATCAGAGCCTGGGCTACCAAATAAGAACACTGGCACCCCCGAATACGTCTGAAACTCCTGAAATGCAGTGGTCATGTCAAGGTTTTTACCATAATCATAGCTGAGGCTTCTTTACAGTAAGAACGGTGAAACTATGGAAGTCACTGCCAGAAGCTGTGGTGATTACTTAAAACTTGTACAAGTTATTGTTGACCCCAATAAAATATTGCTAGATTTTAATTTGGGATTTTTTTTTCTTTCTGTAATGGAGTAATTGGCATCCACCTCATTTTTTTTTGCCTTTGGCTAAGTTCACATCTGTGCATGGGTCTTAGATAGCAGGCTAAAACAGCAGTTACAGCAGAAACTGACTTTTGGTGTAGATTTTAAATTGTAGCATGTCAATTTATGCTGTGGATTTTTACAGCAGAATTTACCCCATGTGCTGCATAGGGTGAAGTCTGTAACACAAAATCTACATGGGAACATACCCGTAATAATCACAACAGAAAATTTTATAAAGAGGAAAATGGCAAAAACATTGCCCTGTATGATTTACAGTTTTCATCTCTATGTACCAGGGCTGTGGAGTCTGGACCAATTTTGGATGAAGTCAGAAAAAAGTTACTCCAGCTTTGAATTAAATGGTTAATTATTTTTAAGTATATTTTATAATTATTAAAATTAAGCATTAGTGCTTCTGACTGACCATGGCTGTCAGCCATTTACAAAGAGTTGGAGTGGGAGCAAGAGTTTGACCTCCATAGTCCTGCTCTGTAGATTACTGTTATTAGTCATCTAGTGGCATGTCAAAGCCCATTTAAAAACGGATACTGAAAGGATTTTTTATAATTTATACCAA